>LR990154.1:109643-1325796 GCA_905147285.1 Hypena proboscidalis
ATTATTGTTTTGTTTATATTTTGGCAACCCCTACACCCTATTTTCGAAATTTTTGTTTGCCTGGAGAGGGCGCGCTCGAGCTCTTTCGCCCGACACCGCATTTGTTAAAAAAAATTTTTAAAAAATCTTACCTAACCTAACCTAACCGATCACAAATATTATTGTTTTTGTTTATATTTTGGCAACCCTACACCCCTATTTCGAAATTTTTGTTTTGCCTGGAGAGGGGCGCGTCGAGCTCTTTCGCCCGACACCGCATTTTGTTAAAAAAAATTTTTTAAAAAATCTTACCTAACCTAACCTAACCGATCACAAAGATTATTGTTTTGTTTATATTTTGGCAACCCTACACCCTATTTTCGAAATTTTTGTTTGCCTGGAGAGGGCGCGTCGAGCTCTTTCGCCCGACACCGCATTTGTTAAAAAAAATTTTTAAAAATCTTACCTAACCTAACCTAACCGATCACAAAGATTATTGTTTTGTTTATATTTTGGCAACCCTACACCCTATTTTCGAAATTTTGTTTGCCTGGAGAGGGCGCGTCGAGCTCTTTCGCCCGACACCGCATTTGTTAAAAAAAATTTTTAAAAAATCTTACCTAACCTAACCTAACCGATCACAAAGATTATTGTTTTGTTTATATTTTGGCAACCCTACACCCTATTTTCGAAATTTTTGTTTGCCTGGAGAGGGCGCGTCGAGCTCTTTCGCCCGACACCGCATTTGTTAAAAAAATTTTTAAAAAATCTTACCTAACCTAACCTAACCGATCACAAAGATTATTGTTTTGTTTATATTTTGGCAACCCTACACCTATTTTCGAAATTTTTGTTTGCCTGGAGAGGGCGCGTCGAGCTCTTTCGCCCGACACCGCATTTGTTAAAAAAAATTTTTAAAAAATCTTACCTAACCTAACCTAACCGATCACAAAGATTATTGTTTTGTTTATATTTTGGCAACCCTACACCCTATTTTCGAAATTTTTGTTTGCCTGGAGAGGGCGCGTCGAGCTCTTTCGCCCGACACCGCATTTGTTAAAAAAAATTTTTAAAAAATCTTACCTAACCTAACCTAACCGATCACAAAGATTATTGTTTTGTTTATATTTTGGCAACCCTACACCCTATTTTCGAAATTTTTGTTTGCCTGGAGAGGGCGCGTCGAGCTCTTTCGCCCGACACCGCATTTGTTAAAAAAAAATTTTTAAAAAATCTTACCTAACCTAACCTAACCGATCACAAAGATTATTGTTTTGTTTATATTTTGGCAACCCTACACCCCTATTTTCGAAATTTTTGTTTGCCCTGGAGAGGGCGCGTCGAGCTCTTTCGCCCGACACCGCATTTGTTAAAAAAAATTTTTAAAAAATCTTACCTAACCTAACCTAACCGATCACAAAGATTATTGTTTTGTTTATATTTTGGCAACCCTACACCCTATTTTCGAAATTTTTGTTTGCCTGGAGAGGGCGCGTCGAGCTCTTTCGCCCGACACCGCATTTTGTTAAAAAAAATTTTTAAAAAATCTTACCTAACCTAACCTAACCGATCACAAAGATTATTGTTTTGTTTATATTTTGGCAACCCTACACCCTATTTTCGAAATTTTTGTTTGCCTGGAGAGGGCGCGTCGAGCTCTTTCGCCGACACCGCATTTGTTAAAAAAAATTTTTAAAAAATCTTACCTAACCTAACCTAACCGATCACAAAGATTATTGTTTTGTTTATATTTTGGCAACCCTACACCCTATTTTCGAAATTTTTGTTTGCCTGGAGAGGGCGCGTCGAGCTCTTTCGCCCGACACCGCATTTGTTAAAAAAAATTTTTAAAAAATTCTTACCTAACCTAACCTAACCGATCACAAGATTATTGTTTTGTTTATATTTTGGCAACCCTACACCCTATTTTCGAAATTTTTGTTTGCCTGGAGAGGGCGCGTCCCGAGCTCTTTCGCCCGACAACCGCATTTGTTAAAAAAAATTTTAAAAAATCTTACCTAACCTAACCTAAACCGATCACAAAGATTATTGTTTTGTTTATATTTTGGCAACCCTACACCCTATTTTCGAAATTTTTGTTTGCCTGGAGAGGGCGCGTCGAGCTCTTTCGCCCGACACCGCATTTGTTAAAAAAAATTTTTAAAAATCTTACCTAACCTAACCTAACCGATCACAAAGATTATTGTTTTGTTTATATTTTGGCAACCCTACACCCTATTTTCGAAATTTTTGTTTGCCTGGAGAGGGCGCGTCGAGCTCTTTCGCCCGACACCGCATTTGTTAAAAAAAATTTTTAAAAAATCTTACCTAACCTAACCTAACCGATCACAAAGATTATTGTTTTGTTTATATTTTGGCAACCCTACACCCTATTTTCGAAATTTTTGTTTGCCTGGAGAGGGCGCGTCGAGCTCTTTCGCCCGACACCGCATTTGTTAAAAAAATTTTTAAAAAATCTTACCTAACCTAACCTAAACCGATCACAAAGATTATTGTTTTGTTTATATTTTGGCAACCCTACACCCTATTTTCGAAATTTTTGTTTGCCTGGAGAGGGCGCGTCGAGCTCTTTCGCCCGACACCGCATTTGTTAAAAAAAATTTTTAAAAAATCTTACCTAACCTAACCTAACCGATCACAAAGATTATTGTTTTGTTTATATTTTGGCAACCCTACACCCTATTTTCGAAATTTTTGTTTGCCTGGAGAGGGCGCGTCGAGCTCTTTCGCCCCGACACCGCATTTGTTAAAAAAAATTTTTAAAAAATCTTACCTAACCTAACCTAACCGATCACAAAGATTATTGTTTTGTTTATATTTTGGCAACCCTACACCCTATTTTCGAAATTTTTGTTTGCCTGGAGAGGGCGCGTCGAGCTCTTTCGCCCGACACCGCATTTGTAAAAAAAAATTTTTAAAAAATCTTACCTAACCTAACCTAACCGATCACAAAGATTATTGTTTTGTTTATATCTTACCTAACCTAACCTAACCGATCACAAAGATTATTGTTTTGTTTATATTTTGGCAACCCTACACCCTATTTTCGAAATTTTTGTTTGCCTGGAGAGGGCGCGTCGAGCTCTTTCGCCCGACACCGCATTTGTTAAAAAAATTTTTAAAAAATCTTACCTAACCTAACCTAACCGATCACAAAGATTATTGTTTTGTTTATATTTTGGCAACCCTACACCCTATTTTCGAAATTTTTGTTTGCACGGAGAGGGCGCGTCGAGCTCTTTCGCCCGACACCGCATTTGTTAAAAAAAAATTTTTAAAAAATCTTACCTAACCTAACCTAACCGATCACAAAGGATTATTGTTTTGTTTATATTTTGGCAACCCTACACCCTATTTTCGAAATTTTTTGTTTGCCTGGAGAGGGCGCGTCGAGCTCTTTCGCCCGACACCGCATTTGTTAAAAAAAATTTTTAAAAAATCTTACCTAACCTAACCTAACCGATCACAAAGATTATTGTTTTGTTTATATTTTGGCAACCCTACACCCTATTTTCGAAATTTTTGTTGCCTGGAGAGGGCGCGTCGAGCTCTTTCGCCCGACACCGCATTTGTTAAAAAAAATTTTTAAAAATCTTACCTAACCTAACCTAACCGATCACAAAGATTATTGTTTTGTTTATATTTTGGCAACCCTACACCCTATTTTCGAAATTTTTGTTTGCCTGGAGAGGGCGCGTCGAGCTCTTTCGCCCGACACCGCATTTGTTAAAAAAAATTTTAAAAAATCTTACCTAACCTAACCTAACCGATCACAAAGATTATTGTTTTGTTTATATTTTGGCAACCCCTACACCCTATTTTCGAAATTTTTGTTTGCCTGGAGAGGGCGCGTCGAGCTCTTTCGCCCGACACCGCATTTGTTAAAAAAAATTTTTAAAAATCTTACCTAACCTAACCTAACCGATCACAAAGATTATTGTTTTGTTTATATTTTGGCAACCCTACACCTATTTTCGAAATTTTTGTTTGCCTGGAGAGGGCGCGTCGAGCTCTTTCGCCCGACACCGCATTTGTTAAAAAAAATTTTAAAAAATCTTACCTAACCTAACCTAACCGATCACAAAGATTATTGTTTTGTTTATATTTTGGCAACCCTACACCCTATTTTCGAAATTTTTGTTTGCCTGGAGAGGGCGCGTCGAGCTCTTTCGCCCGACACCGCATTTGTTAAAAAAAATTTTAAAAAATCTTACCTAACCTAACCTAACCGATCACAAAGATTATTGTTTTGTTTATATTTTGGCAACCCTACACCCTATTTTCGAAATTTTTGTTTGCCTGGAGAGGGCAGCGTCCGAGCTCTTTCGCCCGACACCGCATTTGTTAAAAAAAATTTTTAAAAAATCTTACCTAACCTAACCTAACCGATCACAAAGATTATTGTTTTGTTTATATTTTGGCAACCCTACACCCTATTTTCGAATTTTTGTTTGCCTGGAGAGGGCGCGTCGAGCTCTTTCGCCCGACACCGCATTTGTTAAAAAAAATTTTAAAAATCTTACCTAACCTAACCTAACCGATCACAAAGATTATTGTTTTGTTTATATTTTGGCAACCCTACACCCTATTTTCGAATTTTTGTTTGCCTGGAGAGGGCGCGTCGAGCTCTTTCGCCCGACACCGCATTTGTTAAAAAAAATTTTTAAAAAATCTTACCTAACCTAACCTAACCGATCACAAAGATTATTGTTTTGTTTATATTTTGGCAACCCTACACCCTATTTTCGAAATTTTTGTTTGCCTGGAGAGGGGCGCGTCGAGCTCTTTCGCCCGACACCGCATTTGTTAAAAAAATTTTTAAAAAATCTTACCTAACCTAACCTAACCGATCACAAAGATTATTGTTTTGTTTATATTTTGGCAACCCTACACCCTATTTTCGAAATTTTTGTTTGCCTGGAGAGGGCGCGTCGAGCTCTTTCGCCCGACACCGCATTTGTTAAAAAAAATTTTTAAAAAATCTTACCTAACCTAACCTAACCGATCACAAAGATTATTGTTTTGTTTATATTTTGGCAACCCTACACCCTATTTTCGAAATTTTTGTTTGCCTGGAGAGGGGCGCGTCGAGCTCTTTCGCCCGACACCGCATTTGTTAAAAAAAATTTTTAAAAAAATCTTACCTAACCTAACCTAACCGATCACAAAGATTATTGTTTTGTTTATATTTTGGCAACCCTACACCCTATTTTCGAAATTTTTGTTTGCCTGGAGAGGGCGCGTCGAGCTCTTTCGCCCGACACCGCATTTGTTAAAAAAAATTTTAAAAATCTTACCTAACCTAACCTAACCGATCACAAAGATTATTGTTTTGTTTATATTTTGGCAACCCTACACCCTATTTTTCGAAATTTTTGTTTGCCTGGAGAGGGCGCGTCGAGCTCTTTCGCCCGACACCGCATTTGTTAAAAAAAAATTTTTAAAAAATCTTACCTAACCTAACCTAACCGATCACAAAGATTATTGTTTTGTTTATATTTTGGCAACCCTACACCCTATTTTCGAAATTTTTGTTTGCCTGGAGAGGGCGCGTCGAGCTCTTTCGCCCGACACCGCATTTGTTAAAAAAAATTTTTAAAAAATCTTACCTAACCTAACCTAACCGATCACAAAGATTATTGTTTTGTTTATATTTTGGCAACCCTACACCCTATTTTCGAAATTTTTGTTTGCCTGGAGAGGGCGCGTCGAGCTCTTTCGCCCGACACCGCATTTGTTAAAAAAAATTTTTAAAAAATCTTACCTAACCTAACCTAACCGATCACAAAGATTATTGTTTTGTTTATATTTTGGCAACCCTACACCCTATTTTCGAAATTTTTGTTTGCCTGGAGAGGGCGCGTCGAGCTCTTTCGCCGACACCGCATTTGTTAAAAAAAATTTTTAAAAAATCTTACCTAACCTAACCTAACCGATCACAAAGATTATTGTTTTGTTTATATTTTGGCAACCCTACACCCTATTTTCGAAATTTTTGTTTGCCTGGAGAGGGCGCGTCGAGCTCTTTCGCCCGACACCGCATTTGTTAAAAAAAATTTTTAAAAAATCTTACCTAACCTAACCTAACCGATCACAAAGATTATTGTTTTGTTTATATTTTGGCAACCCTACACCCCTATTTTCGAAATTTTTTGTTTGCCTGGAGAGGGCGCGTCGAGCTCTTTCGCCCGACACCGCATTTGTTAAAAAAAATTTTTAAAAAATCTTACCTAACCTAACTAACCGATCCCAAAGATTATTGTTTTGTTTATATTTTGGCAACCCTACACCCTATTTTCGAATTTTTGTTTGCCTGGAGAGGGCGCGTCGAGCTCTTTCGCCCGACACCGCATTTGTTAAAAAAAATTTTTAAAAAATCTTACCTAACCTAACCTAACCGATCACAAAGATTATTGTTTTGTTTATATTTTGGCAACCCTACACCCTATTTTCGAAATTTTGTTTGCCTGGAGAGGGCGCGTCGAGCTCTTTCGCCCGACACCGCATTTGTTAAAAAAAATTTTTAAAAAATCTTACCTAACCTAACCTAACCGATCACAAAGATTATTGTTTTGTTTATATTTTGGCACCCTACACCCTATTTTCGAAATTTTTGTTTGCCTGGAGAGGGCGCGTCGAGCTCTTTCGCCCGACACCGCATTTTGTTAAAAAAAATTTTAAAAAATCTTACCTAACCTAACCTAACCGATCACAAAGATTATTGTTTTGTTTATATTTTGGCAACCCTACACCCTATTTTCGAAATTTTTGTTTGCCTGGAGAGGGCGCGTCGAGCTCTTTCGCCCGACACCGCATTTGTTAAAAAAAATTTTTAAAAAATCTTACCTAACCTAACCTAACCGATCACAACGATTATTGTTTTGTTTATATTTTGGCAACCCCTCCCCCCTATTTTCGAATTTTTGTTTGCCTGGAGAGGGCGCGTCGAGCTCTTTCGCCCGACACCGCATTTGTTAAAAAAAATTTTTAAAAAATCTTACCTAACCTAACCTAACCGATCACAAAGATTATTGTTTTGTTTATATTTTGGCAACCCTACACCCTATTTTCGAAATTTTGTTTGCCTGGAGAGGGCGCGTCGAGCTCTTTCGCCCGACACCGCATTTGTTAAAAAAAAATTTTTAAAAAATCTTACCTAACCTAACCTAACCGATCACAAAGATTATTGTTTTGTTTATATTTTGGCAACCCTACACCCTATTTTCGAATTTTTGTTTGCCTGGAGAGGGCGCGTCGAGCTCTTTCGCCCGACACCGCATTTGTAAAAAAAAATTTTTAAAAAATCTTACCTAACCTAACCTAACCGATCACAAAGATTATTGTTTTGTTTATATTTTGGCAACCCTACACCCTATTTTCGAAATTTTTGTTTGCCTGGAGAGGGCGCGTCGAGCTCTTTCGCCCGACACCGCATTTGTTAAAAAAAATTTTTAAAAAATCTTACCTAACCTAACCTAACCGATCACAAAGATTATTGTTTTGTTTATATTTTGGCAACCCTACACCCCTATTTTCGAATTTTTGTTTGCCTGGAGGGGGCGCGTCGAGCTCTTTCGCCCGACACCGCATTTGTTAAAAAAAATTTTTAAAAAATCTTACCTAACCTAACCTAACCGATCACAAAGATTATTGTTTTGTTTATATTTTGGCAACCCTACACCCTATTTTCGAATTTTTGTTTGCCTGGAGAGGGCGCGTCGAGCTCTTTCGCCCGACACCGCATTTGTTAAAAAAAATTTTTAAAAAATCTTACCTAACCTAACCTAACCGATCACAAAGATTATTGTTTTGTTTATATTTTGGCAACCCTACACCCTATTTTCGAAATTTTTGTTTGCCTGGAGAGGGCGCGTCGAGCTCTTTCGCCCGACACCGCATTTGTTAAAAAAATTTTTAAAAAATCTTACCTAACCTAACCTAACCGATCACAAGATTATTGTTTTGTTATATTTTGGCAACCCTACACCCTATTTTCGAAATTTTTGTTTGCCTGGAGAGGGCGCGTCGAGCTCTTTCGCCCGACACCGCATTTGTTAAAAAAAATTTTTAAAAAATCTTACCTAACCTAACCTAACCGATCACAAAGATTATTGTTTTGTTTATATTTTGGCAACCCTACACCCTATTTTCGAAATTTTTGTTTGCCTGGAGAGGGCGCGTCGAGCTCTTTCGCCCGACACCGCATTTGTTAAAAAAAATTTTTAAAAATCTTACCTAACCTAACCTAACCGATCACAAAGATTATTGTTTTGTTTATATTTTGGCAACCCTACACCCTATTTTCGAAATTTTTGTTTGCCTGGAGAGGGCGCGTCGAGCTCTTTCGCCCGACACCGCATTTGTTAAAAAAAATTTTTAAAAAATCTTACCTAACCTAACCTAACCGATCACAAAGATTATTGTTTTGTTTATATTTTGGCAACCCTACACCCTATTTTCGAAATTTTTGTTTGCCTGGAGAGGGCGCGTCGAGCTCTTTCGCCCGACACCGCATTTGTTAAAAAAAAATTTTTAAAAAATCTTACCTAACCTAACCTAACCGATCACAAAGATTATTGTTTTGTTTATATTTTGGCAACCCTACACCCTATTTTCGAAATTTTTTGTTTGCCTGGAGAGGGCGCGTCGAGCTCTTTCGCCCGACACCGCATTTGTTAAAAAAAATTTCGAAAATCTTACCTAACCTAACCTAACCGATCACAAAGATTATTGTTTTGTTTATATTTTGGCAACCCTACACCCTATTTTCGAAATTTTTGTTTGCCTGGAGAGGGCGCGTCGAGCTCTTTCGCCGACACCGCATTTGTTAAAAAAAATTTTAAAAAATCTTACCTAACCTAACCTAACCGATCACAAAGATTATTGTTTTGTTTATATTTTGGCAACCCTACACCCTATTTTCGAAATTTTTGTTTGCCTGGAGAGGGCGCGTCGAGCTCTTTCGCCCGACACCGCATTTGTTAAAAAAAATTTTTAAAAAATCTTACCTAACCTAACCTAACCGATCACAAAGATTATTGTTTTGTTATATTTTGGCAACCCTACACCCTATTTTCGAATTTTTTGTTTGCCTGGAGAGGGCGCGTCGAGCTCTTTCGCCCGACACCGCATTTGTTAAAAAAAATTTTTAAAAAATCTTACCTAACCTAACCTAACCGATCACAAAGATTATTGTTTTTGTTTATATTTTGGCAACCCTACACCCTATTTTCGAAATTTTTGTTTGCCTGGAGAGGGCGCGTCGAGCTCTTTCGCCGACACCGCATTTGTTAAAAAAAAATTTTAAAAAATCTTACCTAACCTAACCTAACCGATCACAAAGATTATTGTTTTGTTTATATTTTGGCAACCCTACACCCTATTTTCGAAATTTTTGTTTGCCTGGAGAGGGCGCGTCGAGCTCTTTCGCCCGACACCGCATTTGTTAAAAAAAATTTTTTAAAAAATCTTACCTAACCTAACCTAACCGATCACAAAGATTATTGTTTTGTTTATATTTTGGCAACCCTACACCCTATTTTCGAAATTTTTGTTTGCCTGGAGAGGGCGCGTCGAGCTCTTTCGCCCGACACCGCAATTTGTTAAAAAAAATTTTTAAAAAATCTTACCTAACCTAACCTAACCGATCACAAAGATTATTGTTTTGTTTATATTTTGGCAACCCTACACCCTATTTTCGAAATTTTTGTTTGCCTGGAGAGGGCGCGTCGAGCTCTTTCGCCCGACACCGCATTTGTTAAAAAAAATTTTTAAAAATCTTACCTAACCTAACCTAACCGATCACAAAGATTATTGTTTTGTTTATATTTTGGCAACCCTACACCCTATTTTCGAAATTTTTGTTTGCCTGGAGAGGGCGCGTCGAGCTCTTTCGCCCGACACCGCATTTGTTAAAAAAAAATTTTAAAAAATCTTACCTAACCTAACCTAACCGATCACAAAGATTATTGTTTTGTTTATATTTTGGCAACCCCTACACCCTATTTCGAAATTTTTGTTTGCCTGGAGAGGGCGCGTCGAGCTCTTTCGCCCGACACCGCATTTGTTAAAAAAAAATTTTTAAAAAATCTTACCTAACCTAACCTAACCGATCACAAAGATTATTGTTTTGTTTATATTTTGGCAACCCTACACCCTATTTTCGAAATTTTTGTTTGCCTGGAGAGGGCGCGTCGAGCTCTTTCGCCCGACACCGCATTTGTTAAAAAAAATTTTTAAAAAATCTTACCTAACCTAACCTAACCGATCACAAAGATTATTGTTTTGTTTATATTTTGGCAACCCTACACCCTATTTTCGAAATTTTTGTTTGCCTGGAGAGGGCGCGTCGAGCTCTTTCGCCCGACACCGCATTTGTTAAAAAAATTTTTAAAAAATCTTACCTAACCTAACCTAACCGATCACAAAGATTATTGTTTTGTTTATATTTTGGCAACCCTACACCCTATTTTCGAAATTTTTGTTTGCCTGGAGAGGGCGCGTCGAGCTCTTTCGCCCGACACCGCATTTGTTAAAAAAAATTTTTAAAAAATCTTACCTAACCTAACCTAACCGATCACAAAGATTATTGTTTTGTTTATATTTTGGCAACCCTACACCCTATTTTCGAAATTTTTGTTTGCCTGGAGAGGGCGCGTCGCAGCTCTTTCGCCCGACACCGCATTTGTTAAAAAAAATTTTTAAAAATCTTACCTAACCTAACCTAACCGATCACAAAGATTATTGTTTTGTTTATATTTTGGCAACCCTACACCCTATTTTCGAAATTTTTGTTTGCCTGGAGAGGGCGCGTCGAGCTCTTTCGCCCGACACCGCATTTGTTAAAAAAAATTTTTAAAAATCTTACCTAACCTAACCTAACCGATCACAAAGATTATTGTTTTGTTTATATTTTGGCAACCCTACACCCTATTTTCGAAAATTTTTGTTTGCCTGGAGAGGGCGCGTCGAGCTCTTTCGCCCGACACCGCATTTGTTAAAAAAAATTTTAAAAAATCTTACCTAACCTAACCTAACCGATCACAAAGATTATTGTTTTGTTTATATTTTGGCAACCCTACACCCTATTTTCGAAATTTTTGTTTGCCTGGAGAGGGCGCGTCGAGCTCTTTCGCCCGACACCGCATTTGTTAAAAAAAATTTTAAAAAATCTTACCTAACCTAACCTAACCGATCACAAAGATTATTGTTTTGTTTATATTTTGGCAACCCTACACCCTATTTTCGAAATTTTTGTTTGCCTGGAGAGGGCGCGTCGAGCTCTTTCGCCGACACCGCATTTGTTAAAAAAATTTTTAAAAAATCTTACCTAACCTAACCTAACCGATCACAAAGATTATTGTTTTGTTTATATTTTGGCAACCCTACACCCTATTTTCGAAATTTTTGTTTGCCTGGAGAGGGCGCGTCGAGCTCTTTCGCCCGACACCGCATTTGTTAAAAAAAATTTTTAAAAAATCTTACCTAACCTAACCTAACCGATCACAAAGATTATTGTTTTGTTTATATTTTGGCAACCCTACACCCTATTTTCGAAATTTTTTGTTTGCCTGGAGAGGGCGCGTCGAGCTCTTTCGCCCGACACCGCATTTGTTAAAAAAAATTTTTAAAAATCTTACCTAACCTAACCTAACCGATCACAAAGATTATTGTTTTGTTTATATTTTGGCAACCCTACACCCTATTTTCGAAATTTTTGTTTGCCTGGAGAGGGCGCGTCGAGCTCTTTCGCCCGACACCGCATTTGTTAAAAAAAATTTTTAAAAAATCTTACCTAACCTAACCTAACCGATCACAAAGATTATTGTTTTGTTTATATTTTGGCAACCCTACACCCTATTTTCGAAATTTTTGTTTGCCTGGAGAGGGCGCGTCGTCGCCCGACACCGCATTTGTTAAAAAAAAATTTTAAAAAATCTTACCTAACCTAACCTAACCGATCACAAAGATTATTGTTTTGTTTATATTTTGGCAACCCTACACCCTATTTTCGAAATTTTTGTTTGCCTGGAGAGGGCGCGTCGAGCTCTTTCGCCCGACACCGCATTTGTTAAAAAAAATTTTTAAAAAATCTTACCTAACCTAACCTAACCGATCACAAAGATTATTGTTTTGTTTATATTTTGGCAACCCTACACCCTATTTTCGAAATTTTTGTTTGCCTGGAGAGGGCGCGTCGAGCTCTTTCGCCCGACACCGCATTTGTTAAAAAAAATTTTTAAAAAATCTTACCTAACCTAACCTAACCGATCACAAAGATTATTGTTTTGTTTATATTTTGGCAACCCTACACCCTATTTTCGAAATTTTTGTTTGCCTGGAGAGGGCGCGTCGAGCTCTTTCGCCCGACACCGCATTTGTTAAAAAAAATTTTTAAAAATCTTACCTAACCTAACCTAACCGATCACAAAGATTATTGTTTTGTTTATATTTTGGCAACCCTACACCCTATTTTCGAAATTTTTGTTTGCCTGGAGAGGGCGCGTCGAGCTCTTTCGCCCGACACCGCATTTGTTAAAAAAAATTTTTAAAAAATCTTACCTAACCTAACCTAACCGATCACAAAGATTATTGTTTTGTTTATATTTTGGCAACCCTACACCCTATTTTCGAAATTTTTGTTTGCCTGGAGAGGGCGCGTCGAGCTCTTTCGCCCGACACCGCATTTGTTAAAAAAAATTTTTAAAAAATCTTACCTAACCTAACCTAACCGATCACAAAGATTATTGTTTTGTTTATATTTTGGCAACCCTACACCCTATTTTCGAAATTTTTGTTTGCCTGGAGAGGGCGCGTCGAGCTCTTTCGCCCGACACCGCATTTGTTAAAAAAAATTTTTAAAAAATCTTACCTAACCTAACCTAACCGATCACAAAGATTATTGTTTTGTTTATATTTTGGCAACCCTACACCCTATTTTCGAAATTTTTGTTTGCCTGGAGAGGGCGCGTCGAGCTCTTTCGCCCGACACCGCATTTGTTAAAAAAAATTTTTAAAAAATCTTACCTAACCTAACCTAACCGATCACAAAGATTATTGTTTTGTTTATATTTTGGCAACCCTACACCCTATTTTCGAAATTTTTGTTTGCCTGGAGAGGGCGCGTCGAGCTCTTTCGCCCGACACCGCATTTGTTAAAAAAAAATTTTAAAAAATCTTACCTAACCTAACCTAACCGATCACAAAGATTATTGTTTTGTTTATATTTTGGCAACCCTACACCCTATTTTCGAAATTTTTGTTTGCCTGGAGAGGGCGCGTCGAGCTCTTTCGCCCGACACCGCATTTGTTAAAAAAAAAAATTTTACCTAAACCTAACCTAACCGATCACAAGATTATTGTTTTTGTTTATATTTTGGGCAACCCTACACCTATTTTCGAAATTTTTGTTTTGCCTGGAGAGGGCGCGTCGAGCTCTTTCGCCCGACACCGCATTTGTTAAAAAAAATTTTTTAAAAATCTTACCTAACCTAACCTAACCGATCACAAAGATTATTGTTTTGTTTATATTTTGGGCAACCCTACACCCTATTTTCGAAATTTTTGTTTGCCTGGAGAGGGCGCGTCGAGCTCTTTCGCCCGACACCGCATTTGTTAAAAAAAATTTTTAAAAAATCTTACCTAACCTAACCTAACCGATCACAAAGATTATTGTTTTGTTTATATTTGGCAACCCTACACCCTATTTTCGAAATTTTTGTTTGCCTGGAGAGGGCGCGTCGAGCTCTTTCGCCCGACACCGCATTTGTTAAAAAAAATTTTTAAAAAATCTTACCTAACCTAACCTAACCGATCACAAAGATTATTGTTTTGTTTATATTTTGGCAACCCTACACCCTATTTTCGAAATTTTTGTTTGCCTGGAGAGGGCGCGTCGAGCTCTTTCGCCCGACACCGCATTTGTTAAAAAAAATTTTTAAAAAATCTTACCTAACCTAACCTAACCGATCACAAAGATTATTGTTTTGTTTATATTTTGGCAACCCTACACCCTATTTTCGAAATTTTTGTTTGCCTGGAGAGGGCGCGTCGAGCTCTTTCGCCCGACACCGCATTTGTTAAAAAAAATTTTTAAAAAATCTTACCTAACCTAACCTAACCGATCACAAAGATTATTGTTTTGTTTATATTTTGGCAACCCTACACCCTATTTTCGAAATTTTTGTTTGCCTGGAGAGGGCGCGTCGAGCTCTTTCGCCCGACACCGCATTTGTTAAAAAAAATTTTTAAAAAATCTTACCTAACCTAACCTAACCGATCACAAAGATTATTGTTTTGTTTATATTTTGGCAACCCTACACCCTATTTTCGAAATTTTTGTTTGCCTGGAGAGGGCGCGTCGAGCTCTTTCGCCCGACACCGCATTTGTTAAAAAAAATTTTTAAAAAATCTTACCTAACCTAACCTAACCGATCACAAAGATTATTGTTTTGTTTATATTTTGGCAACCCTACACCCTATTTTCGAAATTTTTGTTTGCCTGGAGAGGGCGCGTCGAGCTCTTTCGCCCGACACCGCATTTGTTAAAAAAAATTTTTAAAAAATCTTACCTAACCTAACCTAACCGATCACAAAGATTATTGTTTTGTTTATATTTTGGCAACCCTACACCCTATTTTCGAAATTTTTGTTTGCCTGGAGAGGGCGCGTCGAGCTCTTTCGCCCGACACCGCATTTGTTAAAAAAAATTTTTAAAAAATCTTACCTAACCTAACCTAACCGATCACAAAGATTATTGTTTTGTTTATATTTTGGCAACCCTACACCCTATTTTCGAAATTTTTGTTTGCCTGGAGAGGGCGCGTCGAGCTCTTTCGCCGACACCGCATTTGTTAAAAAAAATTTTAAAAAATCTTACCTAACCTAACCTAACCGATCACAAAGATTATTGTTTTGTTTATATTTTGGCAACCCTACACCCTATTTTCGAAATTTTTGTTTGCCTGGAGAGGGCGCGTCGAAGCTCTTTCGCCCGACACCGCATTTGTTTAAAAAAAATTTTTAAAAAATCTTACCTAACCTAACCTAACCGATCACAAAGATTATTGTTTTGTTTATATTTTGGCAACCCTACACCCTATTTTCGAAATTTTTGTTTGCCTGGAGAGGGCGCGTCGAGCTCTTTCGCCCGACACCGCATTTGTTAAAAAAAAATTTTTAAAAAATCTTACCTAACCTAACCTAACCGATCACAAAGATTATTGTTTTGTTTATATTTTGGCAACCCTACACCCTATTTTCGAAATTTTTGTTTGCCTGGAGAGGGCGCGTCGAGCTCTTTCGCCCGACACCGCATTTGTTAAAAAAAATTTTTAAAAAATCTTACCTAACCTAACCTAACCGATCACAAAGATTATTGTTTTGTTTATATTTTGGCAACCCTACACCCTATTTTCGAATTTTTGTTTGCCTGGAGAGGGCGCGTCGAGCTCTTTCGCCCGACACCGCATTTGTTAAAAAAAATTTTTAAAAAATCTTACCTAACCTAACCTAACCGATCACAAAGATTATTGTTTTGTTTATATTTTGGCAACCCTACACCCTATTTTCGAAATTTTTGTTTGCCTGGAGAGGGCGCGTCGAGCTCTTTCGCCCGACACCGCATTTGTTAAAAAAAATTTTTAAAAAATCTTACCTAACCTAACCTAACCGATCACAAAGATTATTGTTTTGTTTATATTTTGGCAACCCTACACCCTATTTTCGAAATTTTTGTTTGCCTGGAGAGGGCGCGTCGAGCTCTTTCGCCCGACACCGCATTTGTTAAAAAAAATTTTTAAAAAATCTTACCTAACCTAACCTAACCGATCACAAAGATTATTGTTTTGTTTATATTTTGGCAACCCTACACCCTATTTTCGAAATTTTTGTTTGCCTGGAGAGGGCGCGTCGAGCTCTTTCGCCCGACACCGCATTTGTTAAAAAAAATTTTTAAAAAATCTTACCTAACCTAACCTAACCGATCACAAAGATTATTGTTTTGTTTATATTTTGGCAACCCTACACCCTATTTTCGAAATTTTTGTTTGCCTGGAGAGGGCGCGTCGAGCTCTTTCGCCCGACACCGCATTTGTTAAAAAAAATTTTTAAAAAATCTTACCTAACCTAACCTAACCGATCACAAAGATTATTGTTTTGTTTATATTTTGGCAACCCTACACCCTATTTTCGAAATTTTTGTTTGCCTGGAGAGGGCGCGTCGAGCTCTTTCGCCCGACACCGCATTTGTTAAAAAAAATTTTTAAAAAATCTTACCTAACCTAACCTAACCGATCACAAAGATTATTGTTTTGTTTATATTTTGGCAACCCTACACCCTATTTTCGAAATTTTTGTTTGCCTGGAGAGGGCGCGTCGAGCTCTTTCGCCCGACACCGCATTTGTTAAAAAAAATTTTTAAAAAATCTTACCTAACCTAACCTAACCGATCACAAAGATTATTGTTTTGTTTATATTTTGGCAACCCTACACCCATATTTTCGAAATTTTTGTTGCCTGGAGAGGCGCGTCGAGCTCTTTCGCCCGACACCGCATTTGTTAAAAAAAATTTTTAAAAAATCTTACCTAACCTAACCTAACCGATCACAAAGATTATTGTTTTGTTTATATTTTGGCAACCCTACACCCTATTTTCGAAATTTTTGTTTGCCTGGAGAGGGCGCGTCGAGCTCTTTCGCCCGACACCGCATTTGTTAAAAAAAATTTTTAAAAAATCTTACCTAACCTAACCTAACCGATCACAAAGATTATTGTTTTGTTTATATTTTGGCAACCCTACACCCTATTTTCGAAATTTTTGTTTGCCTGGAGAGGGCGCGTCGAGCTCTTTCGCCCGACACCGCATTTGTTAAAAAAAATTTTTAAAAAATCTTACCTAACCTAACCTAACCGATCACAAAGATTATTGTTTTGTTTATATTTTGGCAACCCTACACCCTATTTTCGAAATTTTTGTTTGCCTGGAGAGGGCGCGTCGAGCTCTTTCGCCCGACACCGCATTTGTTAAAAAAAATTTTTAAAAAATCTTACCTAACCTAACCTAACCGATCACAAAGATTATTGTTTTGTTTATATTTTGGCAACCCTACACCCCTATTTTCGAAATTTTTGTTTGCCTGGAGAGGGCGCGTCGAGCTCTTTTCGCCCGACACCGCATTTGTTAAAAAAAATTTTTAAAAAATCTTACCTAACCTAACCTAACCGATCACAAAGATTATTGTTTTGTTTATATTTTGGCAACCCTACACCCTATTTTCGAAATTTTTGTTTGCCTGGAGAGGGCGCGTCGAGCTCTTTCGCCCGACACCGCATTTGTTAAAAAAAATTTTTAAAAAATCTTACCTAACCTAACCTAACCGATCACAAAGATTATTGTTTTGTTTATATTTTGGCAACCCTACACCCTATTTTCGAAATTTTTGTTTGCCTGGAGAGGGCGCGTCGAGCTCTTTCGCCCGACACCGCATTTGTTAAAAAAAATTTTTAAAAAATCTTACCTAACCTAACCTAACCGATCACAAAGATTATTGTTTTGTTTATATTTTGGCAACCCTACACCCTATTTTCGAAATTTTTGTTTGCCTGGAGAGGGCGCGTCGAGCTCTTTCGCCCGACACCGCATTTGTTAAAAAAAATTTTTAAAAAATCTTACCTAACCTAACCTAACCGATCACAAAGATTATTGTTTTGTTTATATTTTGGCAACCCTACACCCTATTTTCGAAATTTTTGTTTGCCTGGAGAGGGCGCGTCGAGCTCTTTCGCCCGACACCGCATTTGTTAAAAAAAATTTTTAAAAAAATCTTACCTAACCTAACCTAACCGATCACAAAGATTATTGTTTTGTTTATATTTTGGCAACCCTACACCCTATTTTCGAAATTTTTGTTTGCCTGGAGAGGGCGCGTCGAGCTCTTTCGCCCGACACCGCATTTGTTAAAAAAAATTTTTAAAAAATCTTACCTAACCTAACCTAACCGATCACAAAGATTATTGTTTTGTTTATATTTTGGCAACCCTACACCCTATTTTCGAAATTTTTGTTTGCCTGGAGAGGGCGCGTCGAGCTCTTTCGCCCGACACCGCATTTGTTAAAAAAAATTTTTAAAAAATCTTACCTAACCTAACCTAACCGATCACAAAGATTATTGTTTTGTTTATATTTTGGCAACCCTACACCCTTTTTTAAAAATTTTTTGTTTGCCTGGAGAGGGCGCGTCGAGCTCTTTCGCCCGACACGCATTTGTTAAAAAAAATTTTAAAAAATCTTACCTAACCTAACCTAACCGATCACAAAGATTATTGTTTTGTTTATATTTTGGCAACCCTACACCCTATTTTCGAAATTTTTGTTTGCCTGGAGAGGGCGCGTCGAGCTCTTTCGCCCGACACCGCATTTGTTAAAAAAAATTTTTAAAAAATCTTACCTAACCTAACCTAACCGATCACAAAGATTATTGTTTTGTTTATATTTTGGCAACCCTACACCCTATTTTCGAAATTTTTGTTTGCCTGGAGAGGGCGCGTCGAGCTCTTTCGCCCGACACCGCATTTGTTAAAAAAAATTTTTAAAAAATCTTACCTAACCTAACCTAACCGATCACAAAGATTATTGTTTTGTTTATATTTTGGCAACCCTACACCCTATTTTCGAAATTTTTGTTTGCCTGGAGAGGGCGCGTCGAGCTCTTTCGCCCGACACCGCATTTGTTAAAAAAAATTTTTAAAAAATCTTACCTAACCTAACCTAACCGATCACAAAGATTATTGTTTTGTTTATATTTTGGCAACCCTACACCCTATTTTCGAAATTTTTGTTTGCCTGGAGAGGGCGCGTCGAGCTCTTTCGCCCGACACCGCATTTGTTAAAAAAAATTTTTAAAAATCTTACCTAACCTAACCTAACCGATCACAAAGATTATTGTTTTGTTTATATTTTGGCAACCCTACACCCTATTTTCGAAATTTTTGTTTGCCTGGAGAGGGCGCGTCGAGCTCTTTCGCCCGACACCGCATTTGTTAAAAAAAATTTTTAAAAAATCTTACCTAACCTAACCTAACCGATCACAAAGATTATTGTTTTGTTTATATTTTGGCAACCCTACACCCTATTTTCGAAATTTTTGTTTGCCTGGAGAGGGCGCGTCGAGCTCTTTCGCCCGACACCGCATTTGTTAAAAAAAATTTTTAAAAAATCTTACCTAACCTAACCTAACCGATCACAAAGATTATTGTTTTGTTTATATTTTGGCAACCCTACACCCTATTTTCGAAATTTTTGTTTGCCTGGAGAGGGCGCGTCGAGCTCTTTCGCCCGACACCGCATTTGTTAAAAAAAATTTTTAAAAAATCTTACCTAACCTAACCTAACCGATCACAAAGATTATTGTTTTGTTTATATTTTGGCAACCCTACACCCTATTTTCGAAATTTTTGTTTGCCTGGAGAGGGCGCGTCGAGCTCTTTCGCCCGACACCGCATTTGTTAAAAAAAATTTTTAAAAAATCTTACCTAACCTAACCTAACCGATCACAAAGATTATTGTTTTGTTTATATTTTGGCAACCCTACACCCTATTTTCGAAATTTTTGTTTGCCTGGAGAGGGCGCGTCGAGCTCTTTCGCCCGACACCGCATTTGTTAAAAAAATTTTTAAAAAATCTTACCTAACCTAACCTAACCGATCACAAAGATTATTGTTTTGTTTATATTTTGGCAACCCTACACCCTATTTTCGAAATTTTTGTTTGCCTGGAGAGGGCGCGTCGAGCTCTTTCGCCCGACACCGCATTTGTTAAAAAAAATTTTTAAAAAATCTTACCTAACCTAACCTAACCGATCACAAAGATTATTGTTTTGTTTATATTTTGGCAACCCTACACCCTATTTTCGAAATTTTTGTTTGCCTGGAGAGGGCGCGTCGAGCTCTTTCGCCCGACACCGCATTTGTTAAAAAAAATTTTTAAAAAATCTTACCTAACCTAACCTAACCGATCACAAAGATTATTGTTTTGTTTATATTTTGGCAACCCTACACCCTATTTTCGAAATTTTTGTTTTGCCTGGAGAGGGCGCGTCGAGCTCTTTCGCCCGACACCGCATTTGTTAAAAAAAATTTTTAAAAAATCTTACCTAACCTAACCTAACCGATCACAAAGATTATTGTTTTGTTTATATTTTGGCAACCCTACACCCTATTTTCGAATTTTTGTTTGCCTGGAGAGGGCGCGTCGAGCTCTTTCGCCCGACACCGCATTTGTTAAAAAAAATTTTTAAAAAATCTTACCTAACCTAACCTAACCGATCACAAAGATTATTGTTTTGTTTATATTTTGGCAACCCTACACCCTATTTTCGAAATTTTTGTTTGCCTGGAGAGGGCGCGTCGAGCTCTTTCGCCCGACACCGCATTTGTTAAAAAAAATTTTTAAAAAATCTTACCTAACCTAACCTAACCGATCACAAAGATTATTGTTTTGTTTATATTTTGGCAACCCTACACCCTATTTTCGAAATTTTTGTTTGCCTGGAGAGGGCGCGTCGAGCTCTTTCGCCCGACACCGCATTTGTTAAAAAAAATTTTTAAAAATCTTACCTAACCTAACCTAACCGATCACAAAGATTATTGTTTTGTTTATATTTTGGCAACCCTACACCCTATTTTCGAAATTTTTGTTTGCCTGGAGAGGGCGCGTCGAGCTCTTTCGCCCGACACCGCATTTGTTAAAAAAAATTTTTAAAAAATTCTACCTAACCTAACCTAACCGATCACAAAGATTATTGTTTTGTTTATATTTTGGCAACCCTACACCCTATTTTCGAAATTTTTGTTTGCCTGGAGAGGGCGCGTCGAGCTCTTTCGCCCGACACCGCATTTGTTAAAAAAAATTTTAAAAAATCTTACCTAACCTAACCTAACCGATCACAAAGATTATTGTTTTGTTTATATTTTGGCAACCCTACACCCTATTTTCGAAATTTTTGTTTGCCTGGAGAGGGCGCGTCGAGCTCTTTCGCCCGACACCGCATTTGTTAAAAAAAATTTTTAAAAAATCTTACCTAACCTAACCTAACCGATCACAAAGATTATTGTTTTGTTTATATTTTGGCAACCCTACACCCTATTTTCGAAATTTTTGTTTGCCTGGAGAGGGCGCGTCGAGCTCTTTCGCCCGACACCGCATTTGTTAAAAAAAATTTTTAAAAAATCTTACCTAACCTAACCTAACCGATCACAAAGATTATTGTTTTGTTTATATTTTGGCAACCCTACACCCTATTTTCGAAATTTTTGTTTGCCTGGAGAGGGCGCGTCGAGCTCTTTCGCCCGACACCGCATTTGTTAAAAAAAATTTTTAAAAAATCTTACCTAACCTAACCTAACCGATCACAAAGATTATTGTTTTGTTTATATTTTGGCAACCCTACACCCTATTTTCGAAATTTTTGTTTGCCTGGAGAGGGCGCGTCGAGCTCTTTCGCCCGACACCGCATTTGTTAAAAAAAATTTTTAAAAAATCTTACCTAACCTAACCTAACCGATCACAAAGATTATTGTTTTGTTTATATTTTGGCAACCCTACACCCTATTTTCGAAATTTTTGTTTGCCTGGAGAGGGCGCGTCGAGCTCTTTCGCCCGACACCGCATTTGTTAAAAAAAATTTTTAAAAAATCTTACCTAACCTAACCTAACCGATCACAAAGATTATTGTTTTGTTTATATTTTGGCAACCCTACACCCTATTTTCGAAATTTTTGTTTGCCTGGAGAGGGCGCGTCGAGCTCTTTCGCCCGACACCGCATTTGTTAAAAAAAATTTTTAAAAAATCTTACCTAACCTAACCTAACCGATCACAAAGATTATTGTTTTGTTTATATTTTGGCAACCCTACACCCTATTTTCGAAATTTTTGTTTGCCTGGAGAGGGCGCGTCGAGCTCTTTCGCCCGACACCGCATTTGTTAAAAAAAATTTTTAAAAAATCTTACCTAACCTAACCTAACCGATCACAAAGATTATTGTTTTGTTTATATTTTGGCAACCCTACACCCTATTTTCGAAATTTTTGTTTGCCTGGAGAGGGCGCGTCGAGCTCTTTCGCCCGACACCGCATTTGTTAAAAAAAATTTTTAAAAAATCTTACCTAACCTAACCTAACCGATCACAAAGATTATTGTTTTGTTTATATTTTGGCAACCCTACACCCTATTTTCGAAATTTTTGTTTGCCTGGAGAGGGCGCGTCGAGCTCTTTCGCCCGACACCGCATTTGTTAAAAAAAATTTTTAAAAAATCTTACCTAACCTAACCTAACCGATCACAAAGATTATTGTTTTGTTTATATTTTGGCAACCCTACACCCTATTTTCGAAATTTTTGTTTGCCTGGAGAGGGCGCGTCGAGCTCTTTCGCCCGACACCGCATTTGTTAAAAAAAATTTTTAAAAAATCTTACCTAACCTAACCTAACCGATCACAAAGATTATTGTTTTGTTTATATTTTGGCAACCCTACACCCTATTTTCGAAATTTTTGTTTGCCTGGAGAGGGCGCGTCGAGCTCTTTCGCCCGACACCGCATTTGTTAAAAAAAATTTTTAAAAAATCTTACCTAACCTAACCTAACCGATCACAAAGATTATTGTTTTGTTTATATTTTGGCAACCCTACACCCTATTTTCGAAATTTTTGTTTGCCTGGAGAGGGCGCGTCGAGCTCTTTCGCCCGACACCGCATTTGTTAAAAAAAATTTTTAAAAAATCTTACCTAACCTAACCTAACCGATCACAAAGATTATTGTTTTGTTTATATTTTGGCAACCCTACACCCTATTTTCGAAATTTTTGTTTGCCTGGAGAGGGCGCGTCGAGCTCTTTCGCCCGACACCGCATTTGTTAAAAAAAATTTTTAAAAAATCTTACCTAACCTAACCTAACCGATCACAAAGATTATTGTTTTGTTTATATTTTGGCAACCCTACACCCTATTTTCGAAATTTTTGTTTGCCTGGAGAGGGCGCGTCGAGCTCTTTCGCCCGACACCGCATTTGTTAAAAAAAATTTTTAAAAAATCTTACCTAACCTAACCTAACCGATCACAAAGATTATTGTTTTGTTTATATTTTGGCAACCCTACACCCTATTTTCGAAATTTTTGTTTGCCTGGAGAGGGCGCGTCGAGCTCTTTCGCCCGACACCGCATTTGTTAAAAAAAATTTTTAAAAAATCTTACCTAACCTAACCTAACCGATCACAAAGATTATTGTTTTGTTTATATTTTGGCAACCCTACACCCTATTTTCGAAATTTTTGTTTGCCTGGAGAGGGCGCGTCGAGCTCTTTCGCCCGACACCGCATTTGTTAAAAAAAATTTTTAAAAAATCTTACCTAACCTAACCTAACCGATCACAAAGATTATTGTTTTGTTTATATTTTGGCAACCCTACACCCTATTTTCGAAATTTTTGTTTGCCTGGAGAGGGCGCGTCGAGCTCTTTCGCCCGACACCGCATTTGTTAAAAAAAATTTTTAAAAAATCTTACCTAACCTAACCTAACCGATCACAAAGATTATTGTTTTGTTTATATTTTGGCAACCCTACACCCTATTTTCGAAATTTTTGTTTGCCTGGAGAGGGCGCGTCGAGCTCTTTCGCCCGACACCGCATTTGTTAAAAAAAATTTTTAAAAAATCTTACCTAACCTAACCTAACCGATCACAAAGATTATTGTTTTGTTTATATTTTGGCAACCCTACACCCTATTTTCGAAATTTTTGTTTGCCTGGAGAGGGCGCGTCGAGCTCTTTCGCCCGACACCGCATTTGTTAAAAAAAATTTTTAAAAAATCTTACCTAACCTAACCTAACCGATCACAAAGATTATTGTTTTGTTTATATTTTGGCAACCCTACACCCTATTTTCGAAATTTTTGTTTGCCTGGAGAGGGCGCGTCGAGCTCTTTCGCCCGACACCGCATTTGTTAAAAAAAAATTTTTAAAAAATCTTACCTAACCTAACCTAACCGATCACAAAGATTATTGTTTTGTTTATATTTTGGCACCATACACCCTATTTTCTAATTTTTTGTTTGCCTGGAGAGGGCGCGTCGAGCTCTTTCGCCCGACACCGCATTTGTTAAAAAAAAGTTTTAAAAAATCTTACCTAACCTAACCTAACCGATCACAAAGATTATTGTTTTGTTTATATTTTGGCAACCCTACACCCTATTTTCGAAATTTTTGTTTGCCTGGAGAGGGCCGACGAGCTCTTTCGCCCGACACCGCATTTGTTAAAAAAAATTTTTAAAAAATCCTTACCTAACCTAACTAACCGATCACAAAGATTATTGTTTTGTTTATATTTTGGCAACCCTACACCCTATTTCGAAATTTTTGTTTGCCTGGAGAGGGCGCGTCGAGCTCTTTCGCCCGACACCGCATTGTTAAAAAAAATTTTTAAAAAATCTTACCTAACCTAACCTAACCGATCACAAAGATTATTGTTTTGTTTATATTTTGGCAACCCTACACCCTATTTTCGAAATTTTTGTTTGCCTGGAGAGGGCGCGTCGAGCTCTTTCGCCCGACACCGCATTTGTTAAAAAAAATTTTTAAAAAATCTTACCTAACCTAACCTAACCGATCACAAAGATTATTGTTTTGTTTATATTTTGGCAACCCTACACCCTATTTTCGAATTTTTTGTTTGCCTGGAGAGGGGCGCGTCGAGCTCTTTCGCCCGACACCGCATTTGTTAAAAAAAATTTTTAAAAAATCTTACCTAACCTAACCTAACCGATCACAAAGATTATTGTTTTGTTTATATTTTGGCAACCCTACACCCTATTTTCGAAATTTTTGTTTGCCTGGAGAGGGCGCGTCGAGCTCTTTCGCCCGACACCGCATTTGTTAAAAAAAATTTTTAAAAAATCTTACCTAACCTAACCTAACCGATCACAAAGATTATTGTTTTGTTTATATTTTGGCAACCCTACACCCTATTTTCGAAATTTTTGTTTGCCTGGAGAGGGCGCGTCGAGCTCTTTCGCCCGACACCGCATTTGTTAAAAAAAATTTTTAAAAAATCTTACCTAACCTAACCTAACCGATCACAAAGATTATTGTTTTGTTTATATTTTGCAACCCTACACCCTATTTTCGAAATTTTTGTTTGCCTGGAGAGGGCGCGTCGAGCTCTTTCGCCCGACACCGCATTTGTTTAAAAAAAATTTTTAAAAAATCTTACCTAACCTAACCTAACCGATCACAAAGATTATTGTTTTGTTTATATTTTGGCAACCCTACACCCTATTTTCGAAATTTTTGTTTGCCTGGAGAGGGCGCGTCGAGCTCTTTCGCCCGACACCGCATTTGTTAAAAAAATTTTTAAAAAATCTTACCTAACCTAACCTAACCGATCACAAAGATTATTGTTTTGTTTATATTTGGCAACCCTACACCCTATTTTCGAAATTTTTGTTTGCCTGGAGAGGGCGCGTCGAGCTCTTTCGCCCGACACCGCATTTGTTAAAAAAAATTTTTAAAAAATCTTACCTAACCTAACCTAACCGATCACAAAGATTATTGTTTTGTTTATATTTTGGCAACCCTACACCCTATTTTCGAAATTTTTGTTTGCCTGGAGAGGGCGCGTCGAGCTCTTTCGCCCGACACCGCATTTGTTAAAAAAAATTTTTAAAAAATCTTACCTAACCTAACCTAACCCGATCACAAAGATTATTGTTTTGTTTATATTTTGGCAACCCTACACCCTATTTTCGAAATTTTTGTTTGCCTGGAGAGGGCGCGTCGAGCTCTTTCGCCCGACACCGCATTTGTTAAAAAAAATTTTTAAAAAATCTTACCTAACCTAACCTAACCGATCACAAAGATTATTGTTTTGTTTATATTTTTGGCAACCCTACACCCTATTTTCGAAATTTTTGTTTGCCTGGAGAGGGCGCGTCGAGCTCTTTCGCCCCGACACCGCATTTGTTAAAAAAAATTTTTAAAAAATCTTACCTAACCTAACCTAACCGATCACAAAGATTATTGTTTTGTTTATATTTTGGCAACCCTACACCCTATTTTCGAAATTTTTGTTTGCCTGGAGAGGGCGCGTCGAGCTCTTTCGCCCGACACCGCATTTGTTAAAAAAAATTTTTAAAAAATCTTACCTAACCTAACCTAACCGATCACAAAGATTATTGTTTTGTTTATATTTTGGCAACCCTACACCCTATTTTCGAAATTTTTGTTTGCCTGGAGAGGGCGCGTCGAGCTCTTTCGCCCGACACCGCATTTGTTAAAAAAAATTTTTAAAAAATCTTACCTAACCTAACCTAACCGATCACAAAGATTATTGTTTTTGTTTATATTTTGGCAACCCTACACCCTATTTTCGAAATTTTTGTTTGCCTGGAGAGGGCGCGTCGAGCTCTTTCGCCCGACACCGCATTTGTTAAAAAAAATTTTTAAAAAATCTTACCTAACCTAACCTAACCGATCACAAAGATTATTGTTTTGTTTATATTTTGGCAACCCTACACCCTATTTTCGAAATTTTTTGTTTGCCTGGAGAGGGCGCGTCGAGCTCTTTCGCCCGACACCGCATTTGTTAAAAAAAATTTTTAAAAAATCTTACCTAACCTAACCTAACCGATCACAAAGATTATTGTTTTGTTTATATTTTGGCAACCCTACACCCTATTTTCGAAATTTTTGTTTGCCTGGAGAGGGCGCGTCGAGCTCTTTCGCCCGACACCGCATTTGTTAAAAAAAATTTTTAAAAAAATCTTACCTAACCTAACCTAACCGATCACAAAGATTATTGTTTTGTTTATATTTTGGCAACCCTACACCCTCTTTTCGAAATTTTTGTTTGCCTGGAGAGGGCGCGTCGAGCTCTTTCGCCCGACACCGCATTTGTTAAAAAAAATTTTTAAAAAATCTTACCTAACCTAACCTAACCGATCACAAAGATTATTGTTTTGTTTATATTTTGGCAACCCTACACCCTATTTTGAAATTTTTGTTTGCCTGGAGAGGGCGCGTCGAGCTCTTTCGCCCGACACCGCATTTGTTAAAAAAAATTTTTAAAAAATCTTACCTAACCTAACCTAACCGATCACAAAGATTATTGTTTTGTTTATATTTTGGCAACCCTACACCCTATTTTCGAAATTTTTGTTTGCCTGGAGAGGGCGCGTCGAGCTCTTTCGCCCGACACCGCATTTGTTAAAAAAAATTTTTAAAAAATCTTACCTAACCTAACCTAACCGATCACAAAGATTATTGTTTTGTTTATATTTTGGCAACCCTACACCCTATTTTCGAAATTTTTGTTTGCCTGGAGAGGGCGCGTCGAGCTCTTTCGCCCGACACCGCATTTGTTAAAAAAAATTTTTAAAAAATCTTACCTAACCTAACCTAACCGATCACAAAGATTATTGTTTTGTTTATATTTTGGCAACCCTACACCCTATTTTCGAAATTTTTGTTTGCCTGGAGAGGGCGCGTCGAGCTCTTTCGCCCGACACCGCATTTGTTAAAAAAAATTTTTAAAAAATCTTACCTAACCTAACCTAACCGATCACAAAGATTATTGTTTTGTTTATATTTTGGCAACCCTACACCCTATTTTCGAAATTTTTGTTTGCCTGGAGAGGGCGCGTCGAGCTCTTTCGCCCGACACCGCATTTGTTAAAAAAAATTTTTAAAAAATCTTACCTAACCTAACCTAACCGATCACAAAGATTATTGTTTTGTTTATATTTTGGCAACCCTACACCCTATTTTCGAAATTTTTGTTTGCCTGGAGAGGGCGCGTCGAGCTCTTTCGCCCGACACCGCATTTGTTAAAAAAAATTTTTAAAAAATCTTACCTAACCTAACCTAACCGATCACAAAGATTATTGTTTTGTTTATATTTTGGCAACCCTACACCCTATTTTCGAAATTTTTGTTTGCCTGGAGAGGGCGCGTCGAGCTCTTTCGCCCGACACCGCATTTGTTAAAAAAAATTTTTAAAAAATCTTACCTAACCTAACCTAACCGATCACAAAGATTATTGTTTTGTTTATATTTTGGCAACCCTACACCCTATTTTCGAAATTTTTGTTTGCCTGGAGAGGGCGCGTCGAGCTCTTTCGCCCGACACCGCATTTGTTAAAAAAAATTTTTAAAAAATCTTACCTAACCTAACCTAACCGATCACAAAGATTATTGTTTTGTTTATATTTTGGCAACCCTACACCCTATTTTCGAAATTTTTGTTTGCCTGGAGAGGGCGCGTCGAGCTCTTTCGCCCGACACCGCATTTGTTAAAAAAAATTTTTAAAAAATCTTACCTAACCTAACCTAACCGATCACAAAGATTATTGTTTTGTTTATATTTTGGCAACCCTACACCCTATTTTCGAAATTTTTGTTTGCCTGGAGAGGGCGCGTCGAGCTCTTTCGCCCGACACCGCATTTGTTAAAAAAAATTTTTAAAAAATCTTACCTAACCTAACCTAACCGATCACAAAGATTATTGTTTTGTTTATATTTTGGCAACCCTACACCCTATTTTCGAAATTTTTGTTTGCCTGGAGAGGGCGCGTCGAGCTCTTTCGCCCGACACCGCATTTGTTAAAAAAAATTTTTAAAAAATCTTACCTAACCTAACCTAACCGATCACAAAGATTATTGTTTTGTTTATATTTTGGCAACCCTACACCCTATTTTCGAAATTTTTGTTTGCCTGGAGAGGGCGCGTCGAGCTCTTTCGCCCGACACCGCATTTGTTAAAAAAAATTTTTAAAAAATCTTACCTAACCTAACCTAACCGATCACAAAGATTATTGTTTTGTTTATATTTTGGCAACCCTACACCCTATTTTCGAAATTTTTGTTTGCCTGGAGAGGGCGCGTCGAGCTCTTTCGCCCGACACCGCATTTGTTAAAAAAAATTTTTAAAAAATCTTACCTAACCTAACCTAACCGATCACAAAGATTATTGTTTTGTTTATATTTTGGCAACCCTACACCCTATTTTCGAAATTTTTGTTTGCCTGGAGAGGGCGCGTCGAGCTCTTTCGCCCGACACCGCATTTGTTAAAAAAAATTTTTAAAAAATCTTACCTAACCTAACCTAACCGATCACAAAGATTATTGTTTTGTTTATATTTTGGCAACCCTACACCCTATTTTCGAAATTTTTGTTTGCCTGGAGAGGGCGCGTCGAGCTCTTTCGCCCGACACCGCATTTGTTAAAAAAAATTTTTAAAAAATCTTACCTAACCTAACCTAACCGATCACAAAGATTATTGTTTTGTTTATATTTTGGCAACCCTACACCCTATTTTCGAAATTTTTGTTTGCCTGGAGAGGGCGCGTCGAGCTCTTTCGCCCGACACCGCATTTGTTAAAAAAAATTTTTAAAAAATCTTACCTAACCTAACCTAACCGATCACAAAGATTATTGTTTTGTTTATATTTTGGCAACCCTACACCCTATTTTCGAAATTTTTGTTTGCCTGGAGAGGGCGCGTCGAGCTCTTTCGCCCGACACCGCATTTGTTAAAAAAAATTTTTAAAAAATCTTACCTAACCTAACCTAACCGATCACAAAGATTATTGTTTTGTTTATATTTTGGCAACCCTACACCCTATTTTCGAAATTTTTGTTTGCCTGGAGAGGGCGCGTCGAGCTCTTTCGCCCGACACCGCATTTGTTAAAAAAAATTTTTAAAAAATCTTACCTAACCTAACCTAACCGATCACAAAGATTATTGTTTTGTTTATATTTTGGCAACCCTACACCCTATTTTCGAAATTTTTGTTTGCCTGGAGAGGGCGCGTCGAGCTCTTTCGCCCGACACCGCATTTGTTAAAAAAAATTTTTAAAAAATCTTACCTAACCTAACCTAACCGATCACAAAGATTATTGTTTTGTTTATATTTTGGCAACCCTACACCCTATTTTCGAAATTTTTGTTTGCCTGGAGAGGGCGCGTCGAGCTCTTTCGCCCGACACCGCATTTGTTAAAAAAAATTTTTAAAAAATCTTACCTAACCTAACCTAACCGATCACAAAGATTATTGTTTTGTTTATATTTTGGCAACCCTACACCCTATTTTCGAAATTTTTGTTTGCCTGGAGAGGGCGCGTCGAGCTCTTTCGCCCGACACCGCATTTGTTAAAAAAAATTTTTAAAAAATCTTACCTAACCTAACCTAACCGATCACAAAGATTATTGTTTTGTTTATATTTTGGCAACCCTACACCCTATTTTCGAAATTTTTGTTTGCCTGGAGAGGGCGCGTCGAGCTCTTTCGCCCGACACCGCATTTGTTAAAAAAAATTTTTAAAAAATCTTACCTAACCTAACCTAACCGATCACAAAGATTATTGTTTTGTTTATATTTTGGCAACCCTACACCCTATTTTCGAAATTTTTGTTTGCCTGGAGAGGGCGCGTCGAGCTCTTTCGCCCGACACCGCATTTGTTAAAAAAAATTTTTAAAAAATCTTACCTAACCTAACCTAACCGATCACAAAGATTATTGTTTTGTTTATATTTTGGCAACCCTACACCCTATTTTCGAAATTTTTGTTTGCCTGGAGAGGGCGCGTCGAGCTCTTTCGCCCGACACCGCATTTGTTAAAAAAAATTTTTAAAAAATCTTACCTAACCTAACCTAACCGATCACAAAGATTATTGTTTTGTTTATATTTTGGCAACCCTACACCCTATTTTCGAAATTTTTGTTTGCCTGGAGAGGGCGCGTCGAGCTCTTTCGCCCGACACCGCATTTGTTAAAAAAAATTTTTAAAAAATCTTACCTAACCTAACCTAACCGATCACAAAGATTATTGTTTTGTTTATATTTTGGCAACCCTACACCCTATTTTCGAAATTTTTGTTTGCCTGGAGAGGGCGCGTCGAGCTCTTTCGCCCGACACCGCATTTGTTAAAAAAAATTTTTAAAAAATCTTACCTAACCTAACCTAACCGATCACAAAGATTATTGTTTTGTTTATATTTTGGCAACCCTACACCCTATTTTCGAAATTTTTGTTTGCCTGGAGAGGGCGCGTCGAGCTCTTTCGCCCGACACCGCATTTGTTAAAAAAAATTTTTAAAAAATCTTACCTAACCTAACCTAACCGATCACAAAGATTATTGTTTTGTTTATATTTTGGCAACCCTACACCCTATTTTCGAAATTTTTGTTTGCCTGGAGAGGGCGCGTCGAGCTCTTTCGCCCGACACCGCATTTGTTAAAAAAAATTTTTAAAAAATCTTACCTAACCTAACCTAACCGATCACAAAGATTATTGTTTTGTTTATATTTTGGCAACCCTACACCCTATTTTCGAAATTTTTGTTTGCCTGGAGAGGGCGCGTCGAGCTCTTTCGCCCGACACCGCATTTGTTAAAAAAAATTTTTAAAAAATCTTACCTAACCTAACCTAACCGATCACAAAGATTATTGTTTTGTTTATATTTTGGCAACCCTACACCCTATTTTCGAAATTTTTGTTTGCCTGGAGAGGGCGCGTCGAGCTCTTTCGCCCGACACCGCATTTGTTAAAAAAAATTTTTAAAAAATCTTACCTAACCTAACCTAACCGATCACAAAGATTATTGTTTTGTTTATATTTTGGCAACCCTACACCCTATTTTCGAAATTTTTGTTTGCCTGGAGAGGGCGCGTCGAGCTCTTTCGCCCGACACCGCATTTGTTAAAAAAAATTTTTAAAAAATCTTACCTAACCTAACCTAACCGATCACAAAGATTATTGTTTTGTTTATATTTTGGCAACCCTACACCCTATTTTCGAAATTTTTGTTTGCCTGGAGAGGGCGCGTCGAGCTCTTTCGCCCGACACCGCATTTGTTAAAAAAAATTTTTAAAAAATCTTACCTAACCTAACCTAACCGATCACAAAGATTATTGTTTTGTTTATATTTTGGCAACCCTACACCCTATTTTCGAAATTTTTGTTTGCCTGGAGAGGGCGCGTCGAGCTCTTTCGCCCGACACCGCATTTGTTAAAAAAAATTTTTAAAAAATCTTACCTAACCTAACCTAACCGATCACAAAGATTATTGTTTTGTTTATATTTTGGCAACCCTACACCCTATTTTCGAAATTTTTGTTTGCCTGGAGAGGGCGCGTCGAGCTCTTTCGCCCGACACCGCATTTGTTAAAAAAAATTTTTAAAAAATCTTACCTAACCTAACCTAACCGATCACAAAGATTATTGTTTTGTTTATATTTTGGCAACCCTACACCCTATTTTCGAAATTTTTGTTTGCCTGGAGAGGGCGCGTCGAGCTCTTTCGCCCGACACCGCATTTGTTAAAAAAAATTTTTAAAAAATCTTACCTAACCTAACCTAACCGATCACAAAGATTATTGTTTTGTTTATATTTTGGCAACCCTACACCCTATTTTCGAAATTTTTGTTTGCCTGGAGAGGGCGCGTCGAGCTCTTTCGCCCGACACCGCATTTGTTAAAAAAAATTTTTAAAAAATCTTACCTAACCTAACCTAACCGATCACAAAGATTATTGTTTTGTTTATATTTTGGCAACCCTACACCCTATTTTCGAAATTTTTGTTTGCCTGGAGAGGGCGCGTCGAGCTCTTTCGCCCGACACCGCATTTGTTAAAAAAAATTTTTAAAAAATCTTACCTAACCTAACCTAACCGATCACAAAGATTATTGTTTTGTTTATATTTTGGCAACCCTACACCCTATTTTCGAAATTTTTGTTTGCCTGGAGAGGGCGCGTCGAGCTCTTTCGCCCGACACCGCATTTGTTAAAAAAAATTTTTAAAAAATCTTACCTAACCTAACCTAACCGATCACAAAGATTATTGTTTTGTTTATATTTTGGCAACCCTACACCCTATTTTCGAAATTTTTGTTTGCCTGGAGAGGGCGCGTCGAGCTCTTTCGCCCGACACCGCATTTGTTAAAAAAAATTTTTAAAAAATCTTACCTAACCTAACCTAACCGATCACAAAGATTATTGTTTTGTTTATATTTTGGCAACCCTACACCCTATTTTCGAAATTTTTGTTTGCCTGGAGAGGGCGCGTCGAGCTCTTTCGCCCGACACCGCATTTGTTAAAAAAAATTTTTAAAAAATCTTACCTAACCTAACCTAACCGATCACAAAGATTATTGTTTTGTTTATATTTTGGCAACCCTACACCCTATTTTCGAAATTTTTGTTTGCCTGGAGAGGGCGCGTCGAGCTCTTTCGCCCGACACCGCATTTGTTAAAAAAAATTTTTAAAAAATCTTACCTAACCTAACCTAACCGATCACAAAGATTATTGTTTTGTTTATATTTTGGCAACCCTACACCCTATTTTCGAAATTTTTGTTTGCCTGGAGAGGGCGCGTCGAGCTCTTTCGCCCGACACCGCATTTGTTAAAAAAAATTTTTAAAAAATCTTACCTAACCTAACCTAACCGATCACAAAGATTATTGTTTTGTTTATATTTTGGCAACCCTACACCCTATTTTCGAAATTTTTGTTTGCCTGGAGAGGGCGCGTCGAGCTCTTTCGCCCGACACCGCATTTGTTAAAAAAAATTTTTAAAAAATCTTACCTAACCTAACCTAACCGATCACAAAGATTATTGTTTTGTTTATATTTTGGCAACCCTACACCCTATTTTCGAAATTTTTGTTTGCCTGGAGAGGGCGCGTCGAGCTCTTTCGCCCGACACCGCATTTGTTAAAAAAAATTTTTAAAAAATCTTACCTAACCTAACCTAACCGATCACAAAGATTATTGTTTTGTTTATATTTTGGCAACCCTACACCCTATTTTCGAAATTTTTGTTTGCCTGGAGAGGGCGCGTCGAGCTCTTTCGCCCGACACCGCATTTGTTAAAAAAAATTTTTAAAAAATCTTACCTAACCTAACCTAACCGATCACAAAGATTATTGTTTTGTTTATATTTTGGCAACCCTACACCCTATTTTCGAAATTTTTGTTTGCCTGGAGAGGGCGCGTCGAGCTCTTTCGCCCGACACCGCATTTGTTAAAAAAAATTTTTAAAAAATCTTACCTAACCTAACCTAACCGATCACAAAGATTATTGTTTTGTTTATATTTTGGCAACCCTACACCCTATTTTCGAAATTTTTGTTTGCCTGGAGAGGGCGCGTCGAGCTCTTTCGCCCGACACCGCATTTGTTAAAAAAAATTTTTAAAAAATCTTACCTAACCTAACCTAACCGATCACAAAGATTATTGTTTTGTTTATATTTTGGCAACCCTACACCCTATTTTCGAAATTTTTGTTTGCCTGGAGAGGGCGCGTCGAGCTCTTTCGCCCGACACCGCATTTGTTAAAAAAAATTTTTAAAAAATCTTACCTAACCTAACCTAACCGATCACAAAGATTATTGTTTTGTTTATATTTTGGCAACCCTACACCCTATTTTCGAAATTTTTGTTTGCCTGGAGAGGGCGCGTCGAGCTCTTTCGCCCGACACCGCATTTGTTAAAAAAAATTTTTAAAAAATCTTACCTAACCTAACCTAACCGATCACAAAGATTATTGTTTTGTTTATATTTTGGCAACCCTACACCCTATTTTCGAAATTTTTGTTTGCCTGGAGAGGGCGCGTCGAGCTCTTTTGCCCGACACCGCATTTGTTAAAAAAAATTTTTAAAAAATCTTACCTAACCTAACCTAACCGATCACAAAGATTATTGTTTTGTTTATATTTTGGCAACCCTACACCCTATTTTCGAAATTTTTGTTTGCCTGGAGAGGGCGCGTCGAGCTCTTTCGCCCGACACCGCATTTGTTAAAAAAAATTTTTAAAAAATCTTACCTAACCTAACCTAACCGATCACAAAGATTATTGTTTTGTTTATATTTTGGCAACCCTACACCCTATTTTCGAAATTTTTGTTTGCCTGGAGAGGGCGCGTCGAGCTCTTTCGCCCGACACCGCATTTGTTAAAAAAAATTTTTAAAAAATCTTACCTAACCTAACCTAACCGATCACAAAGATTATTGTTTTGTTTATATTTTGGCAACCCTACACCCTATTTTCGAAATTTTTGTTTGCCTGGAGAGGGCGCGTCGAGCTCTTTCGCCCGACACCGCATTTGTTAAAAAAAATTTTTAAAAAATCTTACCTAACCTAACCTAACCGATCACAAAGATTATTGTTTTGTTTATATTTTGGCAACCCTACACCCTATTTTCGAAATTTTTGTTTGCCTGGAGAGGGCGCGTCGAGCTCTTTCGCCCGACACCGCATTTGTTAAAAAAAATTTTTAAAAAATCTTACCTAACCTAACCTAACCGATCACAAAGATTATTGTTTTGTTTATATTTTGGCAACCCTACACCCTATTTTCGAAATTTTTGTTTGCCTGGAGAGGGCGCGTCGAGCTCTTTCGCCCGACACCGCATTTGTTAAAAAAAATTTTTAAAAAATCTTACCTAACCTAACCTAACCGATCACAAAGATTATTGTTTTGTTTATATTTTGGCAACCCTACACCCTATTTTCGAAATTTTTGTTTGCCTGGAGAGGGCGCGTCGAGCTCTTTCGCCCGACACCGCATTTGTTAAAAAAAATTTTTAAAAAATCTTACCTAACCTAACCTAACCGATCACAAAGATTATTGTTTTGTTTATATTTTGGCAACCCTACACCCTATTTTCGAAATTTTTGTTTGCCTGGAGAGGGCGCGTCGAGCTCTTTCGCCCGACACCGCATTTGTTAAAAAAAATTTTTAAAAAATCTTACCTAACCTAACCTAACCGATCACAAAGATTATTGTTTTGTTTATATTTTGGCAACCCTACACCCTATTTTCGAAATTTTTGTTTGCCTGGAGAGGGCGCGTCGAGCTCTTTCGCCCGACACCGCATTTGTTAAAAAAAATTTTTAAAAAATCTTACCTAACCTAACCTAACCGATCACAAAGATTATTGTTTTGTTTATATTTTGGCAACCCTACACCCTATTTTCGAAATTTTTGTTTGCCTGGAGAGGGCGCGTCGAGCTCTTTCGCCCGACACCGCATTTGTTAAAAAAAATTTTTAAAAAATCTTACCTAACCTAACCTAACCGATCACAAAGATTATTGTTTTGTTTATATTTTGGCAACCCTACACCCTATTTTCGAAATTTTTGTTTGCCTGGAGAGGGCGCGTCGAGCTCTTTCGCCCGACACCGCATTTGTTAAAAAAAATTTTTAAAAAATCTTACCTAACCTAACCTAACCGATCACAAAGATTATTGTTTTGTTTATATTTTGGCAACCCTACACCCTATTTTCGAAATTTTTGTTTGCCTGGAGAGGGCGCGTCGAGCTCTTTCGCCCGACACCGCATTTGTTAAAAAAAATTTTTAAAAAATCTTACCTAACCTAACCTAACCGATCACAAAGATTATTGTTTTGTTTATATTTTGGCAACCCTACACCCTATTTTCGAAATTTTTGTTTGCCTGGAGAGGGCGCGTCGAGCTCTTTCGCCCGACACCGCATTTGTTAAAAAAAATTTTTAAAAAATCTTACCTAACCTAACCTAACCGATCACAAAGATTATTGTTTTGTTTATATTTTGGCAACCCTACACCCTATTTTCGAAATTTTTGTTTGCCTGGAGAGGGCGCGTCGAGCTCTTTCGCCCGACACCGCATTTGTTAAAAAAAATTTTTAAAAAATCTTACCTAACCTAACCTAACCGATCACAAAGATTATTGTTTTGTTTATATTTTGGCAACCCTACACCCTATTTTCGAAATTTTTGTTTGCCTGGAGAGGGCGCGTCGAGCTCTTTCGCCCGACACCGCATTTGTTAAAAAAAATTTTTAAAAAATCTTACCTAACCTAACCTAACCGATCACAAAGATTATTGTTTTGTTTATATTTTGGCAACCCTACACCCTATTTTCGAAATTTTTGTTTGCCTGGAGAGGGCGCGTCGAGCTCTTTCGCCCGACACCGCATTTGTTAAAAAAAATTTTTAAAAAATCTTACCTAACCTAACCTAACCGATCACAAAGATTATTGTTTTGTTTATATTTTGGCAACCCTACACCCTATTTTCGAAATTTTTGTTTGCCTGGAGAGGGCGCGTCGAGCTCTTTCGCCCGACACCGCATTTGTTAAAAAAAATTTTTAAAAAATCTTACCTAACCTAACCTAACCGATCACAAAGATTATTGTTTTGTTTATATTTTGGCAACCCTACACCCTATTTTCGAAATTTTTGTTTGCCTGGAGAGGGCGCGTCGAGCTCTTTCGCCCGACACCGCATTTGTTAAAAAAAATTTTTAAAAAATCTTACCTAACCTAACCTAACCGATCACAAAGATTATTGTTTTGTTTATATTTTGGCAACCCTACACCCTATTTTCGAAATTTTTGTTTGCCTGGAGAGGGCGCGTCGAGCTCTTTCGCCCGACACCGCATTTGTTAAAAAAAATTTTTAAAAAATCTTACCTAACCTAACCTAACCGATCACAAAGATTATTGTTTTGTTTATATTTTGGCAACCCTACACCCTATTTTCGAAATTTTTGTTTGCCTGGAGAGGGCGCGTCGAGCTCTTTCGCCCGACACCGCATTTGTTAAAAAAAATTTTTAAAAAATCTTACCTAACCTAACCTAACCGATCACAAAGATTATTGTTTTGTTTATATTTTGGCAACCCTACACCCTATTTTCGAAATTTTTGTTTGCCTGGAGAGGGCGCGTCGAGCTCTTTCGCCCGACACCGCATTTGTTAAAAAAAATTTTTAAAAAATCTTACCTAACCTAACCTAACCGATCACAAAGATTATTGTTTTGTTTATATTTTGGCAACCCTACACCCTATTTTCGAAATTTTTGTTTGCCTGGAGAGGGCGCGTCGAGCTCTTTCGCCCGACACCGCATTTGTTAAAAAAAATTTTTAAAAAATCTTACCTAACCTAACCTAACCGATCACAAAGATTATTGTTTTGTTTATATTTTGGCAACCCTACACCCTATTTTCGAAATTTTTGTTTGCCTGGAGAGGGCGCGTCGAGCTCTTTCGCCCGACACCGCATTTGTTAAAAAAAATTTTTAAAAAATCTTACCTAACCTAACCTAACCGATCACAAAGATTATTGTTTTGTTTATATTTTGGCAACCCTACACCCTATTTTCGAAATTTTTGTTTGCCTGGAGAGGGCGCGTCGAGCTCTTTCGCCCGACACCGCATTTGTTAAAAAAAATTTTTAAAAAATCTTACCTAACCTAACCTAACCGATCACAAAGATTATTGTTTTGTTTATATTTTGGCAACCCTACACCCTATTTTCGAAATTTTTGTTTGCCTGGAGAGGGCGCGTCGAGCTCTTTCGCCCGACACCGCATTTGTTAAAAAAAATTTTTAAAAAATCTTACCTAACCTAACCTAACCGATCACAAAGATTATTGTTTTGTTTATATTTTGGCAACCCTACACCCTATTTTCGAAATTTTTGTTTGCCTGGAGAGGGCGCGTCGAGCTCTTTCGCCCGACACCGCATTTGTTAAAAAAAATTTTTAAAAAATCTTACCTAACCTAACCTAACCGATCACAAAGATTATTGTTTTGTTTATATTTTGGCAACCCTACACCCTATTTTCGAAATTTTTGTTTGCCTGGAGAGGGCGCGTCGAGCTCTTTCGCCCGACACCGCATTTGTTAAAAAAAATTTTTAAAAAATCTTACCTAACCTAACCTAACCGATCACAAAGATTATTGTTTTGTTTATATTTTGGCAACCCTACACCCTATTTTCGAAATTTTTGTTTGCCTGGAGAGGGCGCGTCGAGCTCTTTCGCCCGACACCGCATTTGTTAAAAAAAATTTTTAAAAAATCTTACCTAACCTAACCTAACCGATCACAAAGATTATTGTTTTGTTTATATTTTGGCAACCCTACACCCTATTTTCGAAATTTTTGTTTGCCTGGAGAGGGCGCGTCGAGCTCTTTCGCCCGACACCGCATTTGTTAAAAAAAATTTTTAAAAAATCTTACCTAACCTAACCTAACCGATCACAAAGATTATTGTTTTGTTTATATTTTGGCAACCCTACACCCTATTTTCGAAATTTTTGTTTGCCTGGAGAGGGCGCGTCGAGCTCTTTCGCCCGACACCGCATTTGTTAAAAAAAATTTTTAAAAAATCTTACCTAACCTAACCTAACCGATCACAAAGATTATTGTTTTGTTTATATTTTGGCAACCCTACACCCTATTTTCGAAATTTTTGTTTGCCTGGAGAGGGCGCGTCGAGCTCTTTCGCCCGACACCGCATTTGTTAAAAAAAATTTTTAAAAAATCTTACCTAACCTAACCTAACCGATCACAAAGATTATTGTTTTGTTTATATTTTGGCAACCCTACACCCTATTTTCGAAATTTTTGTTTGCCTGGAGAGGGCGCGTCGAGCTCTTTCGCCCGACACCGCATTTGTTAAAAAAAATTTTTAAAAAATCTTACCTAACCTAACCTAACCGATCACAAAGATTATTGTTTTGTTTATATTTTGGCAACCCTACACCCTATTTTCGAAATTTTTGTTTGCCTGGAGAGGGCGCGTCGAGCTCTTTCGCCCGACACCGCATTTGTTAAAAAAAATTTTTAAAAAATCTTACCTAACCTAACCTAACCGATCACAAAGATTATTGTTTTGTTTATATTTTGGCAACCCTACACCCTATTTTCGAAATTTTTGTTTGCCTGGAGAGGGCGCGTCGAGCTCTTTCGCCCGACACCGCATTTGTTAAAAAAAATTTTTAAAAAATCTTACCTAACCTAACCTAACCGATCACAAAGATTATTGTTTTGTTTATATTTTGGCAACCCTACACCCTATTTTCGAAATTTTTGTTTGCCTGGAGAGGGCGCGTCGAGCTCTTTCGCCCGACACCGCATTTGTTAAAAAAAATTTTTAAAAAATCTTACCTAACCTAACCTAACCGATCACAAAGATTATTGTTTTGTTTATATTTTGGCAACCCTACACCCTATTTTCGAAATTTTTGTTTGCCTGGAGAGGGCGCGTCGAGCTCTTTCGCCCGACACCGCATTTGTTAAAAAAAATTTTTAAAAAATCTTACCTAACCTAACCTAACCGATCACAAAGATTATTGTTTTGTTTATATTTTGGCAACCCTACACCCTATTTTCGAAATTTTTGTTTGCCTGGAGAGGGCGCGTCGAGCTCTTTCGCCCGACACCGCATTTGTTAAAAAAAATTTTTAAAAAATCTTACCTAACCTAACCTAACCGATCACAAAGATTATTGTTTTGTTTATATTTTGGCAACCCTACACCCTATTTTCGAAATTTTTGTTTGCCTGGAGAGGGCGCGTCGAGCTCTTTCGCCCGACACCGCATTTGTTAAAAAAAATTTTTAAAAAATCTTACCTAACCTAACCTAACCGATCACAAAGATTATTGTTTTGTTTATATTTTGGCAACCCTACACCCTATTTTCGAAATTTTTGTTTGCCTGGAGAGGGCGCGTCGAGCTCTTTCGCCCGACACCGCATTTGTTAAAAAAAATTTTTAAAAAATCTTACCTAACCTAACCTAACCGATCACAAAGATTATTGTTTTGTTTATATTTTGGCAACCCTACACCCTATTTTCGAAATTTTTGTTTGCCTGGAGAGGGCGCGTCGAGCTCTTTCGCCCGACACCGCATTTGTTAAAAAAAATTTTTAAAAAATCTTACCTAACCTAACCTAACCGATCACAAAGATTATTGTTTTGTTTATATTTTGGCAACCCTACACCCTATTTTCGAAATTTTTGTTTGCCTGGAGAGGGCGCGTCGAGCTCTTTCGCCCGACACCGCATTTGTTAAAAAAAATTTTTAAAAAATCTTACCTAACCTAACCTAACCGATCACAAAGATTATTGTTTTGTTTATATTTTGGCAACCCTACACCCTATTTTCGAAATTTTTGTTTGCCTGGAGAGGGCGCGTCGAGCTCTTTCGCCCGACACCGCATTTGTTAAAAAAAATTTTTAAAAAATCTTACCTAACCTAACCTAACCGATCACAAAGATTATTGTTTTGTTTATATTTTGGCAACCCTACACCCTATTTTCGAAATTTTTGTTTGCCTGGAGAGGGCGCGTCGAGCTCTTTCGCCCGACACCGCATTTGTTAAAAAAAATTTTTAAAAAATCTTACCTAACCTAACCTAACCGATCACAAAGATTATTGTTTTGTTTATATTTTGGCAACCCTACACCCTATTTTCGAAATTTTTGTTTGCCTGGAGAGGGCGCGTCGAGCTCTTTCGCCCGACACCGCATTTGTTAAAAAAAATTTTTAAAAAATCTTACCTAACCTAACCTAACCGATCACAAAGATTATTGTTTTGTTTATATTTTGGCAACCCTACACCCTATTTTCGAAATTTTTGTTTGCCTGGAGAGGGCGCGTCGAGCTCTTTCGCCCGACACCGCATTTGTTAAAAAAAATTTTTAAAAAATCTTACCTAACCTAACCTAACCGATCACAAAGATTATTGTTTTGTTTATATTTTGGCAACCCTACACCCTATTTTCGAAATTTTTGTTTGCCTGGAGAGGGCGCGTCGAGCTCTTTCGCCCGACACCGCATTTGTTAAAAAAAATTTTTAAAAAATCTTACCTAACCTAACCTAACCGATCACAAAGATTATTGTTTTGTTTATATTTTGGCAACCCTACACCCTATTTTCGAAATTTTTGTTTGCCTGGAGAGGGCGCGTCGAGCTCTTTCGCCCGACACCGCATTTGTTAAAAAAAATTTTTAAAAAATCTTACCTAACCTAACCTAACCGATCACAAAGATTATTGTTTTGTTTATATTTTGGCAACCCTACACCCTATTTTCGAAATTTTTGTTTGCCTGGAGAGGGCGCGTCGAGCTCTTTCGCCCGACACCGCATTTGTTAAAAAAAATTTTTAAAAAATCTTACCTAACCTAACCTAACCGATCACAAAGATTATTGTTTTGTTTATATTTTGGCAACCCTACACCCTATTTTCGAAATTTTTGTTTGCCTGGAGAGGGCGCGTCGAGCTCTTTCGCCCGACACCGCATTTGTTAAAAAAAATTTTTAAAAAATCTTACCTAACCTAACCTAACCGATCACAAAGATTATTGTTTTGTTTATATTTTGGCAACCCTACACCCTATTTTCGAAATTTTTGTTTGCCTGGAGAGGGCGCGTCGAGCTCTTTCGCCCGACACCGCATTTGTTAAAAAAAATTTTTAAAAAATCTTACCTAACCTAACCTAACCGATCACAAAGATTATTGTTTTGTTTATATTTTGGCAACCCTACACCCTATTTTCGAAATTTTTGTTTGCCTGGAGAGGGCGCGTCGAGCTCTTTCGCCCGACACCGCATTTGTTAAAAAAAATTTTTAAAAAATCTTACCTAACCTAACCTAACCGATCACAAAGATTATTGTTTTGTTTATATTTTGGCAACCCTACACCCTATTTTCGAAATTTTTGTTTGCCTGGAGAGGGCGCGTCGAGCTCTTTCGCCCGACACCGCATTTGTTAAAAAAAATTTTTAAAAAATCTTACCTAACCTAACCTAACCGATCACAAAGATTATTGTTTTGTTTATATTTTGGCAACCCTACACCCTATTTTCGAAATTTTTGTTTGCCTGGAGAGGGCGCGTCGAGCTCTTTCGCCCGACACCGCATTTGTTAAAAAAAATTTTTAAAAAATCTTACCTAACCTAACCTAACCGATCACAAAGATTATTGTTTTGTTTATATTTTGGCAACCCTACACCCTATTTTCGAAATTTTTGTTTGCCTGGAGAGGGCGCGTCGAGCTCTTTCGCCCGACACCGCATTTGTTAAAAAAAATTTTTAAAAAATCTTACCTAACCTAACCTAACCGATCACAAAGATTATTGTTTTGTTTATATTTTGGCAACCCTACACCCTATTTTCGAAATTTTTGTTTGCCTGGAGAGGGCGCGTCGAGCTCTTTCGCCCGACACCGCATTTGTTAAAAAAAATTTTTAAAAAATCTTACCTAACCTAACCTAACCGATCACAAAGATTATTGTTTTGTTTATATTTTGGCAACCCTACACCCTATTTTCGAAATTTTTGTTTGCCTGGAGAGGGCGCGTCGAGCTCTTTCGCCCGACACCGCATTTGTTAAAAAAAATTTTTAAAAAATCTTACCTAACCTAACCTAACCGATCACAAAGATTATTGTTTTGTTTATATTTTGGCAACCCTACACCCTATTTTCGAAATTTTTGTTTGCCTGGAGAGGGCGCGTCGAGCTCTTTCGCCCGACACCGCATTTGTTAAAAAAAATTTTTAAAAAATCTTACCTAACCTAACCTAACCGATCACAAAGATTATTGTTTTGTTTATATTTTGGCAACCCTACACCCTATTTTCGAAATTTTTGTTTGCCTGGAGAGGGCGCGTCGAGCTCTTTCGCCCGACACCGCATTTGTTAAAAAAAATTTTTAAAAAATCTTACCTAACCTAACCTAACCGATCACAAAGATTATTGTTTTGTTTATATTTTGGCAACCCTACACCCTATTTTCGAAATTTTTGTTTGCCTGGAGAGGGCGCGTCGAGCTCTTTCGCCCGACACCGCATTTGTTAAAAAAAATTTTTAAAAAATCTTACCTAACCTAACCTAACCGATCACAAAGATTATTGTTTTGTTTATATTTTGGCAACCCTACACCCTATTTTCGAAATTTTTGTTTGCCTGGAGAGGGCGCGTCGAGCTCTTTCGCCCGACACCGCATTTGTTAAAAAAAATTTTTAAAAAATCTTACCTAACCTAACCTAACCGATCACAAAGATTATTGTTTTGTTTATATTTTGGCAACCCTACACCCTATTTTCGAAATTTTTGTTTGCCTGGAGAGGGCGCGTCGAGCTCTTTCGCCCGACACCGCATTTGTTAAAAAAAATTTTTAAAAAATCTTACCTAACCTAACCTAACCGATCACAAAGATTATTGTTTTGTTTATATTTTGGCAACCCTACACCCTATTTTCGAAATTTTTGTTTGCCTGGAGAGGGCGCGTCGAGCTCTTTCGCCCGACACCGCATTTGTTAAAAAAAATTTTTAAAAAATCTTACCTAACCTAACCTAACCGATCACAAAGATTATTGTTTTGTTTATATTTTGGCAACCCTACACCCTATTTTCGAAATTTTTGTTTGCCTGGAGAGGGCGCGTCGAGCTCTTTCGCCCGACACCGCATTTGTTAAAAAAAATTTTTAAAAAATCTTACCTAACCTAACCTAACCGATCACAAAGATTATTGTTTTGTTTATATTTTGGCAACCCTACACCCTATTTTCGAAATTTTTGTTTGCCTGGAGAGGGCGCGTCGAGCTCTTTCGCCCGACACCGCATTTGTTAAAAAAAATTTTTAAAAAATCTTACCTAACCTAACCTAACCGATCACAAAGATTATTGTTTTGTTTATATTTTGGCAACCCTACACCCTATTTTCGAAATTTTTGTTTGCCTGGAGAGGGCGCGTCGAGCTCTTTCGCCCGACACCGCATTTGTTAAAAAAAATTTTTAAAAAATCTTACCTAACCTAACCTAACCGATCACAAAGATTATTGTTTTGTTTATATTTTGGCAACCCTACACCCTATTTTCGAAATTTTTGTTTGCCTGGAGAGGGCGCGTCGAGCTCTTTCGCCCGACACCGCATTTGTTAAAAAAAATTTTTAAAAAATCTTACCTAACCTAACCTAACCGATCACAAAGATTATTGTTTTGTTTATATTTTGGCAACCCTACACCCTATTTTCGAAATTTTTGTTTGCCTGGAGAGGGCGCGTCGAGCTCTTTCGCCCGACACCGCATTTGTTAAAAAAAATTTTTAAAAAATCTTACCTAACCTAACCTAACCGATCACAAAGATTATTGTTTTGTTTATATTTTGGCAACCCTACACCCTATTTTCGAAATTTTTGTTTGCCTGGAGAGGGCGCGTCGAGCTCTTTCGCCCGACACCGCATTTGTTAAAAAAAATTTTTAAAAAATCTTACCTAACCTAACCTAACCGATCACAAAGATTATTGTTTTGTTTATATTTTGGCAACCCTACACCCTATTTTCGAAATTTTTGTTTGCCTGGAGAGGGCGCGTCGAGCTCTTTCGCCCGACACCGCATTTGTTAAAAAAAATTTTTAAAAAATCTTACCTAACCTAACCTAACCGATCACAAAGATTATTGTTTTGTTTATATTTTGGCAACCCTACACCCTATTTTCGAAATTTTTGTTTGCCTGGAGAGGGCGCGTCGAGCTCTTTCGCCCGACACCGCATTTGTTAAAAAAAATTTTTAAAAAATCTTACCTAACCTAACCTAACCGATCACAAAGATTATTGTTTTGTTTATATTTTGGCAACCCTACACCCTATTTTCGAAATTTTTGTTTGCCTGGAGAGGGCGCGTCGAGCTCTTTCGCCCGACACCGCATTTGTTAAAAAAAATTTTTAAAAAATCTTACCTAACCTAACCTAACCGATCACAAAGATTATTGTTTTGTTTATATTTTGGCAACCCTACACCCTATTTTCGAAATTTTTGTTTGCCTGGAGAGGGCGCGTCGAGCTCTTTCGCCCGACACCGCATTTGTTAAAAAAAATTTTTAAAAAATCTTACCTAACCTAACCTAACCGATCACAAAGATTATTGTTTTGTTTATATTTTGGCAACCCTACACCCTATTTTCGAAATTTTTGTTTGCCTGGAGAGGGCGCGTCGAGCTCTTTCGCCCGACACCGCATTTGTTAAAAAAAATTTTTAAAAAATCTTACCTAACCTAACCTAACCGATCACAAAGATTATTGTTTTGTTTATATTTTGGCAACCCTACACCCTATTTTCGAAATTTTTGTTTGCCTGGAGAGGGCGCGTCGAGCTCTTTCGCCCGACACCGCATTTGTTAAAAAAAATTTTTAAAAAATCTTACCTAACCTAACCTAACCGATCACAAAGATTATTGTTTTGTTTATATTTTGGCAACCCTACACCCTATTTTCGAAATTTTTGTTTGCCTGGAGAGGGCGCGTCGAGCTCTTTCGCCCGACACCGCATTTGTTAAAAAAAATTTTTAAAAAATCTTACCTAACCTAACCTAACCGATCACAAAGATTATTGTTTTGTTTATATTTTGGCAACCCTACACCCTATTTTCGAAATTTTTGTTTGCCTGGAGAGGGCGCGTCGAGCTCTTTCGCCCGACACCGCATTTGTTAAAAAAAATTTTTAAAAAATCTTACCTAACCTAACCTAACCGATCACAAAGATTATTGTTTTGTTTATATTTTGGCAACCCTACACCCTATTTTCGAAATTTTTGTTTGCCTGGAGAGGGCGCGTCGAGCTCTTTCGCCCGACACCGCATTTGTTAAAAAAAATTTTTAAAAAATCTTACCTAACCTAACCTAACCGATCACAAAGATTATTGTTTTGTTTATATTTTGGCAACCCTACACCCTATTTTCGAAATTTTTGTTTGCCTGGAGAGGGCGCGTCGAGCTCTTTCGCCCGACACCGCATTTGTTAAAAAAAATTTTTAAAAAATCTTACCTAACCTAACCTAACCGATCACAAAGATTATTGTTTTGTTTATATTTTGGCAACCCTACACCCTATTTTCGAAATTTTTGTTTGCCTGGAGAGGGCGCGTCGAGCTCTTTCGCCCGACACCGCATTTGTTAAAAAAAATTTTTAAAAAATCTTACCTAACCTAACCTAACCGATCACAAAGATTATTGTTTTGTTTATATTTTGGCAACCCTACACCCTATTTTCGAAATTTTTGTTTGCCTGGAGAGGGCGCGTCGAGCTCTTTCGCCCGACACCGCATTTGTTAAAAAAAATTTTTAAAAAATCTTACCTAACCTAACCTAACCGATCACAAAGATTATTGTTTTGTTTATATTTTGGCAACCCTACACCCTATTTTCGAAATTTTTGTTTGCCTGGAGAGGGCGCGTCGAGCTCTTTCGCCCGACACCGCATTTGTTAAAAAAAATTTTTAAAAAATCTTACCTAACCTAACCTAACCGATCACAAAGATTATTGTTTTGTTTATATTTTGGCAACCCTACACCCTATTTTCGAAATTTTTGTTTGCCTGGAGAGGGCGCGTCGAGCTCTTTCGCCCGACACCGCATTTGTTAAAAAAAATTTTTAAAAAATCTTACCTAACCTAACCTAACCGATCACAAAGATTATTGTTTTGTTTATATTTTGGCAACCCTACACCCTATTTTCGAAATTTTTGTTTGCCTGGAGAGGGCGCGTCGAGCTCTTTCGCCCGACACCGCATTTGTTAAAAAAAATTTTTAAAAAATCTTACCTAACCTAACCTAACCGATCACAAAGATTATTGTTTTGTTTATATTTTGGCAACCCTACACCCTATTTTCGAAATTTTTGTTTGCCTGGAGAGGGCGCGTCGAGCTCTTTCGCCCGACACCGCATTTGTTAAAAAAAATTTTTAAAAAATCTTACCTAACCTAACCTAACCGATCACAAAGATTATTGTTTTGTTTATATTTTGGCAACCCTACACCCTATTTTCGAAATTTTTGTTTGCCTGGAGAGGGCGCGTCGAGCTCTTTCGCCCGACACCGCATTTGTTAAAAAAAATTTTTAAAAAATCTTACCTAACCTAACCTAACCGATCACAAAGATTATTGTTTTGTTTATATTTTGGCAACCCTACACCCTATTTTCGAAATTTTTGTTTGCCTGGAGAGGGCGCGTCGAGCTCTTTCGCCCGACACCGCATTTGTTAAAAAAAATTTTTAAAAAATCTTACCTAACCTAACCTAACCGATCACAAAGATTATTGTTTTGTTTATATTTTGGCAACCCTACACCCTATTTTCGAAATTTTTGTTTGCCTGGAGAGGGCGCGTCGAGCTCTTTCGCCCGACACCGCATTTGTTAAAAAAAATTTTTAAAAAATCTTACCTAACCTAACCTAACCGATCACAAAGATTATTGTTTTGTTTATATTTTGGCAACCCTACACCCTATTTTCGAAATTTTTGTTTGCCTGGAGAGGGCGCGTCGAGCTCTTTCGCCCGACACCGCATTTGTTAAAAAAAATTTTTAAAAAATCTTACCTAACCTAACCTAACCGATCACAAAGATTATTGTTTTGTTTATATTTTGGCAACCCTACACCCTATTTTCGAAATTTTTGTTTGCCTGGAGAGGGCGCGTCGAGCTCTTTCGCCCGACACCGCATTTGTTAAAAAAAATTTTTAAAAAATCTTACCTAACCTAACCTAACCGATCACAAAGATTATTGTTTTGTTTATATTTTGGCAACCCTACACCCTATTTTCGAAATTTTTGTTTGCCTGGAGAGGGCGCGTCGAGCTCTTTCGCCCGACACCGCATTTGTTAAAAAAAATTTTTAAAAAATCTTACCTAACCTAACCTAACCGATCACAAAGATTATTGTTTTGTTTATATTTTGGCAACCCTACACCCTATTTTCGAAATTTTTGTTTGCCTGGAGAGGGCGCGTCGAGCTCTTTCTCCCGACACCCCATTTGTTAAAATCCGTTAGATAAAACGTCAAAAATTCGCCCGCCCACCCACCCTTTATATGCTTGGGTATATCACCTCGGTAGGGTCCGCTGGGAGGAATTGGTTAGAAATTTTTTGTGTCGATTTTGATTTTAAATTTCATAGACTGCCGTTTATTGACGGCTTTCTTTACTTTTTGTGTTTGTCCTGTCTGGAAGACAGAGGTCTTTTGACCGAAGTCTGGACACCCGAGCCCTTTTAATCGGGTTAATAGAATAAGTTTTTGACTTCAGAATTTACTGTTTTTGTATACAGCCCTATTGGCAAGTAGTTTTAAGTTTTATTGACATTTTATCCTGACAATTATACTGACGGCTCAGCAAGCGCAGACAAATGTTAGGAGGAGTGTCGGGGACAGACAGACAAACAGACAGACAGTTAAATTATATGTTATATGTTAGTAAATTCATTTTTAGTTAGTTAAAAGCGGATTTTATCACTGAATATTGTCGGCGATTCTGCCAATATTAAAAACCGAGATAACTATTATTTTTAATCGTAAGAAGTTCAACAAAACATGCCGATAAGCATTGTTAGCTATTTTGAATCACCTAACCATAGTTGTTAAGTAGATAAGGTGCAATATTGTTAAAAAAAATTAGCTATTGTTTAAGTTATGAGTATTTAAGTTAATGCACATACAAAATGGCAGCATTTCGGCTATTGGATATTCATATTTTGGATATTCATAGCCGATTTTTAAACTTCGTCTGAAAAGGATTAAATGTATTTTTGGTTCGCTAATCCTTCTATTGTTTATTAATATTCTTAAATTAAATGAGGTTATAAGGTTCATTTTCCAAATCGAGTAGCAAATATCGGTACTACTTAATGTTCGAGTAGGTATTTCTGTTGTGTACTAATGATCGAAGTAGATCGTAAAAGGGATGAAAGTCTGTCAAAGTCAAAGTTGTTTATTCGCAAGAAAAGTGGTGATGGGAGGTCTATGATTTCTCCTGAAAAGGTAGACATTGGAAGAGAAGGTAACCTACCCGCACAACTACGGCGATGACACGTGAACAACGGCATTATTAGGAGATTCGTATGACGAAAATCTACGTTTTTGTTCGATTTGTACTTCTTTAAGTTTATTTAAATGTACTACAATAGAATAATAAGAATCGTTTAACTGTTACATATTCTTAATTGTTCCTCTTCAACGAAAGAGTAAGATTTGATGAGGGATTTTTAAATTTTTGCTTAAGTTAGAAAAACTTGCGTTGTTGTGAAGTTAAATCTTATGACCTAGATTGTTGTTCGTCAGCGTCTGTGAACTGTGATGTTCGTTGAAGCTCATTGAGAATGATTTCTCGTTCAAAAAGATCTTGTTTGATTGACACCATTTTCAAAAACCGCGTGGCGATGTAAATAGTAAATGCGAAAAAACGAGGAAATGAATGAAAAATCCTACAGGTTGAAAGATTCACAATTATGTGAAGAAGATTCGCAAAGCTCGGCATCGTAAAAGGACGCACTTAGTGGTCTGGATCCAGCAATTCACGAATGAATAATATCCACAGATGATGGTTTGTCACTTCTTCCACCTGGGGAACCGCATGTCCACGAGACACCAGGAATATCACATAAAAACCACGGAGAAGACCGTCCGACGCGCGCGCTAGTCGTTGTTTAGTTTTCACTCACTACTGATGCCGCGCGGCGCCGCAGTGCCAGCCAATCGAATTGCTTAGCAAGATTTCGATGAGACAAATGGCGGACCAGTCAAATCCACTCCTTTAATTAGCAATCTACACATAAGTGGGGGAATTAAAGTAATAAGAATAGGAAATTCGTGTTAAGAAGATCCCTACCAAATTATAATTATATTATTTAGGAAATTACCAACATAGGAATTTACAACAAGTACAAGTACAACTTGAATTAAGAACGGTACGGAACAATTATTACTGATTTAAAATACGACGCCCGCACTAGGAATAACTCCTGTGCCGCGGGGGTGTTCACAAACATACATTTCACACACACAGAGGTGAAAAGCGGCTGCGCTTTATCGTGATTGGCCTCTTTCTCCTCAGAATGTATCTTTATCAAAGGTCCAGGATGTCAGCTTGAATTTGCCGCAGAGCGATAAGTCCGCCAATTTTATTTTTTTTATACTACGCCCACAGCGAACGAACGTGTAGTCCAAAGATTATAGATGCGTCGCTGCAGCTGAGGATTACGGTGATATGCCTCATGTGCCAGTAATTTCAGGGCCTGATCTCACCACCAAACCGGAACACAGTAATGGAAGCACTATTATTTGGCTGCAGGTTAAAGGTGAGACGGTGGTGCTGCCGCCCTCGAGCTCATTCACAAGAGCTCTACCACCAATAAAATAAATTGGACCTTTACTTTTTCTAATTGTTTTTTTTTTGATAACTTATGGTATACAATAGTAATGATATGGTGTTTTATCCTTGAAGGATGAGTAGTCTATATATATAAAAATGAAACCCGTTTTCCGTTGTCACGACATAGCATGAAAACGGCTTGACCGATTTGGCAGATTTTTTTTTTTAGTTTTCTAATACTCTGTACAAGGTTCTTACGGGAATAAATTTTCTGTAAAAATATATGTGAAATTATTGAACCCTACGGAATAAACACTATTATGAAAATATATATTTTGTTTTTTATTTAATAAAATTAGTAAAGTACAGGTACGACGAGACCAGGGAAATAGGTATTCATTTTTATATGGAGGATATTATAGATTCCAGTTCCAGCTTAAATTGAATAGGTACGCATACATAAGATAGGTCAGCTATACAAAATAAAGTAGTGCATCAAATTTACGCTAAGGCGGTACGAAGTTCGCCGGGTCAGCTAGTAATTAATAAAAACAGTCATTAATAGATATAATGTGTATTTATAAACTAATTTTTTAAAGAAATAAATTTTGAATAAAAAATAAAATAATATAATCTAGATCTCATTAAAAGGAAATTACTGTATATGTTAGATTAAAAGCCAGCCGTTTATAATGGGTATATTATAACGAACTTTTATTTTTTATTATTCGTAGCTAGACACGCTAGACATATGCACTGATGTTAACAATATTGGCTAGCGCCTTTTATGATAGGAGGTGCTACCGTTGGCTGGTGTAGCACAATAATATGCTAGCAACAAACATGAAGTATGGTATGTCTGTAGGTAAAGAATGTAGTTCGTAAAATAGAGCTTGATCTCTGTGACAGCTGTCAGTAAAATTACGCCTATGAAGTTCTCAATTTAGTAATATAGACAGACAACACTTGTTAATGTCATACTTTAAGGGCGTGCTGAGCTAATTGGTGATGGGCGGTGAATCATCGACTAAAACTTTCGATTTTATTTTAAAACTTAGTTCAAAATGAATTTTATAATTAAATTTTGTTGTATATTTTATAACCATAACATTATTTACATGTTTAAGTACCTAATATAAAATAATTGTGAATAAACTTACAAGATAGTTACAGCGATTCAGAAAATGATTCAGATGTGGATTTGGGGTGTAATTCTTTAAGATAATAAATTTATTTTATCATAAACTAGTCGTTTAAATTAGTAACCTTTGTAATTAAATTTAAAAAAATATTTATATTATCTTACATTAGCATCGATAATAGAAGAATCATCGATAATTACTATCGTCATTTTTTAAATCCTGACAACCCTAGGAAATTAGGAATGTCAGTTTTGCTGGGTCCACACCGAGCCAACGAACGACCAACGAAGGCTAGGGATGTGATAAAGTTATTCGCATCACCTATATACATTACGTTTCATTCGATTTGAATTTGTGTGTAGCTTATGTTTGAATGTGTATTGGACCAAGTAAACGATGAAGACTGACGGGACTCGCGAATAATCCACTCGAAATGGCATCAATAGTTAAAAATAAGTAATTGCCACTTGATTATTAACTTATGTAAGTTATTAATAATCGAATAAACACTAATCGATATATGTCAAGCGAATAATTTTGTAACATCCTTAGCCGTTCGTTGGCCTTCGTTGGTCAGGTGTGGACCCAGCATTTGACAAATGTCGCAGAGATCAAGCCTCAAATGAAGAACCTAGATCGAGCTATATTTTATTAATAACATTTTCACCACACCAGCACGAAAAAGATCGTTTGCTTGCCAGAATTCAGTGAGCACACAGAAAGTGATTCAAATTTTGAAACACAAAATCCTTCCAATGAATAGGCGCTGGAAAATAAACAAACAGCCACCATGTAGGTTAGTAATAAACATTGACATAAATTTTATTAAATAATTACATACGATACGTTTTAATTATTTTAAAATATATAAATACGCGCTTATTTAGTATTTTAATGGTTTTATATTCGTGATTGACCATTAAATTAATTAAAATCAGGTACTTAATATTAAACTCTAAATAAATGTTACGGAACGAATTTCCGAACGCACGATTTAAAAAAAAAAGTCTGTGTCTGTGTCAGTCATCGCGGGCAACTATAAATTCTTTTCAGTTTATGTTTAATTGTTTACTGGAACTTTTTAACAAAAAAATAGTGAATCCAGTGATAAAGAACTTTGTGGAACTCCAAAAGTGTTGCGACAACTTGCTTCTAACACAGAAGTTTGCTTTTTTACCAGAAAAATCACGTGAAAAGTACACGTGAGTAGTTTTTGAAAGCGTACGACATATTTAATTAATAGCGACTTACAAAAGGCCCTAAAAGGCATTCTGAATTGGTATTACTGTCGTATTTCATGGAATTATTCTAGGTTAAGCAATCGAGTACAAGTTAATTTAAATCTTAATATTTTCTCACTGGAAGAGTTGAAAAGTTTTGTATGCAACGCGTAAGAAAAATTTAATTTAGATAGATAGATAGATAGATAGAATAAGCTTTATTGCACACCAAAAAATAAGACACAAAATAGAACATAATTAAACATTAAGACATGTACAATGGGCGGCCTTTATTTCCAGTTCGTGACCTCTTAAAATCTTTCGCTTGCGAAGTAGTCTTTATAAGAATCACTCGCTACGCTCGTGATTCAATTTAAGACTGCTTCGCAAGCTCAAGATTTAAAATTGGCACTCACAACAGAATTAAAATCTTTTTCTCACTTGTACCATAAATAACTAATTATCTACACCCATGCTATAAATCCTCTATAAACGTTCTTGAAACAGTTAGCTAATTGCCAACATTAAAACAGCCAGTGTCATAATAACCATTATAACACCCAAACGGGTGTTATAATGTTGTACTGAAATTCATTATGCAACTCCTTTTTTACTCATCGAACAGCCACATTCTCATGGCATCTTTATGAATTTCAAAAAAAGAACATGTCATGCACGCGCGTTTCACTACCACAGCGCCGTAATTTAAATAAAAACTTATTCGAATTTTTGAATTGACGTCGTATCCCGCCATTTTTGTTCAATAATAGTATTGAAAAAATACTTTTTAATAATTGTACGATCCAAAATGTAAATAATTATTACCCACACTCGTGTTTTAATACCCCTCATTATAGAACAGTTGCATAAATAACTATTAGAGTAATGAGTAATGGTCTTAAGGTTTACCCAAGGTAGTGTGTACGGTAATATAACGTAAATACAAAATAAAACAATAGACACTTTAAAATATATATTAATGTATTGCATTATCATTTTAATAACAGACTGTCTTTTTTATAGCATTAAGCTATGCTTAGCAAATTACACTAAGAAACAGTTGAAAAAATTATGGAACAAGCAGGTTTTTAAACATATAGTTTTAGAGAAAAATTGGGTTCTGGCAAGAGGCAACCATTGCAGGTTGAAATACTGCCGGTCCCAAATTTTTTTCAACTCTTAGTATAATTTGCTTTGCTTAACAAAATGCTATTAAAATATCATAAGGTGGAAAGGTACACATTCATTCCTTAGTGCCCAACATTAGTGCTGAATGTTACTAATGGATAAATGTGACGTCACAAAATGATGCAACATACAGTTGCAGTCCTGGAAGAGGCTGGTAGGTTAAAGTGGCTGCCTGGTATGTAGAAGGTCACAGATACAAATCCTGCCAGTCACAATCTTTTTTAACTGTTTCTTAGCAAAGACTATGTATACCTGTAATACACAGTATTTCTATAGACACTCCAAGAACTTCTTCATAAGAATATTGTTGGGCGATACATTTGGTAGTTTTTGCACATCAAATCTAAAAACAAACTATGCAATTCAGGTAGCTCTCGCTTTAACTTTGATTTCTTTTTTTGTCCTCATGCTGCTTCAAGAAAACTATATTTTGTTTTCTTTCTTTCTTAGTCTTTCAAGACAGCGGTTGGCGTCAAAATTTAGTTTGTCTTTGTAGTGCTCTGAAAATTAAAAAAAGTAAAAAAAAATATAAAGGGCCAGTTAGAAAACAAATTATATTCAGGGAGATAACTTGATAATTTAGAATAGTTTACTAGCAAAGTTGAGGCTTTAGCAGTACAAAGTTGATAGTTATGTTGATTGACATTTTTTTTAATTTTACTAAATTTAAGGTTGGAATAGGTTTAGAGTTATTAAATATGGAACATTAGAAAAGTTATTACCATAACTAATTCACAACTCTAAAAAGAAAAATAAAGTCTGTAATAGAGGTGAGTAGATGAGTGTGCTGTGATCTGAGGTGAATATGGTTTGTGTTTAATTCCACTTCCACTTAATTCACAAGCCAACGTTGTAGTTAATGTGTTGTGAGATAAAAAGAACGATACATATTATAGCAATACTGATATACTCCCTGTTTAGCACTTCCCTGCAGTAATATTAAATTACAGTTAACTTATAAACATCATTCATCATCATTCTGGGACACCATATCTTGGATGGATCCGGATGATGTCAAGCCGAGGCTATTGGCCTAGGAGTCAATAATGAGGCTACAATCACAATAAGCCCACGGAGGTCGACGTGAACACCCAAAGCCTCGTCCCAACAATAATAATAATAATAACTTGTGAACAAATTACTATTTACTTTCATTCATAAATAACATAGTTGATAATTTGGTTTGTTTACAATAAAATTATTGATGGTTCGACTTTTGTGTCTAGAGTTGCCAGCGGAAAAAAATATATTACAATAAACCAATGACTTTGCAATAAACGGACGGAAACCGTTGTTTTATCCCAATAAATGGAAATGCACAGTATAGTAGGATAAAAGGCCTAAGCCGGAAATCTAATAAAGGGTCTTTCAAATAGAGCGGGTCGATGTTAATAATCTGTGACAGCTATTTTGTTTTGGCGGCATCTGTCAAATCTGTTTTTCTTATTCTGTCACTGATGCAAAGAGTATACTAATATATTGGGGAACACTGATGCAAAATCACCATGCGAAGTTACACGGTTGAGCAGCATGTGCAAATGATAAAACTTTATTATCTAAATAAATGAGTGTTCGTTAGTGCAAAACGCAAAAGTGTTAGTGAAAAAAAAAGTCTCCCCGAACGGTGCGGTAGGCGGGCAGGTACATTTCATTCACCACCTATAAAAAAAAAGTAGGACTTCGAGGAAGCGAAGCGTGCTTTTTGATTTGGTTGCCATAGAATAGACTGATCGTGTCAAAGCATTAAAAACTTTTGTTTAAAACAACGCGTGTGATCAAAAGTAGGTCATAGCCATGAAAAAAAAAAAAAAAAGAACTGGCGTGGTGGGTTTGTACTTGGATTCTTTCTTTCTTGGATGGAATGGAATTTGGATTGGAAATTGAAATGAAATTAATGAAACCTTAACTGTTGAAAAAGTTTTCTTCTTGTAAATATTTCATTATTGCTGTGATACGTAAGTAATTGTTTTAAATTTAAAAATTTAATATAGCAGCTGTTTATATGTGATATTCTATTGAACTTTAGATCAACATGAATTTTCTATTTTATAAATTGTCACCGAGGTACCTACCCACTTTTTGTAATTTACAAATCGACACATTTTTCCATCGCTTCGTTGCATTCCAATGTACTTAATTATTGACAGTTTTACTTGATGTCATGTAAATATTGTTTTTGAAATTCGGCCTTATTTGGTATTCTACAGAAAGACGGGGTACCGAACCATCCATTTCGCGAATTCCCTGCGTGCGACGCGAATGTGCTATCTTCTGAACTACAGACTCATCGAACAATGTGTAAAAGGATCCAAACCACTGCATCGCGTCCGAAATCGGTAAGTTATTATTTTTATTTAATTTTCTTGTTTTTCAAACATTGCGCAATAGCCAAGGATCGCCAAAGTATGCCTTTATCTTACATGAAAAGTGCAGTTAAAAGATGCTGTTTTGTTCGTGACAGAAGATTAAAGGCTGATTTCACCTTCAGCAAAGGTTGATTGATCAGGATTGGAAAGTTATGTGTTTCACAAGTCTTAACAATTTGTCATTTTAATAGCCATCTTCACCAGTTCCGGATATGTCCCTGATAGATTATTCGGAACTAATTAGATATATGAAATGTCAAAATTGTATGTAAATTGACTGATGACTGCCTCATTGGTCTAGTGGTTAGAATATGCGCCTCTCACTGCAAGGTCTTGGGTTCAATTTCCAGGTCAGTGTTATTTCGATCAAAACCAGCGTCAGACTTGGTCTGACAATGCTGAATCAGGACCTATTTGGTACAACTGCGGGCATTATGTTAAATATTTACTGTGTCCCGCTTGTTGTAACTAAAAAAATATATTTGCTTTCTTTTTCTTTCTTTATTTGTAAATTTTCTGTTAGGATATTCTTAATAGCAGTACAGAGTTAGCATTGAGCCCGGTGGATGGCGATAGGCTCACCCCCTATCCCATGGGACCTCAACATAACAGGTGAAGTGTGGTTGTAGTACACCTCTGCTATATAGGCGTGGTGTTATGTATACAAATTTATAGAATGAACTAGCACTTAACTATTCTCTAACAAAACAATTAGGTGCAAAGATAATATATCCAATACATAGTTCTGTAAATAAAAAAGAACATTAAAATATGCAACATTTTGTTGTTAAGATTCACTGTCAAAAATCATGGATCACAGTAGTGCTAGCACTAATATTTGGTGGCAGGTTAAAGGTGAGACGGTGGTGCTTCTTCTTACAAGCTTGTTCACAAGAGCTCTACGGCCAGCTGATATTTGGCGAATTTGTATAGTTGTTAGGGTTTTCACATTCCGTTCTACTTATTGTTAGACAAATATTAAGTAACAATGATCTAACCTAACCAAACCATATGTGACATGATAAGTTGTTAGTATGAATTGTTATCAGAATACATTTGATTTCATCAGGCTAATTTGACTGGGAATTTATTTCCATGGGCCTCTAGGGGCACTTGAACATGTCAAAACAAACATCAAAATACAAATAAATAAAAAATTAAAACAATACTTAACTTTATTAAATTATAATACTTATTGCAATAAAATGATTTGGCACTGGAGCTTGGATTGACTTTAATTCAACTTAGAAATTTGAATTAAAATAAACCAAGTACCAGCTCCGATGGGTATTGCATCATGAGAAGAGCTGGTGAGAAACTCAAGTGCACCATCTATTCAAATAAATAAACTTAACTTAGATATTACAATGGAATTAAATTGATACTTATAAATAAATTAGTCCATAGTATATAGGCTAGCAATATCTTACACTTCAAGCAGAAATTAAAGGAGTTAAAGCTATGTGTGTATACTGCAACGTTTTTTGTCTCACTAGGTGGCACCTACTGTCAGAGATTATTAAAGTTTTAGCAGAGGAACAGTTCTTTAATGCGTTTTGAAGACAAAGATTTGGAAACAATTTATATGGATTCTTTGCTCAAATTTCAAGTGGGGACATTAATATGTCCATCTCTCTTCTTCTCATACTTGCCTTATGCACAAGTGTGCTCTCTGTCGCTCGTAAAAAGTATGCCTCTATAGACATTTAAAAGCTCAATGACCGCTTGCAACCTGCAAATTGTGATATTTGACATATCGGAGACCCCATGCTACACAAGCATTCCTAGTGGCGAATTCATACGCCCCATTCACTTGTGTTAGGAGGAAGTTCATGGTGAAATGACCAGGATTCAAACCCACGACCTCTCGATCGCATGTCCGACGCCTAATCCATTACCGTGCTATTCAGCTCTGCCACAACCTTCAGAGTAATATAGACGTGATTATGTTATTATAATAGTTTAATTTACTTGCAGGTGTCTCCACTAAGGCTGAAGTGCCAATTCAGACCTGAGGATGTGGTCGAGTATTTCCCATCGTGAATGTGTCTCTGTGAGGGGCAAGCCACACTCGAAGACGTGAAGGATCCACTTGGTGACAGTCGCAGAGCAGGCCCGTCTCGCCCTCCGAGTAGGCATCGAACATTCCTACGCGCCGCCACTCGAGGGAGTGCATTCATTACGGGAAAGTGACGCACGCGCACAACTGATTACTCGTATTGCAACGCTGTGATTGGCCGCGCGCTGCCGCAGAGGAGTACACGCTAGTGCGGTTTGCTAGATGGCGACAGTAGCTTCTCGAGGCCGTCTCGACCCTAGCGCGCTTCATGAGTACACACAATATAAGTAAAATACATTTTAAAAACAAGCTGCTATTATGGTAAAATATAACTAAATTAAATATTTATTAAAAAGCTTTATTTTCAATCCATACGTAGCGCAGTTAAAAGTTTAATGATTACTTTTAACTTATTAGTTTATTTTTTGTTGCATCTGCAACACCATGATAAACGGCGCTCGGACCCCATGGCCCTAAAGTTTTTACACCAAACGACTGAAATATATATTCACCGACGAGATTATAATATTTGCGCCGCTTGAGGTTCTCTGCAGAAGTGGCCGCTGCTCCCGCACAACCTGCCGTGCTTAGAAGATGAGATAACGCAAACACAATGAGATGGAAACAGATTGGACCCTTCAATTTAATAAATTGCCAAATAAAATCGTGTAACATTCACCTATAATCTGTTGCCGTCAAATGTAACACGCAAATGTAACACGTAAAAAAATAATCAAAAAAAAAATATAAAATTAAAATAAAACTTTACCAATTAAATTATAATTTGAATTCAAAATAAGACAATAATAAAATAAACAAATAAGACTTTAAAAAAATAAAACAATACCACGAACTTACCTTAAAATTAAAATTTGAAACTTCAACTTCTTGCTAACAAACAAAAAGAAGAACAATCAGAACTTCGCAGCTACGTCGTTGTCGAATCTAAATGTCAAGAGTGTGAGGCACCGTTTGTTGGAGTCGATGGCAATTGTTCAGTTTCCATTACTGAGAATGCAAAAGTACTACCTACACATTGTCAGAACTCGCAAATTACATAACTTTTGACTGGAAATTGATGTCATGCTTCTTAAAAAATAGTATTGTAATATAGTATTTTATAGCAATCAGCTATGTAGTCGATATGGAACCCATTGTATGTGCTTCGAGAACTCCATTGAAGTAAGAACTGGGCCTTGTTTTCTGTCGTTGTCTGTTACGCTGGCGCCCATTTCCACCAAACGTGTTAAACTGAAATTAATTGTAAACTCAGTTCATTACGTTTCCGATCTCTCCCTCTTTCCATGTTGGAACGGGAGGAATATCGAGAAACGGGGTTTACCGTTAAACTCGGGCAAAATACGTTTGGTGAAATCGGCGATTGGTCATTTCGAATTTTGGTTTTTTAACCAATACATTGGTTCTGTGTTTGGTTCCCTCTTGGGCAGGTCTGATCAACGCAATGATATAAGCATTCAGCTCTGTGGTCACAAGCAAATTCGTGTTTATAAACTAAATTATTAAAATGTAGGATTTGGTACAAAAATAAAAATTTTGAAATAGAGCGTATGGAATTCGAAGTGAAAATGACTTGAGATGAAAAAAACATGGTATATAAGTGGTTCAGACTGGGGGTGGAGACTAGTGGAGAGAATACATTAGTGATAAGCGTTTATGAACCTAAATGTACTAAATACAAAACAGTGTTTAGGTATTGAATAAACAATGACTTATGAGACCATCAAACATGATTAAAGATTGAACGCTATGTACTAATGATATTGAGGAGAAGTTGTTGATTCTGTTCTCGTGATTGCTGTAGACACGTCGTCGGAGCTTCGGCTCGCAGATAATGATATTATGTGCAGTAGCGCTGTCCCAGTGCTGTACATCAGCCATGGGGTTCTCCGAAGCCTCTGTAGGGACTCCGCGAGAAGTAACAATCCCCCCACACCTTCACCACCGAATCCTGAATCTCCCCCGCCAGCAATAAGTTTGCTGTTTTCAGCCAGACGAAACCTAAACTATATAAGAAGTAATTTTGAGTTCGAGATTCAGCGAGATCGCTTTTTGCCGTCTATATGAAACCCATTGAATGTGCTCCGTGAACTCCATTGAAGTTATACATGGGACTTGTTTTCTGTCGTTGTCTGTTACACTAGAGCCCGTTACCACCAAACGTGTTAAACTGAGTTTAATTGTAAACCCGGGTCAGTACGTTTTCGATCTCTCCCTTTTCACGTTAGAACGGGAGGAATATCGATAACAGAGCTTACCGTTAAATTTGGGCAAAATACGTTCGGTGAAATCGGCAATTAGTGACTTAAAATGCTGGTTTTTAAAATAAAAACATTGGTTCTGTCGATTGGCACCTTGATACTCTTGGGCAGGTTTAATCAGCTCAATAATAGCTTGAAACAGCTCATTTGTCGATCTGTACGGCATCTAATGTAACGGCTAATGAATTTTCTAGTCTATTTTTAAATATTTTACCGTTGTGATCCGAACTTGTTGGCAATTTTCAATTCTTCTACCATAAGTCATATCATAAGTAATAAGTTATTTATTTCTAACAAAATGCATTGTGTTGAAAATTGGCACATCAAGAGAAGTATAAATATAAAAATAGAGGTACATCATAGGCTAACACATATTGGATGACCATAAAAATGATATCGTCAAATAAATTACATAAGTTAGGTAATCAAAATGAAAAAAGGAAGATATAACAATAAATACAAATACCACCAATTAAACAAAATTAAAAATTAAAACAAATATATTATATTATTGTGTCTGCCCTTTGTCATTTATGAACTCATCGATACTATATATAATGAGACCAGACTGAGAAAAGCCACGATCATGCCGCCACGTCGACGTGACTGTAGAATCTGCTCCCCTCTCGAAGGGCGTCTCGCGGTTTGGTTATAAGATACTAGCTGTTACCCGCGACTTCGTCCGCGTGGATGTCGTTTTATGAACAAAGAATGCTAAAGGTAACAATGTCAATATAACAATAGTAGGTACAACTCATGCACTTAAGGTATGCAGACTCCGCCGATTGTGAATGCGGTGTCAGTCCCCAAACGATGGGTCACCTTCTTACATGCCCCTTAAGTCCCACCACCTGTACCATAGACGACCTGTGTAGCGCCACTGATAATGCCGTTCTTGTGGCAAAGTTTTGGTCAAACAAAATTTAAATATTGTGCATTTCCATGTGTTTTCCATTGACACGCAAAGAAGAAGAAGAACCTATCTATTACCAAACCGACCAAAACAAATATACGACAAAAACTCAAGGAAAATAATATTCAAACAAATCAAAACAGACAAATAGGAACAACTCATGTAGGTACCTACTTCGAAACTACTTCAAATTTCGAAATAATAGAAATTGCGACACGTGCGTCCGAGTCAGCCCGTAGAGTTTAGCGTAATGTTAAATATCAAAATTCACACAGTTGTTTTTAACTTAGCGCTTTCAAACAAACAAACAAACTATCTCCCGCGATTTCATCTGTGTGGTAACATCAATAAAAAAACTCAATAACAGAAAATAAAATACCTACCTACCTAAATAAACCTATTTCTGATAATAACTAATCTAAACTCAATAAATAAGCAAAATCCCTATAAACTAATATATTATTTTATACTACCTAACAGTATTATAAAATAACCTACGGTCACTACGTACAATATCAAATATACTACCTATACCAATACTTTAAAATTAAAATCTATACAGTACGACTTATATAAAAATAAACCTTTCGGTTTATCTTTATAAGTCGAACCGCAAATATAAGTTTGTCATAGGTCATTAATAACCTACGACAAACTTAACTTTGCGGTTCGGGAGCAAACCCAAAGTTAAGTTTGTATTTTATTGTATATTATTACCTACTACGACCTATTAGATTAAAAATATCCTATTAGGGAAAAAAGGAAATAAAAGCAAATCGGATTTTTTTAAAGTAAAGGAAACTATCTAACCTACTTATAACTATAAACTAAAAGAAATATCAAGTATGAACAAAATGAACAAAATTAATTTACAGGACCTAATTAATAAAAAACACTTAAAAAGTTATACGAAACTATAAAATAATTTTACTGGATCGAAAAATGTAATTCTCTATAGCGCAAATTTGTCTAATCGCATGCGTCCGACAACGACGCCTGCCGCAGATGGCGCCACACTTCGGCGAATGTACGCGACTACAACCGACGGCAGCGGTAGCGATGCAGAGCATTCGTCAAAAGGAATTTAAACTTCAAAAGCGAATGATTTCTTATCAAGTACTTAAATATAAAGTTTCATGGTTTTATCTTTTAAAATTAAGAAATCCCATACAAACTTTCAACCTCTATTTCAACCCCTTCATCCCTTTTTTTTTTAAAAAAAAGTAGCCTATGTTCTGTCTCAGGGTCCGTGTATTCCCGTTCGTCCCCTTGACTTCGTCCCCCGAGGGGGACGAACGGGAATTCGTTATTTATTTTCCCGATGGTCCCCTAATTTTTTGGGAGGGACGAACGGGAATAATTTTTTCATTCTTTTTTTAGTTCTATTGCTCCCACCAAATTATTAAGACAGGTGGTTTTAATTGATAAAAAAAAAACAAATTTGAAATAAAAATCAGTCATTTATTAAGGAATATAGATCACAGTAAAAATCACAGAATCAACTAATTCTTAAATAGTCCTAATTCTTACAAAGTAACATTTGCTTAATTTGCTTGCACAATTTAAAAATAAAAATAAATCAAAAAACAACATGTATAAAATCAAAGTGAAGAAACGTGAACAAGAAACATCTACAAAGTAACATTTGCTTAATTTGCTTGCACAATTTAAAAATCAAAATAAATCAAAAAACCACATGTATAAAATCAAAGTGAAGAAACGTGAACAAGAAACATCATAAAGAGTACCTAACAACAATAAAAAAATCTCAATTATTGAAGAAAGTAGTCGAGGTCATAACACTAGGCAGTAATAATTATTGCACACAAAGCCTAGAGTTTAAATCACATTTACACAACCATCGAGCTCTTTACTTATTATGATTAATATTTAAGTAAGTTTTTCTAAAAAATGTCCTACAGTTATTTCTGAATTAAGAAGTTGCATTTGGCAATTCATAACATATTGGTCTGTCAAGATTGAATGTAGCTTACGCCGTTTTGGATTTTGTTTTGCTTTCACACTGTTTAAGTTAGTGTCTTGATGTAACACCGTAAGCAATTTTAAAATATTAGGTTTTTTTTTGCCTATGACACTATTTAATTTAAAATGCCACCCTTCGGCAAAGTTATTAGTACGGTGTCGTTTTCCAAAACTGCACCACACTTTTATGAAATTCGGTTTAAGCCACTGCGATAGCATGTATTGCCGAAAATTTTCACTTTGGCTATCATCGGGGCTTTCGCTAGCGATATAAAACCAGCCTTCAAAAATACGGTCCTCTGGTAATAATGGAAGCACCGCACTTAGGGCTACTTGACGTCTTAAAAATTTATTTTTTGTTAGATTTAAATTACGGCCTTTTCTCCAAATAGCGTTACTAAAATGATAGTAACAGCCGTGGATATTTATCTCTGGAAAAATTTTACACATAGCAGACATAGCTGCTTCTTCAAAATCACTGGTAAATGATGTGGGATTCCAATCGTTGATTTGAGATTTAACGAGTCTGAAAAGTATTTCGTATGTTTATTTTTTACGGTTTGACATTAAAGCGTAGAATAATGGTGTCATAGATGTGCTTTGATTATTACTTCCTAAATCACCATGAACGGTGTAGAGCTGTTGGAATGGAGGTGGACAACTCTTAAATGTACCGTCACCAAATATATTTTTTAAAACTATCAATTTTTCTTTAGCTTCTTGGGAACAAAAAATGAGTAAGCGTGTGTTCCCATAACTGTAATCTGCTAACAAAAATGATTGAAATTTTGGAGGAACCTTAACGGTTTTAACGTCTTTGAAAGTGATTTTACTCATATTATTAGTGCTATTTCGATGGCGATACAAAGTGCTTTTGATGTTTTCAAACTTGGGTATATCTTTGGGTGAAGTTACTTTATCAAGCCCTTCGTCCAAAATTTTCGAAATTGTTGAATGAAAGGCGGCTGGTATGCAAGGTACATCATCAGAAGTTATATTTTTCTTGGATTCATCAATATGGCCATCTATTATGTTTTTGTTGAAGTCCGGTGTACAGGATGTGTGTGTGGTTTCTTTCAAAATTTGATCATTCTGCAATAAACGTGCATAATTGATTTACCCATTATCTGATTTTGCATGAAAAAAGAAGTATAAAAGTAGGCAAGTACTTACTTTTATAGTTAGGGTCCCCCTGCACTTATTCTTTCTTCTAAGATGACATTCCCATACAACAGCTCCACTTTTGTGTTGCTTTTTCCTTAAAAATTGGTATCCAGCACGCAGAAGCACGATTCCACCTTTTCTTTGTATATACTGTAAACAGCTTCCTGTACTACCAGAGGGACTAGGATGCGCTGCTTGTGACATTGTTGAACTAAAATACAGGAGACAATAATTACACACTTATTAATATAATTTAGAATGATATTTAATAATATGTGTACCTATACTACAGAATACAAACATGGATACCGTACATTATTTACCTAAATTAATAAGACATGAGACAATATAGTATTAACTATAAGCAATCTAATAATATTAAAAACATAAAAAGGAGTTACTTACATCAGTAGTTTTCCACAGAATTCGTGTCGAATATATATTATTACATTAACACCCGTGCACTTTCATTGTTTTGTCAACACTAACCCGACCGGTCTAATTTAAGAATAGGAATTGGTGAGAATGTCAGGTAAACCAATAGGGTTTACGCAAATAACACAATGTTATCGGCACTCTTTTGTTAAAGTACCGGCAAAGAATAAAAAGGGAAAGAAGGATTACTTAGCAAAAGTATTTAAAGAAAAAACGACTTTATATCATAAACAATATGGTGCAATTTAGCTCACCTCAAAGTATAGATTACTTTTATTTAGTTGCCTACAAAATTCATTGCAAGCAAATTACAACTTTATTCGTTTGTATTACGATTCAAAATACTCTAAACCTATGCAGCTCACGATGCAGCTCTGAATTGGTAGGGTTGACGGCCACTAGAAACTACTATCGCCAGCGGCACGTAGCGTAGACTCGGTCGTGTTAAATTTTATTAATAAGAAATTATTTTCTTAAAATAATACAAATTATAAATATTTCTATATTTCATTTTTAGCACAAAATCTTGTGCTTCAGTTAAGTAGGTATTGGCCGTATTGGGTAATTAAGAAATAAAAATTAAATTCTTTTTTTTATAATCTAATTTTTATTTTATGGAAAAAAACAGTATTATGCAACCTATAAATGCCTAACCTTGACATATTTCTTTCTAAGAATCTTTAAAATTACGGTTATTAAATTTACGTAGTTTCTATTTATATGTACGTAGCCGGACAAATTATTTTATAAGATATTCAGCTAGAATTTCGGAAACGTGCGGTGCGAGCGCTTAGCCGCTCAGGCGGGCGTGCGATAGCCCTCTGTCGTTTGTATCGTCAACTATACACCAAGCGGTAGGCATTTAGCGCGTAACCTTGAGCGAGTGACACAGGCCTGGTACCGGCATCGTTGGCGCATCCCGCCAGAGCTGTTACATTTAGTGTAGGTAAACGTTTTAAATTAAACAAACAAATAAGCATGTTTTTATAATTCATAAACAAATAGAGAAGCATTTTGAAAAATAATAATAAAATCTAACGAAGTAACCAATTTAAAAGTAAACAACGAATAAACATTTTATACACAAATCTTTTTAGTGGGACGACTGGCACTAATCGAAGAAACATATTCCCATTCGTCCCCTCTTGAATTAGGAATGGGACGATCGGGAACTAATTAAATATTATTTTTGTGTCTTCCCGTTCGTCCCCCTCGGGGGACGAAGTCAAGGGGACGAACGGGAATACACGTCAGGGTCTAAAGATTGTCTGTACCAAATTTCATCAAAATCGGTCGCGAGGTTTAAGCGGGAAAGCGTAACAGACAGACAGACAGACTACTAGTTACTTTCGCATTTATAATATATAAATAATATATAATATATAATACATAATTGTCGTATATCCTAATGCCCGTGGTGGAGCCGCTCCCTGTGATGCAGTGCGACGGATCAATCCGCGTTTTCGCACGAGCTGAATTTTCACCACGGCTGCTAACATAATTGACTATATTGGATGAGACGGCTATCTGAGCGTATTGCGTCGATATCGGCACAACGTATATAAGGCGAGTGGGTTTGTAGGGAACGTCTCGATAACCAACGTTCCCGGGGGAATTCCGAGACGTTTTCACGTTCAGCTTGGCGCGCGAGAAGCCTTTCCGTCCCAAAAGGGCTCCTATCGCAGCCTTCTTACGTACTTTCACTTTCAATGGTTTTCCTGATAAAAGAATTTCAATTTCTTCTGGTCTTACACCTGCTGAAGTTGATTTCCAATAAGACATAGAGGCGGGAATCCAACGATCGCCGGCGGGGGCGACAAACCCTCTTTCCTCTGCCTGTTTGCCAAAATCTATGAATTTCTCTTCTATAGCGTCAGCTATTCCGTGTGGATCATCACTACGCTCATCCCCTTGCACAGGAGCTGATGAATATGGTAGAGCGCGACCGTACCCCGCCAACGCCATAATGGAATGAAGAAAGCTTCCAAATGCTATGAAATCGTCGGGTGAAGTTTTCACCAGACTTGTAGCCATATAGATCTCGATGGCGCTAGCAATCTTGGGCATTCGAGCCTTGCGCATGTAATCAAGGCCATTCACGTATTCGGTAGTCATGGTCTTAGTTTGAAAGAAGGGAAGCAAACGCTCACGCGCGTCGAAGTCCTCGTACTTTAATGTAGAGGATCGGTTATCCGGCATGAGATTCATATTTTCATGAGTAAAGGTTCTCTGTCTTACCGCTAGAGCCCCGCACGTACGAATTACTAAAGTAAGAAACCCTCGTATTTCTTTGCATATGACTTTGGGACATACGCAATAACTGAGCACAAGCTCGTCGAGTAAGGAATCCAAATTGATCGTATTTTTGAGATAAACGTCAACTGCATCTTTGATGGTAGATGTGTACATCACAAGAATGCGTGCGTTTAAGGAAGCTCGGAGGTTGGCGATGTTCAGTAGACCCTCGATGATATTGGGCATGTTATAAAAGAGCGCGACTTCCTCAATAACAGAGTTGTCACCACGTTTTATCTTATAAGGCATCCCGTTAGACTTGACGATGAGACCTGCGATAGAGCGAATTTCAAGACTGTCCGCAAGGCCGATAGCGCACATGAATGCTATCCATTGGGGAGGTTTAAAACATCCGTAGGACATGCACTCGCGTACGCGACCCATTAGAAAGTCGTGATATGTGGCTTCTGGATTTATTTTCCAAGTTTGTAGGTAGATGGATGAAGGGTCAACTGGATGTTGATCGGTCCACATGGTACATAGCTTGAAAAAGCGAAAGTCTATCTTCACTTTCCAATGCGATATACAAGCGGACCAATGACTTTCCAGATATCTTTCCCTGACTTCTGTTAGTATTGGAATTCCGATGGCAACCAAATCCGTTTCCGCAGTATATCGGTAAGCCTCTATACTCGCTAAGAAGGAGTCCACCTCCCGCACATTTTGCAAAGCGTCATTGCTACTCTGTTTGGTCCAGTTTCTTCTCTCATTAGCCCATCTCAACATCGGAAATATAAAATATATAAATATATAAATATAAAAAATATAAAAATATAAATATAAAATATAAATAATATAAATATAAAATATAAAATATAAATAAATATAAATATTATAATATATATATATATTATAATATATTATTATTATTAGTTTAGTTGGGAATATGGGAATATTAGTTGGGATTATCGCGTACGTCATCCCGTCGTCGGCGGCATCACATTTTTTGTTCATGATTTTTTTATTTTTTTAACTTTTTGCAAGTTCATTGCACAGGTGTGCGTAATGCCAAAGGCATTGTCTACCAGCCAATCTTTAGGTGATATTATGTCTGTGGCAGGTGTAGAAAAGAGAAAAACAAAAAATTCAAAACGAAAATTCAAGTTATTAAGTATAACCTCTTCAGACCTGAGTCTTATAGAAGCAAGTTTACAGTTATTTTAAGCTAAAGCTTAATGATTATTTAGGGATCAAATAAAATTTGATTTTATTTTATTAGAAAACATAGGTACACATATGTGTACCTCAGGTTCGAGGATACTATTTTTGACAATGAAATAACTATAATATTAATTATTTCTTTTGACACAAAGGTAAAGTTGGCATTTTGTACAAATGGTTCGGCATCGTGAGGAGCATTGTGGATGTCTGCATTTTGAAGCATTTTTGTCCTCCAGGAACCGCGGTAGATGTCCAACGCCATCCAGCTGAACCTCAGGTTTCGTGAGAGGCACCACTGCTCGATGTTTTTTTTCGGTGGTTCTCCTTGTTCATACATGGATGAAGAATCTTGTTCAACTTCTCCCCTGCTTGTGCTGGGCCTTGACGGGAAGTCAGCGACAACGTGCCCTTCCGCAAATTTGACCATGGCTGTCGCTATGTTTACCCTGTACTGCAGCAGCCCAAGCTTGTCATGGGTTCGACGCCTTCTTGATTGCAGCAACGGACGTACATTATCCAGCAGTTAACAATTACTAGATCCACAAAGTGACTGAAAGCTCTAACGGTCCACTTATTTGTGTATAGTGCTTCTGTAGTACGCTATGAGCCTATCACAGAGATCAATGCCCCCCATGCAGGTTTTGCATTATAGGTTTTGACTACAGCAGGTTGTGGTACATCTATCTTTTTTTTTTTAATTTTGCACCAGCGCTTACATGTAGTCATGGGGGAGCTACCGGTGCATGTTGAAAGCATGGTTACGGCTTAAGTGTCTTTCCATTTTATCCCTTTGTACCCGTTGTGTCACCATTTTGTGTAACACTGTTACCCATTGGTAAAAAAATTACCGATTAGTAACACTGTTACTCAATGACACATTTATTTCCCTTTGAGTGACAGTGTTACTCAACAGAACGCTGTGTTCCCGTTTAGTAACACCTTTTTGTGTAAAATCATTGTTCATATACATCGTGACTTAATACGCGGTGGGACCACAACAATCTAGACTCAATAATTTTAGCCTGTTGTCTGCATCTTTTACGTAAATAATAGGGGTTATTTATCGAAAACAAAATGCGCCAAGGAGTTTATTGTTCAATAATGAGTCAATAAAACCATAGAAATCAAAAATATATTTTATGATAAGTACAACCATTTAGAGCAGGGCTGTCCAAACTATACACCTTCGCGGGCTAATTAAATTTCATACAAAAGCTGGAGGGCCAGAAAAATATTTTCGGGTGTCAAGTAAATAAAATACAGGGTAATTTTGTCTTTCTATGTTTATTGATTGATCGTTAATTTATCTATAACAATAGTCTTGTCATAAATATTGTGACATGGAAAAAAATATTTTTTTCTGTTGTAAATAAAATATATTACTTTTACAATGTGTAAGTTTAATACATACATTTAAAACAATTAAAAAAATAAAAAGCTTATTCGAAATGGTCTCCATTGGCTGCAATACAGTCCTTTAAACGTTGAGGCCAGTTATCAATAGAAGCACGCACTCTCTCCATGGGAAAATTCTTTACTGCCAATCGAATGGATTGTTTTAGGGACTCCAAATTAGCATGGCGTTTAGAGCAAGCCGTACTCTCTAAAACTGACCATAAATCATAATCCAGCGGATTCAGATCAGGACTAGACGATGGCCAGTCTTCAGCTCTGATGAAGTCGGAAACGTTCGTTTCCAACCAAGACTGCGTGGACCGAGCTTTATGACCCGGCGCCCACACGGCAAAATGACAACTTTAGGCGGCCAAAAATCATAGATATGAAAAAAAAAATATAAATTGTACTTTTAAGGGTTCCTGACCAATATGTTATCAATAATAATCATAAATAAGAATGAATGGACACTCGGTAAGCCTGTACACATCAAGTTATACATTTCCAGTATAATCTGATCTCGCATTGTATAAGACTTCGGTACAATACGAGGTCAGCGTAACCTGGCAATGTGCTGCCTGCTTGATGTGTAGCCGTGTGTACAGTCAGCGACACATCAACCTATACATTTCCAGTAGAAGCTGGTCTCGCATTGCACGGGAAGCCCATACAACGCGAGACCATCGTACACCCGAAATGTATAGCTTGATGTGTAGCCGCGTGTACCTATTACCTACAGCAGTTTTATTATGTTGTTAGTGCTCGTTGTTCGGTCTGTGTGTCGTATTATTTATATACATGTAACTACTACGTTTGTTTATTTGTGTTAGAACTCAAAAAAGAACCTACTAATCTATACCAACCTGCCTACCTAAAAAGGAAAAGTGACAAGAGTAAAAAATTTAACAGAAATAAAAAATATGAATTTAGGAAAGGAAAAAAGTTAATATATTTCACTGCCTCCTACATAATACAATTATATATTGGTAGGTTAGCAGTAGGTTAGTTAATAATCAGGATGCTTTATCATCTTCATGGCCATTATCTTCGTCATCATAATTTTTATTGATGACGTTTTCTATTGAAGGATTTTCCAGCATTTCTAAAACCTCCTTAGCAAATGGTTTCCTTTTTTTATAGTGGCTCCTCCTCTTCGAAGCAATTATAGGATCGGAAGCTATAAGCATCCAGTGCACAATGTCGTTATTGGTGTCTATCCTGGAGGTCTTTCTGGAATGGAAAAGCCGTACGCTTTTAAATTCCTATTGGCTGATCTCCAGCACATCCTCTGAAAATAAGCCTACAGGTAGTGGCTTTTCCTTAATAATATCTGCTCCGTGTATCAGGAGTTTATGGCCAGACGCACTCATTTTGTACCAGCCATATCTATTAATGCAAAGTTTTGCAGTTTCTATACTATAATTTTTGAAACTTTCGTGATTTACGTTGAATCCAGAGGCGTCTCTAGCCCTCGTGGCCCCCGTGTGCAACCAGTACCCTGGCGCCCTCTAGTCTAGTAGGAGCAGGATCAAAATGGAATACTAACAGTTATATTTTCAAACAGAAATTCGGATGCAAATGGTGCAATTTTAAATGATGTCAGGAAGCAAAAAGTATTTTTTAAGAAGGAAGGGGTATAACAATAAAATATCACAACTTTCTAGTTCTTTCAAAAATATTTAATTGAAAAACTTGTTGTGGACTGTATCTTGGTTCGATGGTGATGGGGTCGGTGGTCACCGTAAAGTCAAAACAAACTATAGAAACTGGATAGAACTTTTATTACGACTTAATTCCTTAACCTATGATCTTCCTCGTAGAAATCTTCGTCCGTTCTTGAGGATTCCTCTTCAATCTTCAGGTGTCTTCAAGTCTTCAGTATTTCTTGAGATTTTTCTTTAGAGTTGTATCTTCTAGTAGAGCTTCCAATGAAGTGCGTGATTTCCTACAAAACCGGTCGGCTTAAATACTATCGAGCGCGCCGCGAGCCGCGCGCCCATTGGTCCGCGCGCGTGGAAGTTTCTCGAAGCGCGGAGTCCTCTTCACCTATTGGTCCGCGCGCGTGGAAGGTTCTCGAAACGCGGAGTCCTTTTTCAAAACTATTATAGTTACATAACAAACAGGACGCTCGTACACACAAATATATATAGGTATATACACACAAATGTATTTACAAAAAAGTTACTTTGCGAGCTTTTGCACTAGCGAAATCTTTAACAATGTCACTAACTTCAATTTTGATATCATGTTCAATACTTATTAATGATAAATTTGTCAATCTACTTTGCGACAATGTTGATCTAAGGTAGTTTTTAATTATTTTTAGTTTAGAAAATGACCTTTCGCTATGTGCGACCGTGACGAGAAGTGTCAGGTATATCCTCAGTGCTGTGGACAGATTTGGGAACACTGAAATTAATTTATTCGTAAACAAGTAATTTAAAATATCCAACGGCGTAGTGGAATCATCAATAAACATTGGTAATAATTCGATTTCATTATAGAGCTCGAACTGTTCCACATCTGAAGAGCCAGCATGGCAAAGTTTATTTTCTAAATTAGAGCAATGTGCTTTTTTTTGTATCTAGAGTCCAAATCTTTCCAGTGTTTTAATTTTTGAAGAAATGAAAAAAAAAAAAACATTATTTTCATTCAAAAGTTCGAACCGTTCGTCGAACTTAGTAATTGCGGTGTCTAACAAATAGTAGTAAAAATTTACTTTAAAATGTATTTTCGCTTCTGTCGGTTCATCCTCCGCCTCATAATTAAAAAACCTTTTGTGAGCGCGAGGGCGTGCAGGTGTGGGCAATTCTACTATTGCCTCGACTTCTTCCGCTACAGTTTTCGCCCGGTTAAGGAGCTCCTCAAAAGCGGATTCATTACGGAATTCAGACAAACTTATTTTTGCATTATCAATCATTTTCACCGCTTCTGACAATACAACGTCTGACTTTTGAAGGGCCTTGCTAACTATTTATCTTGCTTAAAATTTCAAACCAAATAAGCAGAGAGCAGATGAATTTAAACGACTTAATTTTTGCCAATAATGAATTTGCTATATTTCTTGACTCTGCATCTATGCTCCTATCGGAATATATAGTAAACAAGGCATCATACACTTTTCCCAGTTCAAAACGTAGAGCTTTTACTGCTTCAACCCTGCTCTCCCATCGAGTATTTGAGAGTGGTTTTAGACTTAAAGTTGGCACTTCTTTTGCAAGTATTTGCCAACGTGCTGTTGACGCAGAAAAAAAACATAAATTTCCTGCACAATTGAAAAGAAATAGTCAATTTCTAATGAACTTTTAGCAGCGTCATTCACTACCAAATTTAGGCTGTGTGCCGCACAAGGTATATAAATTGCGCGCGGGTTTAAATCTAAATTTCGTTTTTGTAGACCTATATTTTTCCCTTTCATGTTTGCACCATTATCATAACCTTGACCACGCATATCTTGTATGTCAATTTCGTTTGAGATTAAAAAATCTAACAAAAATTGAGTGAAGCCCAGGCCAGTAGTGTCTGTAATAGGAAAAAAACCCAGAAAGTGTTCTTTTACTTCAGCCTTGTTGTTGTTTGCATTTAAAAGAACGTACCATACGACAACCGATATTTGTTCTTCGTGTGCAATATCTGGAGTGCAATAATTACGTTTGTGCGGCAGCAGGATGCAAGAAAACCCAGTATTGCTCTTAAAACTAGGTTTATTTAAAATTATAACGACATTATCTTAAAAATAGTGATAATTGGTCGATGTGTGTACCAAGAGTGCCGTAATAATTGTAGAACGCAAGTACTCGGTAGCGATGCGATCACGTTGCGCAGTGTCAGCATTCCCGGACGCCGTGCCGGTATGCCGCTGTCACTAGGCTGATGCAATACTCGTGACGCTGCACCACAGGCAGGGCCGTCTTTACCAGGGGGTGCAAGGGGTGCGGCGCACCCGGGCGCCGAGCGCCCGGGGGCGCTTGTTGGGCGCTGAATTTTTAGATATTTCATTGAACTTCACGCCATTGCACAGTTTTATATACTTTACTTGCGACAAATATGTATGCGCATGCGCTGTAATTCTAGATTGCTCACCTGATATTTTACACCTAGAACAACTTACTGTTATTGTGAGTTTTTTTTATTCAAATCCATCGACAAAACGCGCTGAGGTACCTACGTTTAGGTTTTTTACCTGTAACTGTACCGGACAAGGGTTGGCGACATATTTGTTAGATTTCTTAAAATCATGCGATTGAATTAGATGATTTGTGAGGCCAAGGATATGGTAATGGGGCCAATATGAGAGGGAAAATATAGGTCTCCAAAAAAATATATTGGACATGAATCCTCGTGCTTTTTACGTACCGTGTGCTGCTCACTCCCCTAATTTAGTATAAAATGACGCCGCTAAAAGCTCATTGGAAAAAACAAACCTTTTCTGTATAGTGCAAGGAATCTGCATTTTTTCAGCATCCACATCACGCTGGAATGTAATTATGAAACAGATACCTACTTTGACATTAAAACCTCTTTCAAATACAGGTTAGGAAAATAGATTTTAATATGGATAAAATTAACGATGCATTATACTATATTTAGCGAGTTCATTAATAGTCAAATTAAAGTCTTATAGATTTATATGTTCAGTAGTTACATGGCAGGTACAATATTTTACTAAAAACTAATATTGTAAGCAAAGATTTGCAAAAATCGGACGTAATTATTTCAGAAGCTACCAAAATGATTAATCTGGTTAAAAAAGATTTGGAGACATATCGCACCGATAGCGAAATTGAACAGTTGTTACCTGATGCAACATAATTTGCTGAAGAATTGGAATGCGAAACAGAATTTAAAGAAACTGCTCGTCCACGTCCCCGAAAAAGATATTTTGATTGCGAGGCTGCAGATGAGCCCATTTTAGACCCAAGCACAAAATTAAAGTATATTTTTATTTTTTCTACTGGACATTGCTATCTCGAAATTAAATGAGAGATTCGATTTGCTGATGGAACACAATTCAGTTTTTTTCATTTTTCCAAAACATTGAATGCTGGAATAAATTAGAAATGCATGAAAAAAATCTCAGTGTCGGCTCCAAGAAAAACTAATATTTAAAAATAGATTGATGTATACTACTAAACCAAACAGATCGTCATACTTAATTATTTTATTTCTGAAAAAAGCAATTTCTCGTTTAAATTACTTAATAAGTAGGTAGATACTTACTTTTATTCTCATAAGCCCTTTGCATATCTTTCGTTTTATGCACGTCCATACTGTCAATCCACTATTATGTTTTCTTCTGACATAGTATTGATGTCCACCACGCAAAAACAATAGTGCCTACTTTTCTTTTAATATACACAAACTCATGATCACTACATTAACTACTACTAGCAATTCCCGACATGGCAGATGATCGGACACGGTTTAACTAAATCACATTAACTAAATCAGTATCTGTTTTCGAATTAGTATGTCAGAAAGAGGGTAGTTAAAAATATTTTAGCATTACCAACAAAATAAACATACCCGCTGAATTAAATATTTAAAAAAAAAAAAAAAAAAAAAAAAAGTCTTTATTAACACAAATAATACATAAAGGTTCACAAAATAAGATAAATTTAAATTTACATGTAAATGTATTTGTACTTGAGGTACTGCTACTGTCTCCCAAACTAAGCGAAAGCTTGTATTTTGGGCGACAGTGGACAGTCGTGTTTTGTGACATGATATAATTACAGTTTACAATAAATTTATAGTGAACGTTGTCACTGCAGGTAATACAGTAGGTTAAATGATTTTATAATTTTTATTTTTAAGTACTTATAATTTATATTTATACTTATATTTATAAGGACCATTGTGTCGTGAGTGTGTGTGAGGGAATGTGTGGGTGTGTGTGTTTATGTTATTGTGTGTGTAAGTGTAAGTGTATTTGTATGTGTGTGGTTATGAATGAAAGAACGAAAGAATTATTCTTAAGTGTATCCTCTATTTTTGAGTTTAAGTGACGTATGTTAATAGTTCTTCTGTTTTATTGTAATCCATCTTTTGAAGCCAGTCTGTAACAGTGGTTTTGATTTGGTGGTTGTTAAGTCCTGCGATGTTGACTTTTTTATGGGTGTCATTGTATAATTTAATACTGGCGCTATTGTATTGACTTCTGGCGAAGGATGTTTTGCAGAGAACGCGTGGGCAAACAGACATTTTGCTGCGTCTAGCTGGGTTAGGGGGGAGGACAGAGCGGTGTCTTCTCAAAATGGATTTGAGCACAAAGAGCTGTCGGACAGTAAGAACATTGCAATTAGCGTATAGTTTTTGGGTAGAGTATCTATAGGGCTTCTTAGACATAACTTTGAGCACAGCTCTTTGTGCTCTTTCCAAACTAAGTAAAAGCGTCTTCCCTGCGCCGCCCCAGGCTGGAATACAGTACTGGATAATGGACTGACATAGGGCTAAGTAAACGGATTTAATTTTTTCTAATGAAGCACATTCTCTAAGAGTTTTAAATAGATGGATTAATCGCCTAACTCTGGAGATGACTGAGTCGATTTGCTTGCCCCACCTCAGTCCACTATCAATGTATACTCCCAGGTACTTAACATGGTCAGCTTTAGCGATTGGTAGGCATGTGCAGTCGTACTGAGAAAGACAATTGTGGGCTGTAATAGAGAAATTTTGCGGTGGGGAGTTAATTTTACTGATTGAGAAGGCAACGTATAATGTTTTGGAGAGGTTTAATGTCAGCAAATTGTCGGTCAGCCAGTTCATAATTTTTGACATAGAATATTCAGCTCTTTCTTTAACGGCATTCCAGTCCGGTCCCCAGACAAAAACAGCTGTATCATCGGCATACGTGAAAATGTTGGTGTTTGGGAGAGAAATATGGCAGAGATCGTTAATATAGAGTTAGAAAAGTGTCGGGCTCAGTATACTGCCTTGCGGAACACCGTAGAGCATTGTATTCTCGTCGCTATCGGTGTTTGATACTCTGACTTTATGTTTTCTATTTGCTAGATAGTCCTTTATGATGTTATGTGCTTTTCCTCTTATGCCTAACTTCTCTAGTTTTGCTAAGAGGATGGGGACAGAGACCGTGTCAAATGCTTTTGAGAGATCTAGAAATATACATAAGCATCTGTTTTTCTTGTCCAAGTTATTAACGATCGCAGTTGTCAAGTCTATTACTGCATCTTCAGTGGAATAACCTGAGCGGAAACCATATTGATTTGCGGCTAAGATATGAAATTTTTCCAGAAACTTCTTGATTGCCCGATTTAATATTTTTTCTAGAATTTTCGAGATGCAGGATAGTACCGCAATTGGGCGATAGTTGTTGACACAGTCTCTGTCTCCATTCTTATAAATAGGGTAGATAATAGCTTTTTTAAACATTTCTGGGAAAACTCCGGAGTTAATCGCCAGGTTGCATATGTAGGTGATAGGGGATATTAAGACGTGGCGACATTGTCTTATGATTTGTGATGAGATGCCGTCCCAGCCTGTGGCACAGTCGGTGCGGAGTTGCAGAATGATGGATTCGACATCAGACTCGTCTACATCCATTATACCGACTGAGTTTACAGGGCCGGTTAGGGACGCTAGGTTTTGAGCATTTATTGTTTCCGATTTGTTGCTTTCAGAGGATGACGTAGTTAGTATTTTATCGGCCAGAGTTTGTCCTATACTTGTAAAGAATTTACAGACTTGGTTTACAGATGTTTTCGGATCACTATGTATTTTAAGGAGTTCTGTGGGACTGGTTTTGACTTTTTGGGTGTTTGTTATGTTTTTTATTGCTGTCCAGAGGGCTTTTGGGTCTTTTCCAGCTTTTTCTATAAGGCTTTTTTCATAGGCTATTTTCAATTTACGCAAGAGGCGGTTGCAGAAGTTTCTGTAACGTGAGTAGATTATTTGAGTGGTCATGTTGTCCGGTGCTTTTTTGGCTTTGATATGCAGTCTATCTCGGTGCCTTATGCAACGGAGTAGCCCTGGTGAAATCCAGGGTTTGAGTATTCTGGATTTTCTAGATACGATACTGATTTTTGTGTTATCTTGAATGGTTTTTGAAAGTGTATTTATAAATGTATTGGTTGCTATGTTTGCATCATTGATCTTAAATAGTTTTGTGAAGTCTGTGTTCTCTATTTCCGTTTTTATTTTATTATAGTCCAAGGTGGTTTTAGTTGTAGCTGGTTTTCTAGACGGGTTATTTGTGTCTATATATAAAACGATCGGCATATGGTCTGTTATATGAGATTCTAATACTAATGTTGTAGTTAGGAAATTTGGTTTAGTGAAAAAGTGGTCTAAGCAAGTAGTATTTCTTGTTGGGTGTTTATGTGTAGGAAATAGTCCGTGGGTCGCATGGAAGGTCAAATATTCTTCACTTATCGGATCTAAGCTGTTGTTGCATATGTCAATGTTTATGTCGCCGACTAGAAAAATTTTGTACCTATATTTACTGCAACATCGAAGCGGTGCAATTAAAACCACATTAAATATTCCTCTGTGAGGAATGCATTCGATTTCCGGATGGTCTAGTGCAGATAACAGACTATCAATATTGAGCCTGGATTGTTTTAGTGCCGCCGTTGTTTCTCATTAATGATTTATGGAAAAGAATATTTGACTAGTAATGTACATAATCTTTGTCACCTTACTAGTACTAAAAGAAATAAGAACGGTGTTTTTTTTTTTTTTTTTTTTTTTTTTTTTTTTTTTTTTTTTACAAAAAAAGGACAGATCATTAAGCTACCTCGTCTTAATGAACCTCACCCCCCATGTCGGGTGAATGAGAAAGTCGCCGTATTGTGTAAGTTGAAGTATTTTTATAGGGGGCCTTAAGGCTTGAACATTTTCTCTAAGTGATATAGGAAGCGCGTAAAATCCACATTCTTAGCGTAGCAATAGTCAATCCTTCTTACCATGTCGTTCAAGCTACCACTTTCCTCAGTTGTAAAGTTGGTCTCTCATGCACTATTTGAAATTTATGAATATTATCGTTCAATAACCATACGTCTTTGGAAGGTTCAACATCACCGCCAATGACATGAAATTCAACGAATTTACCGAAGGTGATAGATGTTTCACTTGAGTTATCTGAATTTAGCGTGATAGTGAAGGGATCCGGAGTCTTAACTACTTTATCACTAACAACAACTTCGCGAGGGATATACCAATCAAGAACCACCTTACGTGCTGCTTCCCTCTCCGTATAAAGCGTAAATAATAAATCGCCACGTGATAAATGGGTTTTCCACTGTGCCATGGGCATTCTGGAGCTAGTACCAATATGTTCATTGCTCAATATAATTCCCTCAGCTATCCTAGTTTCCCTGCTTCTCGTAGGCATTTGATAGGACTGTAAAGTGTATGCGACGTTATTTGTGGCTCCGAACCATTCAGGGGTATTAAAGAAATTAGCGAAAAGAGTGGCATAAGCAATTGAATGTGGAGTCGAATAAGTGGCGTCGGCGACATTCTCAAAAGCATTTAAAAAGTTTACATAATCTTGCGAAATAGCAAGTCTCAAATAGGAAGTAAGTCCACCTGTGAGTTCATCCGTAACTATTCTAAAGGAATCTCTAAGCGAAACCACTCTGGTTAGATCAAGACGGGTGATCATAGCACGATGTTGTCGGAACATCTCAATTAACATTGAAATTTGAACCAGCATATCCGATTCAGAAGATAACTGTGAAGGTATATCATATAATGAAGTAAACAAATTCGGTAAGTGTAAAAAGAATAAGAAAACACTTTTTAAAGATATCGTCATACGAATTGGAGGTCCATGCAAGCTGTCAAGACGTTCATGCAAACGACACACCACTCTAGTTGGAAGTCTCAACCCGTGTTCGTAAAAAGAGCGTACAAAGGACGACAATCTTATCAGATATGTAGCATAACGTTCCTGATAAGCGGATAAAAAAGATGAAAAGTTTTCTCTTTCAAATGTGGGTATGGTCGTACACAAAGCAAAAACAGTTCTCCACATTGGAGGTAAAACAGCCGTTAATTCCTCATTAGTGATCTGCGCATCAGATGGCACATAGGGTCGTTCCATACCATAAACAGGCGCATTAACAACATCTCTGTAAAGAGGGTTCTCAATGCGAGTTTCAGCCGGACACTGATGGTTGAGCCAACCAGCACCTTCGTTAATGTTCGTTGCCAAATTTAGGGAGTCGTTATTAATTCTGCCTTTATATGACATTCCGGTGCGAGTTCCTGGGGTAATAGTTAATCCAAAGCTATGCATATTATCTACTAGATAATCGTCTAAGAGTTGAGCTTGGTCTTCTGACAGATTAGAAAAAGTGCGTGAGCAAGTGAACAACAATTTGCATATTAAGATAACAGAAACGCGAAGCTTAGCAGAAGTATTATTTAAAGTGGTTGTATCAAAGTCAAGAATAACCTGAGAAGGGTTTAACAATGAATAAAATATCTTTTCAAAATCGCCTTGAGCTTCACTTGTTAATGGCATTGACATTAAATCTTTAATTACGGAGGACCGAGAAGAACTAATGTTAAGGGATGATGACAGATCCTGCGGGGGTATGGTCATAGTTGCCTTCATTTGAGTGAACGACACATCCAACGACGGATATGAAATTGGATAATGGAAAACGTTCTATCAATCTAGGTAACTCTTCACTTCGATGTTCAAGTAATGCAACACAAGCTACGTCTGGAAGTTCAGGATCACTATGCTGTAAGATGAGTCCTCTTCTTCTACAAAAATTAATAAATCTGAGCCTATGAGCGATGAAGGATGGGGCAGAAGTGAGCGAAACATGGGTTTCAACGCACCCTTCAGAAAAATGACGTCTTGCATCCAATAGAAATTCGGGATAAATAACTCCTAAACTAACACGCAACCCGTTAAGGTGCGTATAGATTAAGCGCGGCAAACCATCGAACATTGGTGCGCGTGGCGGCCGCGCTCTATGTAGACGGGATCGCCGCGCGCGGCGACGCGAACATTGCCGCGCTCGAACGTGCCGCGGGGCGATCCGCTTGCTGTCGGTTTTTGAGACCGCATCAAAGGATCTTCGGTCGTTCGCTCGCGCGCAGTGGGGACGGTTGTAGTTTTGGTGATTTGGCTCGCGCGGCAAATACGTAAAAATGGACAACGAAAAGTGGCGATATATATATATATATAGCGATCTATTTAGATATATTTTTTTTTATCCACCAACGCCTTTTCTTTTATTTTTTTTACAAATAAGATGGTGAATCACAATAAAAGCGGCAGCCACCCGTCCATACTCGCAGGTTTACAAGAGTGAACTGGTCTGACTATCCGCCGCGGTGTTCGTGATGGATCGCCTGCCGCGCGCGGCTGTCACGTCCAACTAAATTTATATCTACATATTGGCTCGCGCGGCAAATGAGCGTCAACTCTGGTCAAGCATTGGCTCGCGCGGCTGCCGCGCTTAATTTATACGCACCTTTACGTTGCACCTCGGTATGATGCTTCAGAACCTCTCTCCAAGCTTGATTAGTACGAGAGAAAACTCCGTCAGCAAGCGAGAAATCTACACCATTAGTGTTGTCCCTGGGAACAGTAGTATTGGAAACTATTTCAGTGGGAGGATCTCTTACAATTTTGATATGATTGCGATAAGCTTTAGTAACACAGTCGGTAATGGAGCGTATCAACTCTAAAGCGGTCGAAGCGCTTTTGAAATCAGAGATGGGAATCGGAACAAGAACAAAACGGGTAGCGTCAGATATCGGAACAAGTTTATAACAGGGCGGAAAATGCGTAATTACTTCTATAGATATATCGGATTTACTTAAGATATCAAGACCTACTCCAATTGCAGTGAATGTAGATGATAGCGTAAGACGTTTCATGGAATCAAGCAACCTAGTACGTAAATTCTCCAGTCCAAGAGCAACATCAACAACTTCATTGTTAATCTTCGCAACGTCGATGGCTTCGTCTTTCGAGTCGGCCATAATACAAATCAAACTTAAACACAATAGTAAACAATTTCTCCTTTTTAAAAACGTGTTGTGTCAATTATCCATTTAAAAAATATATTTTGTCAACTAAAAGTCACAATAAATGGTTTCTAAGTACAGAAAATAAAGTCATTGAAATTTTGTCTATAAATAATGATGGTAGAAATATACAGATCAATGGGAATAGCTTGGAGAATTGCACTGATGCATTTGAAGCTCCAATGAAATCTTCATTTCTTGGTATTTATATGTGTGATGTGAATAACACCATCAAAATTAAATCTACGTATCTTATAAAGAATATCAAATGTAAAATTGTTGGCATTCCTCATAATGAGCGTGTATATTTTGTACCTCTTATTCATACTTTGTAAAGGATTTATTTAAGTAAGTAAATAAAAAAATATAAAGCTACTTTAAGTCTTTTTATTAACATGCAAAATCATCAGTACAAAACATACATAGTCTTAAAATATATTTTAAAATAATTTAAAATCACATAATCAAGAGTATTTATTTATGTACGAACATAGATTTACCGTACAAACATAAAATTCAACTATTAGTATTCAACGTTAAACATAAACAGTAAAAAAAAGTAAAGTATTTTTTTTTACAATTAATAACAATATAAATCTATAACAATAATAAGTATAAATCTGTAGGATTTTTTGCAACCGTTGCTAGCAATTTAAAAATATACTTTATCTTTAAATCCAATCGCATATTAACACGAATTCTAGTAACTATTTAATATTATGACCTAAGTTTGTAATTTAGATTATTTCCCACTGTAACTAAGAAAAAAAATCTCTGAGTTACACTAAAACAAGTATGTAAACGAAAATCAAATAAATCTGACTCAAACTCAAATCACACTAAAAAGAAGTAATAAGAAGTTAATTACAACTACCGTCACACCATTCACTTAAAATTATAGGCAGTGTTAGCAGTTGCAGTGTGCTAATCAGCCATAGCAGCTGTTACAGTACTGCTGACACTGCCGACAGGCTTGGCTGAACAGTGCTGCTTGTTTTGTTGTTATTGGTAATAAAACTACTATTATCTTCTGATGGTGCTGTTGGCTGGGTTGAAGTAATATTGCTGCTAGTGTGGTTGGTTTGAAGAACCATAGCTGCCAGTTTTAGTTGATAGCTGGATTATAGCAACATTCCCGTTAGAGCCATGGCTGTCAGATTTTGTAGCTGGCTGGATAAAATGCTGCTAGTGGGGTCAGTTTAAGAACCATTGCCGTCCGTAGTTATTCAGTCGATGAACCATTATTGTCTGCTGCGGGAGATGGCTGGTTTGATGCGACAATATTGTTTGTAGTGATAGTTGACGAACCATTATTGTTAGCTGTTGGTGCTAAAAGTGCAGTCGGCGGTTTTGACTGTTTTTGCGATCTACGTCTACTGGATAGTCTTTGAATATTTTGTTTATTTCTACTGACTGAGTGGCGCATTATGTTTTTGAAAAATGTTTCATTTTCTTTCTTTGTATAATCAGCATCCGATTCATGAATGACGCTAAAGAATAACTCAACGGTATTTGTGTAGGATTTGAAGCAAAGTTTACTAATCTCTTTTTTTGAACCGCCACCCCAAGAACATTGTGTTATAAAATGCCTCGTAAACATAGCATCTGCTAATGAATAAGCATTACTGATTCCGCGTCCTTTTCCCTTACCACAAACACAAGACAGTTGGTTCTTAATATCTGATCAATACTTCGTATGTTCTAACAGTTTTTCAAAATTGTGTAAATCTTCCTTGTTAGATATAATCTTAAATGGCACATTTTCTGCTTTATTGCCAGCCATCACATTACGTTCTGCAATAGTGTCCACCTGTGCACTTAAAAATGATAACTTACGCAATATTTTGTCCTCCATGCTTTTTATATAATCTAAAATAATTTGTTGGTTCTGCTGTAGTGCTCCGATTATTTCTAATATGTTCGAAATTGCTTCAGTGTTCTGGGAATTTTCATTTTGCACTTGCAAGGTAACGTTTTGTTCCGACGTTTGAGGTATCTCAGTCATATATTCGTAGACGACACTATTAGCCTGTTCATTATTAATTGACTCTTCTTTGATCGGCGCCTCAAAAGTTTTGTCCTAATCATAAAAGACAAAGTGTTATGAGACACTTTCAATACAAACCGTTTAAAATACAAACCGTATAAAACCCTACCGGGGGGGTTATGGGGCTAATCGTCCGAGCCAAGACTGATCCTCGGACGAGTTGCCTCATTCGTAAAATGTACTTTTCGTCTGAACAAAAAGTGGTTCTCGGACGAGTAGCCTAATTTTTTAAAGGAACAGGTTTGAGGATATTGGTCGATTCCTCTGGGCTAAGACTGGTCCTTGGACAAGCAGCCTAATCTCCAAAATAACAAACGGCGAATACACAAACTTTAATTTAAAAAAAAATACATTAAGTACCAATATTTTTCTTAATATAGGTACTTATGGAAAAAAAACAATCAACAACATAAAAAATTTTTTTACAACATTATGTATGCAAAACAAAGTCATATCAAATTATAATCACAGATGTCAGAATATAATTAACTTATACCAATATTTTTCTTGTAACTAAAAATGTAAGTAGTAAATGTTTTTATTAGTAACAAAATGTAACTGAAACCAAAATTACATAATTGTGAAAATATTTCATTCATAATAATGTAGAAATATTTTCAAAGTGATTGTAACTAAAAGACAACAAAATCTAGATAAATTAGGGAATGTAAACAGACACTAAATGTAACAAATAACTCATAATCAAAAATAGTCATATTTTGCATAATTATGCTAGCCTATAAATTGCACATTCTTTCAATAAAGTAACCAACACAAATATCTCTTTCAAGTAGTTCAGTTACATTTTTCTCAATTTTTTTGTGTTCCAAATTCTTTTCTAAACTTTTTTTTGTGATACAGCCATTTTTGCGATAAAGCCCTGAATAATAATCAGCATCTTTTTTTAAACATTTCAGTAACACGTAATATTTGGTTTAGGTTTAACTTTTCGATTTAACCTGGCGTTCCAAGATTCAATAGCGTTGTTAGTTTTGTGCATCACACCATTGAAAGACCATTTATCTTGTAAAAATCCTTTCCCAAGCCATGTATTTTCAAAATAATTATTGAATTGAGCCGTTTTTTCATCTTTTTTTACACACTCGCCCCTAATATACAACCAGCCATCCGTTCGGAATTCTTGTGGAAGATGAGCCATAGCCATACAACGTTTTACATGAGATTTCGATAAATTTGATTTATGTAATACGAATCGTTTGGCTTGCCTCCACACAGCTTGTTTGAAATGGAAAAGACATCCTCTGACAGTTACTTCTGGGAAAACTGTTTGAATAGCTTTCATGGCAGACACTTCAAAGTCTGTCGTGAATGTTTCAGGTTCAAATGAAGGAATTCTACTTTTAATCATATATAACATAATTTCGTATGTCTTTTGTTTTTTATTAGGTAGCAAAGCGTATACTGTGGGAATAATATTAGTGTGATCTGTAGTGCTTCCTAAATCTGCATGAATGTATGCTATATAATTGTTTAAAAGGTGGCACAGCACTTTTAAAAGTGCCATCGCAAAAAATATGTTTAGCTTGACTTAAATTTTTGATCCCCTCTTCGGTTGCAAATAACAAAATTTTAATATTTTTCTCCGTATATTCAGCAAAAAGAAATGTTTTGAACATATTCGGAATTTCAACATCAATCACTTTCCGGAACAGTATTTTTTTTACTTGTAGCGTTTTATTACGGTGCTTATACAATCTTTTTTTTATGTTATCAAATTTAGGTATTTTATCAATCATATTTGGTGCTGCATCCTTCAACTCTTCTACCACTTCGGAATAAATTGTTGTAATCGGTGTAATGTCTGTTTTAGCATTATGTATACATTGACTTATTCTAAGTTTCACATCATTTTTTATTTCATCAGATGCACAATTGTGTGCTTCCTCAAGAATAATAATATTAGCACTGATCACTAATTTAGCACAACACTGTTTTCTTTTAACGCAGATCCATATTTCGTGCCCATTACTATTTTTACGTTTAAAACTATATCTATACCTTTTTGTAAGAGTAATGTTCCACCTCGCTGTGAAGGAATTTTTATAATTCTTTCCGTGTTACAATTACCAGTCGATGAATCAGGTTCATTCATTTTGACCTGGAAGAATATTACAAAGCTACAGTAAATATATTCAAACTACATAATACAATGTAATTGGACAAATAGTTTCACATAAAACTTACCTTGGTATCGTAGATGATAACTAAACAAGATTATGTTTAATAGCGAAATACGAACGGAATTATAAAACTACATTGACGTTGTATTAAGAATAATTTTGTGACTTACCCTCAAAAATATAAATAAAATTAGTATGATGTCAAACATCACCTCATTACGTGGGAAACATTTTTGTCTACTAAAAATAAATATATGCAATAAATAAATAGACTATAATAATGTATGAAATTTATACAAATACGTATGTAACAACTATGGTAGTGATGGGGCGACACGCAGAGAAACACACAGGATCTTTTTATCACTATTTTATTGACAGCTAAAAGCACACTCGGCCGCGTCCAGAATCGGTCTGATCGGTCTGCTCTCATCAAGTCCGTCTTGTCGTCCTATTCTTTTTCTATTCGTCTTTTAAATTTAAATATAATGTCAGTCCAACTGGCCAGCTTCGCCAGCCAGTGTCAGTCAACCAAAAAAGTCCACAACAGGTAGGTAACCACAACTTTTCTTTATTTACAATGAATCGAACATAATGCATTCTCGTAGTGACATCTGTGATTATAATTTGATATGACTTTGTTTTGCATACATAATGTTGTAAAAAAATTTTTTATGTTGTTGATTGTTTTTTTTCCATAAGTACCTATATTAAGAAAAATATTGGTACTTATAATGTATTTTTTTTTAAATTAAAGTTTGTGTATTCGCCGTTTGTTATTTTGGAGATTATGCTGCTTGTCCAAGGACCAGTCTTAGCCCAGAGGAATCGACCAAAATTAGGCTACTCGTCCGAGAACCACTTTTTGTTCAGACGAAAAGCCTCATACATTTTACGAATGAGGCAACTCGTCCGAGGATCAGTCTTGGCTCGGACGATTAGCCCCATAACCCGTACCGGGCTGATAGACCCTGCCTCGTTGAACAATTCAGGAGTACCAGCAAACAACTTTAACACCATGCAGCCCGCCACAACGGGAACTGCCACAGACACGACGTATACACCAATTGCTGCGAAAATACCAGCTTCCGTAGGGGTACCATTCCCGTCAATGGGACCCACATCTTACAATCGAGAAATATACCTTCCAGGGGTACCCGTCACTGCTGGATCGTCCAACACTACAACTATGTATCCAACTACTCCAATAGTCGGATGCCCGCCCCAGTTTTGATACAAATGATGCAGTGGATGCAAAGGATGTCCGAACGGTTGTATCCTCCTCCAGAACCAAAAATAAGGATCAAAGACGTCGATTTACCACCCTTCGATCCGTACACCCACATCAGTGTACGAGAATGGTGCCAGCATATCGATCAAGCGATTGAAGCGTACAAGTTTGATGATTTCGATGTACGCGTGAAAGTCTGCAGCCTGTTAAAGGGGGCCTGCAGGGTTAAACGAACACGCATCATCGGATTAAAACCGGTGAGTCAATTTCATTATTTTCACGATATTTTCAACGAGAATCTACAAGAATCAAATGTCTTGAGATATCTTTGTGTTAGTAAAATGTCTGGAGAGTGGTACCTCTGCGCTACACCATGTGTTACCCTCGAGCTAACCACGGATCCTTGATGTATCCACAAGTGAACCCTGAGATACCGTAGGGACGCCTTGTGGAACTATGGGTAGACACGTATACACCACAGATTCTTAATTAATCAGGCAGTGCACTTAAAATGTCTTTGTGTACTTTTTCAACTAGAATTCACAAGAATAAAATGTCTGGCGAGTGGTACCTCTGAGCTACACCATGTGTTACCCTTGAGCTAATCACGGATCCTTGATGTATCCACAAGTGAACCCTGAGATACCGTAGGGACGCCATGTGGAAATATGGTTAGACACGTATACACCACAGATTCTAAATTAATCAAGCAGTGCACTTAAGATATCTTTGTGTACTTTTTCACCTAGAATTCACAAGTATAAAATGTCTGGCGAGTGGTACCTCTGAGCTAAACCATGTGTTACCCTTGAGCCAACCACGGATCCTTGATGTATCCACAAGTGAACCTTGAGATACCGTAGGGACGCCTTGTGTAACTATGGGTAGACAAGTATACACCACAGATTCTAAATTAATAAGACAGTGCACTTTAGATGTCTTTGTGTACTGTTGTAGCAACAATAACCCTATAAAAATAAGCAACATGGGTTGCTTACTAATACCTACCTGAAAGAAAAACGTTTTGCAGGCGCAGAGCACGCGCCGTCTGTCAGAATGGCTGAGTCAGTGCCCTTCGGAAGAAAGAAAAGAAAAGAAAAGAAAAAGAAAGAAAAAAAAACATTTTTCGGCATAATTTTCAAAGCTAGATCTACGAGTATCCATAACAATCTACGAGAACCAACAAGGCTGGTGCAGAGCGCGCACCGCCTGTCAGTATGGCCGTATCGGCGCAATTACAACTGTTCGTCGATTATAATTAAGATTAATAAGTTGAATGTCCTAAAATTAGTTTATAAACCATCAGTTGATTATTTTAGAGTTGATTACGATGTAAAATTAATGTTAAAGATTGTAATTTCAATACTTAACCTACAAACTTGTTAACTCGTGCACGTGGCCGAGTCTTATAAAAGCGGCCGCGCTGTGGGCGATCGACACAGTCGCTCTCGAGCCGCCGCACAGTACGGACCTCTCTCTGTCTGTCGTCATTATGCAACCCGTTTAATAAACGAAGCTTATAAAAGTACTTGGAAGTTTTCCTTTGAAGACCCTGAGTGAGTAATCATGAGGACAACAATTGTGACGTCAGCTATGCTGATGTCACACTCTTTAAAAACACTCTGGAGATCACCTACTCCGTCATATACAATGTTTATTATGGTTTACAAATTAATTAGTAGCTAATGGGATTATTTACAAAATATTCTTTGAATTTTTCACGTATATATTGTGCTTGATAAGACGTCCGGGCGTTGGTTTGTAATCGTGTTTGTAATGTTTGTTGATTCGTATTGACAGTAATAAAGGCAATGTCATTATCACCGTCCTTATCTCGGATAATGTTATGCAACAAACAGCAAGTTTTGATGAGTAATCTTGCATGACATTTGTTTGTCTCTATGGGCGATCTGAAAATATGCCACTTGGATCTTAAATTCCGAAAGCACACTCAATAGTCTTTCGAGCCCGCGATAATCGCTTATTAAATAACTCATTTTGTGCATTAAGTACGCTTTGTGGATAAGGTCGCATCAAATATGTTTTGAGTGGATATCCTTCATCTCCAATAAAAACCATTGGTAGAACGATATCTGATGTGGGTAGATATTGTGGACCTGGTATATTTATTTATTTATTTATTTAAAACTTTATGCACAATTTGTACAGAGGCGGACTTAATGCCAAAGGCATTCTCTACCAGTCAACCAAGGGTGGTGCAGAGCTTTAACATGGTAGGTGCACTTGTGAAGATAGTAAAAAAAAAAAAACAAAACTAACAAAACTTACAAATAAAAAAAATAATATAAAATGATAATATACTTTCTAAAGTATAAATCAAATACTATATAAACATACTTAACTATTATATATACATATATAAATACATATAACATATATACACAATATATAATAGAAATATTGGATGATAAATATAAAATCATACACAGTGTGGTAACCTAATGATGTGACGATTCCGACAACTTATCACGGAGGAGATTCCGAACTTTTATTTTGAATGTAAAACGGTTTGTGGACATCCTGATTTCGAGAGGGAGCGCATTCCACAAAAGAACAGATTGAACGAAAAAGGAAGAATTTAGAAACCCAGAAGTGTGAGATGGACATAGAAGGAGTAAATTATTTGACGAGCGAAGATCACGCTCGTGATTGGAGCATAGAAATTGGAAATAAGGAGCTAAGTAACTAGGAGGAGATGAAGAATTAAGGAAACTGTACAGAGTGGTAAGAGCACGTAAATTCCGACGCTGACGGATGGGCAACCAAGTTAATTGAGAACGGTAAGTAGACACGTGGTCATACTTTCGAAGATTATATATAAATCGAATGCAGTTATTGAGAAGACGGTCTAACTTATTGAGAAGATCTGCATTCAGGTCGAAATAGCATACATCACCATAGTCGATCATGGGGAACACCAAGGTCTGCACAAGCATTATCTTTGTTCTAGAAGGTAGAAAGTTCTTTAACCTATATAAAGCACGAAGAGTACCAGTAACTTTTTGACTGATGTGAGCAGTTTGTTTTTGCCAGTTAAGAGTGAAGTCTATATGAAGTCCAAGATCTTTAACTGAGGCACTCACCGGTATAATCGTTCCGTTAAATACAACTGGTGGAAGAACTGAAGTGTTTATTCTACTCATCATACGACTACTACCGACAATAATAGCTTGGCATTTTGCAGGGTTGACAGAAAGACCAAACCTGCCAGACCAGTTCCTTATAGCTTCAAGGTCTTTGTTAATGCTATCTATGGCAGTTGATATATTATCCACATTTGCTTGTGAATACAGCTGCAAGTCATCGGCATACAGATGGTACGAACATTGAAGGTCTAAGGTAATGAGATTAATAAACAAAGAAAATAATAATGGAGATAAAATACCGCCTTGAGGGACGCCGTCCTCTAGATCAACCCAGCTTGAGTTAGCTTCGTTGACCCGAACAGATTGCTGGCGGCCCTGAAGATAGGATGAAAGCCATTCCAGCGCTTCTGGCGAGACCATTAGGTAGGATAGGATGGACAGAAGGAGGTCATGACTGACGTCATTAAAGGCGTTCGAAAAGTCAACCAAAGCTATCACTGTAACTTTGGTTTCCTCCATGCCCGCCCTAATGTCGCCAGTCACTTTAAGAAGCGCGGTAACGGTACTATGCCCGGGCCTAAAGCCGGATTGTAAAGGGCTTAACAGATGGTTGCGATAAACAAAACCACAGAGCTGCTTATGTACGCATGCTTCCAGCACCTTAGAGAGGAATGGGAGTATCGATATGGGACGGAAATGGCTAGGTAGGGAAGGGTTACTTATTTTATATTGTAGTTACAGTAGTTATTACTTTAAAGTAAACGGTTCAAATTAGAGTAATGGAATGTCCCTGCATCGCTTTGTTTCCCTCTTCCTCCAACTTCTATACAAATGAATCTTTTGTCAGCATCCGCGACCGCTTGCAAGTGCAGGGAAAAGAAATGTTTATAATTATAATGCGATGATCCAGCGAACTTAGGATTTTTTATTCGACAGTGCTTGCCATCAATAGCACCAACGCAATTGGGAAATTGCCATTTTTCATAGTATTTTTCCGTTATATTTTTCAATAATTCTTCTGTCGGTTTTGGCATATGTAAATGTACCAAATTTTTCCATATAGCTTTACAAGTGCCATAAACTATGTTGGCTACCGTTGTTTTTCCCATTCTGAATGACAACGACAGTCTTTTGAAAGGCTGCCCACTCGCCAAAAACCTGAAAATTAAAGCATGTATATGTTAAAGTTATGAATGTAATAAATAGTCTGTTCGTTCTTTGTTTCAGTGACCGATTTAAAGAAGAAATGGAAAAATTTAAAAGATCACTATAGAAAGGAATTAAAAAAAAATCCTGCCCCTAGATCAGGAGATGCCGGAAATGTTAATCAACCCTCAAATTGGCAATATTTTTCTCAATTGAGGTTTATGCAAGATGAAGTTGTACCAAATGTTACTGAGGGTAATTTAAGCAGTACTGAAGTAAGTAATCAGATAAGTAATGATTCTTTTGAGATAGAAGACATATCTGGAGAAAACTCTCAAGAAGATACAACCGGTCATAATGAAGAATCTTCTATTTATCCACAACAACCTTCTACATCCTCACAAGAGGCTCCTGTTTCTTCTCAAGAAGCTTCTACATCATCGCAAGAACGCGCCTCTACGCCTCCAAGAGAAGCTTCTGCGTCACAACGATCAAGAAAAAAGAGAACAGCGAATGACATAAGAACTGAATTTTTAGAATTGGAAAGGAAAAGGATAAGACTGCTGGAAAATGATTTATCAAATCAAAGTAGAAACGAGGCTTCTAGAAATGAGAATAAGTCTGATGACTACTACTTTTTTATGAGTTTACTTCCACAAATGGAAAAATTCACGCCCGTTCAAAAGTTTAGAGTAAGACAAAAAATTAATCAAGCTCTTCTAGATGAGTTAAGTGTAAATGAAAGCACGTACCCTTCTAATGAATCATATATGTATGGGTATAGTACTCAACAATAGAGGTATATCAATCTTATAATGAAAATACTGTCAATAAATAACAAAACTGTGATTTAAATAGTTAACTAATCGTCGTACAAATGAGAACTTTAATTTTAGAGAGAAGATTTAGTTTTAAGATTAGAATAAGCGTGGAATTATTATACTGACCACTAAGTATATCGACCTTGTAATAAAAATACTGTAAATGAGTGAGAAAACTGATTGTAGAAATAATTAATCGTCGTACAAACGAAAACTGTGATTTTAAAAATAAATGACAAACTGTTATGTTACTTATTTCATACGAAACGTTTTTATATTATATTTTTCGTCAAAGATAAGTAATTAAGGCTGATTACTGTGTAGTAGGTATTTAATTAAAATTATTGTATCTGGGAACTTAATACCGATGCCAAACTATTTACTAAATTAGTAGGTACAACACTTCCTTTTTGAAACTATCAATAAATACAATTACAAATTACAATTTCGTTGTTTTACTTACCCAAGCGTTATGTATAATTTTTCTGCTGGAGATATACCTCTAAAACTTTTTGGATTAATTCCAGACTCTAAATCACTCTTGATAGTTTCTAGAATATAGTCAAAAGTTTCTACACTCATTCTGGTGTAGTCGTAGAATTTATCGGGATTTTGTCTCTGTTCTTCATAATTTCGATAAAACTCGCCATTTATTTTCCTTGCCCTATAGTAGGGATCCACTTCTTCTTTTGCCCACAATAAATCGAGCGTTAGGAATACATTTGAATCAAAAAGATGTTGTCGCCGATTTTCAGACATTTCGTTTGCGAATGTCGACAACACAACCACGAACACAACACTACACCGCTACAGTGCCGCGCGATCTGCCCGCTGGTTTCGAGAACAGGCATGCGTTGCCCGCCCCTCTCCCGCGCCGCCGCCGCCGCCGCCCCGCTGCCCGCAAAATTCGAGACCGAGGCCTAAAGCCGGGTCCAGACATGATCATTTGACCGATCCTATCACCGTATCCGTATCTCTACGTATTGTATCAAGCCCCGTATCAAGTTGTGGACGCCTCCGATTTGCTCCGTATCCGTATCTTCACAATAGTCATGATCGCGTATCAAATTGCCCAGTTCAGTTTCTGCTCTCGATCAAACATGTCGTCGCAGTTGGTTGAAATGTACGAGAATTTAGCAATTTCATGTGCCTGTTTTATTGTCATTCACAACATTCTAACCTCAAGACCAAAACAGAGACAATGGTGGCAAACGGAACTATTTAGAAACAGAAACAGACTTGGAGGAAGAGCTTTGATGAGAGACCTAAGATTTCAACACATAAGCGGTAAACACAAAAACTTCACCCGTATGGCACCTAGTGACTTCGAATATTTGTTAAATTTAATTGGCCACAAAATTAAAAAAAGGGATACTACATACAGGAAAGCAATTTCTGTTGAAGAAAGATTAAGTATCACATTGAGATTTTTAGCCAGCGGAGATTCCTATACAAGCCTACAATATTTATTCAGAGTTTCGAAACAATCGATAAGTGTTATAGTGCCAGAGACCTGTCAAGCTATCGTGGAGGCATTAAAAGACAACATCAAGGTAGGATATTTTTTATTATAGAAATAATTATTGATCCATGTCATCAATTTATTTATAAGTTTGTAAACAATTATTGTTTATTACTAATAATTGATGTCATGGATCAAATCATGAAAAGAATCTTCGGAATCCATCGACGAATCATCCACTCGAGTCACTGGAGAATGTGCTTGATTTTCAGTCATGTACGGGGCTAAACTTTGTGCTCTGTTTGAATACACAGACATTTGTGTAGTTGTAGTCTCTGACATGGGATATGTAGATGCCGGAGTGGAGTACCCGCGCTGATATTCATATTGTCCACAATCAGCGTTATATAGGATATTGTTTATTTGATGTTCCACAGTCATGTAGGTTTGCTTGGAATAACCCCTAAATTTGCCTGCCAAAGCGTATAGCTGATACTGGTCTAATCCAGTAGCAGGTGCAGTCGAAGCAGTGGCTACCGCTTTAGCAGCCGAAGCTGATGATGACAGCAAATCAAATGCCGATTGCAACATTGGGTTCTGGTTCGCGACGTATTTTCTCTTTTTCGGAAGTGGAGATTTGAATTGCGATTTTGATAAATTCTTTGCATTAACGGTTGTTTTGTCCGATTCAGTGCGCTCGGTGGAACAGGGTTGTTTATCTTGTGACTGATCATGATCTTCACCTATGTTCTCATTTTCCTCATTTTCAGATGTATTATCCTTCAAAGCGCGGTCTTGGCCTTCCTGCAAGCAAAATAAAATAATTATAATATATTTGTTACAGATACCTTCATCGCATCAAGAATGGGAGGAAATTAGTTCCGAGTTTCAAAACTGTTGGGATCTTCCACACGTGGTTGGTGCTATGGACGAAAAACACATCATGTTGCAGGCACCTTTCAATAGCGGATCGGAGTTTTATAATTATAAACAATTTTTTAGTATTGTTATGTTCGCTTTAGTTGATGCTTCATATAAATTTATATTTATCGATATAGGGTGTCAAGGGAGAATTTCCGATGGAGGTGTATTTAATGATTCCATTCTCAAGGAAAAAATTTCAAACAACTCATTAAATCTTCCATCTCCGAAACTATTAGAAGGAACGAATAGCATTATACCATACTATTTTGTAGCAGACAGTGCATTCCCGTTAGGTATCCATATTATGAAGCCATATCCAGGTGTACATCCTACAGGATCATTAAAAAAAATATTTAATTATCGATTATCAAGAGCTCGACGAGTGGTTGAAAATGCTTTTGGCATTTCAGCTAGTGTTTTTAGAGTACTACGCAAGCCAATGCTACTCCAACCTGAAGTGGCACAACTGATTGTGATGACAATATGTCATCTTCACAACTTCTTAATAAAAAATACTAATTCTGCAAATATTTATGCACCACCAGGTAGTATTGATAGTGAAGTAGAAGGGTCAGTAACAATGGGAAGATGGCGTCTCGAAAATAACGATATAACTTCATTATTGCCTATCACGAATACCCCACGCAGAGCTTCTTTGTCGGCCCATGTAATGAGGGATAAAATTGCTGAATATTGCTGTACAGTCGGAAAATTATCATGGCAAGATCATATGAATTAGACTTGAAGGCCGTAGCATATGCCGCCGCGGCACACATAAGAAAATCAAAATCAAAATAATTAAAGTTAAATGTAATAATGTGGTTGTGCTGAGGATACTCACAGTATTAATTCTCGGGCGAGGCTTGTTTCTGTCCATCAGAAATTGCAAATATTTGAAAGCGAACCAAGAAGACTGGTATATTTCATCAGCTCCTATAATTTAAAATTATGCAATTATTAATACTACGATATAGAAATAAGTATAACTATTCTAATCCCATCACATTCAGAGTAGTTTTCAATTTCTGGCTTTTTCTGGTATTAGTGTGTAGTTAAATTAAAAATAATAATATTTTTTTTTATAATGTGTTTATGTTTTGTAATTTCATTTAATATGTATTTTACTTCTATATCCATTTAGTAAAAAGCTTAATCTAAGATTAAAGATAAATAAAGAGGAATAATAATAAAATAATAATTATAAAATATCAATTGAGTTTTCATGAACGGGTACGAGTAGAGTGCGTGCAAAATAATGCTACTCTGTTCGCCGACCGAACTTCACAAACCGGCATAGATTTTGCACGCACTAGCAGTATCTACTTACCTTTTCCTGTTGTGCTGGTTTTAGCGATTTTTGATTTTTCACGGCGAAGGGCAGCCAACAAATAATCCATCTTTTTCTTCAATTCACCAACTGGACACTCCATTTCGACGGAGAGTTCATCCCAGGCCTCCTGCTTCAGATTCCTGTTGTAATAGCTTTTGTGACTGGGGTCCCATAATACTTGCTTTTCTTTATAGGCCTCGATAAATTTAATAACATTTTCATTGTTCCAATTCATTGTTTTTACTTCACGGCAAGGACTGAAAATGACGCGCACGTGCAACCGACCGATCGTCGCGAGTGACGCGTCCAGACTGACCCACGTCCGTATCTGTATCACCTTTGATGATCGGACAAAAACCGACACGACATGGGTCGGCCCGTATCATAATGGCGTATCGAGATCCCGTATCATGATACGTATATCATTACCCGTCCACATATGCGATCATGATACGCGTCGACGATACGGATACGGTGATCGGATCGGGCAAATGATACATGTCTGGACCCGGCTTAAGAGATCCTCTTCTAACCTCATGATCTTTTCGCGAATAGCATCTTCTTTCGTTGAACTTTTTCTTTTACTCATTACTTTATTTGATATTGGAGCGCCGCGTGCAAAGGCTTTTCGCACGGAAACACAGAATGACAGGTGAGCGCCGGTGTGGTAAGCGGATAAAAATATTTATATATTTTTTTTTTTCTTAATGCTTTTAAACCCGTGTAAAGGCTGTAGCTTGGGGACATAGCTACAAAATGTTTTAAAAGCCGCGTCGAAATAAGTCGTGAAGTATAATGAACTTTTCTTCTTTTTTCAGTAATATTTCTTTTGTTTGTAGCCAGTTAGCTTTGGTCTTATCCAAGAAGACTTTCCGATTAACTATATTTTTCTCAAATTTTTTTGTACTAAAAAAGTCTTTCTTTTCCATTCTCTGCACTTGAAGAGGATTTTTCTTCTTACTTTTTTTTATTACTGCGACATATTCGTCAGCTGTGTAAATTCTTTCGTGGTATTTTAACTGTGTTTCTATTTTAGAAAAATCGGTATCGTTGGGCAAAAATGTGTGGCCCGATTCAAGATACTTGAGTGTAATCGTTTTTAGTGTTTGGTGTGAACTTAATATTGCCTTTAACATGAGTACAATTTTAATATTACGGTTTTGGCCCCCACAGCAGTCACTCCACAAAATCAAATTTTGGACTTTTGGATTAAGTTTTGTTTTTATATATTTAATCAAACACGATCCCACTTCTTGGGCGCCTCTACCAGCTTCGCTTTCAATCCAAACATAACAGTGGCCGTTGTTATCGGAACCTGGATGTATGCCGCAATTATACAGCTAGAGTTGGCGTTTATAAAAAATTATACTTGTAGGGATTCGGGGCAGTGGGAGGGTTTTTTCTAGATCAAACGTTAAACATTCAAAATTTTCATCAGTTTTTGCTTGCATTAAATCTTTATTCATATTGTTTCTTAAATCCTCAGCTCGCTTTAAGTGTTTCATTTTCTCTTCAATAAATTTTTCCTGTTCTTCACCAATACTTGTTTTAATTTTAATGTTAAATGCGTCACATCTACTACAAGTATCTTTTTTCAGGCCCTTGCACCGTAGGTTAAAGTATCTATAAAATATACTTTTTAGCTTAGATAATGACACAGGATCTTTTATCGCCCCATACGCTTCATTAAATTTTTCTAAATATAACTCGTATATTTTTTGGATAGTCATTCCTACCTTTAAATACTGACAGCTACTGTTCTGCTCTCGCCTATAATGAGACTCATATTTGGGCAAATTATTGATCACATTTTTAACAAACTCAACATCCTCTTCTGGAGTTTTATTCTGACCACCTCTAGAATAACCTCTTTGATCTTTCAATGATTTATTGTCGCGATTCTTTCGTAAACATAATAATATGTCAATTTTCTTAAGGTGGGTACTGACCAACGTTACGAGGTGTAATGTAACATTCGCATCGAGCGTGTTACGCATCGAGCATGTTACGCTGTGTTCTAAAATCGGCGTAACATGCTCGTCAAAACTCTGTGCTCCGCTTTCGCCGCCAGTTCACTCAAGATGGCTGACAGCGAGGTCGCGTTGGCATCTTTGATTCTACTTAATTATTGTTTCATCCAAATTAAAAAGAAGAAAAAACGTTTCTGGACATCAAACTTTTTTAAAAACAGAGGCGTATGTGGTGGTTTGTCATTGATAGCAATTTAAAAACCAAATGATTACTGGACAGTATAAAAACTTTGTACGCATGTCTCCGATCGATTTTGAAGAACTCTTGAATTTAATTGGACCAAAAGTACATAAAAAAGATACAAATTATAGAAAAGCAATCAGTGTCACGGAACGATTAGCACTAACGCTTCGTTTTTATGCTACAGGAGATTCCTATACTAGTATGCAATATCTTTTCAAGATATCAAAGCAACGGATAGGATTTATAGTAAAAGAGGTCAGCGAAGCCCTTATTGGAGCATTAAAAGAATATGTAAAGGTATGTACTGTTTTAATTAATTCAGAAAAAGTAGTCATTACATATCAAATTATTTAATTAATTAAATCACCAAATTCAGATAGAAATTGTTCACTCATAGCTGGTGACCCATAGTCAGTTTGATCGGACGGATTTGATGCAGGTGTTTCAGGGCTTTGCAGTGGCATCGATGAGGCTCTTGAAGAGTATCCTTGTCGTGTAGAGTATCCTTGTGAAGAATTGTAGACATTCATGCCACCATAGTCATACTCTCCGCGATCAGCACTAAACAATATATTTGATATGTAATGTTGCACATGTATTTTTGTTGTCTTTGAATAAGTTCTTAATTTATTTGCCAAAAAAATACCATAGACTTCACATTCATCAAGTTTGTGCGAATTTGACTCCGTTTGCTCGGATTTCTTTTTTAAAATATTGAATGTAGATGTCATTATATCTTCCGGGCTTGGGGCGACTGCTTTCTTCCTTTTTTTTGAAGGCGGAGGGCAATCATTGTCGCTTTTATTTGCAGGCGGAGGGCTATCATCAGTCGGTTGTTCTGAATCATCTTCACGTTCACGTAGCTGAAAATAAATATAAATCATTATTTCAGATGCCAGAAACTCCGGAGCAATGGCTGGTTGTAGCAAATGACTATGATACTTTGTGGAATTTTCCACATTGCTTAGGCGCAATCGACGGTAAACATATTATACTGCAGTCACCGATCAACAGTGGAAGTGAATTTTATAATTACAAGGGTTTCTTCAGCATCGTATTACTGGCAGTTGTTGACGCGAAATATAACTTTTTGTATGTAAACATTGGATGTCAAGGAAGAATATCGGATGGAGGGGTTTTCAACAACTGTAAATTAAACGAAAAACTAAAAAATAATGCACTAAACATCCCTCAACCCACTGCGTTGCCAGCAAGAACAGAAGAAATTCCATTTTACTTTGTTGCCGATGAAGGTTTTGCTCTTTCCGAAAATATGATGAAAGTATATGCAGGATATCATGAACGTGGTTCTAAAGAAAGAATATATAACTACCGACTTTGCAGAGCTCGTAGAGTGGTGGAAAATGTGTTCGGCATATTGTCTGCAGTGTTTAGAGTTTTGCGGAAACCAATGTTGTTAGAACCGAAAACCGCGACATCTGTCGTAACAGCAATAACATGCCTTCACAATTTTTTAAGAAAAGGTAATAATGCTCAGGTATATACTCCTGCCGGTAGCTTTGACGAAGAATCGAACGGCCAGGTCAGATTAGGAAACTGGAGAGAAGGTAACAATGACATGACTAGTATGTTACCCTTGCAAATAAGACCGCGAAGGGCTACAAGATCTGCTCACAATATTCGTAATGAAATTGCAGAATACTGCATTCAGCAAGGGTCTGTAAGCTGGCAAGAAAATTATGCTTAAAATGGACTTACAGTATCTGTTGTAGAACGAGGTGTATTTCTATCCAGTAGAAATATCATAGATTTGTATGCAAACCAAGTACTATGGTACACTTCTTCTGCACCTGAAATTGAAGTTGAAATTAACAAACGTCTACCCAAAGTAGTATATTTCGTGAATATCGTAATCTATGCTAAATTGTAAAAAAATTAAATAAAAAACCAAATTGTATCTGTCACTTGTGGGTCTATATGTACTTAAAAACTTAATAAATAATTACGTACCTTTTCCTGTACCAGTTGATTGTTTAGTTTTTTGTTTTTCCCTCCTCAATGATGCCAGTAAACTTGTCATTTTCTTTTTACATATTTCTCTTTCGCTGTCGAGTAACGAAGCCAATCTATTCCAAGCGTCTTCTTTCTTGAGTTTGTTATAATGCTCTGGATGAGCTGGGTTCCACAACGTTTCCTCTTCTCTGTATTTTCTATAAAATACAGAGTTTTTTCTTTGTTCCACTCCATGTTTCAAGAAATAAATACGAGAGGAACGACGTGTAATCACTCGCGACGCGCGTGCGCTCGTGACGACTTGCCTGAGCGTACTGACTGAACCGCGTAACAGTCAAAGGATTCGCCAAAAAACCGACAGCCGGGTGGAGCACTCAAAGCGAGCAACGAGCGGCTCGTTGCTCGCTGGTTTCCCCGTAACACGACGTATTGACTGCACGAATGCTCGCTGTGTAACATGTTACATTACACCTCGTAACGTTGGTCAGTACCCACCTTTAGGGGAGATTTGAAAATTATTGACAAACATGTTTCTGCAAACTTCAATATTGCCAATGCTATAGTTTCTTTTGTACTCTCTTGGTTTGTTTTTCTTACTTTCATTTTCTGTTATTACCGTGTATGTTCTCTTTTTTGGACTTTCCTTTATGCAATTCACAATAAATAGAAGTTGTGCTTCATATGATTGTAATGCCACATATTTATTAAATTCTTGTTCTCTTTGTTCTTTTGAAATCAGTTGGTGACCTTGTTTACGACAAGTACAAGTATAATCTTTGAACACCACTGAATTAACGTATTTAGTCTTGCCTTGATAAGGTAAATTAGCATATTTTCTTTGCTTTCTCTGACGTAGTGTGTATTCCTGAAATTTTCTTTTACGTCCTTTTTTCGGACGACCTTCCCAAATGTTGATATTCTCCTTTACTGTTTCGTCAATTGCTTCTAAATTACCGCTATTATCTATAATCTCTTCAAGCGACTTGGTCGATTCATTTGGTTCTCTAGCATCTATGTTAGAAACTGTTACTTCGTTATTATTTTCCTTATTATTTTTGTTAATCCCATGCACAACAGCCACAACGTTTATTTTTCTCGATCTGACCGCAATATCTTTATCGCTAAATTCTTCGTCACTGTTAGGTACATAATCGGAATCGGTGTCGCTGATAACGTCATTTACCTGTTCTTGATGGTTTCTAAACTGCACAGGCGATTCCGCTTCATTTGTTAAGGTCTGATAAATTTCAAAAGTTTCAGGAGTCATAGGTCGTATTGGCGACGGATTTTCTTCTATAAGTACAGGTACACCTACATGCGTCTCCTTTGAAATAGCTTCTCGCGTCACCAGTGGCGTTAATGGTGAAAACAATGGAGCCATAGGTGATTCATCATCATGTTGTTGTGCCACATTGTAAGCTAAAGCCCTAGCCTCAGCTGAAATGCAAAGTGAAATGCTAATATGCATACACACCCACCGTAAGCTTGTAGGTAATCAACGTGTTCCTTTGGATTTCCCATAATTCATAAATTTGACTATCTCGTATCGTTGATCAACCTAGTGTCACAGTTCAGACCTTCCGTAGCCCCTAAAAATAATACAAAAAGTCCTACAACAAGTGTTGAGATACTTGTTGTAGGATTTTTTGTATTATTTTTACTTATAGGTATAATCTTACTCTGAGTGTGTTATAGTTTTGAAGTTAACATCAATCATAATTCAATTAGTTCAAAAAATTGACTGCAGTATTATTAATACCCTAGTTATGGTACCTATATCAAAAGAAACACCTTGTATATAAATCAATAAATAATAATATTTTAAGCTTAATATTACATCTTACCTCTCCTTGAATCATGCTGATTTAAGTCAATGTTACATGCATTCTCCATTTCAGCAGATGAACAAAAAGTAAATTCTATATTAGAAGGCAAAGTGAAGCTCATATCAGAAGGTAGGGTTAAATTCATATCAGAAGGCGAATCACAGTCCATAATAACTAAAAACAAAGAAAGCGGCAAGTAAATTATTTGAAAAAGAAGTGCATAACATTAGCTAAAAACAACAAAATAACAAACAAGTTAGTCAAAATACCAAAAGTTAATATAACCTCAAAAACTTACCATCGTCATCTTCACAGTTGTTATTATCTGATACGCCTAAAGCATTAAATATTCGGTCGATTCTCTTCATATTTTATGTACTATAAAAACAAGACTCGCAGTAACAGTGCACTTAACAAGAGAAGTTGAAAAGAGAAGTTTAATCATTCGCGCTCAAACGCATGCAACTGTATTGTAGCAAAATATGCAGTGTTGCCTACCGGTTACAAAATTTCCTACCAAGTTTTTTTTGGTAGAAAATTATGAATAAATTTTCCCAATATCTATAATATTTATTCGTTATGATAAAATATAGGTAAAGGTATTAATGACTGCGATGTGTATGGATCTCTTTCGTTGCATTCATCAATACAGAAATACAGAAATGTGTTTAGCGAAAAATATCCAAGCGCACTGAATCGTTTTTGTGATTTAATCAGTGCATTTTCTAAGTAAAAATTTCGTTTAACAAAAAAAATCCATATAATAAAAATAATAATAATAAATTATTTATTGACATATAAAATTACACAATTGAGTATGAGTCCTCTGACCCCTGAACTAGTGCTAACTGTATTTCAGGGGCCAGCGTCTTCGTCCGTATCTGTTGGTACAATATAATGTCAACTAGGTTAACTTAATATAAAATACATTATCATTAATACAAATAACATCCATTCATGATCATAACTATTGTTGTAATAATAAACTTTTTGCTTTATTGTGTGTGTGTGTGTGAGTGTGTGTGTGTGTGTGTGTGTGTGTGTGTGTGTGTGTGTGTGTGTGTGTGTGGTTTGAGTGTGTGTGTGTGTTTGAGTGTGCATGTGGTGTGTGTGTATAAGGCGTAAAAATTAATTTATGTGTCATACTTTACTTTTTAAGTATCAGATTTTCAATGTCCTCATAGTTAAATCCATTAAGCCATTTCAACAGTAATATTTTAAACTGAAAATTATTAAGTTTTTGTAAATTAGCATGCACTTTAAGTAGCACATTATAAAAGCGAGGTGCAATAACATTAATATGTCGCTGTGCAAAGGTAGTGGCTACAAATGGCACTGGACAGCGGTTAACGCGTCTCCCCTCAAAAGGCAAGGTAGGTATCACTTTACGGTGATAGCGCCTCAGCATCTCGTAAATAAACAATTTCCTCACTGATAATACGTCAGCATCATTGTAGACTTCCACCGTTGGATGCCTGTAAGGAAGGTACAGTAGTACCTTAAGAACCACACGCTGAGCCCTCTCGATCAAAATCATAAGGGTCTTGGATGCGCCGCCCCACGCACAGATGCAATGCCTGACCAAGCACTCGCATAAGGCACGGTAGGTTTGAATCAGTAGTTTAGAGTTCGCTATCGATCGTAAGTTTTTGAAGATGTATATTAATTTCCTAATCCTTGGCACCAATGCCATAATATGAGCACTCCAATCAAGCCTCTCATCCACAGTGACGCCCAGATATTTCACCGAAACAGTACGTGCCAAAGAAGTACACTGGCAGGCCGAGTGATTGACCGAACGATTACATGGAAACATGTGAATTTTAAGCTCAACATTTTGCCTCGGGCTTAATAAGCGAGTCCTGCCAAAGCAGATGAATTTAGTTTTGGAGGTATTAAGAGACAAAAGACTATTTTCTAACCATTCGGTTACCCTAGCTAAACCCGATTCAGCTTTCTGGAGGACGTTATCCCATGTTTTGTCTCGGAAGAGTAAGACAGTGTCATCCGCAAACATAAGAAGCTCCATATTGGGCAGGGCGACATTAAAAAGGTCATTGATGTAAATCAAAAATAGTGTTGGCCCAAGCGTACTTCCTTGTGGAACTCCAAATGTGCAGAAGGCACTGCCACTCTCGTAGTCACCCACCCGGACACACTGATATCTATCGTTCAAGTACTCCTTGAACCACTGAAGTACAATTCCACGTACACCTACGTTTTCTTTTCTAACCTAGTCAATAAAATTTTGGTAGAGACTGTATCAAACGCTTTTTGTAAGTCCAAAAATACGCCCACACATTTTTCTCCTTTGTCCATGGAAACAGTAAGAGCTGTTGTCAACTTAAGAACAGCATCCTCTGTAGACTTAGCTGCTCGAAAACCAAACTGATTTATCATTAATGAGCTTATTTGTTTCCAAATACGAGACCAACCTTCTGTTCACTACTTTTTCCATTATCTTTGCCAGCGTTGATAGCAGTGAAATGGGCCTGTAGTTTGATGGCTGATTTTTGTCACCAGATTTGTAAACAGGGCAAACTACAGCCCTTTTAAAGATAGATGGAAATTTTCCTGAAACTAGGCTTATATTGCACAAGTGACTAAGAGGATGTACTAGGGACGATATATTTTGTTTCAGAATTGCCGTTGTAATTTTGTCCCAACCAGGCGCGCTGTTAGACCTCAATGATGACACCACTCTCGCGATTTCATGTGGATCAGTTGGAGTAAAAGCCATGGAATTTTTGGGTGTATTTTTACTTTCGGCGAGCTTAGCTAGTTCACCTTCCGTTTTACAAAGTTTTTGCATTATATTGTTGGCCAATGTCCCACCAATGGAAGTAAAGTAATGGTTTACAGCATTTAAAGAATCTTCCGGTACATTTTGAATAGAAAGCAGTTCATTACACTTTTGTTTGTCCGATTTAATATTGCAAACCTCCCTTATAATTTTCCACGTCTCTTTAATATTATTTTCATTTTTAGCCAATTTTTTCTGATAGTATTCTTTTTTAAGTGTTTTAATTATTTTATTGCAAATATTTCTGTACTTTAAATAATTTCGTTTACAATTTTCGTCGAAAGGGTTCTTTTTAGTTATTGCATGTAGTCTGTCTCTTTTTCTAATAGTTTTGATAACTCCCCTAGTTATCCATGGTTTCAAAGGTGTGAATCGCTTCGAAATCTGTATTGTATTTGAGTTTGAATTTATTATACTTAGAAGTTTAGATGTAATTATATTAGCAGCTAGATTGGCATCATCAGTTGCGTACAAATCAACCCATGTTTCATTAGATAATGCCTCAGTAATAAGTTCGTAATTTACACTAAGTTTGTTTTGTTTCAGTGTTCTTTTGTCGATCGAAGTTTTATAAATATATAACAAAATCGGCGAATGATCTGTAAGTTGTTGCTCAAATACGACAGTCTTCCAATAATTAACAGATTTAACCATAAAATGATCTAGGCAAGCGTTAAGCCTAGTAGGCTTGGTAATTCCCTGCTTATATGTTCATAATAATATATTCATAATATGTTCATTATGTTCTGAATCGTTTTTGTGATTTAAACATTGCATTTTTTAATTAAAAATTAAGTTTCGCAAAAAAGATCCAAATGTTCTGAATCGTTTTTGTGATTTAACCAGTGCATTTTGTAAGTAAAAATTTAGTTTCACGAAAAGGATTCATGCTTTCTGAATCTTTTTAGTGATTTATCTTATGCATAAATTTGAAGTAAATATTATAATCTAAAAGGATCCACATGCTTTGGATTTTTTTTAACATTTTAGTTTTTTGTCAGTTTCTTAGACTGACCGTTTTACAATATGATCCAAGGAGAATGGATCGTTTTTATGAAACTAAAATAGGGGTTCGCCATACATGTGGCTTGGTAACCAGTGTCATTTTAATGTCAAAATATTCGTATTTTACTTGGATTGTTATTGCTAATCGAAAATATAGACCTTGACGAGCAGTTTGATATACTTTAGTCATTTTCGGTCATGTTGTGGGTTGGACCCTTTTTGCTTATCTTTTTCAGGTGTTATCTCTACAATGAAACGTCGGATGGTGTTGAAACCTTAGCTGAACTTCGGGGGCGTGTAGCGCACACGTGGTATACAATTCAACGTTCAAAACTACTTGGAACACTTATAAATTGTCTATGAAAGGCTGTTCTTCTAACAAAAATACAGAAAATGACAAGTTTCAATCAAGTTAATGTTTCGCAAGCTGTTTGATAAGTAGCCCACGCCGTCTATTAGGCCACGTTTTCATCGTGTGGAAAGATGTTTGTGTGGAGCCAGAAGAATAACACTGTAATATTGAAGTAGTTCTATCTCGTGGTAAAGTTGGTCTAACGCGGTTTTGCAGTATCGTGGGTCAGTCTTTAAGCATAAGTTATCGAGTTCCTGTAGGTAAACGTTTATTCGATGAACTCCATCCCAATAATTTGACAAGTTATAATACATGAGCAAATACTGCTTTAATTTTAATATTATTAGTGTTGCCAACCTTTGTGCCGGCAACAGTGGGGTTGAAGCGTCTACGGATCGCGTTGTTTAATGATACGCAGAATTAAGTATTTACAGTTTCTATTATTACTTACACAGTTTACACACACGATTATTACACAAAAGTCAATCAAAATCAATTAAATAAAACTAACACTATTACTCAAAACAAAATTGGCATTTTTAAGCTTTTTGCCAACCATGTGGAGAACATTACCATTGTTATATTTTTATTTTGGCCTCCACAAGCATCAGAGAAAAATACTATCTTCTTAATATTATTCGGCGTATATCTTAGATCCGCTGTTTGGCGCGCGAATTTTGGAGGTCGTTCCTGTGCGCCGTATATCAGTGGCGTATATTCGATATTTTGTTTACGTATAACACGCCGATAATGTGGCTTCTGTATACAGGGTTATTGGGTAAGTCGACCTAGATCCGTTAAGAGGTGGTAGTTCCCATCATTTCTGACTGATCTGACTATGAAACACCCCACCCTAAACCTAACCGTTTTCGAGATATTGGACTTAGAAGGTTTTTTTAAAAAATATCCCGATTTCTTAACTATAGCCTATTTTTTTTGTATCCTATGCCTTTTATTTTTTTTTAATTCTGATTTTTGTGTGCCAGATAAGTTTGTTTATAATTCTCAACCCAAAAAGTGCAAGTATCTGAACCAATGGGATCGTAGTAGACGATTGATACCGTAAAAAAGTAATTAATTTGAAAAAAAAAATTGTTTCTTTTAGTAATATTTAAAAAAAAATCTATGGCGTTAGTTCTGCAGATATTTTAAATAATATAAACGTTCCATTAGCTATCCAATAAGGTATCACAAGCTAGGGTCTTATCACAATTCATAGAAAAAAAATCGATAAAAGGCTCCCAGGTAGTAAAAAAAAACAATGGTACTTAAGATTAAACTTCTCTTTTGGGCCAGGAAACGAAATAAAACAATACAAATAATTATTAAACAACATTTATTTAAATTTATAAATCTTGTTCTACATGGCCGCCTCTGTTTCGCACACACACTCTCATTCGGTGTCTTAGTCCGCTTTTAACTACTACAGTCGTTAAGTCTCTTCGAATTTCGTCAGCAGCCTCAATAATCTTCTGTCTTAATATGTCAATAGTTTCAATTGGATTATTCTCATTGTAGACTAATGTCTTCATGTGTCCCCACACATAAAAATCCATGGGAGTCAGGTCAGGACTTCTTGCTGGCCACGGTATGGGTCCACCTCTTCCGATCCACCTATTAGGATACTCGTTGTCTAGCCATTCCCTGACCCCTCTTCTGTAATGTGCAGGGCAACCGTCGTGTTGGAACTTCATGTTTCTAATCAGATTTAGGGGTAAATCCTCTAATAAATTTGGTAACTCTTCTTTTAGAAAATGTTCGTAAAATTCGCCGTTTAAATTATCAGGTAGAAAGAAGGGCCCAATTAATTTGTTTGCTATGATTCCCATCCAGACATTTAAACTAAATCTTCTTTGTGCGGCTTTTGTCCTCTTCTGGTTAGGATTTTTTTGCGCTTTTGGGGCCCAATAATGAGCGTTGTGGTAATTTGTAATTCCATCTTTATCAAATTTTGATTCATCTGTCCACAAGATTTGTTTTCAAAATGCTGGGTCTTCTAAATCTCCATGAAGCATAAATCTACAAAAGTCTAACCTCCTCACTGGATCTCCCTCTTCGATAACATGTACTGGCGTGTAGTGATAGGGGTAGAGGCCTGCAGTATTCACCGTAAACCACACTTTCCACTGCGAGAGTCCAAGTTCTCGGGCAACAGCATTAGTTGAAGTAGTTGGATCCGCTCTAAACCGTTGAACTATTTGATTATCTTCATCTTCATCATCAACAATGATCCGTGGTCGGCCTAGGTCTGCTCGACGCCTTAAAACAGAGCCAGTCTCTCTGAGTCGCCGGTAAGCGCCGTCAAAGACAGTGACATCCGGTATTCGGCGGCCGGGATAACGTGCAATGTATTCGTCACGAGCTCGTGCAGAAACACCATTGCAGTACCCATAATAAAGTAGAATATCCGCGTATTCCTCGTTCGTGAAGGTTGCCATCTTCAACAGTTCCAATTCAGAAGCACAATTCAAAGTCCAGTTAACAAGCACAGTCACAATTTGTAGGAAACAGTCCAGAAATACAAGCCAAGTCGGGTAAGAAATGAAGAGCACTAAATATCGCATCTACTACGGACGAATCACGGAAGCAGACTAAAACGAAACAATAACAACAAATTGGCCGGGATTATTTTATCTCGCTTGCACCTGGTCAGTTTGTCCCGCTCGCACGCACCACAGCTCCGTGGAAGAACAATAGGACCAAAGAACCCAAATTTGTACTGCTACCTGAGAGCCTTTTATCGATTTTTTTTCTATGAATTGTGATAAGACCCTAGCTTGTGATACCTTGTTGGATAGCTAATGGAACGTAGATATTATTTAAAACATCTGCAGAACTAACGCCATAGATTTTTTTTTAAATATTACTAAAAGAAACAATTTTTTTTTTTCAAATTAATTACTTTTTTACGGTATCAATCGTCTACTACGATCCCATTGGTTCAGATACTTGCACTTTTTGGGTTGAGAATTATAAACAAACTTATCTGGCACACAAAAATCAGAATTAAAAAAAAATAAAAGGCATAGGATACAAAAAAAATAGGCTATAGTTAAGAAATCGGGATATTTTTAAAAAAAACCTTCTAACTCCAATATCTCGAAAACGGTTAGGTTTAGGGTGGGGTGTTTCATAGTCAGATCAGTCAGAAATGATGGGAACTACCACCTCTTAACGGATCTAGGTCGACTTACCCAATAACCCTGTATAATAAAAGTTTGTATCAATTCTAATGTGTGATATAATTGCGTCACACAAAACGACATCGTCCCAGAGGCGACGTGGGGGTGACAGAGGTCAGGAGGCGGAGTTCGCACGCGACATGCAACCGTCATGTTTTTGTTTATATTTTTCGCCGGCCAGCGCGGACGTAATAACGCTTGTGATAAAAATATTGTATAGTGGAAGTAAAATAACAGGCACCATGAAAAGAAGTGCCCGGATACTCTTAGTAGCAAGTAAGTATCCCATTAAGTATATTAGAAATAATGAATAGGTAAGTACCTAGTAGGTTTTTATTTATACTTAGTTTGTAAATTTATATCATCGTAATTATCTGTAATGTCAGTATTAATTCTGTTTATTTGTTTTGTACGAAAAGAGGACGGTATTTGATTATAATACAAGTTCACAATAATAATGAATGTTTTTCGTAGGTAGTAAACGAACACGACGCGACGTTGCGTTCTGTGCTGTGTAGTTCATCATGGTTGTCGTGAGTGATGTAGATCGTTTTTTTAAAAGAAGTGATTTTAAAACTTATTATAAAGACAAAATAAAATGGCTTTGGCCGTCGACCCATTTTGTAATCCAAATAAAATTTTTGTTTTGTGGTGCAACGACCAAGAATAATATCAATATTATTACAAAACATTTTGTTCTACCTATGAAACGAAAGAACATAAAATCGCTATCGTGAGGTACTGATCTCCACTGATTGAAGATGTTACCTCTTCAAATGGCTGGAGTACCTTGCATATCTCTTCCATGACGTCCCAGTCCTCTGGACGTATAATGGGCCATTCTCTGTCAATAAGCGCCATACACTGTTTTATCGCTTCCTTCAGTAAAACAAAACGTCGGAACATAAAAAAAGTAGAGTTGCACCTCGTAGGAACTTGCTGAATTAACCTTTTTGGTTCTCCATTTTCGGTCATATTTTTCAATTGGTATCCGAGAAGCATATCCGTTGCATTTGAACTTCGTTTAAAATGAGTCTTTTTTTACATTTTCTATTAATTCCTCTAATGGTCTTAGAGCCCCTGACACGATAAGATTAAGGGAATGAGCATAACATCCGTAATGCTTCCATTACGGATGTTCCTTTGACAATATTTCGAGCATTGTCTGAAATAGCAAAATTAATTTTGTTGGTTAATTTCCAGTCGTCCGTCACTCTCTTTAATTCTTTGGCCAAATTGGCACTAGTACTACTTTCATTATAACCTTTACATTCTAATAGTATTTGTTGAGGTTCAAAGTTTTTATCAATATAATGCACCGTCACGCCAATATAACTTTCGGTCTGTGACGATGTCCAACAATCAGTGGTCAAACAAAGACTTGGAGCATCTTGAGAAACTCTGGTCTTTACGTCATTTAATGTCGTCTGATACAATGCCGGGATCATAGCAGAAGATATATTTTTCCTACTAGGCAGTGTGTATCCCGGAATGTTCTTGACAAATTTTTTAAAACCTTTGTCTTCTACAATACGAAAGAGTTGATAATCGTTTATGAATAATTCTAACAAATCACGATCAACTCGTTTTTTTTCTTAAGGAGTCATTTTTTTAATAATATAATTTTGCATAATTCTTTGTTGTTTTCGAATGGGAATCTGCTCTGTTTTGGGATCTTCTGAACTCGTATTTGTATGTATCGTATTCCCGCATCTGTAGACGTACTCGCCCTCGGCAAACTCAATAGTCCTGATTTGTTGTCTACATCCTACATCTGTAGCAGTACTTGTCTTTTGCGCTAACTGCGCTAAGTAAATTGATGCATGAGATCGTTTTAAATGTGCTTTTAAGTTACCTGTTGTAGATTTATATGATATATTTTGACTGCAATATTTACACACTGCAACTCCAGGAGCATTATCATTTTTTTTCGAAATGACTTCATACCTCACTGGCTTTTCGCGACGTTTTTAAAAAACAATTTCGTACAAGTACTTAGTTCAGTGCAGTCAAAAATTAAAATTCAAATCAAACTTTTTTATACACAACTTTTTACACTTTATATAAACACGTCAAAATTACAATTTAGAAGTCAAAGTTTTTAATTCAATTATAACTGTTTTATAAACCCATTTCTTTACGTTACTATTATCATACGTACGTAATTAAATAAATAACTATGTATCTATTGCAAAATAATTACGCGAACACTTGTCACTAAACAAGGTCAAATTTGCATCTAAAATTCTAAATAATACGAAATAAGTACGAGAGTTAAAACCAAAATTATGTTAATGCTTAATCTAGCAAATATAGCGCATATTTTGTAGTTTTAATAAGTATGATGTTGATTGCAAAAATCAATGTGCACACGCAACCGCCACAAACCGAATCTATCGAACAATTTGTGCCATCCTTTTTACGCCGCTATATTGCTTTTGATTAGAAAGAGAAAGAGCGAATTGCTAGGAATCAGTTCGCCCCGCAACCGAATCGGTTGTCTGTAATCAGTTTGCGTTTGGATTTGGAGACACGTTGAAATGATTCGTTGGCGTAATATAACTTGCTAGGTTGTCGATTTATCGTAATCGGATTTTCTAGTTGAGAAATCGATTCGTATCGATTTTTATTTGAAATCGGATTTTATATCTAACTAATACAAAGAATACATTAGACATGCTAATGTATTCCTTGTAGTCCTCTAAGAATATTATCCATTGCACGCTGAAAAGTTGCAGGTGCTGTCTTGAGACCGAAAAGCATACGCTTAAATTCGTAATGTCCAGATTGAACTGTAAAAGCGGTTTTAGGTTGGTCATCTTTCTGTATCTCTATCTGATGGTGGCCACTTGCTTTAATTTAATCGCCTGTAGTCTATAACCATACGAAACTTCACCGGAGGCATCCATCTTTTTAGGTACCAAATGTACAGGGGCACTTCACGGAGAATAATGTGACTCTTTAATAATGTCATTATGTAACATTTGATTTACTTGTTTTTGTATTTCCTCTTTCTCGAAATTAGGACGGCGATAAGGCCTCTCGCCCACGACGACTTTTTGTAGCGATGCTGTCGGGATGCTGTCGCATCTCTGCATCGATACAGTCGCGAAGCGGTCGCTAGCTGTGTACCCTCGCCCACGGACTCAGATTCAGACGCGATGCAAGCGCGATACTGTCGTGCTTCTGTCTCGATGCAAACGCGATTCAGTAATGGCACAAAAATACTCGACAGTTGCAAGATGTACTCCGTTGAAGCAACATTAGTCACGTTGTCTTTGGTACTGCTTTTACGTAAGCAGCCAAAGCGTAGGCAACGAAAGCAGCGGCAATATCTTCCCGAATTAATCTTTCTTCTTGAAAATGTGATCTCATTAATGACAAGGCATTTAAAGTTTTGTTACTCAGGGAACTTCTTAGTTTATTACAAAAATATCCGGCGGATGAAAAGGCTCGCTCGGCTTCAACACTTGTCGGCGTTATCGAAAGCAAATAATTATACGCAGCAGTCAAAAAAACTTCGCGACCGCCGCCAGCGCTATCGTAAATGCACATTTCTACCCTAATTATGGTATGAAGATCTGTCTTTACTGTTGAAATTGGTTGTACAGTTTCGATTAATATTGTTCTGTGGTTTCCATGTAGAAAGTTATATCGTATAGTGTTGCCACATTATAAATGTGTACGTATAATGCTTTTTATTGGTTGACTATTTTGATTGATTGATGATACCAATAATCACGTAAGTACGGAATTGACATCTTCAGTTACGGATTTGATAATACTTTAAAATGAGTTCGTAATTACGTAATTGCCTTATTACTGTTAATATTGTAACAAAATTATACATGTAACTACTAGTGACATCTGTCACATCTGTCACATCTTGTGTTTGTCATTACAATAAAGAAGACGTACGTAACCGCCACTCTGTGTCTTATTATTAGGTTATGGGCGTACGCAATTAAAAATTGTTTTTTAATAGAATTATACGCGTAGTACTGTTTGGTTTCGTGAAAAATGTCGACGAACTATATCGCTAACATTCCAAAATTAAAAGGGCGCGAGAACTATGAAGATTGGTGTTTTGCAGTGCAAAATGTGTTGGTTTTGGAAAACATGGCGTCCGCTATCGCTGAGAGGTTACCGGCTTCACCTACGGCAAACGAAAAAAGTGAAGATGCTAAGGCTAAAGCGAAGTTAGTGTTGACGATTGACCCATCACTTTATGTACATATTAAGCATGCAGCAACAACTTTTGATTTATGGATAAAGCTGAAGAATATGTTTGATGACACCGGCTACACTAGAAAAATTGGTTTGTTGCGGAAGCTCATCAACATACGGCTAGAAAATTGTGACTCGATGACCCAGTATGTAACTGAAATTTTGGAAACAAGCCAGAGATAACATGGAACAGGCTTCAAGATTACAGACGAATGGATTGGAGCATTAATGTTAGCAGGTTTACCCGAAAAATATGCACCTGATAGATTTAAATATATTAAGATCTACTTGTGTGGACTGTCATGTAAGCTTTGAAATAATTGGGGTAAGATTATGTGATATATCAGGAAAGTTGAGGAGAGTCCTCAGTATAGATTGATGGACAAGAAAGGAAACAACAAATTAACATAACAAAATTATATTGTTCACCAAAACAAACATCTTAAATGTTATATTTAATAAAGAAAGAGTAGCTACATTAATATGTCAATTTATATTGTTAAAATTGATATGGCAAATATATTGTTCACCCAAGCAAAACATCTTTTATTCTACAAGAGAAAGAGAATATAGCTGAATATACACAAACGTGGAACTTATTGTACTAAGCTCTAGAGTTTTACCATACTATTCTCAAGTTAACTACTTCTAGTGAGTAATCAGTTCAGCAGTATTCCGAATCTAACATTTAATTAAAGCTTTAGACACGTTGTGCTAAATGTATGACCAATTTAACAATACTTAGTTTAAGCATCAATCAAATATAAGGCGAACATTATGGTTCACAATGGTGAATATTCTAAAATATTCACCACTAAAACAAACTTATCAGTAAGTAAATATCAGTAATCACACGACATATTGAACCGTTCACCGGTACGGCGAACAGACGTGTTATCGGTTTTAATTTTGCATCTCGAAATCCAGCTAATCAATATTAACTCTTATCTAGTGAAGTTAAGTGTCAAGTCAGTGTATCGCAAATTTAAAGTGCATATAATTCATCGCACTCTAAAACCTTTGCGGTCCTTTTCTCGCACCGCTGCTCTTGTCCGCGAACTGTCAACAGTACAGAGTGATTATATATCAGGTTACCTACAAATATACCTCGATATGGAATCAACCGGCTCTTCTTGCTCAGAACTACCTACTTCGAATAAAGACAAAGATAAGCGGGTTAAGAGGAAGGTAAAAGAAGACGATGACCTTTCTTCGATGTTTAAGAAATTCACAGATGATATATCCTCGAAACTTACCTCTTTTAACTCCAATCTATGCAGCAAAATCACGGCAATACAACAGGATATCAACAATGTTCTGAAAAAAGATCTCGAACATATTAAATCAGATATACAAATTATCAATACGAAGCAATCCGAGTTCTATTCAGACATCAACGACTTGAAGGACACGTTAAGCTTCCTCGATAAAGAACAAAAGGACCTCCAACAAAATATACAACAGGAATGCTTGCTTCTGAAAAATGAAAATGCTGTTCTACATTCAGAACTGAATACAATACAACAGCGTGACCGTGCAGAAAACCTGGAAATATCCGGCATACCAGAGAAGTCTAACGAAAATATTGTCGCTCAAATGACCTTGATTGGTAAATATGCGGGCGTGCAGCTCTCAACAACAGATATAATATACGCAACTAGGATCCAACCTCGTACCAAAATATCTGGCCGGCCCAAATTGATAGTGGTAAAGCTGAGCTCCAAAATCCTTCGTGACACCATACTCTCAGGTATACGATCAAAAAAGGGAATTACTACTGCTGATATCGGGATGTCAGGTGATGCGAAAATATACGTAAACGAACATTTAACACCTACCAACAAGCTGCTGTACAAAAACGCTCGTGAGAAATCTAAATCATAAAACTATCAATTCGCTTGGATACGGGACGGAAAGATTTTTGTTCGAAAAGATATCTTGACACAAAAAATCCTGATAAAAAACTCAGACGATTTACAAAAAATTGTCTGAAAACTTACTTCTCCTCTCCCATTTTATTATTTTTCATTACTTTATTATTACTTTGTACAAATTTGCAGAACGTATCAACAATTTATCAAAACGCTTTGTTTACCTTACTTTTCGCAAACATGTGTGCTCAAATCGTTACTTATTTATTTTACTCATCACTAGAATAATCATTGAACCAGAGTATTTTGTTGTAAACTACTCATTACGATATAAATGGGTAAGCTTTATTTATGATTAAATTTTATGTATTTTAAACTATTGTCATCACATGCCTACCGCACATATCCCAACTAATATTATAAATGCGAAAGTAACTCTGTCTGTCTGTCTGTCTGTCTGTCTGTCTGTCTGTCTGTTACGCTTTCCCGCTTAAACCTCGCGACCGATTTTGATGAAATTTGGTACAGACAATCTTTAGACCCTGAGACAGAACATAGGCTACTTTTTTAAAAAAAAAAAGGGGATGAAGGGGTTGAAATAGAGGTTGAAAGTTTGTATGGGATTTCTTAATTTTAAAAGATAAAACCATGAATCTTTATATTTAAGTACTTGATAAGAAATCATTCGCTTTTGAAGTTTAAATTTCTTTTAACGAATGCTCTGCATCGCCACCGCTGCCGTCGGTCGTAGTCGCGTACATTCGCCGAAGTGTGGCGGCATCTGCGACAGGCATCGTTGTCGGACGCATGCGATTAGACAAATTTGTTTTTATTAATTAGGTCCTGTAAATTAATTTTGTTAATTTTGTTCATACTTGATATTTCTTTTAGTTTATAGTTATAAGTAGGTTAGATAGTTTCCTTTACTTTAAAAAAATCCGATTTGATTTTATTTCCTTTTTTCCCTTATAGGGTATTTTTAATCTAATAGGTCGTAGTAGGTAATAAAATACAATAAAATACAAACTTAACTTTGCGGTTTGCTCCCGAACCGCAAATATAAGTTTGTCATAGGTCATTTATAACCTATGACAAACTTAATTTTGCGGTTCGACTTATAAAGATAAACCGAAAGGTTTATTTTTATATAAGTCGTACTGTATAGATTTTAATTTTAAAGTATTGGTATAGGTAGTATATTTGATATTGTACGTAGGGACCGTAGGTTATTTTATAATACTGTTAGGTAGGATAAAACATTCGTATAGATATTAGTTTATAGGGATTTTGCTTATTTATTGAGTTTAGATTAGTTATTATCAGAAATAGGTTTATTTAGGTAGGTAGGAATTTTATTTTCTGTTATTGAGTTTTTTTATTGATGTACCTACCACACAGATGAAATCGCGGGAGATAGTTTGTTTGTTTGAAAGCGCTAAGTTTAAAAACAACTGGGTGAATTTTGATATTTAACATTACGCTAAACTCTACGGGCTGTCTCGGACGCACGTGTCGCAATTTCTATTATTTCAAAATTTGAAGTAGTTTCGAAGTAGGTACATGAGTTGTTCCTATTTGTCTGTTTTGATTTGTTTGAATATTATTTTCCTTGAGTTTTTGTCGTATATTTGTTTTGGTCAGTTTGGTAATAGATAGGTAAGTAAGAGCGGGGGCACACGATGCGTTGCGGCGCCGCACCGCAAAGATTTCACCGTGTCAGTGGGCACACGAGCGGTGCGGCGCCGTAACGTTGTTATGTCGCAGCGGCGCCGTAGCACCGTTGGACAGTCTGTTAATGAAAATGGATCGTAAAAGACGTCTATTGTTGGCCCTACTATTACGCCACCGCCGAAATCGACGTAGAAGCGTACGACGATACTGGATCTGTCCTTTTATTGCACTAAGGAACAGTGATGGACAGTTTTTTCTCCAAGAATATAAAGAGTTGCTGTTGGACGAAAAGAAGTTTTACAATTTCTTTCGAATGAGTGTGTTAAGTTTCGAATGTTTATTGAAATCTTTAGAATCACATATACGGAAACAGTACACTAACATGAGGAATCCAGTGGAGCCAATAGAAATGCTGGGCATCACTTTGAGGTAAGTAATGAAAATTTTTTTTTTGAATAATAATACTTTTTAATTTTCAAAACGATCAAAAAAGGAAATGTTAATAATCATAATCAATCTTATTAATCTTCTTAATAGTAATCTTGATAAATCTTAATTACAAATTTGCAAAATCGTACTCTACGCTGTCTTGAGATGTTTCACCTGGAGATGTCAATAAATTATAATCTGAGCTCAAGTCTGTTGGAGTGTATGTACTTCTGTAACTTCTTGTATGATACCCGTGTGATGAAGGCTGTTGAGACGTTTGTTCAAACCTAAATGATGATGATTGTTGGGACATTGAGCCATACCGCATTTCAGTGATAATTTGTAACACCTTGCTTTGGAAGGTGAGAGTTTGAAGGTCTGTGAAATCTTGAATTGATGGCAAAATACCCTTAAAAAATGACAAGTGGCGATCTTCGGGCTCCTTAAGGGCTTTTAATGCTTCCTTTTCGAAATCATCAGCTTGCATTGTTCTTTTGCGGGTGATAGGAACATAACGCGAAGACTCCGGTGCAATATCACTTGTAGAATCGGTGTTGGTTTCTCCAGCTACGTCTAAGCTACTGTCTGTCTCATTTTGTGCCACTTTTGTTAAAAATAAAAGTTGATTGTAAAAATGATATTTTTTCAGTTTTTTAGCGGCTGAGCCAGATTTAGAAGCTTCTTTTAACTTTTTTAAATATTTATAGAAGTTATCTTTGACACTTCTCCATTTCTTCACTATATCATTACCTAAAAATAAAATATTAACATTAAGATTACATGAGATTTTATTATTTAAATAAACGTTTTTGTTACAGGTATCTAGGAAGTGGAAATTCACTACAAGATTTGGAGTACAAATTCAAACGGGGCAAATCTACGATTAGATATATGATTAGGAGAGTTTGTCGTGCTATATGGAAAAATATTCTTCAAGACAACATTCCCGAACTAACAACAGAAAGACTCAAAAATATTGCATCTAGTTTCGATTTAAGGGCGAATTTTCCTCACTGCATCGGTGCCCTCGATGGGAAGCATATTCGCATGCGTAATCCTGCTAATAGTGGCTCGCTTTTTTTTAATTACAAAGCCTTTTTCTCAATAGTCCTTTTAGCTGTTGTGGACTCAAACTACAAATTTATTTTTATTGACATTGGCGCATACGGTAAAGAATGCGATTCAACTGTTTTTCAAAATTCAAAACTATATGAGAAACTCATTAACAATGACCTACCATTGCCTGATCCCCAGCCACTGTGTGGTTCCAATAGACGAACCCCGTATGTATTTGTGGGTGACGAAGCTTTTGGATTGAGCAACCACATTATGCGCCCATATGGAGGTAACAATCTCAATGTTAAACAAAAGATTTACAATTATCGTCTCAGCAGAGCCAGAAGATATGTCGAATGCGCTTTTGGGATTATGGCGAATAAATGGCGCATTTTTCACAGACCGATAGACGTGTCCTATAATTTTGCTACTGACATTGTGAAGGCATGTTGTGTCCTACACAATTTTGTCGCAGATCGGGATGGTTTTCGGCAAAAGGATACATTGGCAATAACTGATGATGAATTTCACTCATTACAACCTCAAGATGAAGAGATGACAGCAGCAAATGTCATTAGAGATGAATTTGCAAGCTATTTTATGAGCAACAGAGGGTCGCTACAATGGCAGTTACAGAAGATTTGATCATCATAAAAACATTAAATAATTACTTACCTATCTGGTTCTTTATATCAGGAGCAAAATTATCATAGTCTGGAAATAAAATTTTGGCAATTTGCTCCCATGCTTTTATTTTCATTGTTTTATTTTTAAAGTCTTCATTGGACTTATCCCAAAGGTTTTCCCGTTCTTGGACTAATGTAATTAGGTAGTCTATATCAATAACATCTAGGTTGGCACTCATTTTTTAAAACCTCAATCACAATAAACAAAAATACTTAGAAAAAATTCGAAACGAGCGAGCGTGTGTCCTTCCTTGTGACGCAAAACAACTGAGCGGTGCCGCTCCGACGTCGCAACGCATTCACCCCTCCCCGCCTCGTCTTGGTGGTTGCAAGTCCGGTGCGGCGACGGAGCGCATCGTGTGACATGCCACAGATATTTCTATGTAAGACGACGCAGCGACACCGCTCCGGCGCCGTACCGCCGCCGCAACGCATCGTGTGCCCCCGCTCTTAGTGCATGAGTTGTACCTACTATTGTTATATTGACATTGTTACCTTTAGCATTTTTTGTTCATAAAACGACATCCACGCGGACGAAGTCGCGGGTAACAGCTAGTAGCGTATAATTGTTATTATGTTTATCTATCCTACACATATACCTATCATATCAAGTACAGCATACTCAAATCTCGGTTAGGTCATAATTATATATTATTATTCTTCTTCACTAATCTTAATACAAAATCATTTTCGCGTCCAATTTAAAGTCTTTCTTCCAAAATGTTCGAGGAGTACGTTCTAAATGTCTTGAATTACATAACAATATTTTACTAAGAGACCTAGATATAATTTTATTAGTTGAAACATGGTTACAAGATGATGTCCTTAGTTCGGAATTATGCGATGCTAGGTATGATACATTCCGTTGTGACCGTAATCTCATCGCCACAGGTAAACAAACCGGTGGCGGCGTAATGGTATGTACACGTCGTGAACTCGGAGCAGAAATTAATAATAACTGGTCTTGTCATTCCCTGGAGTCGCTATGTGTAACAATCTCTGCCCGTAAGTTACAATCTACTGCTAACTTACATATAATTTTAGTCTATGTCCCACCGGACAGTGCGTCGCTTCCCCATAAGATCGAAGAAATCTCCAGATCATTTAACCACCTCTTTGACTTAAATAACAATGATTATTACTTATTAGTCGGTGACTTTAATTTACCCTGTTTAGGATGGACAGACAGTGGTTACACATTAAGACATATAGGCACATCTGAGCTACAGGACACTGCAAGGGCATTTCTGCCGTGTAAATCCAAGACACTGTATCTCAGAAATACCCATTTTGAGAAAATGGCATTGTAAACTTTTTTTGGTTTTTGGTATATATTGGTAATATTATCGTAATATTATAATATGTGTTACGTACCAAATTAAAGGTATTTTTACGTTCTATGCAGCCATGTAAATTTTACAACCATACAATTCATATGATTAGAATTAATTTAATAAACGTGTTTTATCGCGATTAAACTTTAAATAATGTTCCAGATTGTTTGATCAAAATACTGTATGTTTAGTTACATAGTATTGGTTTTATGAGAACAGAGCAATTGAATCATACAAAAACACTGTATTTTCAAATGTAGTGTATTGTATTAACAATAATAGGCAATAATAAGACGTTATCAATACTAACCACATTTACAACAGCTTTACCTATTATACTTGTTCCAATGTTTTCAGGCCAAACATAATAAAAAACAATTTATATTTTATAAATATTTATTAAAATAAACACAACAAAAAACGTTCAAGAAGTTACGATATTTTCAAAACAAACAGTTAGCTCTTTAAATCAAATCTTAAAATGAAAATTGTCAATCAAGTTACAATTAAAATATAATATTTTAATCAAACATTTAGTAAAATAAGAACAAACATACCAACTTAATACAATCAAGAATGAATTCTTTTAATATCGATCATCATTTAATAAATCAAACCTTAGATAAAACAACCGAAGCAAACAAAAATAACCATTATAACACTAGCAACGCCAATAAAATATGAATAATTAAATTATGAGATCAAAGTTGCATTAATCAGTCTATATGTGACATTTTTAGGTTCACCTACTATATTAAATCGGTGTCAATGTGTTCGTCGAGATCGAGTGATTCCGAGACAGAGAGATTTTCGTAAAAAAATCTTCTTGTTTCAGGCATTGATTTGCACAATTCTAATAACTCTCTTTTTTTTGTCTCGCTGATTCCTCTAGGTTCAGCCTCTTTGGGTATCTCTTCCAAAAGATCAGTTACACCATGTGTAAGTTTTTTCCGCAACTCAAGTTCTATTTTCTTTTTCAAAAAAGATATTTCCTTGAAATCTGCGTTATAATCATTCTTGACAAATATTGTTAATTCATTTCTTCTGAATTCTATAACTTTTAGGTTATGTATATTATACCCTTTGGGTAATGCTGCTTTAGAGTCATTAGTGAATATAATCATTTGTGTATGATCCAATAAATCGACTTGAAGGTTTTTTCGAGAACTTTTTATATTGTTTGTAAAATCATCTATATCATAGATTTGGCCCTTCGATTTAAATTTTTTCGTAATTGCAGCATGTACAGCATCTGCAGCCATAAAAGTGTGTCCTGGCTCAAAATATTCCAGAGTGATTTTTTCTAAATTTGTCATTTTATCGTTAATTACTCTTATTAAAGCAGACAGAAGTATCTTGTTTTTGTTTTGCGCATTACAGTTATCTAAGAAAAATGTCACAGATTTTAGATCCCTGCAATATTTTCTAAGAAAATGAATGTATGTGGAAGCAATATTGTAAGCTTTTCTACCACTTTCCCCCTCATGCCAAATTGCACAGACAGCTTCTTTGTTTTTACCGGGGGGCACAAAAGATTCGTTAAATAGAACGAGTTTCCTTGAAAAAAAGTAGTCTTTTGTCGTCAACAGTGGCATAGATATTGCTTTTTGCATATCTACAGTAAAAATCATTTCTCGTCCTTCAGAATGTTCACAGCGTTCTTCGGTTAGTTTCAAATCTCTTCTTGAATACCTTTTATTTTCGAGGTGTTTACCTAAATCTAAGCAGTCATCACAATTGCATGGTAAAGGTGAAGTTTCGTGTTTTAATGAATGGTTTCTGCATTTTGTGCAGATGTCTTGTGCTGGTTCTGCTGTAGAAATATTGAGTTTTTTTATCATATGGTGAAAATGTGCCCAACTACAAACTTTAAAATTTTTCTCTAGGCAGTATAGCCGAAATTCTTTGTAAATACTTGTAAAATTCACACCTATTGGAAGATATCTTCTGTTAGGTGCATGATTTATATTATAGTGTGATGGCATAGGGTTATATTTTAATATAAAATTCTTCATTTCGTCTTCGTATTCCACAGAAAAAGCATTATAAGGTGTATGACGACCTCTGGGATCAGGGGCAGCACTAATTTTCGGATTCTTATTTTGAGTTAAGTGGTTTTGTTTTAAAACTGCCTGGACTGCTTCATCGTTACTAAATCCTAGAGTATTTAAAAAAAATGTTTTGCAAATTTTATACTCATTAAGGTTCCATGTTAAAGTATTGTGTCTTCTGGAATTAGGGCCCGCAGTTTTACATGCCGTAGGCATTTTGTGCACCTGCCTGGACAAGAAATCCCGTCGTCTCTGCCTATCCATACTCCAGAACTGATTGTAAATGGTCAGTCTGTCCGTTTCCGAGATTTTAACAGAACAATTTTTATTGCAATTTCGACAGGGAGGTCTTAATGGATGCTTTTTCTTTTGATTTGCTAATATAACTTTAGGGTCTCGACTTCTTTTGGTTGGTAGGGAATGAGATTGTTCTGTAATTTCAGACAGCAATACAGGACTTGACGTATTGGAACACTCTGCGTTAGATGTGGAAGAGGAAACCGGGTTCACGTTAATGGCTGGTCCAGTGTCAGAACTAGATGCAGGTACAGGTAGTAACTCAGCGTAATTGACATCGTCGCCGAGGTTTTCAGCAATATCTTCGTGTGATTGCGATTCACTGAGGGGTATTTGAGGGTTTCGACTTCTTTTGGTTGGTAAAGAATGAGATTCTTCTGGCGTTTCAGACGGCAATACAGCACTTGACGTATTGGAACATGTCGCAGAACTAGATACGGGTACAGGTAATAACTCAGCATAATTAACATCGTCGCCAAGGTTTTCAGCAATACATTCGTTTAATTGCGATTCACTGAGGGGTATTAATGGGCTGATATTGCGTGCATCAAATACAAACGTGGAACAGTCAAGTTCCATGTTATCACTGCAGTTGATATTCTCCTTATCATTAAACACACTGTTAAGCTCCGAAGCCATTGTGGTACACGACGAGTTGTTGTGATGTTGCCTATTACTCTGTGATAATTTCACTAATAGTCTATTACGATGTCCACTCATTTTTGTTGTTCTTACAAAGTATTACACAAACTTATCAATACGAACATAAACAACGCAACGTGCGCGCTATCGATTATAAAAGCGTCCGCGCAAGAGCAATGATTTTCGACCACTGACCGTTGAGCTCTCGCCCGCCAGCCCCCCGTGTATCGGGCGAGACATGCACCTACAACGCGTAGGTACATGTCGCGGCGCACAACGTCTCCAGTTTGTTTGGCGTAACAAAACACTGTATCTCAGAGTTTGAACCAATAATTCGCTAAAAACACTGTAACTTCAACCACAGTGTTCTGCAATAACAAACCATTAATGTAACTAAAATACAGTATTTTGTAGGTCCCTATATCTCCTTTTACGTACTATAAAATGAAATAATTTTAATATAGGTATATGTGTCTGCCTCGAAATAATCTAATGAGCATTATTAAAGCAAAACACTGTAACTTGAGTTACAGTGTATTGGATTTGCACGTCAGATTTGCTGATAACCTACAGTTTCTCGGTCTTAATCAATTTTGTTTTATTCCTAACAGCTGTGGTAACACTCTTGACCTTTGTTTTTGTAACTCACCTGTAATCATTACCGAATCTCAACCTATATCTAAACTTGATGCATTTCATCCTCCTCTAAGTATTGATATAACAGATATACAAATTAAAGGCTTTCAAGAAAAATCGGTAGCTCGTTATAATTTTTACAAATGTGACTATGAACGAATAAATAATCACCTTGAAAATATTCATTGGGAAGAAATCTTGTTTGCTGAAAATATAAATGATGCAGTCGAGTCATTTTATAACGAATTGAATAATTGCTTTTCACTTTACGTTCCTTTATCTGTTAAAAATACCTCTTATCCTAGATGGTATACACCAGCTCTAATCAAAGTTATTAAGGAGAAGTTTAGAGCACATAAAAAGTGGAAAAGGTTCCATAATCCAAGAGACTATGATCAGTTTGCTCTTCTTAGGGACCGTCATCATAGAATACAAAGTATATGTTTTAACAATTTCACAGAAGAGGCAGAACGAAATATTAAGAATACGCCTAAATACTTCTGGACATATGTCAAATCTAAAAGAGGTAGCTCGAATTACCCTCAACGGTTTACATTAAACAATGAATCATTCAACGACGCTGACTCAATTTGCTCTGCATTTAACAAATTCTTTCAAAGTGTTTTTTTCTAGAAGCTCATTGACAAGTGTGTCAAGTGGTACCTCTGATAACACACATACACATAATGAAGTTCTATCAAGTATTCATATTACTGAAGATCGTGTTCTCAGATTGCTGCGTTCTTTAGATATTTCAAAAGGCCCAGGTTGTGATGGTATTCCCTCAATATTTCTTAAATCATGTGCTAGTAGTTTGGTGCTCCCCTATTACAATACTCTTCAAACGATCTCTAGAAACATATACCTTTCCAACAATCTGGAAAAGAGCGCATATTGTTCCTATCCATAAAAAAGGCTCAAAATTAAAAATAGACAACTACCGTCCCATTTCGATATTGAGCGTGCTTGGAAAAATCTTTGAGAAACTCGTATATGAAAACTTATATCCAGTTATAGCCAAGAGCATTCCCGAGTCACAACATGGGTTTCTTCAGGGGCGTTCAACTTTGACAAATTTGACTGTATTTTCTGAATTTATCCTTAAAAATACTGAAAGGGGTGGGCAAGTAGACGTGGTCTATACTGACTTTGAAAAGGCTTTTGACCGCGTGGACCACATCATACTTTTACAAAAGCTGCAAGCCTTAGGAATTCACGGCGATTTATTAAGATGGATAAAATCATACCTTTCAAACCGGTCTCAGGCAGTTGTTCTGGGTGGTTTTAAGTCAGACTACATAGATATCCCTTCAGGCGTGCCCCAGGGCTCTCATCTTGCTCCATTGTTTTATAACTCATACATACACGACATTAATCAGTGTTTCAACAGTGCAAATCATTTGCTTTACGCTGATGACAAAAAAATATTTTTAAAAATAAATAATCCTGATGACTGTTTAAAATTACAAAAAGACTTAGATAGTCTATACAACTACTACATAAAAAATAAAATATCTCTAAATATAAACAAATGTCAATGCATAAGTTTCAGTCGAAAGAAAAATATGATTAATCATAATTATAATTTTAACGGCATATCAATGGAAAGAGTAGAATTCATACGAGACTTAGGTGTGACACTAGACTCAAAACTGAGAATGACAACACATGTGGATAACATTGTAAATAAAACATACAAAAATCTCGGTTTTGTTTTAAGAACTTGTCAACCCTTTAAGAGCCTAACATGTCATAAAATTGTTTTCTTTGCTTATGTTAGAAGCTCCCTGGAGTATGCCTGCCAGATCTGGTCTCCTTTCTATGCTATTCACATTAATCGAATCGAGCAAATACAAAAGAAGTTTTTACGTCACCTTAATTTTAAATTTAAAAAACCGGATGTGGATTATGTAAACAATTGCCGTAGATACCACTTATTCACCCTAGAGGAGCGCCGTTCCATCTTGGATATGGGACTACTTTATGACATACTTCGTGGACGCATTGACAGTCCTACGCTACTCGCCCAAATAAAATTTAAAACCCCAATTAACCGTACCCGACACACTCAAATGTTAGATATACCCCAACATCATACATCATATGGACAAAATGCTGTGATGACTAGAATAGCCCGTAGCTATAACAATTCGTTTGGTGACGTAGACCCATTTTTTACATCAAAGCAATCATTCATGGCTCGAATTAGAGGAATTGTAGCTAATGATGATAATCATAATTAAATATATTAAAATATATCGATAAAATCATATTATTATTATATTAACCATCAATCATTATTACCAGGTATTCAAATAACACATATATACGTATTTATAATTAGACAAACAACATCTATATATAAATTAAATGAATATCACCTATAATTAATGTATATAATTATGTATGTACATTATTATTATAATATCTACAAATAAAATACATAATATATATATATATAAGATCGAAATCGACAAAATAAAACTTAAAAAAAAAAATTAATATTTTTCGTTGTGACACTATCTTACTTATGCGCCTCCAATTGACCGGTTCTGTCGACGTCCGAACGATCGGGAGTCATCATAGATAGATAGATAGACACGTATAGATGGGTAACTGATAAGTGAGCGCTCGCCGCATGTTTGCGACATTAACGCTGTAGGTAATTAAAATTGCACTTTATTTGTTCACAATAACTCGATGTTCTGCAAATTTATTTTTATAAATTAAGTAATTTTTCCTTAAAATGTTCTGCATTAAATATTAATATGCTTTAGTCTGTTCGTTATACTTTGTAACACATTGTGGATAGCTATAATTGGTCATTGTTTGGTAATGTTAGCTATGTAATATATTTGTAAACGACTGTTGTTATCCCGAATAAATAAATAAATAAATAAATCACACAAAGCATCTTCCATATATAATATTTCAAGTAGTAATTATAAATAAATGTTACAGTTACAATTCTATATAGATTCGTTTTGTGTAATAAAAGAATTCTTAGTGTGGTAATGGCTGTACTTTCAAGCATTGTAAATAGGTATAGCAGAAGAACATTCTATAAGATTAGCAGTACTTACATTTTTAAAACACAAGCCGAATCACACAGTACAGTACATATAGTTATACATGGAGGAATAAATTATAATAAATCCAGACTATCAATCTAGTACTTAACTTTCAGTAGGCCGCCATAGAGGCATAGAATAGCGTCATGACGCTATCCCCCTATCTTTCCCCCGTCATTGTCCCGCTTCTCTCTATCGACCAATCACAATGCATTTAAAGTTTTGGAAAACAACTTGTAAATTGGAATTGCTGTACTAGCTAGTTAACACATAGTATTTAATACAATTAAATAGAAATGGGATTTTAGAACACAATATAATTATAAAATGTTAGCCACAATAAAAATAACTTAATTAAATAAGTAAACGTTAACACAACTTCCGTTAACAAAATGTTGCCACCTTACTACACGGAATAATTATCTACGAATGTTTGCCAGTCAATTTAATAATCGTTTAGTAATTTACCATTCGATTCAAATAATAACTATACAGTAATCTGTCACGGCCTTCCTGAAATGTACTACCGTCCACGGAGTACAATCATCAATAAATTTATATAACTTACTGTCTATGGATAACTTAAATTTAATTTAGTTACAGAGGGAACTTAAAACTATTGTTTTTTTTTTTTACAAGCATTGACATTGTCTCACTTTTTAATAAGTGAACAATCAACAACGGCCATTGTTAAGGCAATTTTCTTGCATAACTACCCCTCACCTGCTGCACATGAGTCTGGTAGAACAAAACAACAACTCCAGCAGTCTAAATCCCGTAGGATCCATTAATCCTGTAGAGTTATTTCTCTACATATCATAATAATATATCTAAATATTTTACACAATCCTAGTCATGTTTAAGCATAATTCATTTTGGCATACATATGTATTATTCACATAACATTAATATAATACTAGACTGAACTATCATTATGATAACAAAATATTTGTACCTTGAGTAATTATTAAATTTATTAATTGATGGGTACAGCCTCTAAATCCACCCATTGACCAGGCCATTGTCTTAGTTTATCCTTAGCCACAGTGACACTCCTTAAATTACCTATGCCTCTAAGAGAATATCTGTCGTTTGGAAGAACAGTGATTATTTCATACGGTCCTTTAAATTTAGGGCTCAGTTTGTCAAGACGTCTATGATCTTGGCTTACATAGACTCTATTACCAACTTCAAACGATTTTGTGTCACGCCTAGTCTTGTCAAAACGACTTTTAAATTTCTCACCCTCTACACATAAACGTCTATACGCCTTTTCGCGGTCTGCTACTACATCTATATTACATTCAGGAACTAAAACATCATTTAAATGCGTTTGAACAGAGGGAATGTTAGCATTACAGCCAATGAGCAAACGAATAGGTGTGAAACCAGTGGATTTTTGGACAGTAGTATTGATTGATTGTTGCACTTTCCACAATCCGTTCGGCCATTCTGGGGATCCATTACAAGTAGTGTTTAACATATCAATTATTGTCGTTACATACCGTTCGACTTGACCATTTCCTCTCGGTGTGCCTGTGGCAATCATATGATGTTCTATTTGTAACTCAGCAAATAAGGATTGAATAAGGTTGGAACTAAAATTTGTACCCCTATCAGTTATGATCAATGATGGAGTACCAAATGTAGTAACAGTATCTCGTATTATAGGTACAAGTTCGTGAGCATTAAGAGTTTTGAGTGGTTTTAATAAACAAAATTTTGTAAACCCATCTAAAATTAATAAAATATACTTGTAACCCTCATTAGTTTGTGTGAATGGTCCCGTACAGTCCAAATGAATTGTATGAAAAGGTATAGGAGTCTTGTTAATGGGATGTAAAAAGCCTTGCTTTGGTCCGAAATGACTTTTCCGTTCAATACATATTAAACAGTGTCTCAAGTACTTTCTAACATAAGCAGCCATACCAGGGAACCAAAACTGTTCCCGGAGTTTATTTAATGTCTTATCATATCCTACATGGCAGTTCTCATCGTGAAAAAGTTTTAAGAGTGAAAATCTACAAGTTTTTGGCACAAACAGTTTCGGTTCATTAGATTGAGTTTTATAAAACAACAAATTATTATGTAACATATATTGGTTTTCATCAATTTCACCTGCTACAAGTCGACTTATTATGTTTTGTGTGTCAGGGTCGTTGTGTTGCGCAGTTTCTAGCCAAGATTCTGAGTCTTCCATTAAATTAACTACTTTTGGTGAGCTGTGATCAATAAAGGATTGGTCCATTTTACATATGGGTACGGCAGATGAAGAAGAAAAATAATTCACAGATAGGGAATTGTCAGTTGTAGTGGTTGGTTCAACAGGATTACGGCTAAGGAAATCCACATGGCCAATATATTTTCCCTTTTTATATACAATTTCAAATTCAAAGTCCTGTAGAAATGTCCACCAACGTGCAACTCGAGGCGTTAGATATTTTTTAGTTACAGTAGCTTTAATAGAATTACAATCTGTAAAGATTTTAAATTGAATGCCCAAAAGGTATACTCTAAAATGTTTCAAGGCATTGTAGATTGCCAATGTTTCTAAATCATAAGAGCAATATCTTGATTCTACAGGTGACGTCTTTTTACTATAATAAGCAACGACTTTTTTTACATCATCAAGTCTTTGTACTAATACAGCTCCATATCCTAATGAGCTGGCATCTGTGTAAAGTTCTGTGGGAAGTTCTGGATCAAAGACAGTTAACAAAGGTTTAGATGATAAATGTTTTATAACATATTCTCTAACCGAATCCTGCTGCTCTCCCCACTCCCATTTTATATTATTTTTTGTCAATTTAGTAATGCTAGATGTACGAGAAGCAAAATCGGGTATGAATTTACGAAAGTAGCTTGCGAGCCCCATAAATTGGCGAACTTGCTTAACATTTCGTGGAACTGGTGAATTAACAAGAGCAGATACTTTTGTCTCACTGGGTCTCACACCTTCTCGTGATATATTTCGACCCAAATAGTCAATATTATCGACAAAAAATTTACATTTTCTAATATTAATAGCGAATCCTGCACAAGCCAATGCCTGAACTGTTTCCTCCAAATAATGGAAACCCTCTTCTATAGTTTCAAATGGAATAAGAATGTCATCTATGTAAACGAATAGGAATTTTAAATGCTGTACCGCTCTTGTAATTGCTTTTTGAAACACAGATGGTCCATTACAGATACCAAAAGGCATTTTTAAAAATTCATAGTGGCCATCCGGTGTCACTAAAGCAGTATATTTTATAGAGTCTGATGAAACGGGGATTTGGTAAAACCCATTTTTCATATCTAAAGAAATGAAGAGTTTAGCTTTACCTAACCTATCTATCTGGTCTTCGATTAGGGGGAGAGGGTATCTATCCTTTTCTATTATTTTATTTAATGATCTGTAATCTATGCATAATCTATCGCTGCCATCTTTTTTTTTAACTAAAATTACTGGATTTGCAAAAGGGGAATCACTTTCTTGGATAATTTTTTGTGCTAACAGTTCTTGTATAATTTTATTAACTTTATCCCTCTCAATCGGAGCCAAACGATAGGGCCGATAATAAATGATCTTATCTTCTATTAGGCGCAGTTTAAGTTCACCAGTTAGTACTGTGCTAGTATTATCCAAGACAGAAGAGTATTTCTGGAAAATGTAGTTTATTTTTTCTCTAATTTCTATATCTAAATGTTCAGTTTTTGGAGTTAATTCTTCAAGTAGTGAATTATTAGAGATCATATTTACTTCTGTCTCTGACTCTACTATTTTTCTAATTAGGCGGCTACCTAAGGAATCTGTAATAATTTCTACATCTGGAAACTGGACTGCATTTCTGCCAATGAGTAGGTTATAACGCAAATCATAATCTCTTACAACAAATATATCAAGCTCCAAAGAAATTTCGTCAAATTGTACAACAGTGGTTATAATTGCAAAGATATGTATCACATTTTTTCCTAATCCTCTTAATCTAATTGATGTCGGCGTAAGGTGGCATCCAAGTTGTCTTGCAACCGATTCTTTAATCAAACTGCAATTTGCTCCTGTATCTATAAGACAATTAATTGTTATACCACAAACCTTTACATTTGTTAATTTTAATTGGTTTTCTCTAAAAAATTAACCTCATTATTTGGTACTGATGAAGAATTAGTAGTTGGTTGTCGCTGTTTAAAGTAGCAAATTGACTCACTATGTCCACTTTTTTTGCATATGGTACAAGTAATTTTTTTCTCAGCATACCGTTCTGATGGTGAGATTTGGCGCCGTGACGCAGCTGCCTTATTTTGAGGACAATTAAATTGTAAATGATCATTGCTTTTACAGATAAAACATCTTTTGTCATTAGACTTCACGCGTTTTGCTGCACCGCCACTATTTTCTATATTATCGGCAGGTCGCTTTTTGTTTTTGACATAAATAGAAAGTAAAGAAATGAGGCCAGAAGTAGTTTGAACATTGCTATTTAAGGAAGCCATCCTTACGTCGGCATCATTTATACTACCACAAGCTATTTCAATTAACTGTTGGTCCGTAAACGCAATTTGAGTGTTGCGCAATAACCGCAATTTTTCCCTAACATATTCACCGTAGGTACCCGCAGAGTCAGAAGAGTATAAAATTGATTTACGTAGCCGTTCAGATAAATTTTTCTTTTCAGGGTATGCGTCAAGGACGTCACGACTAAGTATCTCCCAGGTTCTACCCTCGGATGGTTCCCAAGTCTCGAACCATGTCAGGGCTGAACCCTTGAGGGCCTTACCGGCTTTAGCTGCAGTCTTGATGCTGCTCCATTGTAGCTCCATAGAAAGTTTTAAAACGCTGTTGCACCAGTTTGCAGCTCCACAATCATTTTTGTCTGGGTCAAAAATTGGCAGAGCAATGTCATCATCTTTTTGATTCTTTGAGACAGCATTCCGGATCCCGTCGAGAAGTTCGGATATCACATCAGAGTCCATCCTGAAAATTATATAGATGTATGGATTAGTTGTGGGCCTGAGAGATCCCACTTCTGATGATAGATTTAAATATATTAAGATCTACTTGTGTGGACTGTCATGTAAGCTTTGAAATAATTGGGGTAAGATTATGTGATATATCAGGAAAGTTGAGGAGAGTCCTCAGTATAGATTGATGGACAAGAAAGGAAACAACAAATTAACATAACAAAATTATATTGTTCACCAAAACAAACATCTTAAATGTTATATTTAATAAAGAAAGAGTAGCTACATTAATATGTCAATTTATATTGTTAAAATTGATATGGCAAATATATTGTTCACCCAAGCAAAACATCTTTTATTCTACAAGAGAAAGAGTTGTTGATTGTACTAAGCTCTAGAGTTTTACCATAGTATGGTAAAACTCTAGAGCTCTCAAGTTAACTACTTCTAGTGAGTAATCAGTTCAGCAGTATTCCGAATCTAACATTTAATTAAAGCTTTAGACACGTTGTGCTAAATGTATGACCAATTTAACAATACTTAGTTTAAGCATCAATCAAATATAAGGCGAACATTATGGTTCACAATGGTGAATATTCTAAAATATTCACCACTAAAACAAACTTATCAGTAAGTAAATATCAGTAATCACACAAAGCATCTTCCATATATAATATTTCAAGTAGTAATTATAAATAAATGTTACAGTTACAATTCTATATAGATTCGTTTTGTGTAATAAAAGAATTCTTAGTGTGGTAATGGCTGTACTTTCAAGCATTGTAAATAGGTATAGCAGAAGAACATTCTATAAGATTAGCAGTACTTACATTTTTAAAACACAAGCCGAATCACACAGTACAGTACATATAGTTATACATGGAGGAATAAATTATAATAAATCCAGACTATCAATCTAGTACTTAACTTTCAGTAGGCCGCCATAGAGGCATAGAATAGCGTCATGACGCTATCCCCCTATCTTTCCCCCGTCATTGTCCCGCTTCTCTCTATCGACCAATCACAATGCATTTAAAGTTTTGGAAAACAACTTGTAAATTGGAATTGCTGTACTAGCTAGTTAACACATAGTATTTAATACAATTAAATAGAAATGGGATTTTAGAACACAATATAATTATAAAATGTTAGCCACAATAAAAATAACTTAATTAAATAAGTAAACGTTAACACAACTTCCGTTAACAAAATGTTGCCACCTTACTACACGGAATAATTATCTACGAATGTTTGCCAGTCAATTTAATAATCGTTTAGTAATTTACCAATCGATTCAAATAATAACTATACAGTAATCTGTCACACCTATGCTAATGGCTATAGAACATTCGGGTATTGATATAGGTGCCGACGTCATAAAAACGAAGTTGATGGATATGTGTGCTGATGTTGGTACTGTTTCCGGTTCGGAGAGTGCTTTTGCTGCGAAAAATACTTTACGTGTAAAGAATACCAACACTAAATATGACCACAGACAATCGACAGGTGAAACGTCAAAAGCTGTCAAAGTCATAAAATGCTATAAGTGTAAACAAACAGGTCATTATAAAAATCAGTGTCCAAGCTTAGAAAACAGCAAAAGAAAACAGTCCAATGCTTTTAACGCTACTTTTTTGAGTGGAAATTTCAACTGTAATAGTTGGTACATAGATAGCGGGGCAAGTAAACACATGACAGCGAAGAAAGAATATGTTGTGAATCCATCTTACGATCATGAAACCAAGGAAATAATAGTTGCAAACAAAACATGCGTCCCGGTGCTGTGTTCTGGAGATGTAAACATCATTACGGTAGTGAATGGTGTAGAATATGACATCGTAGTTTCAGATGTATTGTGCATACCGAGTTTAACAACAAACTTGCTTTCAGTGAGTCAGTTAATTGAGAATGGCAATAATGTGATCTTCAAAGAGAAATTTTGCTATATTTACAATGAACAGAGAACTCTAGTTGGAATAGCAGAATTAGTTGAAGGTGTGTACAGATTATTATATATACTAAGAAATCAGAACAGTTATTGGCAGCCACAGCTAAGGTATCGAGCGAAACTTGGCATCGACGATTGGGGCACATCAACAGTACTAGCTTGAATAAATTGAGCAGAAGGTATTTCATTCACTGATAAAGCAGATGTAAACAAATCTAAGTGTGATGTTTGTTGTAAAGGAAAGCAGGCTAGATTACCTTTTCAGCCTAGCTTGACTAATACTCAGAACCTTTTAGAACTGATACACTCGGATGTGTGTGGTCCGATGGAAAATGTGTCCATTGGAGGATCTAGGTACTATGTATTATTTGTGGATGACTACAGCAGAATGGCTTTTGTATACTTCATGAAAGCAAAGTCTGAGGTATTTAAGTTTTTTAAAGAATACCAGTCAATGGTAGAAAAACAGACAGAAAGAAAGGTTAAAATTCTTAGAACAGATAATGGTGGTGAATTCTGCAGTCAAGATTTTGAAAGGTATCTAAAACAACAAGGAATAATTCATCAAAAAACTAATGCCTACACTCCGCAGCAAAACGGAGTAAGTGAAAGGATGAACAGATCATTAGTTGAAAAGGCTAGATGTCTAATTTTTGATGCTGATTTACCTAAAAAGTTTTGGGCAGAAGCCATAAATACCTCTGTATATCTCAGGAATCGGTCAGTTGTCACTGGATTAAAAGATATGACTCCATATGAAATATGGACAGGGAAAACGCCTGATTTAAGTAATGTTCGTATTTTTGGCAGTAAAGTTATGATGCATATACCCAAAGAAAAGCGCTCAAAATGGGATATGAAGGCAAAAGAACATATTTTAGTTGGCTATGCAGACAATGTGAAGGGCTATAGGGTTTATGACTCAGAAAATAACTCTGTCACGACTAGCAGAGATATTATAATAATGGAAAGTACCAAAGATACAGTAAATGTTCCTATTGAGTGCAAGACTTCAGCGGAGGAACAGAGTGAAGAAGAGGAAAGTAGTAGTACAGACACCGAATGTGATAATAATGATATTACATTTATTCCAGAAACTTCTTCAGTAAGTGACTCATATGAAAGCTTTTCTGACACAACATCAGATCCAGAAATTTCTTCATTAGATTTGAATGAGGATGTTCCAAACAAGCGAGTGAGAAAAATGCCTGATAGATTTAACTACAATAATTTATGTATTGCAGAACCAGATGATCAAAATATAATGGACATAACACTCGAGGAAGCTTTAAATGGACCTGAAAGTAAATTTTGGAAAGCGAGCATGGAAGAGGAATTAGAATCATTTAAGAAAAATGATGCATGGGAGCTTGTGGATAAGCCCCGTGATTCTACAATAGTGCAGAGCAAGTGGGTATTTAAGAAGAAGTATGATAGTGTTGGTAATGTGCGTTATCGTGCCCGGCTAGTGGCAAAAGGTTTTACACAGAGTGCCGGTATAGACTATCATGAAACTTTCTCACCTGTGCTTCGTTATACCACTTTAAGATTGTTATTTTCTTTAACTGTAAAGCTAGATTTAGATATTTGTCATCTTGATGTCACTACAGCTTTTTAAATGGTTTTTTGAATGAATCTGTGTACATGTATAAGCCTGTATTTTATAAGGACAGTAATGATGATAATAAAGTATTAAAGCTTAAACGTGCCATCTATGGTCTTAAGCAATCATCACGTGCTTGGTACCAGAGAGTCAATGATTACTTAGTGTCATTAGGATATTTAAAATCTAAGTATGAACCTTGTTTATTTACTAAGTTTGAAGGAAATGTTAAAGTTATAATAGCATTATTTGTTGATGATTTCTTTATATTTTATAACTGTAAAATGACCACTAGAAAGTTAATACAAGACTTGAGTAGTCAATTTAAAATTAAAGATTTGGGTCAAATGAAGCAATGTTTAGGCTTAAGAGTAAATATGTGTAAAAATGTTATAACTGTTGATCAAGAAAAATATGTAGAAAGTTTGTTAAATAGATTTAACATGTCAAATTGTAAAATTGCAGAAACTCCTATGGAGATTAATTTAAGATTAGAAAAATCTAATAATAGTTCTTGTGATAACAAATTTCCATATAGACAATTGGTAGGTAATTTAATGTATTTAGCTGTCTTAACCAGACCAGACATAGCTTACAGTGTATGTTATTTAAGTCAATTTAATAATTCATATGATGAAACACATTGGAAACATTTAAAAAGAATTATGAAGTATTTAAAAGGTACTAAAAGTCATGGTCTTATATTTTCTAAGAATGATTCTTATGTAGAAGGATATGCTGATGCGGATTGGGCTTCAGATTCAATTGATAGGAAATCTTTTTCTGGTTTTTGTTTTAAGTTGTCTGGAACAGTTATTTCTTTTGAATGTAGGAAACAAAGAAATGTAGCCCTATCCTCAACAGAAGCTGAGTATATTGCGATCTCAGAAGCCAGCAAAGAGGCTATCTATTAGAATAATTTATTGTTTGAGATTTTAGGTAATTCAGAAACAATTGCTTTGTATAATGATTGTCAAAGTGCACAAAAACTCATTATGAATCCAGTATACCACAAAAGGTGTAGATGTTAGATATCATTTTGTGAGAGAGGCAGTTGCAAATAAATTTGTTAAAGTTGATTATTTAGAAACAAACAAAATGCCAGCAGATATTTTCACAAAGAGTTTAGGCACTATAAAGCATAAATATTTTACAGAGAAGCTTGGTATTCTACCTGTTACAAAGTATGTATGATTTTGTTAAGCGGAGGTGTTAATATTGTAACAAAATTATACATGTAACTACTAGTGACATCTGTCACATCTGTCACATCTTGTGTTTGTCATTACAGTAAAGAAGACGTACGTAACCGCCACTCTGTGTCTTATTATTAATTACGTAATAGAGGCCCTAGTGTTACTTACCTCTGGTGTATTAATTTCCTGTTTGTTCTTGTTGGTAAAGAACATTTAAGTCTTCTACATGAAATTGAGTTAAATCATAATATGGGATTTGTGTACCGTCATCTAGTTCGACGTGATACTCATCCATAGGCATAAAGTACGTAGGTTGTACTAGCATGTTATTTCTCACAGTTCTCATAGAGACATCATTATTATTTGTTGGTTGATTGGGTAATGTACTCTGCTTCGGTTGTTGATTTGGTATTCTGAATCTAAATTGTTGGTTTGGATTTTGTTTGAAAAATCTAGATTGTTTATAATTGTTTATAGTGCGTGGTTGTTGTTGTGGGTTATATCGAAAAACCTTGCGGCGTTTTCACTAAGCTCAATGGTTGTTTTAATTTTTGGTGTCCAGGATTATTATTATTATTATTTACTCCGAATTTAAATTACGAAGGCTGGTTATTACTGTTACTACTACCAGTAGAACTTGGTTTGGAGTTGTTTTGTTTTCTTGCATTATATCGTGCTAAGAAATTAGGTCTCCTCTGTGACTATACTTCTTAGTGCAGACTCAAGAGACGTACACCTATTTAGTCTAACAAATCTTCCGGTTTATATTCTTCCGGTAAGTTGTACATAAAAACGTTTAATGCTGAGTTGTTATAAATAATTTGTTTAGCGGTCTTAATACCTTCATCGCCTAACAAATTTACTTTAGATATTAAAGAACTCCTTATATTTTGTAATGTATGGCAAAAATCGATGTATGATTCACCAGATTTAATTTTAGCTCTTTCTAATTCAATTGTTATACACGCTTCTGTACGTGGATCATCAAAATGTTGTACTAGTAAAGCTCTTTAGTCTTCCCAGGTACTGATGTTATCGCGTTCACTAACTAGGATAGCTGCTTTACCTACTAACCTACTCGTAATTGTATGGTAGATAAAAGTTTGTAGCGCGGGATTATTGTCATGCATTGTTCGTATGACATATTCACATTTTGAAATGAATAGATTTAAGTTTTGAATTTTTTTAGGTATTAGTTGAATTGAATTCACGATTAATTTAAAATGATTTTAATTAAAAAAAAATACTAATGCAAGCGATTTTTGTCTCACAATTAATATACTAAACTAAACTGACAGAAAATTCGCGAATACGACCGTATGTGTGAATGGCTGTAACTTGTAAAAAAAATACAATACGACATTTTATGATTTTTTATTCAGAAAAACTTAATTAAGTATTACAATATTTTTAAATTACAACGTAATTTGAAATAAAATTAAAAGAATTACAACAAATTTTAAATGATACAAGTTAAATTTTACCAACGGATGCGGACTTACCTACGACCGAATTACATTTTTTTTAAGTGTTAAATCTAGTATCAAACAAATTGTTTTATTTATCACACAATTGAAAGGCTTCATTTATGATATTAGATGCAGCCCTGTTATTTTCCTGAATAAGTGAATTTGGCGAAATTAAACCTTCATAGGTCACAGTACCTATTTCTGCACTAGTGTTTGAATCAGGAATGTGAATAACTGGTGGGTAAATGACGTCATTCGGCTGAATATTAATATTTGAATTTGGTAAGTAATGAATGATCGGCTCGTAACGTGAGGATGACGAAGTTCCAGGTCTCTGTTGATATTTATCGTGAGATGAGTTGCGTAATAGAATAAATTGACTGGCATGTTGTGACTGTGGTGACGGTGTTGGTACTGGTGATGAGGATTCAGAATGTATTGCATATTGCATATACATGCCATCTATATCATGCATAAATCTTAATCTTTTTCCTTCCGGTAATTTTCCGTACTTTGTAGCCAAAAGCTTTGCATACAAGTCACAATCATCGTCTTCTTTTGGAATTGGTTGAGGTGTATTTCTTTTAACAGTTGCATTAAACGTAGACAAGGCTTCCTTCATAACTTTTTCTGCTTGAAAGAGTTAGTGGGGTGTTTTCGCCGACGAATTGTTGATACTGCTGTTGCATTTGTATTAACTGTTTGACTTTAATCATCAGCGAAAAAGATTTTGCATTGAAATTCCCGCGTGCTGTTGGAAAACATATTGTCTTAGAATGTCCCATAAATTCCGCATCAGAATATTATAACTATAAAAGAACATTCAGTATAGTTTTGATGGCGTTGGTTGATAGTCAGTACAATTTTATTTTCGCAGACATTGGCTGTCAAGGCAGAATTTGTGATGGCGGAGTTTTCACTAACACAATTTTATGGTCAAAAATGCAGACAAATGATTTAAATTTACCACAACCACATCCGCTGCCTGGTTCAAACATCGACGTGCCGTACATTTTTTTGGGAGACGGCGCTTTTGCCCTTTCGGAAAACATTATGAAACCCTATTCGGGAAATCACAACTTGGGATCCCCAAAACGGAAGTACGGAACGATCCCCGAAAGTTTAATCAGATATTGTCTGGAGCACGAGTAGTAGTTGAAAATAATTTCGGCATTTTTTAAATTCAGTCTCTGCAAATGATGTTTTATATAAAAAGGTCATAGGACTCACCTTTTCAACTTTGAGAACTTTTATATCGTGCCACTTGACTTGATTGTTATCTTTATCTGTATTGAAATTCGTACCTCAACTTTCTTGCAACGTTTTTAAATCATTAAAGCGGTCATGTGTCATTTAAGCACTTTGAATGCTGGTCCAGTTTTTTTGGCAGATCGAATTAGTGTGACATACTGTTGGGGTGAGTAAAAAGGGCCTGATTTTATATGCCTTTTCACTTGCTTCTCTATAACGCTGTGCACATTGTCGCCTTCATTTAGAGAGTGGCCTCTAATTAAAAACTTATGTGTTATAGACCTAACTCTCATATTAGACACAACGTAGGCATAAGTAAACAATATTTCATATAATAATCCCCTTACAAGAATGGCTCGGCAGTATAATGATTTGGTAAAAATTGACAAAAGCATTGATATTTTCGAACAACAGTTTAGTAAGTTTATACATAATTTAAAAGACATCCTCCATGTAAATATTGGTTTGGGTGCGTCAGTCCCTCCTGTAGAAGCATCTGAGGCATCCAAACAAAATAATTAATCATATCTAATTGTTAATTTATCTATTGTTACTGTTTTCTTATTATTTTTAGTAGTTAGAGCTTTTTGAGTTTTAAATACTGATTTTGCTGTGTGCACATATGTATTATGTTACGATCCAGATCTGAACTGTACATTGTCTATTTTTAAGTTTTTCATGATTGTAATGTGTTTTGTGCGCCTAATAAATAAATAAATAAATAAATAAAAAAAAAAAAATCTACCCGAGCCGACTGAGACCTCCGGCGAACCGGCTGAGGGTCACGCAACGGGACGCGACTTACGTGCGGCCCCCTGGGTCGAAAGTAGGTTGTTACAAATTGTGTCCCGTCGGAACGACCGCCGACGCCCGAGCACGATGCACGTATAAGGGGACATACGCACAGGTGCATCGAGCGGAAGAGGCCGCCCCTACGGGACACTTAAGGCGCTTATGCGCCTTTAAGGTGATATCAGACGGTTCACTCGAATGATTGTTCACTCGAGTGAATGCTTCATTTTTTTTTCATTCTATGTTCACACGGCTTAGACGAAATGATACAGAAATGAACATTCATTGTTCTTTCTTTTAAATATGTCATCGAATGAAGTCGTACGTCTTGGAATTAGTTTAATTTGTGATCATTTAATCAAAGAGTTGACAAAAAAGAAGCAAAGAAAACGTCGACGGTGGTGGGTGCGACCATGGATTGCAAGAAGAAATTTATTAGGAGCTTCCAATACATTTTTGAGAGAACTAGCCGTTGAAGATCCTGATTCATATTGTAATCATCTTCGAATGGATGAAAGTAAATTTGAAGAACTTCTACTTCTTGTTGCTCCGTTAATAACGAAAGAAAACACTTTAATGAGAGATAGCATACCTACCCGGATAAAACTTCAAATTGTACTGAGCTACCTGGCTACAGCTGATAGTTTTGGAAGTTTAGAGTTTTTGTACAGAGTACCTCGAAATACAATATCCTACTTTTTTCAAGAAGCATGTGAAGCCATTTGGACAGCCCTTGGAAAGTTTATTAAGGTCAGTGATATCAATTTAATAAAATATTAAGTTATTTTCTTGAAACATTTTAATTTAGACAATCAACATTTACATAATACTTTTTAGAGCTTGTGAAGTATGTTTTGTTGTGACTCAATTGTGACTTGATTGGTCTCTTGTGGTGAACTCACGGGTACAGGCACTGGTTGTGGTTGCGTATAAACTTGTTCGGTGACAAGGTAGTTACTATAATTAAACTCCGGTGTTGTATTTTGGTATAGAGGCGATTGGTTGATAGTAAATGGGGATGGAGTGCTGGAGTCCGAGTAAATTACTTCAGGAAATGATTGTGACATCTGTGTTAACCGTTCCTGAGTCATCACAGATTGAAGTTTTTCCTGACATATCAAAGCCCTGTTCAAGGGCATTTTTTTGAGTTGTACTGCCAAACTTTTGCAAAACAAATCAAACTCATCTTCAGTTTTGACTTTGGCTTGCTCGCTTATAGTTTTTAATTCTTTAATTGCTCTATCAATCGGTATATCAATCTTCCTTTTCTTGTTTGTTGGCTTTCGAGAATATGAAGGAGTCATCAGTTCACTACTTCCATTCCTACTAATCTCAGAATTTGGCGTCTTCTGTTCCTCACTGCCAGCTTGAGTCTGCTCAGATTCAGCAGAGTCTTCATTTTGAGTCTGTGGTGCATCCTGTAATTAAAATGTTGCCATTTTTATTATTACAGGTTCCTGGAAGTCAACATGAATGGAATAACATAATGGAAGACTACTATAGATTATGGAACTTTCCAAACTGTTGTGGTGCAATGGATGGGAAATTGGTGAATATAAGATGCCCAGGAAGATCAGGCTCTGAATATTTCGACTACAAAAAGAATTTTAGTTTTCATCTATTTGCAGTAGTAGATGCGAATTATAATTTTATTTATATAGATGTTGGGACAAACGGAAGGGCAAATGATGCATCCGTCTTTAATAAATCAACACTGAATGAAGCTTTGTAGTCGAATCTTCTAAATTTCCCAAAGGAAGGCGTAATGCCTTTCCTTTGCGGACGGATGTTTTGAAACCATATAATACTAGAGGAGAGTTTGGCGATAAACAAAAAATATTTATCTATCGGCTGTCAAGAGCTCGACGAGTGGTCGAAAACTCTTTTGGAATATTAGTATCAAAATTTCGAATCTATGAAAAGGCGATTCCATTGTCAGTGCAAAAAGTTGAACAACTTGTTAAAACGACGTGTGCATTACATAATTGGCTCAGAAAAACTACAGTGGACTACGTGCAACAACGATCACTGGAAAGTGAGGATTGGGTCACAGGGTCCATTGTACCTGGAGAATGGCGAGAAGTACCATCTTTAGCATTAAGCGATTTACCACCAACCAATGCAAGAAATCATAGTGAAAATGCCTGCCGCGTGCGTGACGTATATGCAGAAAAGTTCGTCACTTCATGCACTGTACCATGGCAATGGAACATGATAAGAAGAATATGATGTAATAATACTGAATAAACCTATACAATTCATATACGTTGTTTTTGTTTGAGTATAAGTATTAAGTAGGTACCTACCTACCTAGCAGAGTGGGGCAAAAACTAATTGTGAAACAACTAACAACTAACAATTAAATTGCCAAATTTTGAAAATGTTTGTAAACATTTTCTAACATAAAAAACATTTTCTCACAAATGTTGTCAATTGTTACATTTTGTTAGGAACTGTTACATGTTATAAGTGCTCCTACACTAATAGAAAATGTTTACTAACATTTTATGACATTTAAATCTGGTATTGGCTCGCAGTTTGGTTTGCGTTCTGAGAGTGTCTACACAAAAATGGAAGAGGATTTGCTCATTAGAATAGCTTTCATTTTTTGTTTAAAAAAGAAGAAAAAAATTGGATGCTCCAAACGCTAAAAGGTAACACATGTTTTATTTTGTTATAATTTGTTTTGTTATAATTTGTTAACTTAACGTTACTAATATATCTACCTAGGGCAGGTCATTAGGCTTGGTAGAAACAACTTCGAGCGAGAAGTCGATAGAAGGATCCAATTGGGTTGGGCAGCATTTAGCAAACTTCGTCAAGTCTTCTCTTTGCCTTTACCGCAGTGCCTGAAGACGAAAGTCTACAACCAGTGCGTCCTACCTGTTATGACCTACGGTGCCGAGACGTGGACATTAACGGTTGCACTAGTCCACAAATTTAAAGTCGCGCAGCGGGCTATGGAGCGAGCTATGCTCGGAGTTTCTTTGAAGGATAAAATTCGTAATGAGGTCATCCGACAAAGAACCAAAGTGACCGACATAGCTCGCAAAATAAGCTCGCTGAAGTGGCAGTGGGCTGGTCACGTCTGCCGAAGGACCGACAGCCGCTGGAGCAAACGAGTCCTAGAATGGAGACCGCGACTCGGCAACCGTAAGGTAGGACGCCCCCCTGCCAGGTGGACTGACGACCTGAAAAAGGTCGCTGGAGGGGACTGGATGCGGAAGGCGCAGGACCGGGTTTTGTGGCGCAAATTGAGAGAGGCCTATGTCCAGCAGTGGACTACAAAAGGCTAAATGATGAATGATGAACGTTACTAAACATTTTCTAACATGAAAACATTTTTTAACATTTGTGATTAAATGTTTGCTAACAAATGTTTACTAACGTTACTAAACATTTTCTAACGGCAATGTGGGAGCACCATAAGTCTCAATCAAAGGTGCACAGTAAACTAAATCGCCTCTTCTTTCAATTTTTTGTATTTTTCTTCTTAATGCTAAAAGACAAGGCAGTACAATACCAAAATAGGTGTTGTTTTCACCTTGCATGATATCCAATGCTTCTGCTACTGGTGCAGCACAGATCAAATATTCTTTTAAGTAATCAAATTCGAAATCTTTTATAGGATTTGTAATATTTAAAGATCTATGCAACTGCAAATTCTTTTCTTGGATCGACAAAATTTGTTTAAGTGCGTCATACAGGCTGTTCCATCTGGTTTCACCCGGTCTACTCAATGTGTGTTTTAATATGTCTTGTATAATTTCAGCAGTTTTTGGGCGGCCGGCAGCATTCCATAGAGTTGCATTTTTTTATTGTATTAGCATGTATATCACATAATGGAGTCCCTTTGTTAGTCAAAATTTTATTGGCATCAACAGTAGCACATAAGCTCAAAGTATGCGCACAGCATCTTAGATGGGCAGGTAAAAAAAAATCTTCTGAGGTCCCTTCGTCCAGACTTGAATCGGATTCTACATCTGTATCTTCAGACACAGGATCTTCCGGCTCATTACTTTCACTAGTACTGATGTTAGTAAGTTGCACGCCAAAGGTGCGAAATGCTTTAACAAAATTACTACCGTTGTCAGTAACTGATGCAACTAGTTTAGCACCGGTTAAACCAAATTCTGTGTAAATTTGTTTAATTAAATCAGTAATGCGGTCGTAATTATGAGTTCCTTTGAACCGCTGACATGCTAATGCTACTGAATGCCTGCCGTTTCATTCCGATTTGATAGTAGACATTTGTTTTTCGTAGTAAATTTTTATATGGCGACTCAAAGTACGACGACTTATATGTTTTAAACCCTTTTCAGATATCTGCAAATTGGTGAATATTTTCATAAAGTATGGGTTTTCTACAGATCTCAATGGGATCATAGAGTGAATAAAGTACTCAATAATATTTTGTACAAAATCCTCTCGAGTATATGACTTGACTTCTCCACCTTTTTTGGATTTTTTGCTAGGAACTAACGTGTTCATTTTATCTTCTTTTTTCTTTTTAAATATGCTTTATATTCATTTACGCAATCTTGTCCATGTTTCCGTTTGAGGTGACTCAGAAAATTAGATGTACAATTATTAAATCCCCTGACTTTAGTAGTACTAGGCAAGCATTTAGTACACAGAGCTGTGATTTTATGCGCTGTAGATTCCTCTGGTATATATTTAAAAAACGTACCATCAAGTAGTCCAAGACGCGGTAGTGAAATCGTCGATGCTCTTGATTCAATGAATCATTATTGTCCGTGTCCGAAATATTAATTGACGTTGACGACATATGACTATAATCATCTTCATCCATAACTAATAAGTTTTTAAGAAGTTGTAGAAATATCCGTAAAATAGTTAGGTATATGAATTGTTCAAATCACTCTTAGTATGTACATTCAAAATCAAAACGCACTGAATGACGTGACTCGTGCTGTGAATCGTTCTGCGTGAGTGCGCGTCACAATCAAGTTGCGACACGTACAGCGGTCAGCGCCGTCAGCGGTAGACTAAAAAATCTTTAGAAGCGAGTGAGGCGCACGCGCACAAGTCGAAGGGGGGGTGCGGGGCGTGCAGTGTGCACGCTATGGACTCCTGCCATATTTACATTTATCTGATACGCAGTAAAATTAAATATTAATTGTTTAAAACAATTAATTTAAATCAAATAAAATTTTAATTGCAGTTGAATTAATTGTAAACCACAATTAATAGATTTAATTGCAATTGATTTTAATTGCATTTCACAATTAAAAAATAATTGAATTAATTTAATTGCAATTAATTTAGTTGAAATAAAAATTGTAATTGTTTGCTTCTACAATTAAAAATTTATTCAATTGTGCCCAACACTGCTACCTAGCTTCTGTTCACGTAGTGGTCGCTTATCGAACAGACAGACAGAGTTAGGATATGGATTAATATTATGGATATGGATTAGTATGGATTGATAAAAGATTCTACTTACGAGACTTGATGTACTCTGCCGTGGGACGCATACACTGCTTAAAAATTCTGCATGTTTAAACCAGTACAGGGTCGGTACATAGACATCGTCAGAAGAGCAACCGCTTTTAGTAGACTGCTTTATTTTGGTTAATTCTGTTGTATACCGGGTCCTTATCGTTTTTATTTTATGTTTAATATCTTCTTCAGTAATCTCTAAGTTTAAATCACTGATTAGAGATTTTATAGAGTTTGCCCGCATTGTTCGGTCTTTGTATTCATCAATTTTGTGGTTCCAAAGGCATTGATAATTTTTAAAGTTCTCCAAAAAAAGTAATGTATTTTGATCGTTCCACTTGAACACCATTTTGCCGCATGAAAACAATATAGGTAATAACACACAGAAAAAAATATAACTTCGTCGACAACGTGATGTCCGTCGGCTACACTGCCGTGTTTAGGATATGTGCAGTAACTAGGGTTTTTGACGAAATTGAGTTAAGTACATATTTGGAATGAGGAAAAAAAACTATATTTTGTACTCACTCCTGTATCAAAATTCCTTTTCTAACCATGAAATCCAGGAAGCAAAAGCGCAATAACTAGGATTTCAATTCTTAATATGCTTAACTTATGTGCAGTAATCATAGATACGGCACCACTTGATCATTGAGGTATATTATCAATCTACAAATAAATGCAGTATTCAAAGTTACTGCTCATATTTTATTATGATTTATAGAGTACATACGTAAATTCCTACTTAAAAGTGCAGTATCTTATAGTTACTGCTTTTATACTTATTATGTTGTACGGGTTCATAGGGAACAGTTACTTATAAGTGCAGTATGTATTAGATACTGCGTTTATTCGTAGAAAGTTTATAATTTCGTACACGTACTTACATACCAAGTTCTACTATATTACAATATACTGCATTTATTAGAAGCAAATCATACATCATTTTCAATAGAACGCCATAAATCCTGTGTTAAATCAGTGAGTTACTGCAAAAATGCTAGGGAACTACTAAGGTGAGCGGGGCAGACGCGCGGGGATGGGTCATCGGGGTCATCCTTGCGCTTCGCGAAGTTGCGTTCGTGCCGGGAGGGTATGTTGTGTGTTTCGTTAGCTTCAGTTTATTTTACGCGGTAAGTTTATTTGTTAATAAATTAGTAAGTATATATTTTAGTAGGTATTATGTAAAGATATTTTATCCATAATACATTTTAATTATTAGTATTCATATTATGTTATTAAATTTAATTATTAGGTGCCTACTTTAGGTTATAGAATTATAAAGTGTTATGTAGGTATTGAAATGAAAAATATATATTTGTTGATAGTTTACTTAACAAATGTAATGAAAGTAATCTCTTAGAATATTAATAAGTACTTATTCAGTTTGTGTGGTAGTAAGTAGTACTTACGTAGTATGTGTGGTGTAACCTTGAATGACAGGATAACGAATAGTGTGATAAGAGATCGTTGTGGTTTGAAAGATGATAATAGTGACTAGGATTGAGAAAGGTATGCTTAGGTGGTTTGGTCATGTTGAAAGAATGAATGAAAGTAGATTAGTGAAAGAGATATACTAACAACTCAGATGTGGCTGGAAGTACTAGCAGAGGTCGTCCTCTATCCTAGATAAATACCTACACCTACCTATTACCTATGCCTTCTACCTACTACCTACCTTTGCCTTTGCCTATTTACCTTAACATACAAAATTTTAATTGATTTCAGGCCAAGATGATGTCTAGAAGAGATTTAATCTTAGCGTTAGTTAAATCAAAACCCGAAACTCAGCCTATTTCATTGCCATTTACCATCAAGAGAAGCAATCTTGATGCCTTAAAGAATAAAAAGAGAGGGCCACTTCATTCTACGGACATAGATTTAAAGTGTTTAGAGTCTATACATGATACAGCTGATGATGAACCATCTGAAACCACTGCACCTACGCACATATTTGGAGACTCCGACGATAGTGTAAAAGATACGTTTTTATTACCTAATTAGTGAAGAAATAATTAAGACTGAATGATTAATAAGCTCAATATGAGATGATCTCAAATTATGTGCCAAATAAATAAATAAGAACTGTATTTTTGTTGACTTTTGAAGTATTTTTAGTTATTTTTGATTTTGATTCTCAATTTTATATTGTTACTATAATTATAAGTACCTAATTAATATTGTGATTGATAATAATAATTTTCAGTATTTTATAATAAAGCAATTTACGTACCTTTTTTGTTTAATTTCATTATTTTTCTGACTAAAGGTATAAATATAATACCATATTAACTTAAGAAGACCTTGTCATGAATGCAGTAACTACGTAGTTACTGCACTAATGCCTAATGTTAAGTAAATTTTAACATCCATCTACGACTACGTAAAACAGCAGTATGTTAATGTAGCTTAACATAAGTGCAGTAACTTATATACTTACTGCAGTTATGATTAAAATTGTTTTTCTGTTATAAATCTTATTACTAATCATAAATAGATTTTTGCTTTTAATCAGTTAACCTTAAAGAATTATGTCGTTTTTTTGCATTCGTATTATTCTACGAAAAAAAACCTGTCTTTTGATATATAAAAAGTCATCATAACATATCTGGACTAGGAGCTACAGAAAAAATAAAATTAAAAACTTTAACCGCGTTTTTCTCGGAATCATGTCAGACCTAGTTACTGCACATATCCTAAACACGGCAGTACAGGACTCGAAACTAAATGGCCGAATCCGAATGAACGTTCTCTCAGTGTTCAGACCGTTCATTTCTCGTTCATTCGGAGTGGGAATGAAAGATACCGGATTTGAACCTGCGACCTTACTGCACACCGGGCAGCCGCTCTTAGCCATCCAGCTACGGTCGCCTCTTACCGGCACCCTAAATTCTCAACTGTATGATACGTCACTTCGTGACGTCACGTTCACCCATTTGTTCCTATCTTAAGTAGGTACAACCAACATGGCGAAGTTACATTCAGCACATAAATGTTGTAACGAATGAACGTACGATATTTTAACTTTGATTATTTTTATAGCATTTAGCTATGCTTAGCAAATTATACTAAGAAACAGTTGAAAAAGATATGAGACCGGCAGGATTTGAACCTGCGACCTTACTGCACACCGGGCAGCCGCTCTTAGCCATCCAGCTACGGTCGCCTCTTACCGGCACCCTAAATTTCTCAACTGTATGATACGTCATTTCGTGACGTCACGTTCACCCATTTGTTCCTATCTTAAGTAGGTACAACCAACATGGCGAAGTTACATTCAGCACATATCTTTTTCAACTGTTAACATTTTAACATTATATAAAATACACATAACACAAAAAAGACAATACATATAGAAAAAAGAATATAACTAGTTGAACTTACAAAAAAAATCAGAGAACTAATAACTGCGAAGATTACTTTGAAGAATCTAATACAAATGAAAATTCCTCGCACTGAACATAAAGAAATTCACTCAAAACCAAAATATACATCAGACTCGCTATGGGTATCAGATTCTTCAGAATCTGATTGTTCTGACTGAATTCCTTCGTGTACAATGTCAGGAGTTCTCATTTCCAAAAGGTCACAGACTTCAGGACTCATTTTGCCGCGTTTAGTTTTAGGAGCAGCACGTAAACTTGCAATGTAGGGGTCTGAAGTTATAAGTAACCTATTAATTAGGTCCGTATTCGTGTCCACTCTTGATGTCTTTCGCGTAAATAGTTCTCTGAATTTTCTGTTATGCTTATTTCTAGCCTCTTGTGCTTCTTCTGAAAGTTGGCCGATCGGAAGAACACAGGAAGCAATTATATCCTTGCCGTGATAAAGGATTTTATGGACGCTTACGGGCATTGAGTACCATGAGTAGTGCTTAATATATAAGTCCCTTGTTTCCTTAGCAAATTCCTCAAACTTATTGATATTAATATGAAACCCACTGTTTATACACTCTAATATGACATGGAATCGCTTAATAAGCTCAACGTTGACACCTGTGATTTCAGCAGATTTTTCTGGATTTCTGAAGAATTTACGCGCTGTGTTCCCGTCATTGGTATTGCCTGTTTGTTGTTTTGGCATATCTACCAGTAAGCCTAACTCACTCCTAAACTTTTCTTGCACTTGCTTCTTTTTCTCCGCAACTTTATTTTTATTCTCAGCTCCTCGAGCCTGCCATGATTGTATGTCAAGCCTATATGAAATATGCAAGATGCATTCAAAAAATCTTATCCACGAATGTAGTGGTGACAGGCCAAGAGAAAGAAGATTGCTGTTTATCGGCTTTTCTAAAATGCTGCTTTCATTATTCATGTCCGTAGGTTTAGCAAGTCTGTGTAGACGCACATGATGCTACAGCATTACAAATTTTGGCATCAATCATGCAGAATATCAATGTTGGCTTTACCAATACTTCCATGTCATTTACTATGATTTTAGTAGGTGAGAGTGAAGTTACTTGATCCTTAATTTTATTAACCTCCATCGTTATAACATTCACAGTTTCCTTGGCGAACACAAACTTAATGGGACGACAATATCTAGTCGAAGCTGGCGAAGGGTTTTGCCACACAATGTTTTTATCGCTTTTGTCATTTATTGCATTCATTTGAATTGGCACCATTGATATGCTGAATAAACTTTCATCGCTGCAATATTCTTCAGAAAATTTTTGTTTGTATTTATTTTGCTCCGCTCCATCACAGCCCCATTTCACAATTATATCTAACCCTTTTAAGTTACTAATAGTCTTCAGTACATCTTCTTGCACTTTACATGATCTCAAAATCGTATGATCCATTAGACTTCGTAACTTAATTTCAGCATGTATTTCAGTGACATTAATGTCACTAGGGTATAGCACAATTGTTTTGCAGCTTTAACTTTGTAGTACGAGGGATATATTTTCTTGTTGATTCCTCGAACTTGCTCCCTTATAGTATTATATTGATGTTTTGAGAGATTCGCATCGATCATTAATGCGAGAGCTTGATCTGGCGAAAGTCCAATTGGATCAGAGCTCTCTAAACACTTCCGAGCTTTTTTCATGACAGTACCTCTTCTAGGCGAAAACTGACAAAGCTCTTTCACAATTGCTGCTGAATCCTTTTTTCCTTGTTTGCGAAGTTGCACTTCAGTTGCCATCGATATCTCTTCCAGAGTCGATGATTCAAGCAGATGTTGAATACGCCGTCTTTTTGTTTTAGTGCTCGAACTTTCAAAATCTTTTTGCGGTCTGCCGAAACAACCCGAACTCGTTTCAGGTAGTGACATACCCTCGAGCGCTTGGTTGACAATATCAGGTAACGGTATGTTTCCTTCTAACCATGCACAATTTGTATTTAGGAAACGCTTTCGATGTCTTCCCGACTTCGACCATCTTGCTTCGATTTTTTGGCAAAAACTTCTGATAGCTACTTTTAAACTTCGTATAACGTCATCAGAAAAGGACGGGTTACCAAGTTCTTGCAATATATGGTGTAATAAAGCATCCGTTCTTATTTCTTTTGCGTTAGCAAACCAAACATCGAAAAAAATTCTACGTGAAATTTGCGAAGACATTCTGAAAATAAAGAAAAAATGTATGAGTGTCGCAAATATTCGCAAACAAATGAACCTTTTTCTTGTAAATAATAAGTCGTTCTTTAAGATAAATATAATGCGGGATCTGTATATTGCGATATAATGGACTAAAACTCAAATTACAAATTGGCTTAGTAGTATTTTCATTAAAAAATAATCTCTCTCTGTTCAAATGTTACTCATGATTACGCTCTATAACATATTTAAAAAAATATATAATTATGGAGACTTACCTTAAAACTGCCAAGAAAATAATAACAACACACAACCACAAGTAACGCACAGATAAACATGTATATTCAACGAGCAAACTCAGCCGAATGACGCGATCACTTTGAGCGCGTAGTCGATGAAACACAGGTAGTCGGTTGTTTTGACCCTTTTTCTATTGTGTCGTGCGAATTCTTGGAAAATAAACCTTAGAGCCAGGTAATATGGTTTGTCTTCTTTGATTATAAATAACTATTTTACCTGTGTTGACTAGTGTAGAATTTGACTTTTGACTCTCTAGATTGTGAAAACAACGCACTGTGCGCCGGGTAGGATGATTCATACAACAAGTGCGCTTGCAACTGCACGTGCGCGTTGTAGTTCTTAGAAACAATTGATTAACTTATAGTTTAATACATAATACATAGGTAAAAATGTAAATCACCTAAAAAGAGGTATAAAAAATGACCAAACACAGCCTAGAGGCAATTCCCGCCAAGTAGAGAGCCACTCCAACACCCACTCTGAGTCAATCACTCATGACGCACATATACACATGGGCCTCTATATCTGATCACATCTCCAGCTCTCTCAATCACAGCTGAATACATGGTAAGGAGAGGCAGATGAGCATTGATCCACTCCACAGCTTGATCTTTTCCCCTAAGGACCTCAGCATCCGGGTCATGCATGCATCTGTGGGAATGACACACTCTCACAGCCCTCAGAGTGTGATGACAGTGTACAGATCTCACAGAGGTGACTTTCACCACAGTGAAGTCAGATAAGATTACTAGCTTCAGGATCATGTAGAGGCTGTAGATTTTTGTGCTTGCTGTTCTGTCATGGGCCTTCAAGCCCTTCAGATACTCTTCCTCAGCAGCGCCCATATGAGATGCTCTTGATGACGAGGGTCTTCTCAGACTGGAAGTTGTCTCCAGGATGCAGCTTTTAGTTGTTCTCTCGAGGTCTCTCAATGTCACAGGAACATGCGATAGCAAGCGAACAAGGGGTCCATACGGGTTTAAACAAGCTCCCGTGAGTAACAGTGATCTTCGCGCATGCTCTTGGTTCCAGGCAGTAGCTGTTGTGAGGCTGATCATGTGTGGTGATATGCCTGGAAGGGGCATCTTGTAAGTGGGGAGGATGGTGGGTCCCGCCTGTATTAGACTGTCCACACCTGCTCCGATCACGACCCAATGCGATCCCAGAGGGCTGCTAGTCAGGTTGAAGGGTGGTACCACCGCAGGCAAGGTAAGGATTGTGATTAGTCGCGTAGTACATATCGACGCAAGAAAGCAATCTTGTAGTATCTCGAACAGTTGAACTTTACACCAGAGCCAAAAAACTATTTAAAAAATTCATAACTAGTAAACTAGCTGAACCAGAGAGATAAATTTTGTATCACGTCATTCTTATAATAAAATTTATCAGATGGCAATTATGATAGTATTCTAAAGTTAGTCTAACATGCGTTTTCATTGAGTTACAGCAATTGGTATTTTAATTTGAAGCTGCAATATTGCGGTATCTTTTTAGTTATAACATAGGCACAAGAAAAAGCTTTAAAATTTTAGGCAACGATTATGATTTATCTAATAAGAAGTAAATTTGTAAGTCCTGTCATTTCGCTATATCTAATATTCTTTTCAGAAGTACCCTTAAATACAATGTATAATTAAAAATGTTTTTTGTTTATTTAAACAATATTATTCGGCAAATAATCTTTAGTAATTATGCACTCAAATAAAAAAATCACACACACGAGCACGTACACGAGCTCTGAGAAATATCCTGACAGATATTTTGGACGAAATATCAAAAAAAAATAGTACAAATTATTAAAAAAAAACATAATTATAAATTTCGTAGGTACATGTTCCTTAGACCTTCATTTAAAAGCAACAAAAAAATAACAAAATAAACTATTATAGGTTAGACACCAGCAAAATTTGATGCAGTCCTTACTGGTCTTCATCCTCTTCATCAGACTTATTTAAAGCGTCAATTACTTTTTTGTCGCGTTTTAGACATAAGTATTCTTTGGCGTATGTTCTGGGTATTATATTTTTGTCGACGAGTTTTTTTAAGTCGTTGTATTTTTGCAACGATACTGGCAATTTTGCAGAATATAAGCAATATTTTGGTTCAGAACCATTCAGTCTACATAGTGTGAACTCTGTAGCTTCAGCATCTGGTAACATAGAATATTTAATGAACATTTTGTCAGGATTTGACTTTTTGAATGTTGCAATACATAATTTAGAAATTTGTAGTTAGTGGTTCTTCTTAAAAGTACTGTTTAAAATGACTTCAAATCCCATAAAGTCGTTACCTTCCAAAACAGAGACTCTATAAGGAGTAGGATTTTTACGCGCCATCTCGACGACTATCGGCCAATGAGACGGTGCCCATATAGTCGTTTTTTTTATAGCACGTTCAATAGTGGCGTGCATGCTGTCCACAGGCATAAAGGTGTGCCCGGGTATCAAGTAATTCATTTGAATTACATCTATGTTTTTAGACTTGGATAGAAAATATCTTAACATACTCAACATCGTTTTATTTTTGTTTTGACCATAACATGAGTCTGAATACAATAGTACAGTTTTGACTATTTGACGTTCATCTACTTCTTGAAGGTATTTGAACACGCAAGTAGAAATTTCATTGGCTCCGCGGTGAGCGTCAACCTCGGTCCATAAATTGCAGTAACCTGCCTGAGTATTGCTTTCATAAACTGTCATATTATATACAGCTATTTTCCTTGAATAATACAGGGCCATATTTTCACCATGCGGTGTATTTAACACCTTTTGCATATCAAAACTGGCACATATCACACTTGGATCTATGGCATTTAGTTTCTGGTGGCACTGAAATCTTTTATAGGACTCATTTTTTTCCTTCAAGTGGCCTTCAAAGTTCAACAATTCTTCTTCATTTTTAACATCGTAAGTCTGTATCATACAAGTCATGCACTTGTCTTTTTTAGGGACGTGAAATCCTATATTGTAATTATCCTTTAACCAATTTGAAAAACTTTGAATGACATTTTGTTAACACCATTATCAGCACAATCTTTTGAATAAATGCGATACAAATTAGAAATGTTTTTAAAATCATCAGGTAAGTAAAGGCGAGTCGAATCTTTCCTGCAGTAATGCGAGGGTACAAGAGGCAAAGATGTTATAAATTGCTCCGCATGTCTTATTATTTCTTGTTTAGTTCTATTGCCACCGCCGTTTTTTTCCTGCCGTCTAATTTTGCAAATCCCTCGACTGTGTTGTCTAGTGTGTATAACAAAAACCTTTGTGTAATATCAAGCGTGTTAATTAAAAATTTTTGACACACTTGTCTCCTTCCATCGTCTTCATTTATATAGTATGCGTATGAGATATTTCTTCTAGATGATTCACCTTTGTCTGTCGTATAACATTGCACATTTTTTTTTATAGCACATTGTGAGATCCAGTCTTTCTGGCGTTGTGAGCTACCAAGGTTCCAGTAATAAGTAAAAAGCCGTTGGCGTCTTTCTTCAGTTATTTCTCCACAATTCCGTTTACAAATAACGTCTTTACAAGGGTTAGGCTTCATTGATTTAGATGGAATATCTTCTCCCTTTTCATTGGTATAGTCCTAAAGTTCGTTTCAGTTTGTTATCACTTTTAATATCCCTTTTCTTTTTTTGTCTAGGTGTTAAAAATTCTTCTACTTTAGTTGCTTCTTCAGTTTCGGTTTTTTTACTGTTATTTTTTTTTTCAGCTTTATTACCATTTCTGCGTTTTGAGTTTTTTGTTTGTTTTTTTGTTTTCTTCCTTGCTTTTTTGCTCGATATCGAATCATCAGATGTTTCACCTTCATTAAATGATACACTAGACTCGTCTGATGGAAATGCTTCGTTCAATAATAACGTGTCAGCATCCTCTTCTTCAACAAAATCCGGGTAGCTTTTGTCAAAATGAAGTTTTTTTTTACATTTCCGATTATATCTACTGGATGGTTCATCACAGTGGTTGGATTTTAGATCTTCAAAATGCGGGTTGCCATATTTTTTCCAAGATATTCTCCGATTACATTTGCCGATGACTGAGCATCAAGCAGAGGGCTACTATTTGTTTTAGACACTACTCTGATTCTATTTAGTGATAACTGAGAGTCAAGAAGAGGGCTCACATTTATTTCAGGAACTGCTTTAATTGATTTTGGCGATAACTGTTCACTTTCTTTTTCACATTTATTATTTTCTGCTTCACTATGAGCAATACAAGAATCAGTAATATTAAATTCTTTAACTGTATTTTTTTTTATATCCTGAAACACTTCTGGACTTTCCAAACTATCACATTCATAAGTTACTAAAACTTCATAACGATTCTGTAAATTTTTATTCGTTTCAATTTCAGCTATTGTACCTGGGGTCAAAATAGGCTGAACGATCTGGGCAATATTTTCCAAGTTATTTTTGCTAACATCATCATCATTCTGCACCGAATAAACGTTTTCAATTACGCGCTTTGTTTCAGACATATAAAATCTTGGTTTCCGAAAAGTGGGTGTGAGATCTTTAACAACTCCTACAGTTGCTGATGATCTTACGTTTCTTTTTTTCATCGTCTTCGCAAGTGTCTCGCTGTGGTTTTAATTCATCCTTCCATTGTCGACGTTTCGCCATCTTTACATAGGATTCCAGGTAAGCGATCATTCGATCTTAGATCAAATTATTATCTGAAATAAAAATAACATAAGTAAATTAATTTAAATAGTTATGCAAACAAAGTTACGAAACATGAAAACAAACGTCAGATAATATCGTGATACGTGAAATCAATAACGGAGGATGAGAATCGGCGGTCATCCATCTGACAGCAATCAACAAACCGCCCACCCGCCGCGTCCATACTTTAATTACGAGGGAAAACTTTCAAAAGGCACCTGGCCCTCGGCTAAGTTAGGGATTCTTATCTCACTAAAACCACCCTGGTGATCACCATCAGCATGATTATAGAGGGAGGTCCCAGGTTCTCTTCACATACCTAAGGCGCAGTACAGCGGTTTTGGTCAAACTAAACTAATAACTTAAGAAGGACTTAAGTGTGAAGGAAGCTTAGCTCCCTGTTTACTCATTAGGCTAAGCTATATAACAATTGTGTTGGTATGCCTATGTCAATAAACGAAGTGACTAAATCATTTTATCTACACCCATGTTATAAATCCTCTATAAAAGTTCTTGAAGCAGTTAGCTTATTGCCAACATTAAAACAGCCAGTGTCATAAAATTTGTCTGCACGTGTAGTGTAGTGGTTTAAGCGGTCGCCTCGCCGCTCTCCACTGCACTGGTGTTGTGGGTTCGATCCCCACATGGGACAAATCTTTGTGTAATTCGCAAATATTTGTTCTGAGACTGGGTGTGCTTGAGTGAGTGAATATGTGTATTTGGCCTTGTCATTGGGACCATTGGATAGTGTAATTGCTTCTGGCGTTCTATCTAATGTAAAAATCCAAAAAAAAAAAAAAAAAAAAAAAAAAAAACCATTATACCACCCAAACGGGTGTTATAATGAATTTCAAAAAAAGAACATGTCATGCACGCGCGTTTCACTACCACAGTGCCGTGATTTAAAAAAAAAACTTATTCAAATTTTTGAATTGACGTCGCGTCGTATCCTTTTATATTTTATACTTTATACATTTTATAATAATTGTATACCTACTCGTTGTATTTTAAAAAAAATATTGTTTAAAGGTTGTTCAAACCTGTTGAAGTAATTATCATTGTAAAATTAATAAATAATGTTCAAGCGCCTCCGGGGGCCTATGAAAATAAATGATTTGAATTTGAATTTGAATTTAATGATTTCATTTTTTTGTTGTTTCAACTCATTTTAATTATTCATATTGTATCAAATTATTTATATATTTTTATAAACTATCACACAACCTTTTTTTAGTCATATGAGTAAATCGATATTTTCATGGCACATGCCAATTTCATTGCATTGTGCACTTTCCATATTAAAAATAAATAAATAAGACTAGCTAATATAATAAGTTATTTAATTTCTTACAGTAAAACTACACTTTTTAACCAATAGATAGAATTTATCGTAATTTCTTTCCTACCATCCTAATAATTAACGCACCTATCAACAAACATTTCACGATAATGTTATCCAAGTATTGCAACGATCGAACACGGTTTACCTACTGCATTTATGCTACACTGTGGCACATCGAAACGCCCCACCCCGCGACCCTGCGAGCATACGGCGCGGGCGGCCGGCCCCGCGCGGGCCGCCCGCGCCCCTGTTCGCGAGTCCGTGTTTTAATACCTACACACCGTACTGCAAGAGCGCCTTAATACTGCTTGTATAAATAAAATATTATGAGAGGCTTACCACACTATCCAAATCCAAAGTTTGACGATATTTAAAACGAATTACAGATCGTTTTCCGTTGTCATTGCCGTGGTAATCAGGTAGAACAGGTACAAATCCAAAAATACAAGCCGAAGTCAAAATAATGTGGTAGTAAACACAAAGCACAGAAAAAGACGCACGAACACTCCAAGTTACAAAATTCAACTGCGCTGATGGTAACAACGTCACATAAAGGCCTATCCGCACTCGCACGCGAATCACGGCGCGAATCGCGACGCAAAGCGCTGCGCGAATTGGAGCAAGAACTGCCAACAGTCCACACTCGCAGTGGTTCGCGCCGGGCTCACAGTTAGTTCGCGCTCCTTGACGCGTATGCACGCCAAGCATTTAATATTTAATCTTCCAATTTTTCTCAAACAATCAACATAGTTTATGTGTAGTCGGTATGGACAGTGAAACCACTACAGCAGCTGCGGGGCTACTTTGCGCTTTGGCAATTTATAGTTACGCCTTAAAGAAAAAACGAACAATTCAAAAGAAGCAAAGAAAACGGAGATGGTGGATTACCACCATTCACCGAAACAGAACCAGGTAAGTACCAACTTATTATGCTTTCTCGTAGAGTTTAGAATATAGTAAGTACGAAGTACAAGATGGGTGAAATAAATATAATTATATTCATTTTTAACTATATAAAATTACAGTTTTAATAACAGTTAAAATGTAATATGCCGCTGTCACATATCTTATGGTGTGGGAACTGATACTTGATAACTTTGTATTTTGTTACAGTGCAACTATGGAGAAGCAGTTGAATGAACTAGTTGCAGAACCTTCAGATGAATTCAAAAAGTTTTCCCGGATGTCATTAAATGATTTTGAATATTTGCTTAGTCAAATTTCAACACGAATTTCAAAACAAGACACCCAATTACGAAAAGCTATTCCTGCTCAGATACGTCTTGCTATAACACTGAGATACTTAGCAACAGGAGACGACTATGAAAGCCTTCATTTTTTGTTCAAAGTTTCACCACAAATAATATCAAAAATTATACCAGAAGTTTGCCATGCTCTATGTGAAGTGTTAGAGGATGAAATAAAAGTAAGGACATAAATTTAATAAATTTAATATGCTTATTTAGAACTAAACTTAACTTAACTTAAGTCAAAAGCTGTCTGAACTATATCATTATCAGATGTGTTTGCATCTTGGTTCCCTGGTATATGAAGGACAGGATACTCGTAATCTGGTGTACGAAGTAGCCGGTTGGATTTAATAATGATACTAGAAGGTGGGGCTGATAATACTTGTCTATTTTGGTAATAAGTATTTTGATTCGCCTGCTCATAATGAAATGGAGGCTCTGAATGCGTAGATGATAATGATGTGCCCGGTCTTGGTTCATTAAAATTAGGTGGCGATGGAGTCATCCCTAAAGGGTCATCAAATTGGTATCGTAAATACATGCCGTCAATGTCGTGCATCAACTTTAATCTATTCTTGTCAGATAATTTTGGCAACTTATTTGCTAATAGTTTTCCATATAAATCGCAATCATCGTCTTGCTGCAGAGGCTGTAATGGGTTCCTTTTTAGCGAGGATTTGAAGGTGGCAAGAGCGTCTTTAACGACATTTCCTGCGTCAACCAGTTCTGAAGAGATTTTGCGTCGGCGGATTGTCTGGTCGCTGTCTTTTTGGGTGTTAATAGACTGACTTCGATTTTCATTCATTTCTTCAACATTCTCTTCAATAGCTTCGAGATTTACTTCTTTAGGCTCCTTCACCCCACGTTTCTAAAAAAAAACACACATACATTTAGGCACCTACATAATGTTTTTTACATGAAGGTTTTATATATGTTAACTTTTTTGCAGATACCATCTTGTCCAGAAGAATGGCTGCGTATTGAAAGAGGATTTGCAAGAAAGTTTCCTCGAGCGATTGGATCTATTGACGGCAAACATATTGTTCTCGACTGTCCATTCAATTCTGGTTCTTTATACTATAATTATAAAAGAACCTACAGTATAGTATTACTGGCATTAGTTGATAGTCAATATAATTTCATTTTTGCTGACATTGGTTGCCAAGGCAGAATAAGTGACGGTGGAGTTTTTACAAATAGTCTTTTATGGAACAAGATGTGCACAAACAGCTTAAATTTACCACCACCGCATCCTTTACCAGGTTCGAATATTGATGTGCCCTACGTTTTTTTGGGGGATGGAGCCTTTGCACTGTCAGAACATTTAATGAAGCCCTATCCTGATCAGCACAACATGGGATCTGCAAAACGTGAATTCAACAAAAGATTATCTTCAGCTCGGGTAGTGGTAGAAAATACTTTAGGTATATTGGCGGCCAGATTTAGAGTGTTTAGAAAAGCAATCCCATTACAACCACAAAAGGCTAGCCTTATGACATATACTTGTATACTACTACATACCTTCTTGAGACGAAGTTCTACTTCTACATATCTATACACCACCCGGATCTATTGATATGTTTGATGATGATGGAGTACTTATACAACCTGGATCGTGGAGGACAGATCAAGAAAATACATCCGCTTTTCGTAACTTGAGAAGAGTACCTCGGCGATCAGCAACTAACGCCACAGAAACAAGAAACGAATTCACAAAATATTTAAGTAATATTAAAGTACCTAACTAATAAAAAATAAAGTTACCTACTTACCGTATTCATACTTTTTTTACACTTTAGAGTATCTCCCAAAAAAGCATCCATTGCTTCGTAAGCGAACCAAATAGGCTGATATATTTCATCGGCACCAGCTCCCGATTGAACGGACTTCTTAACTTTTCCCTTGTAGCTCTTATAGCTTGACATTAGAGAATCTTTTTTCTTTTTCAAATCATCAATTGGTATGTCCATCACCGTACTTATTCGCATCCAAGCATCGTGGGTTTTCAATTTATTTTTATAGTCTTTCAAATTTATGTCCCACAATACCGGCTCAGCACGAAAACATTCTATAAACGATAGTTCTAATTCATTGCTCCAGACGATACTCATTTTGCACGCAAAATCGTAGTCTTTATTAAAAAATGAGAACACAACCGTCCGTGTCAATTTCTACTGAGCGACTGAGCTGCCCGCGAATGTAGAGTCTTGTCGTGTTCGCGTCGCGCTTCGCGCCTGCGAGCCCTTTGTCGCGGGACAAAAAACCGACAATTTTCGGGGAACACAGCGCGAACGAGCCGCGAAGCCGCGAAGAATATGTGAATCGGATCTACACTCATGTTACGCGGGTGCTTCGCGCCTTCGCGCGCGGTTCGCGCGCGAGTGTGTAGACGGCTTAACACCTATGGTAGAACAGGACGGCAGTACGCATCAAACAGAGATAGCAATAAACAAAGCGTGCCACGTGCACCGCACGCGCAAGCGGTCAGATACTTTGCATTCCTTAGCGTTATTGTGCGCTTTAGGTAAACAATAATCCTATTATTAATAAATGCTTTACAAAACTATTTTAGTTGCAAAAGAAGGATAGCATAATTCAAATAAAATACAATTTTCTGTTTTTTTTTATTTGCTATTCGTTTCTTTACGTTTTTATTGTAAAATTTTATGTTTACAACTTATTATTACAACAATAAGCTAAAAGATGAAATACTATTTTGAAAGTTCAATATAATATTTGTACAATCTCTGAAAATAGTAAGTTCCTCGGGATTTCACAGGCATATCCATACTATTGATGTCACAAAATCGCAAGTACATAAAATTAAACTACCTATTCCGAGCACTAATTATCAATATTGCCAGTAGTACCATGTTGAATTTTGATATTTGGTACTGAATATCCGAATTATTCGTTATTCGTAAATTACGACCTGTCGTACCAAGGAACGCGGACCGACTGGTTACATGTCTCTGTTGCTGACGCATGCAGTGCCGCTACAGCCGCGAATATAGGAATTGAGTCGCATTTTTTGAATCCGCGAATAGTGAAAACGCGAATGAAGGAAGCGCAAATAAGGAGATTTTACTGTATTCTACGAATAATAAAAGTAAGGAAGCGTAATTGTGAACAAAATCAACAAGAAATTCTGCTCCACACACTACTACATAGACAAAGTATTCAAACTAAAGAATGAATGAATTCATGGTATTTGAAGCTGCCGCCGGTAGGTCAGTTAGTATCGTGCCAGCTATTAAATTATGCGATGTGGCTCTACGGAGAGTGCGTAAATTTAAATACTTGGGGCATATACTTACCGCAGACCTCAGAGACGATGAGGACATAGAACGGGTGCGACGGGCGTTGTCTGTGAGAGCGAACATGATAGCTCGTAGGTTTGCGCGATGCACGGCAGAGGTAAAAGTGTCGTTGTGCCGAGCTTACTGTACTTCCTTTTATACGTGCAGCCTATGGGCTAGCTATACTCAAAAATCTTACAACGCTCTTCGTGTCCAATACAACAATGCGTTCAGGGTGCTGTTGAGGTTGCACCGTCTCTGTAGCGCGTCTGGGATGTTCGCAGACGCCCGAGTGAACTGCTTTTATGCCACAATGCGCAAGCGAGGGTTGTCCTTGGTGCGCAGAGTGAGGGGCAGCAGCAACAGCATACTGAGCATGATTGCGGATAGGGTAGATTGTGCCTACGTAAGACATTGTTGTGAATTGCATGTGAAGAAAGGAAATTAAAATAAATTAAATTCACGATTGACTTTAACCTAATGTTTTTATTCAAATGTTATTGTTGTTTTATTTTATTTGATTTTATTATTATTCAATTTGACATCATTTAATTTAATTTAATTTTTAATCTGTTTTTATTTTAATTTTATAATAATGTGATATATTTTAATAATTTATGTGTCAATTATGTAATTAATTTTAACTGCTCCATTTTAAAAATTGTTAGGTGTGGACTAATTTGTCTGAATAAAGAAAATTATTATTATTATTATATTATTAAAGAAAATTTGTATTCCGGCAAGCGCGATTATTGGTTCTCGGTGTGGCGGTATCCGCACATAATAAATGTCACGTGACCGCGAGTGCTGAATCGAATGACAGAATACAGATAATAGTACTTGGTTCGCGTGCCTGCTGCAGTCCGAGATGCGTGGACGGTACTGCCCCTTTCTGACAGAAGAAATATAGCTGATGTATGTTATATTTTAAAAATTGCTTCAAACAACATAAATTGTCCTGAACTATTAAGTAAACTTCGTCTCAATGCACCCCCTAAGTTAATAAGGTCAGCAAAACCCTTACATGTACCTTTATCTTCTTCTAATTATCGGCAAAACTCTTTCCTTAATCGAGCGAGCAATAGCTTTAACTCGATGGCTAAAGATCTAGACCTGGATTTATTCTGCACTAGTATTCCTGGAATGTACACGTCCACATCTATCTTGTCAAATAAAATGTTGGGTGACCTACGACACAGGTTTTCCTAGTGTAGGCATCCACTTAACAACACACAATTGTAATGTGTATACTATTCTAGATATTAAGTCATTGGTTATCTTGCTATGTAAAAGAAATTTTGTATGCACCTAATTTGAAATAAAAATTGATTTGATTTGATTTGATTCCGGTGGCGAGGCGACGAATGAGTGAACAGTTCTTTGCCTAGAATGCTGCAATACCTGTACTGTACTTTGGTTGTATATTGTTTAAGTACTTTGATGTTTATAAATGTGTAATTTAATTTATGTATTTAGTTAGTTGTTTCTGGAAATGTATTTAATGTATTACTAAACGCGAGGACCTGTAATTGGCTATCTATCACCTAGTAACATTATTATTTAAATTAGAATAAGCTGTTGGACCTCCATAAAGATAATAAATAATAAATTAATAAATAAGTATGAACGGATAAGTCATAACAAAAAAAATATTGTATTTTTGCATTACTAATATTACTTGAAATAATTAGTTGTAATTTAACTAAACCATTCTTGAATAAGATTGAGATTTTAGTGGCTTTTTAATTAAAATGTTTCTTTATATGTGTAGTATTGTATCGTAAGCATCTAAAATTCAGAAATATTTTAACCCGTTTAAGGCTTTTCACCCACGAATAATAGTGATTGGTAGCGCCAATGTCAGACCAGCTGATAATTGCGTAACACGCTATCAGTAGCAATGCGTTTTATTTTGACAGATCAACAACATTCATTGCGGTTTTTAAATTGTAGATCAACCAATTTTTTCGAACATGTGAAGCAATGGATCACAGTCTTATTGATGTTGAAGTATATTACTTCAACAGTGATAGTGTGCTACGCAATTAGGGTGCAGGAGATGCGTGGATGGGGTTTTGAAAAATAAGTAAGCTTGTTTATATGTTTACTTTTTATTCAATAAAATAGCCTAAAAAATAATTATGTCCCTTTGAATATTATTAGTTTATTTAACTTATGACGGGTAGAAATGAGTAAAGATTCTTTTTTGGCCATATAATGTAATCGAACTCTGATAAATTTTTAAATTATAGCTTTGAGCAACATAATATCGTGATTACTTTCGATCGGATGACTTTCCTTTAGAGGTTTTAAAATATCGTTGCGTTCTATTATTGTGGCAAAACACTTAATAACCATTACTGGCAAATTGTGTGCTCTAGTCAATCCTTTTCCTTCTTGGTTAACAAGTTGCCTGATTAACGTTTCAGATCGATGACATATTTTGAAAACAATAACCGAAGGATAAGCTAATCCTCCAAAATCTTAAAGACATATCAGTTTATGAAAATAGAGTTTTTCATCTTGACTTACTTGACCTAAGGTCCTGTGTCCCCTAGACGGGGCAGAGGGCATCCACAGTGCGCCGCCATCCCGCTCGGTCTTGAGCTTCGCGCTTTATTTCACTCCAGGTTTTGCCGGTATTCTTCTCTAAGCTTTTCATCTGCCAGCAACAAATTGGTACAAGATGAACATTCGAGTTTGGTCTGCAGCTTTTTTGCAACAAAACCTCCTATATAACCCATAATTTGCTCAACTGTTTCTGGAAGCTGACGCTCCACATCCAGCATATTTGACAGGGCCATTCAGTTTTCCATCTCCATACCAACATTGGAGCTTGAATCATTTTTACGCTCTAGCAATTTGTGTCTAAAACCGGGGGTAGTTTTGTTTATAGCAGAACTACAATTTAATATGGAATCTAAAGGAATACAATTTCCTGTAAATTTGGACCGAAGCTCCAAATTTAATAGAAAACAAACAAAGAAAGAAAGAAAAATCATTTGGCATAATAAAAATAGAATACATTTTAATACATCTAAAACTAAATAATTTAAAATACTATTAATAATGCCAGAAATGGTACGCATCTCAGCACAATACTATATATATACCCAACTAGCAAAATTTCAACTTACAGGTGTCTCAAGACCTATATTTTTTACTCTTATAGCATACTAATAACCTGCTACAAGTGTCGATTTAGGCGCACTTTATAAGTGCATTATCACTTAGAGTCAACTTATAACGCTCTTATTGAATACTACTTTACTCTTACAATAATCTTGTTACTGCTCATGTAATACCAAATTAACTTACAAGGGTTTTATAATGGCACGCTTTGAGGGCAATTAGACTAAGACCGCTCTTACGACTGCCCTTATAAGTGTAATTCCTCTTATATTACTCCCTGGAAGCTCACTAAAGGAGTATCTATCATAAGAAGTGTGCGAGCGTGATAAAAAAAAATTAAAGGTTTATTTTTCAATTCATCTAAGTATTATTACATTTTATATTAGTAGTATTTTTATTTCCTTTGATCATTTAGTTCATTTGTTTGACTTGATAGTTATGTGTTTATAACTTAAATAACTTGCGAAGTACATTTCTTCGACTGTTTTGTGGAATAAAGTCATATATTTTCTCAGGACAACTTTGGAATGTGTTTAGAATATTAATAAAATAATTTTAATTAATTGTAAAATAAAATATGACGCCATTACGGATTTATAAGACCAATTACTCTGCTACAAGAGAAGCTTAATACTAAAATGTCTTATTTTACACTTCTTAAGTTAACTTTAAATCTTTTGGTCTTATTGAGTACTTGCATAAGGTAACTATTTGCAGCCATTAAATAAATTTAGGGTTCCTTTCAAATTATTATGATATACAAATTAATATCTTGTGGTTTCAATTCTCACATAAAGATTCTTTTTTTAAGATACGTTATACTATTATAATTATATCACGTTATGCCGTTTAAAATTGTTCAAACTTTTGAAAAAGGCTGTTATATGTTGACTGCAATACCTGAAGAATGGGAAGCAAATTGAATTTAATACTGCCCAAAAAAACATGAAAAACTAAGAAAAATAGAAAATTCAACACCAGATAAAAAACAACAATTTGGCACCAAATTAAAAGCATTTTGAAGAGATCCAATTTATTTTCTTTAGCTGAATACGAACTTGATAAAATGGACAACTTATCAGATCTATACTGAATATGACACCGAAAACAGCCTTTCTAGAGATTACTTAACAAACAAACAAAATAAAATTCTGAGATATTGTATTCTCGTTTTTGTACGGAACCATTGAACGATTTACAGGTTTTATCGTTTTCTATTGTACTACTAATAGCACTTAATAGTTTTTTTTGTGAGGATGTGTATTTTTGTTTAATTTTATTCCTATATGCTCCACTTCTTTTAAATCTTTTCCACTTTTCAAACTACATGTTTAACTATTACAAAAACTCAGCATTTTTTACACATATAAAATGGTCGAAATTCTTAATAAAGTGTTCAGAAGTCTTTCAAAAGACAAAATACTCTGACAGAGCTCTATTATAATTCTTAATCTCTTTAATTTGTCTTAGAGAAGATAATTCACACTCACAGCTTGTAAGCTTTATAGTGGTTTTATGCAAACGTTTTTTAAGGTCATAAGTGTAATAATACACTTACTGCAGACTCTACTAAGAAAAAATGTTCTTTTTAAATGCTTTTATAAGTGCAAAAAATATTTAAGAGCAATTACTCTTTAAAAATACACTAGTAAGACCACTATGCTGATAAATGTGTTATAACGATTCCTTATAGACCGCTTTAAGAGTACCTACTAAGTATTAATATTCTTTAAGTACAAAACTCCTTAAATAATGCCTTTATAAGATGTATTGTCATAGTCAAGACAAATGTAAGACTGCTCTAATACCTTAGTTCTTAAATCAGCATGTCCTTAAAATAAAAAAGTGCTAGTTGGGTATACATACACAATACATTTACATAGTGAAACAACTAAATTACATTAAGAAGAAACAACCACAACTAAACCCATACAATGTTAAAGCATTACATAAAACATAACTCAATTTTAAAATTAACAAATACAAATTACAAAAATATTGTTAAATCAAAATGGAACGCACCCATATATGCTTTTGACAACCACAAACAATAATTATTGTCAACAAGAAAAAAAACGGGGAAGAGCGGGGTTCTCAAAAACTCGTCCAAGCCAAACATAATCATACTGTTGTTTTGTAATAAATAAATTATTCAGCTATTTAAAAACAATGTGCCGTGTCTTCTGTATTGACTGTATAGTGTAAATGAAATGCGTGTGTGTGAAAATGTTATTCATTTGCTAACAGTGGAAACTTGTAATTGGCCATGTTTTATTATGTATTATCACAATATCTTGTACTAGCTGTAAGTTTTCCTAAAATATTAAAATAAATAAAATAAATAGTGTAGGATTGAATGTGTGATTTGTGTAGGATTGAATTATTGTGTTTTCACAAGTTTAGGTATTTGATTGGCAGAAGTCATGTTGTATACTATAAAGAGAAGAGAAGAATGCCATTGAGATAACTTTATGCACATGCGTGCAAACCACAGGTAATTATTTATATTTATTTACTTTGTTGTTTTGCCAGTAAATGTTTTTTGTACATATTTTTAAAACTAGAAATCATTTTCGGGCAACAGTACGTTAAATATAGCCGCCGCCATAAAAGAAAAGCTGCCGCGATATGCTGCTGTGCGATGTAATGGTGTAGAAATCAAATAATCTGAAGCCCTGGTTTTATATTGATTAACGTCACTAGAACATGCCAGCTTTCTTGCCAAATATTCTGGTTTTGCAGTGAGTACAACTCCAAATAATAATGTTGCTAGATGTTATTTCTACAATTAAAACTTTTTTAGCCTCCGTTGTGTTCCTAACAAGCTTCACCATATGACATGGGTCTGGACTTTTAGTAACTGGATGCTGGAAATAAGTTTTCAAGTTTTCGATGTCATCAAAGTTACATCCTAATAGTTTGGCTGCTGCAAGGTTAGAAGGACAACCGTCAAATGTTAAACTCACTACTTCTGCACCTACCTCGTGGCATCTTTCAAGACACATCGATATGACATTGCATAGTTGTTCGGCTGAAAAGCCATTAATCAAAAAATACCCCAACGGTAGTTTTACACCCGAAAACCCCCCCGTTGCAAAGTCTTGACTTATAATAAATACAATAACTCATAATGTTAATTCGGTTTGTAACTTTATTTTGCATGAGTTTACTCATCATAAATACAATAACTCTATTTATTTGTGAAGCATGAGTACATTATCTCTGTAAAAGGTTGGTATACACCAATCATAAGTACAATAAGTCTGAGATATTGTATTTATGACGAGCAACAAATATTGAAAATTCAAGTCCCACATAATATCATAAGTGAAACAACTAAAAGTTATTGTACTTATCACAAGTAATGTAAACACAATTAAAAGTGAATGTCACCACAAGTACGATTATTGTACTTTTCATTAGTAAATGTGTAAAAAAGAAATAGTTATTGTATTCTTGCTTACTGAAATTTCAGGTTCCTGAAGGTTTCATGAAAAGTCTCTTAGAGAGAATTGTAGATCTCGATTCGCTGATTCCGAATATGTATATAACTCAAAATCGTCAAAAATCGAGTTATTGTACTCTTAGCTTGCGCGGCAGCATCTTTGTTCCATTTTTGAAAGTGGATGATCCTCATAAATTACTGGATCGGTCTGAATTTGAACTGACCATCTGCAAAAATAAATAAAATAAATAATAATTAAATGGAAACAGAATAAATTTTTCGTTAACATTAGAAATTGTAAAATTTAAGCAAAACTTACTGTGCAAATAGGCACCGCAGTTATATTTAATCTATTTAGCTTGCCGTATTAACAAATATAAATATCGTCACTTGTAAAGTGTATGCTGCATAATTTACTACATTCGCTAGGCATCCAATCAAATTCGTTTCTTTCTAAACGAACCGCAGTTATCCACTTTTTCCGCTGCACTTTATTTTGCGGGAATCTGTGAAAATTATATTTATAATATAATAAATTATACTAATGCATACTATCATTTTTCTTTTAGTAAGGTAGTAAAAAAACGTATACAATAAGCTTTATATTGCATTTGTGTTGCATAACACTTTCGACTACATACCACAACTATAATTTTTTTCCAAATTCAAACAAAATTTTCTCGCTGACTCTACCGAGTTGATGTACCCAGTAAGGTGGGTTTGTTTTTCAAAAAAAGATAATTAACCTAGCAGAATTACTAGGATATTTTAAATCCAGAGGGTTGATACACTATAGAGGGTTGGTACCGAAGGGGTGACTTGAAGCACCACCAACTGCTTAATTACTAATGGGGGGGCTATATTATTCAATTTCAAGACAGAGATTTAAATTTTTACTTTTTAGCGCCTATCGAATCAGTATACCCACTGTTTTAAATACAACTATTGACAGTTTTGAAATGTCAGGCCTTTCGACGGAGTGTTCCTGGCTCATTGTCGGTGTTATTTAATAAAAGCAGGGATGGAGTTCGACGTTCTCTATCCGAAATAGTGCACTAAGTGAATGTAGGGCGTGAAATTGCCAAAAAGTTAACAAACAATTTAGATAAATATAGTAGAAGTACTGACTTTTGTCTTCAATGCTCGGTGCCACGAACTCGGACTCCAGAGGGGCGCCTGCTGGGGCTGAAGCCTCAAGGGTGGTTCAACGCACAGACGGTGCGTCAGCTTCGCATGCACTAAGGACACCTCACACAAGCCTCAAAGAGGACGTAAAACACAAACAAAGACACTGAACACAAAAAGTTTACAAATAGTCCAGAACTAAACAAAACAAACAAAAAACGCGGCTCCTACTCAAGGGACTACGACGCGGTACCAGAGTAACGGTTTCTCAGTATGGGGTAGATCCCAGAAGGGTGGTCAGAACACACTGATTTTCTATAGCTTCAATTTCAACCAAAATCAATTCTTGAATCTTCGATCTTAACCTTAGTGAACGCCTTAGAGGTGCATGAAAGGAGCCTCCCCGAGCGACGTACACTATCAACTCCTACGTCCGGCGCACCCTGGGCAGTCTGCAAGTTTCCACCAAGCAGACTGGCGAATCCTTTCACCACGATGGTAAGTCAACACCATGAGAATTTGACTGCAGCCATCGACACGAAAGAAGAAGAAGAAGTGGATTTTTTTCCAAATAAGGCAGAAGACTCAAAAAACAGTAAATCATCGCTTTTTCTTTGATACTTTCCCTCTCGAGAATCTCAAGTTTCTTCTTTTCTATTTCTAAAAGTTGATTATTTTTTTCGGTTCTGTTCATATGAATTTTCTTTCTTTGTGATGTTTGACTATAACTTTGAGATCCTAGAGTAACACTTGTAATTGTTTCTGAAGTAGAATTAGTCTGCACAGAACCTGGATTCTGCAGCTCCTCTAATGTTGTATTGGTTGTAATAGAATAATTATCATCATTATCTGTACTTAAGTTTGAATCTCTCGCGGGGCTCTCGCTCTGGTTCTTCTAGCTCTTTAAAAATAATAATTGATCATAATACTGCCATGTACTTTTACATATTTTATCAGCGCTATTTTATCTTTGGCTTATCAATTTAACCACATTCTTTAAAAAAATACGCTCTCAGATTTTTCCATCTTGCTTTTACTGTTTTGACTGAAACAAAAACCAGCAGTTAATATGTGGGGTGCATGAAAGGAGCCTCCCCGAGTGACGTACACAACGATTACCTACGTCCGGCGCACCCTGGGCAATTTGCTAGTTCTGCAAAGCGAATTGGCTAATATAATCCTTTCACCACGAGGGCAAGTCAAAATAATTTTTGTCTCAGCCATCGACACGACGAAGAAGAAGAAGAATATGTTATTCAGGTGTAGAGGAACAGGGTGTGTTGTTCCTCCACCACAAAGGGAGGATCCTCCGACCAGGCTCAGTGGTATTGCCTGGCGGACAGCTGTCCAATGGTAGCGTATTGGAAGTGGTATATATAGTCACTTGCTGTGAACATTTCGATATCGCGATTCAGCACTCGCGGTCACGTGACATTTATTATGTGCGGATACCGCCACATCACTCCCCTCCAAGACCGGAGGTCGATGAGAGTTCCAGTGAGTCGGATCTGAATTCCGCTAAGTCTACAGTGAGTCGAGACTGTGTGAGGCTAATTCCTCAGTGAGTCGAGGTGCGCGGTGGAGCGGTGAGATTCTCCAGTGAGTGGGGGTGATGCTGCGTGTTCTGATCACGTCGGGGTCACCAATGTAGAGGAACAGGGTGTGTTGTTCCTCCACCACAAAGGGAGGATCCTCCGACCAGGCTCAGTGGTATTGCCTGGCGGACAGCTGTCCAATGGTAGCGTATTGGAAGTGGTATATATAGTCACTTGCTGTGAACATTTCGATATCGCGATTCAGCACTCGCGGTCACGTGACATTTATTATGTGCGGATACCGCCACACAGGTATTAAACACTTTTTTTTTTCAGATATTTGGTTACTGGAGAATCCTATAGGTCTCTTGCATTTCATTTCCGCTTAGGTCGCACTACAGTTTCTGAGATTGTAAGCGAGACATGAAATAATTTGTGGAGTACACTGAAAGACGAATACACGCCAATTCCAACGACGGAGAAATGGTATGAAATTGCTGATAAGTACTATAACAAGTGGGATTTCCACAATTGTATTGGTGTAATTGATGGGCAACATATAAGGGTACAGTGTCCATGTAATAGTGGATCTTTGTACTATAATTACAAACAATATTTTTTAATTTTACTACAAGCTGTAGTTGATGCGGATTGTATAATTATTTTAGTAGATATCGGGGCAGAGGGGCGTCAGTCCGACGGGATGTAATTCTGGGAGATGCCCAGAATTACATGTGGTATTATGTCGTTTGTTCTAGGTAGAGCCTTCGGCTCCGGTATATTGAAAGTATGATTTATAATACTTTGGCCTATTTTACTCTTCAAAAAAATACCCGCATCTCCTTCTCTTCCATATGAACCAACATCAATGGCAATAAATTTGCAATCTGCATCGACAACTGCTAGCAATACCATAGAATAAAATTCTTTGTAGTTATAATATAATGATCCACTATTGTTGGGCGCCTTCACCCTTATGTGTTTACCATCAATTGCTCCAACGCAGTTCGGAAAATTCCATTTTAGTAAATATTGGTCGCAGATTTTTTTGAGTTGGTTATTATTTGGCAGCGGTATAACTAATTTGAACATTTTTCTTATCGCTTATCCAAGTATGGCTTATTCGATACTGGAAGGCAAGCGAACGAAAAGACTCCCCTGTAGCCAAGTGCCTGAAATAAAATATGAATGTAGTTACATAACTTACCACAATATTGTTACTTACTATATTTCCTATCATATTCTAGGGCCAGTTTCTGAGGTTCCGGATAGATCTTATCCGACCAATAAAATATTATAGAACCTGACCGAATTTAAAAGCGACACCAGTTAAGAAATAACTAGAACATAACTGTCACTTTCATTTATGCGTGTAATATGCTTATCCTGCCAATAGGGTTTATCTAACACCTGTGAAATTGGGGCTTAACCTATTATGCTACTAATATGATACTGCGAAAGTTTGTTAAGATGTGTAATTAGATGTTGGCTTTTGCTTTTACGTAGAAACTGCAGGGTAAAGTTTGGTAAAATTTTGCACATAATAATATTGTAGCTTAAAGCCTGGATTAATATTTGGGATACTTTTATTGGCGTACCACATGGGCTCGCTCCGTGCAGCTTCACAGACGGAAGCTTGTACATTTTATGATACATTGTAAAATATGTAGTTTGTGTCGGGATTGACATAACATCTTCTTTACCATTGTAACTATGTCTTATTTAAGTTGTTGCTCATTCAATTTAGGTAATAAAAAATAAGCAAACAACTCCAAAGTTTTTAACTTTAATGCTAGTATTCCTCAATAGGGATAACTTAATAATTATAAAAATATCCTCTCGCTTGGCATCTAAGAACGCTTCTGGAGTGAGGTAATCATTTTCTGTAATTGACGGATTTAAGCGATAGGTCACAATTCTGTTTTTGAATGCTGTTGCTATAATATCTATATGCCCAAAACTTGATTTTATTAAACAATTCGATTTATGGATATTCGTTCTCTTATGCTATCTGTATTTATGTTCGGGGATATGAATTTTACATTTTTCACAAATTTATTATCTTTATTAAATTGTCTTTAATAATCAGTCAGGCTGACCAACATTGATATTATATTCATGTTTAGGGACAGAAATTTGACGTTTATCATTATTATCAATTTGCTGATGGGTCATCGCTGGGTTGTGTTACTGCAATCAAAAGAAAACACAACAAACATCAAACTACATTTTTTTATTAAATAGTAAAATATTTGGTTTACAAAGACAATAAAATTATTTTATTGTAAGTAATAAGTATTTTTAATATTATGACAATTTAAGCATGAATACCTAACAAGTTTGTGCTTAAAATGTTACAAATATTATTATGATTTCGTAAAAACAAAATACAACCACAAATCAACTAAGCTTCAAACTCAGATTTAGTTGATCGTGATCCCAATGTTTACCCGATATAGCTACCTGCTCATGATAGATAGATGCGAATTCAAAGAACCGGTCGCCACTGTGACGCGTTTAGTACGAATGCGACAACATTTCATTAGTGTGTGTTATCTAATAAACTGCTAAACACGCACGCGACTTCGTTAGTGTGTGTACTGGCTGTATCGGGCTCGTACCGTTCATAGCAATGTAGTCCTTAGCATGGCTATGGACTTATGAGCGTTTACTGTACATAATTCGTTAATATATAATTCCTAATATGAAATGTATTAATGTTTATGAATACATGTAGCAATAGGTTACTCTAAAACCAATATTTTTTTATAACTTTTATTGGTAAGAGCTAATAAATGTTGGAGGGCAGTTTTGAACTCCTTTCTAACGCTTGTTATATATGCGTTTAGGCGGCGCCAAGACTCAGAATCGTTATTAGTTTGGTCTTTGACTGTTATAATAGAGTGGCGCCACCTTTGTATAGGTTGGACTCGCTCTATTTCATCAAACTTGTATATTTTTAGTTCGATGTAAAACGCACCTGATTGAACCTGTATTCCTGTGAGCCTATTTCTAAGGCGTCGTTTTTGCACCAAAATCCAGTTTTCATCCTGAGTACTAACGAATTCACCTTCACTTGCTACTTGAGAAAACGTCCGTTGGCGTTACACGCACCGATGAGGCCCTCGAAACACATGCATAGATTCCCGACAGTGCACTCGGTGTCGAAACCACAGTAGCAGCCTCCACGTGCTCTGCACCGACCACTGCGTTCGCTTCCGTTATCAATTCTGTTGACGTACACTTTATAAGAGCTATTACGTCATTTAAATCTCTTTGAACTTTTCCTTCGCCCTTTCCTTTTCTCGTCACTTTCTGTACACACTGAAATAGCAAGTCCTTTGCTGCTACCACCGCCTCAGCAGTAAAAGCAGTTGCACACAACCGCACGATGCTCGTTCATAATATCAACTTGATTTTGTATAAAAACCAAAGTTCACTGATAACCATATTACAATTGCTACACTTCACTACATTCACCGTCATTTTTACTGCGGTTGCATCTAGTGCACAGCAGTTAACGAGCGCGTGCGTCACGGGTCATTAACCGCGCAAGAATTACCTCTTATGCACACATATTTATAGTTACCAAACAAATCACCAATCATAAAAGAAAATCTCCCAAAAATAAATATTTTCAATCGGCAAACTATTTGAGAATTACCCTAAAAAGTAAAAATTGTGCAAGTTTTTTGAGAATAACCCAAACCAATATGTCAAAGTGTGTCAAAATAAAATATTATATAGAACGAAATTGATGATTGTTATATTTGTAACTTAATTGGGTATTAAGTTACACAAAAGAAATGTAAACTTCACTTGGTCAAGTTTATAATAAAAACAGCATAAACATAAAGCATAATTTTTAATATCTGTTATTTAAAGTAAGAAAGTACTAGACTATGATTCTAACTAAAATGTGTGTATTATTTAAGTTTATGCAAGTTACATATAACCTTACAATATTAGTTCATCAACAACCTAAATGTTCATTGTTTATCCTTAGACCAGCACAAAGCTATAGTCTTTAAATGTATGCCAAAGTATAGTTAAATGAATGCCAGCATTACAATCTTACCACCAAATGTTGTAGGTAAAAACTATGTATTTAGAAGATATCAGTTTCATTCGACGTGGAGATGAAATACTGTCTAACCAAAACATAACAAAATTACAAAATTAACCAAAACGACAGTATCTGTGCCTAAACTACTAGATGCTGTCTGTCATACACGTAAACATATGATGCAAGTATTATAAAATGGAAATTTAAGTTTTAAAGAAACAAAAGGCCTTTCTACAGTGTTACTCTTAATTGTGGGGGTTAAGGGGGTGCATGAACGGAGCCTCCCCGAGTTCTTAAAAGCGAATTGGCTAATCCTTTCACCACGATGGCAAGTCAAAACCTTGACCACCTTACTGACTGTCCAAAATGCCCTACCACCTGTACAAGAGAGGCGCTCATGAACGCCGACAAGAGCGCCATAACAGTGGCCACTGGACCAATAAAATTTGACTCAGCCATCGACACGACGAAGAAGATAACCCTATTTTGTACACATGTTATTTTTACTCAAAGGTATGTGAATAGCCACTCGTAGTGGTGGGCATTAAAGTCCCACAGCAACACTAGTTGGGGAGTCGGTAATATTCCTGAGCCCGGTTAGTAGTCGCCCGTTCGCCGCTGTGCGACTGACAAACAGTCTTATATTTATTTGTCAATGTGTGTATCAGATTTATATTTGTGCCTGTTGCTATTAGTCGGATAGTTTAAGACGTAGGAATCAATTGCCGTAGCTGGCTGTTTCCAACAGAGATGTGTTTGTCATATATTTCTTTGGCCTTTTTGTGCCGCCTTATATTATATTACTTTGTTCTAGCGTGATGGATGTCAAGCATAGAAACAATCATCATTATTTAAATAAACGTACGTACTCAAACTCAAGCTGAATACTTACCATCAACAAATGTTTCTGTGTACTTTGGGAACTTTTCGATAATAACCATAATAAAAGCGATCTCTATTCATTTGAAATATTATACTTTGACTTCGCTCACAGGAACACTATTTTAACTTTTCCGTGTTTCGGCACCAGTTGCCTTAAAGTTTTTATGGTTACATTTGACTGTTCCATTTAAATGTTTATAAGCGTCCACGAAAGTATCTTGTGGTAAGAATCACTGGCATTTCGAATGTAGGTACTTTTCATCGACTGTGTAGCTTTACTCTTTCTTTACACCGCCTATGAAAAGTATATTAATTATTTCTCGCGTTGTGCTTTTCCATATTGATTGAATACAATTGAATTTCCATCTATAATCAATTTATTTTTCATTATAAGAAAGAAATAAATTTATTAATTCTGAGAAAAATAATAATAATACTAATAGAAAATAAAAATAAAACTTAAAATTTTACTTACAATACTAAACAAAATTGTTTGTCAGAACTGGCACCATCTCAGCCGTATGCTGCAGAGCAACAAAGCCCTGCAGCGCTGATTTTCTGATGGCGCCAGAGAGAGGACGGACGATATCAGATTAAAGAAATGTAATAATAAGCTAAAACTTAAGTAAATACACATATCAATAAACATCAACAAAATAAAAAGTAAAATCTAAATTTAAAAAGAGAAAATAAAAAAAATTGTAAACGGAACGCAACTATGGCGTTTGGACCATAGCGCGAAACGAACGGCCAATACTAGATTTAACAACCTCATATTAATATTTCCTATCATATATCATAATATTTTTACATTAAAGATATACACATCATTAAAGCGGTTAAAATTCTAAGCGGCCGCTGTTTTGCTCGCTAGAGCGGCGCTTTCGGTTATTACTGCTAGAAATAGCGTTGCCGACACTAACTGCTGTGGCAATAGCGCGAATTCGCAGCTAAAATGCAACCCGCGAACCGCGGTTGTCCATCTGGCCACGCATCAGAGTCAAAAATTTTCTCTTGGAATGCCATTCTGCGCGGCTCTTTCCCATCTGTTTCACAATGGCAACTCCAAAACCACTCATGGTTTTTCCAGGGCCATATTTTATGCTCGCCCAGCTTTGGGGTGGACGGCTGCTGGTCTGCTTGCAATATACACGACCCTGTTTTTGATCCCGTCGTAGGCGGCGGCGGCGGTGGTGTTCAATGACACCAACATGAGACGTCCTCGTGACCCTGCGAGATCACATAGATGACGTTGGTCAGGTATGTGTTAAAGTTGTGATGTTATTTTTTTGTATATTGGTAATTGAGATTTTGAATTGAAAGTGATTAGCTGGTACAAGTTAATGCGTGAGGTCAAAGTCCAATCTATTGTTTTCGTTACGATGAGTTGTTAGCAGTTTTTCAAATTGTAACTGTTAAATATTAAAATACTAATGAATATTATACATCTTTTATTGAAATAATTATTTTACAGAATGACGTATTAAAAGTAAACAACGGTTACTAGGAAACCGTCATAGACTAAGTATGTGACACGTCTCCCTCGTCATTCCTAAAGTTAAGTATACACGATGACACTGACACTCGACAGAAATGTCAACACCAGTGTCGCTTGCGTCTACACGGTAAGCAATTTTTTGTGTCGACATTAGTATATACATTTAGTGTACCGGTTGAAGTGTATTTTCCGTCTACACGATTCAGTTTGGGACATTTCATCGCCATGAATAGACGTGCTGCTGCCGCGATTGTCGCGATATGTGTTTCTATTAAAATGCGTCGGCGTAAAAAGAGATCTGTATGGGTTAAAGATTGGATTAAAAGAAGAGCGCAGCTAGGGGCATATAACCAATTGTTGTCTGAATTGAAAAACGAAGATCCAGAATGTTACAAAAACTTTCTTCGGATGAAACACGACGATTTTCAATATTTATGTGACAAGATTTCACCTGCGATTGAACATGTCTAATGAAAGTAAAGAAATCCGTGAAGAATATTAAGAATATTTTGTATCTTCAGAAGGCGAAGTTAGCTGGCAGTACAGATACATAAGTTGAAATTAACAATAAACCAATAAATAATAAAGACAACTTACCAAATTTTGTTGTGTTTCATTTGCTGGTAAGGTACTCGGCATTAAAAATTGTAAACTTGTGAAGTATTCCCAAGTGCTTGCGTAATTTTCATCTGTGCCTTGGCCACTCTTCTTTTTTTTAAGTTTTCTCAGTTCGTTATTAAACTGCGTTCGTAAATTGTGCAGTTTTCTATTTATTTCTAATGCAGAAGTATTAAATTGTTCGGCCAAACTTTCTACCGCTGCTGCTTTCTTTACTCGATTTTTATAATCGGGATTTGATATTTGCCATAGCTCTGGCAGCGATTCAAAATATAAAATCAATGATTTTTTTTCCTCGGTTGACCACGCTCGTGACGTCATTGGTCTAGCTAAAAATTTCGCGCAGGTTCGAAATTACCGACACTCGTTGCGGACAGCGCGCGCGTCCTGTCTCCACGGCAGCGACACTGACACTGAGCGACACCGTCACTACATGTACAACTAAGTGTCGCGGCGATGTACACACACAGACATTCGATGTATACACTTAGTGTCTGGTGTCTGGTGTCGTCGTGTATCCTAAACTTTAGGATTAAGAAAGCCGAAAGTATCTGGTCTAGATGCCGGACCCACCGGAGTCCGCTGTCGGTGTACACTTTATAATGTAACCTGCCAATCCGGTGTAACACAGTACCGAATTCCCACTTCTTTCCGGATATGGAATAATTCCTGACCTGAACTCTATCTCCGGGTCTATACTCTCGAAGTCTTGCAGGAACTTCCAAAGAAGGGACTTCTGCTTTAGAGAGAGTCCGAGTCATCGCATGTAATTTAGTTCTTATTTCTCTTCCGAACATTAGATTGTACGGGCTAATGCCCGAGGGACCAGGTGTAGATCTGAGGAATGCTTTAGTTTTCGTAATATTATCCAATAAGCTGTCTCTCTCCCCAGCTAATTTATGTAAAACACGTTTAACCGTTTGCACATAACGTTCAGCCTGTCCATTCGTAGCGGGATGAAAGGGAGCTATAGTTTTGTGTATTATGTTGTAGTTTGTTAAAAAGTCATTGAATTCGTTGGATACGAATTATCTGCCGTTATCAGACACGATGGTGTAGGGTGATCCAAATGTAGAAAATATGTCTTTTAGTTTCTTGATCACAAATGAGCTTGTAGTTGGAATTATTTCTACCCATTTAGTAAAGGCATCAACTACAATGAATAATTGATATCCAGCAATAGGTCCTGCGAAATCTATGTGTATTCTTTGCCAGGGTCCTGTCGGGTCTTCCCAATGGTGCAATGGTGTCTTTGGAGGTTTATTCTGTTCTAATCGACAAATTCGACAAGATTTTACTTTCTTTTCAATATCTTGGTCGATATTCTTCCAGTACACAAAACTTCTAGCAATTAATTTCATTTTAAGAATTCCAATATGACCCTCGTGTAGTTCGTTTAATACTTCTTCACGCAAATTATGTGGAATCATGACTCTTGCACCTTTCAGGATACAATCGTTTTGAAGACTTAATTCGGAATCTTTATAACCGTATTAGTAGTGTATTATTGGGGCTTCTGCATCACTCTCCTCACTTCGTTCGGTTCGTGATACAGAAGCCCCAATAATATACAAGTGCAGAAACCACAATACACTACTAACATGATCTGCGATCTATCCGATTCGCAATATAAATTTGATATTATTTCATTCATCGATGCATCGTCATACTGATACCATAGTAACAATGGAGCACAATTATCGTTTCTACTTGAGATGATAAACAACATTCTCAAGTTCGAACGGCGTGCGGCGAATGCGGCTCGGATGATGCGCTGTAGTTTGTTGTACAACTGTTATGCATTATATTAAAGATGAATCGTCTAAAACTAAGCTCGACCAAACTTGCGATGTGGCATATAGAAATACAGTATGTTCAGACATTCATTATAGGTACTTGCATTGAACAACAATGAATAACTTGCTCTCTTTTGTTACAATAAAACTTTGCATTGGTCAACGGTCCGATTTGCAATAGATACGGATTGAATGTTAGTTTTTCACTCCAACGCCCAGTGCAACAAATGTATGGGCAAAGAAATGAAAAATCATAAATCCAAAGTTTGGCTATATTATGATTATTATATGATTTAAAACAAAGAATAAATGATTTATGTGTGTATTAATACAAAAATATGCTGAAATAAAAATCGTTTGTAGTATAGTATATAAGTCGTTTGTATATAAATAATTAGAAAGAGTGTACTTTGAATTAATGTTTAGAATACCTATTCTAAAAGTAGCTTAAATTAGTGTTACCATTAGGTAGTCTGGTTCCTGCTGAATGATGTACCATATAAAAAACATACATGGTAAAATGTCGAATATTCTATGAAATGACTATCGTGTAAGTATAGAAAATATAATCCAGACCGGACAAATACTAATTTGTTCCGAGCGGGAATCGTACCGTAATTTATGCAAGTACGAAATCCACGCAGAGCAAAAGCTAATTGTATTAATAAGACAACGTGATAACGCATACCTTTAAATAAGTACCTATGCCAAATTACGTAAAAGTATCTCTTATATCTTAACGTATAAGTAAATAGATATTTCGGTTTCGAGTTAATAGCGAAAACAATTTCTAATTGATCAAAATATTGAAATCCTATTAGTTCATATTTATGAGGGTTTTATTATGCTTCATACATGTACTGAAAATATAATTAAAAAATGCAAAAGGTTAAGTTATTTTGGTTGGATATATAAAATCGATAACTACTAGAGATGGTCATTATTGCAACAGCTAATTACGCAATGAAATATAAAAACGTAATGGATAATTCATTGTCCAAGATATCATTATTTGACTGTTTCATTATTCATTATCGTTATATTATTCGTTTTTACCGCCGCGATTTAGTCGCGTAAGCGATTCTCGAGCTCGGTCTTCCCGGCACGGCGGCGGCGGCGCGACGCGATGCGTGTGAACAAGATAGCTTTATACCAACCAATAAGTATAAGAAAGAGATAGAGCGCTCCGCTCAGTGGTGTGGACGGCCAAGGTCAAGTACGTTAGTAATGTTGATTATACGATTATACGATTTTGGTCTTTAACGTGCATGAAATAATGTTAATTTTAGAGTGGAGTTTTATAACAACAGTACCGTTCGACAACAGTTTGTTTTGGTTCGAAATTTCGGTAACATTATTCATTATATTTTTATAATTTCATTGCAGTTTTTGGTTGTTTCCTAGCGGCACGGTTCATTATCGCGATCGGGAATGCAATTTTGCGGTGTTTATTTTTACGTGTAAATAATAGAGTAGGTAATAGAGTATTTTTGTGTTTTATCTTGTATAGTGTCCTTGTTGTAAAAAAACTGTAAATATTGTTGTAAATAGTAGTTTAGGTATTTTAACTTTTGGTGAGTTTGGTGACTAGGTGTAAATAAGTGTGATAATGTTAAGTGCATATTTGTGTAAAAAACTTTATAATGCCATGAACGGGTGCAACCACTTCAATAATTTGGAACTTTTATGATGCTGCCGGAGATGACAAGAAAGCAATATGTAAATATTGCAAAAAAATTATATCGTACAAAAGTACGATTACAAATTTAATCTAAAGTTGCACCTAAAGAAAAAACATATTGGTGTCTATGAACAATACTGACGAATGGACCCCAAAACTAGAGGTAATACTAATCAAAATGTCGCTGTCGTCAAAACCAAATCTGGCTACATCATATCGGACAGACGAACGAGATTGACTTCATTAAAAGTAGAACAAATAATGTTCATAAACGCAAATGAGAAGTCTATATAAATAATGTAGATTATATATGTAAATATAAAAAAAAAAAAAAAACAACAATTTTTTTTTTTTATAATAATATTCATAAAACAACTCTTATTCTGACAGTCCTAAGCCTGTAACAAAGTACCTATGAAGGGAAGTTTATTGATTATTGCTACTTGTTTCCTTAAAAATGTTACACATTATTATAATATTTCTCATTTTTGTCTAGTTCTCGTTGTGACATTCATTACTAAAAACTGTTGTTTTGCAGTCTGCAGATTTCAATAACGGAAAACGAATAGCTGTTTTCCGTAATGAATATTCAGTAATAATATTACGCGGCATTGATTACTCGAATTGAGTCGTTATTGCCATCTCTAATAACTACCAGTCTAAAGAGACATTCCGCATACATTGGTGAACGCAGTACACTAAGTACAAACGATTTCCTTTTTAGAATTTCGTCTCGTATGTCCGCGACGGAGTGTCGCCATGTCCAAATAAAGGAAACGCAGGGTGCACCCATAGTAACTAATGAAGATCAAATGATTTTAGACCTTACTAGAACTGCATAAGATATAATTTTTAAAAATATATATTTGTAAAGATTTCGACAACGTTAGCAAAAAATAATATAATCACTACCTTAGATTTTATGAGTATATAAATCAGGAAGATGCACTTCTATCAATCTTTTTATTCAGTTGTGCGCATTATTTGACGTGACGTACACGGTACAGTGACATTTTTATTAGTGAGTCTGATCTTCTGTTGCAGCAAGTATGTATGTATTATTTTTTTATAATCATTTTTTATCTTTCTACGTTCTGTTTGAGTGTCTTAGTTAGTTTTAAATATTTTGAAATATTTAGTTAGCAACTACACGGATGACGCAATGGTTTAAGTGGTCATCGGTGCTATGGGTTCAATTCCCATGCATGGATTTGATTGTAACTTTCACTTCTGGTCATAATTATTTCAGTTCGACTCTGATATAAAAAAAAATAAAAAATATTGGATGCCCTGAAACTTGTTACTAATAGTTAACAAATAATAATCCACTCATCGGTATTTTATCGAAATAGTTATTTAGAGAAAATTGTGGTAGATGCGCATAACTTATATATAAGAAATTAAAAGGGATCATTCAAATTTATAGCTGTTTTTACTTTTTAGGGCAAGTTTGGTAAATCCATTCGAATCCGATGTAGAGTCGTATCCCAACGACCCCCCTACAGCTCATAAACTGAAGTGTAAGAAGACCAAGGTGAAAAGCAAGGCTGAGCCCAAAAAGCTGAAGAAGACTGCGACCTCGACTGTTTCAACTGTCGCCAAGGACATATTTGGAAGCGACTCGGATTCAGAAATAGATAATCTGCCAAAGCAGTCAGTAAATACAAGCAAACGTAAACGCATCATTGAATCTTCGGTAAGTATAAGTAATTTTACCATCAGGTGAGGTCGTGGTCAAACGCGTGCCTATCCTCCATAAAAAAAAAAAAAAAAAAAAAAAAGTTTAAACTTGGATTTTTTTTTTACTCTCTGTGTTCGCGGTTACACTCGCGTTATTAGTATTTTGCTTACTGTTCCTCTCCCTCAGGTAATAGCATGATATTATATATAGAAATGCTTGATGCATACCCCTCGTCCATAAATTTTTAATCATTTAATAAATATGGTAGAATATTATTATTCAATACTGTTTTATAACAATGTTACAGGATGACGAGGGAGAACTTCAGCCGTTGAAGGCATCCTCTCTGCGCTCGTCTCTGTGCAGAAGAACAGCAAGCGGAAACTCATACCAACAGGACCTAACGCGCAGCGGCGACTACTATATTGAGCTTCGAGTTCATAACCAGCGAGAGGCTGAGCGGCTTGGGAAGGATCGTTGGAAGCAATCACTTCTCTATTATAGGGGCTCTGTTTATACGAACTCGCCAACTTGGAGGGCCGTTGGTAATCTCGTATCTGCAGCCAAAGCAGAATTTGCAGGTATACAGCCTGTTTTATACCCAAATAATAATCTTGTTTAGTGCAACCATATAATATTATTGAATATTCTTACTTAGGTATTTGTATTGTATATTCATCTGTTTTACTAGTAAGTAAACCTTTTAATGTGATTAAAAATATATACTTTTATTTTGTGATTTATTTACAGGAAGCTCAGTTAGGATTTTATCCTAAATACTTGATACAAAGATAACCTGATACATAGATAACCCAATACATAGATAACTCGATACAAAGATAATCCAATACATAGATAACCCGATAAATAGATAATTCGATACATAGATAACACATTACATAGATAACTCGATACAAAGATAATCCAATACATAGATAACCCGATAAATAGATAACTCGATACATAGATAACCCAATACATAGATAACCCGATACATAGATAATCCGATACAGAGATATATCGATACAAAGATAACTCGATACAAAGATAACTCGATACAGAGATATCTCGAAACAAATATATCTCGAAACAAAGTTAACCTCGTTACTATTAATTACAAATATTAGAATTTTCGATTAAAATACCGGTTTTATATAATAATATAACATTAGTTCACTTTATAACACTAATCCCTAAATAATTAGGGATTAGTGTTATAAAGTGAACTAATGTTATATTATTATATACAAGTTACATTCCGGATAGAAAAATAATTCTTACATTTAATAATATATTTATCTAATTATGTTTTTTTGCGAAGTTTGTAATATCTCAGTACCAAAATATTCTGCACACAAGAAAACTAATATACACAAATCAAATTGCCTATTGCAGACAAGTTTTGATAACGTTCGTATAATAGCCACAGCTTTTCGAAATCGAATAATCAGTTATAGAGTGAATCCATACGAGGTTAACAATGTACCAGAAATATTTTTGAAGCAAATTTCAGAAAAGGTATGTTATTTGATCAAAGAATTATTGAAAAAACATGAAACCATTAAAGTAAATTTTGAACTGTTTGTTTGGTATATGTTGCCAAAAAACGATGAAAAGTCTTTAAAATCATTTAACACAAAATATAGTATAGTATTGCAAAGCACAAATATCTCAGACTTATATAAAGTATTTTGTGATAAACTTATTTGCAAATGTACTGAATTTCAACTTTCGGAGTCAGGTTGGACAATTGAGTCACTCAGTCATTTGGAAATTAATATTGTAAAATATAAACCTTTGGGAGGTGGTTCTTACTTACAATTGCCCAAACGTATTGCCAATACTAAATCATGTTTAAATATAAAAAATTGTGACCAACATTGTTTTCTTTGGTGTATCATAGCTGATATATTTCCGTCAAAGATTAATCCAAACAGAACTTCTTCATATCCACATTATTCTGACATACTAGATATTTCTGACATGAGTTTTCCTCCCAGTTTCAAGGATATTAAGCGCTTTGAAATAAATAATTCCAGTATCAGTATTAATATATATGGTTTGGATACTAATGATACAGTTACAGGTCCCTTGTATAAAACAAAATCACGACGTTTATACCACACTAATTTGCTTTATATTACTAAAAACGGAAAAAGTCATTTTTGTTTAATAAAAAGTTTTGAAAAACTTGTGCATAAACAATTAACCAAACATAAAAGTAGAATATTTTTATGTGATGAATGTTTCATTTATTTTGACACTGAAGAGAAGTTACACTGTCATGAATGCTCAGGAATACAAACCATTTTACCTGAGCCTGGAAGTAAATTAAGTTTTTTGAATTATGAGAGAACACAAAGAGTTCCTATAGTGATATATGGAGATTTTGAAAGTTTGCTGCGTGAATATTCTGACAAAAATAAATCCACGTATGTTGAACCCTACAACCCCTTTAGTGGTGAACGACTTGCCTGATGACGTCATCGGATGATGCAATATTGTGCAAGAGCGCGCATATAAAAGGAGGTGCCGGGGCGTCGGCGTCCATGTGATGGCCGCTCCTCCGCCTGACAATACTGGCCTGACTCTTCCTGGTTATTTGTATCTCGGTCCGGGTAACAGTTTGAACCGTGGTGTACCTGTTAATTCTCTCGATAAGGCTGCAAAGACTCACGACGAAAAATACCATAAAATCACGGAATATTTCAAAAAAACGAAAAATAGAAAAAGGTTTGAACAGGTAGTGTGGGCAGCAGATGAAGAATTTCTCCACGAGGTATCGTTAATAGCGCCGACGACCACATACGAATCGTTCGCGAAATATCTAGCTCAGGGGGGAATAGGATCGAAATATTTAATCGAATCAGTGACGGGAGTGTTATATCCACTTGCGACCGAATCGGGAGACGAAAAAAGGATGGAAACACCACCAAACGTGAGTTCAGTGATAGGGACGGGAGTGCAAAACAAACATCACACACACTCATTTCAATTCAATAAAAAATTTACATTCGCTATTATATCGACAAAAGCGTGTTACGAAAAAACCGAAGCAGTTTTGCTATACAAAACATACATACATTCATTACCATGGCAATACATGTACCTATACCTAACAGAAAAGGAATACACAGACATGACAAAAGTGTTTCACACGGCCAGAGTAAAGGGAATCAATATTAAAATTACAAATTTAGGAAACAGAACACCGTTCATTACAGCAACAAACGCGGTAAATTACGCTAATGCAAATTCACAAACAACAATCGGTATATGGGAAAATATGAAACTACTAGCGCCTTTACAAATGGGAAACAACATAACAGCAGAAACGTTATACGGTAAATCAATCGAAAAATACGAAAAAGGAACGAATCTCGATCCTAAACACTCGACAGCACAGGCGAAAATTATAGACAATACGATTCAATACTGCTTCAAATTAAACAACACAAACAAACAATTCTTCCTTCCGCCTCTAATCATGGAGTCGACAATTCTATACAACGCGACCAATTCGATCGGACCGATATTCGAAAAATCTTACGCGCCGGTAGACGGAACGTTCCAAAGTCACAACGAAGGGTTCGAAGACAGCGACCATATGTACAGAAACACGGCATACATGCAATCACTAGACGTAGGAAACGGTAAACTAAGAGATTTATCTTACGTAAAAGGACAAACAAAAGACTATGCGAGCGCAACAGTAGACAATATAACAATAGGCGGAATGGGGACAAACGCACCAAAAAACTTTATGGGAAGTGTAGGAATAGGTATCATTCCGTTACTCAACCAAGACGGTACATTAGAAGACGCGCTACTCAACATCCTCGTGGAGACATCCATCGACCTAGAGTGCTTATCGCATGGCACGAATCTATTAATGAGTAAATTCGACAAACCACAGCCAAACACTAATTACGCAGGACTGTCAGTCGACAAATACAAATGGACCAACAAATACACAGTGACGGGAGCTCCGGCAATGGAGACGTAGGTATGAACATTTATATAAAAAATTATTAAAAAAAAATTAAACAAAGATTACAATATAAACTTAATTATAGATCACAATCAACGACGCCGATGGCAGTGGATCAAAGACCGCCCCCATCTGCTGTCAACATCAGACCAGAACCACCAAAAACACCTGTTAGAGCACCACCACCAGTTCATACGCCAACAATTGAAGAGATCTTTAGTGAAACAGTGCCTCAACCAACACCTCCAGAACCAACGCCACCAACTCAAAAAAGAAAACAAACAGAAGACACCAGCAGACCAGACACACAATAGACGAAAACGGAAGACCGGTAATATTCGTGAGAGCAGACAAAGTACCTGGACAAAAAAGAATATATGGCAAAATGTCAGAAGACCAAAAATTAGCAATAGCAAAAGAAAACAACGAAATTAGAAAGTCAACACAACAAAAACTAGAACAAGAAGGCATATATATAAGATACATAGGGACAAATAGACCTTTTGGAATAACAAAATCGGGCGCGTATTACGACACACCAGAAGAAAGACTCGCAGTAGTAACAGTGGGAGCGACAATGGACGGACCCATGGCGAGAAGATTAAGAATACAAATACAAACAGGGGCAGATGAGGAAACAGAACCTCAACCATCGACATCAGGAATACAACCACAAAAACCAAAGGAAAAGCCAGTTGAAAAACCAAAGGAAAAGGAAAAACCAAAAGAAAAGGAAAAACCAAAAATACAACACATCAAAGTCAATTTAAAAGGGAGCCATATAACAATAGCAGTATATAAAGATCCAGAAGCACTAAAAGAAAACCCAACAGGAATACCCACATTACAAATAGAAGGTGAGCCAGGAAATTTACCCGGAAACGAAGAGTATTGTGGAACTAACGACGCGCTATGGATATATCTAAACAAAATAACATGGCTAACACATCAAGACAGAAGCAATATATATAGATTAATAGGAAACTTAAGAAAGGAAGATAGGGGTAGATTATAAAAACAATATATAAAAAGTCAATATTTATTAATATTTATAAACACTTTGTATACAATTTTGTCTTACAATAAGTACAAAAATAACCCGGTCTATAACAATTTTTATGATACGACACATAATCATAATAAACGTACGTATCAAAAGAAAACAAAAACTCGTCACAACACTTCCTGCAGAGGTGCTGAAAATTGGAGCGCGATGTAAAAAACTCAACCCGAATACGTGTCCAGTAGTTTGCCTCGCTACGCAGGTCTTCATAAAAGTCCGCGACGATCATAGACAACTGCTCAGCATCGAATGGATCTTCCTCTAAATAATCCAGGGGCGGTGGAGCAACTGGCGATGGGTTTGGAGTCGGCGGCAAAAATTATTCTTCTTCTTTCCTTGCCTCATAAAGTGCTTATACGTATCTTCAAAAAATTTTTGTTCATTGATTCCATTTTCGCTTAATATTTCTTTAAATTTTTTTTTATCTCGTCTTGTGTTTCTTCGTGCATCAGGTCAGGATTGTTATACGCGAACTTGGACTTTGCTCTCTCGAATCTTTGCTTTACCGATTCCGAAAATACCAAAATTCTTGCGAGTTGGATGTGGGTCCTGATTTTCTCGACATAGAACTTTGTGCAGACAAAGTCAATCCCTTCTGTTGATTTTGCAAACAATTCCATAGCTTCTGCTTCTGTGAAAGCACCTCCTTTACATAATGCCATAATAATATCTGAGTTTCGACTGTGATTCTCGCAATCAATTCCGGCGTTTGATTTGTATTGTTCACTGTTCTGTTTTCCATCCAAAACTTTCCTTGTTTTGCTTGGAATTTGATCTCCGGATTCTCCATCGATATAGTCATGGGTTTGAATAATTGCATCCACCACTCCATCGTATTTTTCTTGAGATGGCAAGCTTTTTGATCGAAATACTGAATCTCCCCCTTCGGCACAATCAATTTCGTATGACGCGGCTTTCCATTTATTCTCGCCGACCATTCCACAGTGATGCTCGGCGCACTGACAAGACTTAATATGTTCTTGATTGAGAATGTCCTGTACGATTTGACGACCATTGCCGGAATAAAGGTACTCGCGAATACAAGACAGGCAGTCAACTGACTTATTCTTGTAGGTTCCGTTTCGAATAGTTCTTCCCAGTCGTGAGTTAAATCCCCACTGTTTATTGCTACTATAGTATATGAGATGCCAGTGGGGTCGTCTTGTTCCTTGATGGTGAGCGATGAGCTTATAAGGTCCTTCATATAGTTTTGTAAGTTCACCCTCAGTGCCTGTTGTATACGAGCCGACTTGAGATATTCTTCCCATTTTTCCATCACTATCTTCCACTCTGTCTCTACTTCCTCCACAGTTGGAGTATCTTCGGAGTCGCTCATTTCCCCATCTGACTGTGCATCCGCTTTCATCTTCAGATTCGATAACCCCATTTGGCCCAGGACATAATTTTGATACATATTGTCCCTTATCTTTTCCCAATTCGGGGATATCTCCTCGTTCTCCTTCGCTCTCTCCATTTGTGTCTCCAGTTCCTCCTCCGAGCTGAGGTGTTTTTGGCTGTCCAGTAAGAGACTTCTTTTCGCTGGTTCGTTGGTTACAATTTTCTTTACACGTTTCATTTTTGTAATGTACTACTGGATATGTTTGTAATCCCTTTAAGTCGTTCCCGATGTTCGCGGATGTGATGATGTGGTAGATGTACAGAGGCTTAGCCATCACTGATAATTATTTTCATTTATTTTCCTATATATATTCATGTCTATACGTGTTCGAGTAATTTCCATTCAATTGCATCCTCATTTCCATATAATTGCATTGTTATTCGCAAAACAATACTCATTGTGCATTGTAATATAATTAGTCATTATTTGTTCTCATTTGTATACAATAGCTATTGTTCTTATTTGCATACAATACCAGTTGCATTCTTATTTGCATACAATACTTTCTTATATTTTCATTTATTTTTTTTTATGCACATATTGATTTGTTTGTCTGTATAATAATTTGTCATTTTAATGCATATATATATAAACAGGGGCAGATGAGGAAATAGAACCTCAACCATCGACATCAGGAATACAACCACAAAAACCAAAAGAAAAGCCAGTTGAAAAACCAAAGGAAAAGGAAAAACCAAAAGAAAAGGAAAAACCAAAAATACAACACATCAAAGTCAATTTAAAAGGGAGCCATATAACAATAGCAGTATATAAAGATCCAGAAGCACTAAAAGAAAACCCAACAGGAATACCCACATTACAAATAGAAGGTGAGCCAGGAAATTTACCCGGAAACGAAGAGTATTGTGGAACTAACGACGCGCTATGGATATATCTAAACAAAATAACATGGCTAACACATCAAGACAGAAGCAATATATATAGATTAATAGGAAACTTAAGAAAGGAAGATAGGGGTAGATTATAAAAACAATATATAAAAAGTCAATATTTATTAATATTTATAAACACTTTGTATACAATTTTGTCTTACAATAAGTACAAAAATAACCCGGTCTATAACAATTTTTATGATACGACACATAATCATAATAAACGTACGTATCAAAAGAAAACAAAAACTCGTCACAACACTTCCTGCAGAGGTGCTGAAAATTGGAGCGCGATGTAAAAAACTCAACCCGAATACGTGTCCAGTAGTTTGCCTCGCTACGCAGGTCTTCATAAAAGTCCGCGACGATCATAGACAACTGCTCAGCATCGAATGGATCTTCCTCTAAATACTCCAGGGGCGGTGGAGCAACTGGCGATGGGTTTGGAGTCGGCGGCAAAAATTATTCTTCTTCTTTCCTTGCCTCATAAAGTGCTTATACGTATCTTCAAAAAATTTTTGTTCATTGATTCCATTTTCGCTTAATATTTCTTTAAATTTTTTTTTATCTCGTCTTGTGTTTCTTCGTGCATCAGGTCAGGATTGTTATACGCGAACTTGGACTTTGCTCTCTCGAATCTTTGCTTTACCGATTCCGAAAATACCAAAATTCTTGCGAGTTGGATGTGGGTCCTGATTTTCTCGACATAGAACTTTGTGCAGACAAAGTCAATCCCTTCTGTTGATTTTGCAAACAATTCCATAGCTTCTGCTTCTGTGAAAGCACCTCCTTTACATAATGCCATAATAATATCTGAGTTTCGACTGTGATTCTCGCAATCAATTCCGGCGTTTGATTTGTATTGTTCACTGTTCTGTTTTCCATCCAAAACTTTCCTTGTTTTGCTTGGAATTTGATCTCCGGATTCTCCATCGATATAGTCATGGGTTTGAATAATTGCATCCACCACTCCATCGTATTTTTCTTGAGATGGCAAGCTTTTTGATCGAAATACTGAATCTCCCCCTTCGGCACAATCAATTTCGTATGACGCGAGTTAGGTTGTGGGCTGAGACGAAAGGCTTTTTAAAAAGGAACAAGAGGTGTGTTCCGCTTGAAGAGCAGTGCAAGACTAACTTTATTTAATATCAAAATTTATAAGCTAAGTAACCTAAACAAAGGATCATTATAATCTTAATGTTTCCTGTTATCGTAGTACCAGGAAGTTACATGTAATGTTATCTTTATTACCTAATTACAATGGAGGTTATTGTGTTATAACCTTGTTACGCTTATATAACTCCTCCCCCCTTAAGATGGAGGCGCGTCGAAGGCTGCGACTGAAGTTGGAGTGTTTCAGCTTCAGGTTGTTGCAGGACTGAAGTATGCGCCGATCTGGGTATCCACCAAAGTTTGTATACTGCCACTCCGATTGCTGTTGCGAGTATTAGGATGTACAGGACTATTGATGACCAGCTAGGTGTGTTTGAAATGAATACTGGATCCATTATGGAGTCTTTGATTTCTTCAGATTGCTGTAAGGCTTTCTTCAGGTTGTCTAGTTCTATGTTTTCCAGCTTTATTTTAATAGGTAAAGCTTTCGGTGTTTGATGTGCGCGTGGTAACGGTATTGTTTCCTTGATGTTAATGTACCGCTGATGTGTTGTTAGAGTTCGGTCCATAATTTGTACTTTGCAGTTATTGTTTGTTGTTATCAGGAAAACACCTTTGTTACGTTGGTATTGTACATCATTGCCGCAGATGGTTTTGATGACTTCTTCTTGTTTCATGATGACTATCCAGCTGTTATCTTCGATTTGCTGTATTATGTTGTCTTGAAAGGTTGCAGTTACATATGTACAATTGTGTGGCTCTTGATGTTGTATGAGTTGAGCTATACAATCAGTTGAGTGCAGCAAGGGCTGCCATTCCAGGTGCTTGCAGATGACTTCATCTTCTGCTATCTTGTTGCATGACTCGTGGGGATAAGCGAACTCATTATTGCCCAAGATAAGGTAAGGATTTTTAGGTATAAGGATTGTGTTATTATTGTTAGGGATGGAATATAGATGTAGGAGGTTATAAGGTTGTTCTGCAACTAGTGGTATATCCAATATAAAGTTAATTGTTTCATTAGTACTATAAGCTCGTACTGTAATAGCTTTTTCCCAAAGTTGTATCTTGTTTATGTTTGGGGCAAAAGCCAAGTATGCGCTGATTTCATTCTGGATGCTATCTAACTCCTCTATTAAATACGAAGGGTCGATTATGCTAGGGTGCATCTTTTCAAGATGTACAAATGTTAGTGCGTTTTCTAGCGTGTCTAATCTATCGTAAAGCTGTTGGAGCGAAGTTTCTATGCTATAAAAGATGCTCATAGTTATGTAGTTATTTTCAAATTCTGTTTCTTGAGTTGAATATTCTTCGATAGCTTTAAATATTGTTATCTGGTTATCATTGATGTTCTTTAAATTATTTTCGTACTGTTTCATGAAATCTTGCATGATGCTAATGGTCTTTTTCTGATTGACTCTATCGCTACTGAGCGATGCTTTAATTGATTTTATTTCGTTTTCGAATTTTGTAGCGTCATTTTGATCTAAGTTTCCTGTGATGGCTTTTACTATGGTGCCTAAGCCGTTTATAAGTCCTCGTTTTTCTCTATATCCTAGTCTATAACCTATGGTGTCTAGTCCTAAATAAACTAACTTACTTTCTATCGTATCTATACGGTACTCTATTTGTTTAATAGTGTACTTGGTATCTGTTGAACTGTTTTGTTTTAATTTAAATGTATAATAGTTTCTACAAATTTCTAGGAAGATTTCTCTTAATTTAGTTGTATTGTAAATTACTGCTAGGTGATATGTATCTACTTGGTATTGGGCTTGAGCTTCCGTTAGTACTAAGATCCCATTGTGGTTATCTATTGGCTGTATGACTGCTGTGGCAGCGGTGAGGTAGAGCACTGCGCAGCAGGCGATGGCGTTCCTGAAACATTTTCAGGGCGCCTTAGTAAGCGGAAGTGAACTCTTATTGATTTTGCGTTCACATGTTTGCCTACTATTTCCGCTATTTGCTCTGGGTGTATGCGAGTTATTGTATAAGGTCCTAAGTATTTGGGCTCTAGTTTATTGCTCCTGGCTGTCTTTGCTACTTGTTTATAAACTGAATCTCCTACTTTGAATTGTGCAGTTTCTTTATTTTTATTGAATCTTTCTATTATTTGTTGTCGATTGTGTTTATCGATTGTTATTTTATTATTTATTAGTTTTTGTGCATTTTCCATTATTTGCCTGTGTTTAATTACGTATTCCTGGTAGAATTCTTTAGGACAGTGTAATTCTAGTGGGTTTCTGCTATCAGTGTGTCCGTAAAGTAATTCAAAGGGTGTAAAACCTGTTGAGGAGTGTATTGTATTATTGTAAGCTATAATGGCGTATTTCATTAAATTTGTAGTGTCGTCCTTGTCTGTTATTCTTTGTAATCTAATTATTTCTGCTAACGTTGAATGTAGTCTTTCTATTGGAGAATTTGAATTTGGATTGTATGGTGTTGTGAAGTGTATGTTTATGTCATGTAATGCACAGATTTCAGTGATTACTTCGTTATCGAATTTTGTATCGGAGTCCGTTGTGATTTTCTTGGGTACTCCTATTACTGAGAATAGACTTAACAAAGCTTCAGCGATGTGTATGCTGTTTGCAGCGTTAAGAGGTATTGCTTGTGCGTATTTTGTGAAGTTGTCAATTATAGTAAGGAAGGTTATACTTCCGGTGCTGTATAAATCCATAAACATGTGCTCCATTGGTCTATGTGGTGTATCTGTTAAGGATAGAGGTAATTTTAATGGATTGCGTTCATATTTGCTTTTGAGGCAGCTGTCGCATTTGTTAATGAATTTTTGTATAGAAGCTAACATATTAGGCCAGTAGTAATTTCTATGTATGTGTTTATATGTTTCTTGTATACCTCTATGTATGGTTTTTCCTTCGTGATATTTCCTTATTAAGTCTGTTTGTTCGGAAATATTTTCTATTAATGTTACCCTATTCATGCATCTAATTAATTTTGGTCCACGATTGCTGAATATTGATTTATATACTTCACAGAATAGTGGATAATATTCTTCGTAGTGGAAAAAACAATGGAAAATTCTATCTGCAATTGTATTTTCTTTAAGGAATTGTATTATTTGTTCTTTTGTATTGTTAATCGGAATCCATACGTCTTTTATTATAGTTTTACCTTTTGATCTATCATCTATCCTGTAAGTGTCTCCGGGTGTTTTTCTAATGTGAAATTGTTTTAATTGTCTGTCTATAGCGTCTTCTATTTCAGGGATTTTTACTATAGTCGTTTCTGTTTGGCTTTCGAGGGTCTGGTTTGTATTTGTTGGTTGACCCTGACTTTCCTGTGGATGGTTTATGATATCAGGAGTAATGGGTAAGTCTAATAGCGTTCGAATGTCTATGTTTGTCAAATCTACGTCATCGTTTGATGTACTAGGTTGATTGTTTTTGCTAACCTCATTATGGTGTATAATTTGAACTCTTGAGAGCGCGTCTGCATTTGTATTGGCTTTTCCTTTTTTATATTGTACATCGTAGTTGTATTCTGCTAATCTTAGGCGCCAGCGTGTTAGCTTTGAGTTTGGGTCTTTTATAGACATTATCCATGTAAGCGGGCGATGGTCTGTATAAATAGTAAATCGTTTACCATAAAGGTAAGGGCGAAAATATTTAATAGCCCATACGATGCTTAACAGTTCTTTTTCAATAGTCGAATATCTTTGTTCTGTTTCTGATAGTGTACGTGAAGCGTATGCTATTGATTTATCTGAGCCTATTTGTCCCTGGGATAATACTGCGCCTATGGCTACGTCTGATGCGTCTGTAGTAAGAATGAAAGGTTTTTCAAAGTCCGGGTATTGAAGTATTGGTGCATTAATTAGTACTTCTTTGCATTTTTCGAATGCTTGAGTGTATTCTGGTGTAAACAGTATTTTGCTACCCTTTTTTAAACATTTTGTAAGTGGTTTTGTCAATTTTGCGAAGTCCTGAATGAACTTTCTATAATAGCCTACTAAGCCTAAAAAGGACTTAATTTCTTTCTGAGTTTTTGGTAGAGGGAACTTTTTAACTGCTGCGATTTTATCTTCATTTGACTGAAGGCCTTTGTCTGTCAATGTGTGTCCTAAGAACTTGACTTGTTTCTGTAAAAATTCTGATTTATTTAGTTGAATTTTAAGGTTGTGTGTCCTGAATCTATTGAATACTTGTTTACATTTATCCAGGTGTTCCTGTAAGGATGTGGAATAAATTATTACGTCATCCAAGTATGTTAATACGTTATCTAATCCACGTAATACTAAGTCCATTAGTCTCTGAAATGTGCTGGGTGCGTTCTTTAAACCAAAGGGCATTCTGAGAAATTCATAATGTCCTCGATCTATAGAAAATGCAGTTTTCTCTACGTCGTTTGGGTGCATCTCTACTTGATGGTAGCCTGAGGCTAAATCTATTGTAGTAAAATATTGTGCACGTCCTAGTTTATCTAAAATATCATCTATATTAGGTAGAGGGTACTTAATTTCCTCTTGTTTATTGATTTAAATTTTAAATTTTGATTTTTGTTTTGAATATAATATGTTTTAATTACAATTTAATTTATTTTTTTATTATTATTTATATTTTAAATCTTATTATTAATTGATTATCTTTTGAAATAGTATTCTGTAATTCAATGATTTTATTTTAATGCCTGCCTAATGTTTTTTATTAATTTAATTATGTATGTTTTGTGTGTTATTATTACCATATGGGTTTTACCTGAAATAAATGATTATTATTATATTATTATTATTATTATTACTTATCTTCTACGGTCTTATCATTTAGTTTCCTATAGTCTATAACTAACCTATATTTCTGTTCTCCTGAAGCATCAGTTTTTTTTGGAACTATATGTACTGGGCACGACCATGGGGAATTACTTTCCTGAATAATATTATTTTCGAGTAGTTGGTTAATTTGTTTTTTAATTTCCTCTTTTTGTTTCGGTGCCTGTCTATAATTACGCACGAAAATAGGTTTATTCTCGGTTAACCTAAGTTGGTGTTTAATCTCGTGTGTGAATGTTAATGGTATTTCCTCGCAATGAAAAATGTCTCTGTAATTATAACAAAGTTTTTTAATTTCTCGGTTTTCTTCCGGGTTCATATGATTGGTACGTAATCTTTCTAGGTTCTGTTTTAGTAAATTATCTATGGTTTTGTATGATTCCTTAGTGTTGTTCACCGGTTCTTGTTGGATTCTTTTATTTTTTATATTTAATCGTTGGAAGTTTAGGAAACAACTTTTTTTTAAGTTTATTGTATTATTTGATGTGTTAATTACCGACATTAATGCATTTCCATTTTTTACCGTCACTAGTGCCGATGGGAAAATCAATCCACTTTTTGTTGTCTTTTTTTCTGAAAAGTATTCTCCTTCTTTATAATTGCATAGTATATTTATAACTTGTTCGCAATTAGGTTTTATTTGGCTATAAGATTTTATGTCGTCTCTAATTGGTATTATAGTTTTCTCAGTGCGAAGTATCATGTTTTTTATATCTATTCTACACTTAAGTGGGACTAATAAATCTAATCCTAGTAATCCCACGAAATCTGAATCGAAGTTAAAGATTAAAAACTTGTGAGTTATGTTTTCCTTAAATAGTTTTTCCGGGAGTTTAATATATGCTACCTGTTTATGTTTGGAGGTTGCATGTGCTGTTTTGATGAAATGTGTTTCGTTCTTTATTTTTATATTCATGTTTTTTGCATTTTGTAATATATTTGGATTAATGAGAGATTGTGAGGCACCTGTGTCTAATAAAAATCTACCGCCTAATTCACTGATGTAAATATATGGAAGGCGATTGTAGTTTTTTATGTTGTTCATGAAAACTATATTACGAGTTGGTTTTCTAAGTCTGTAAGAAAATTTTCATCTTCTACTTCCTCGGATACGTCCTCCGTTTCTTGTTCTGGGATGTCATTTTCTTCTACACTATCTTCTCCTTCATTTTGGAAATAAATTTTCTTTGTTTGTTCTGAGTTATTCGGAGTTTTATTTGTAAATTTCTTTTGAAAAGAACCCGGTTTGTTCGGTTTGTTATATGGTACTGATGGTTTGAACGAGTTTGGTTTAGATTGTTCATTACGCCTAGCTCTTAATTTCACTTCCTCCTGTTTAGCTACCGTAATGGCCTGGTCTAAATTTTGCACATATTTAAGTTTAATTAAAATAGCTGTTATAGGGTTTAATTTATCGAGGAATGTTTCAAGAGCCATTTGCTCATAATAGATGCGTTTTTCAGGATTAGCTGAAATAAGTGTACACATTAAGGCTCTTATTTTATCACCAAATGCATCTATTGTACTGTTATCTCTTTTAATTAGCATTAGTTCTTGGACTAATTGAATTTCAGTTCTGAATTCTCCAAATTTTTTTTTAAGAACATCTTTTATATCACTCCAGGTTTTGGTGCCTGGATTTTCTGACAGTGCTTCAACAGCTTTACCTGTCAGTTTATTCCTAATAAGACACGCTATGCAATCGTCATCTTTATTAGTAATAAGTTCTAATGCATTTTCTACACCTTCGATGTAGAATGCTAACGTTCTCTTGTTTCCATCGTAGCATGGTAACAATTTTGAGAACGTTGAATAATCTGCGGGAGTTGTCTTTACTTCCGGGATTGGTTTTTCATCTAGTGCTACCTTGTCATTAGACATGTTAATCTTAGTGAGTCAGATGGCAACCAAGAATTGAAAAACTAGCGACAATTTTTGTATTAATTAACATACAGATACCTAGCCACTGGAAACACGCAAAAGTTGCTTATAGTTAGTGTGACAGGAATAGAATATAAGGATTCTCGGGAATAATCAGATTCGATGCTTACCCCACGAGCATAGCCGATTAGAGGCTGTTCGATGCTTAGATGAGTCTGCTGTTGTTGAGCTGCTCTGCTTGTTCTGCTGCCTGACGCTCTGCGAGTTGCCCACGGTAGGTTCTTTAATGCACGCCACGGATTCGAGGTTTACGGAAATCTTCCACTAGAACCGATAAACGCGACGTACCGACTGCGCCAGTTAGGTTGTGGGCTGAGACGAAAGGCTTTTTAAAAAGGAACAAGAGGTGTGTTCCGCTTGAAGAGCAGTGCAAGACTAACTTTATTTAATATCAAAATTTATAAGCTAAGTAACCTAAACAAAGGATCATTATAATCTTAATGCTTCCTGTTATCGTAGTACCAGGAAGTTACATGTAATGTTATCTTTATTACCTAATTACAATGGAGGTTATTGTGTTATAACCTTGTTACGCTTATATAACTCGCGGCTTTCCATTTATTCTCGCCGACCATTCCACAGTGATGCTCGGCGCACTGACAAGACTTAATATGTTCTTGATTGAGAATGTCCTGTACGATTTGACGACCATTGCCGGAATAAAGGTACTCGCGAATACAAGACAGGCAGTCAACTGACTTATTCTTGTAGGTTCCGTTTCGAATAGTTCTTCCCAGTCGTGAGTTAAATCCCCACTGTTTATTGCTACTATAGTATATGAGATGCCAGTGGGGTCGTCTTGTTCCTTGATGGTGAGCGATGAGCTTATAAGGTCCTTCATATAGTTTTGTAAGTTCACCCTCAGTGCCTGTTGTATACGAGCCGACTTGAGATATTCTTCCCATTTTTCCATCACTATCTTCCACTCTGTCTCTACTTCCTCCACAGTTGGAGTATCTTCGGAGTCGCTCATTTCCCCATCTGACTGTGCATCCGCTTTCATCTTCAGATTCGATAACCCCATTTGGCCCAGGACATAATTTTGATACATATTGTCCCTTATCTTTTCCCAATTCGGGGATATCTCCTCGTTCTCCTTCGCTCTCTCCATTTGTGTCTCCAGTTCCTCCTCCGAGCTGAGGTGTTTTTGGCTGTCCAGTAAGAGACTTCTTTTCGCTGGTTCGTTGGTTACAATTTTCTTTACACGTTTCATTTTTGTAATGTACTACTGGATATGTTTGTAATCCCTTTAAGTCGTTCCCGATGTTCGCGGATGTGATGATGTGGTAGATGTACAGAGGCTTAGCCATCACTGATAATTATTTTCATTTATTTTCCTATATATATTCATGTCTATACGTGTTCGAGTAATTTCCATTCAATTGCATCCTCATTTCCATATAATTGCATTGTTATTCGCAAAACAATACTCATTGTGCATTGTAATATAATTAGTCATTATTTGTTCTCATTTGTATACAATAGCTATTGTTCTTATTTGCATACAATACCAGTTGCATTCTTATTTGCATACAATACTTTCTTATATTTTCATTTATTTTTTTTTATGCACATATTGATTTGTTTGTCTGTATAATAATTTGTCATTTTAATGCATATATATATAAACAGGGGCAGATGAGGAAATAGAACCTCAACCATCGACATCAGGAATACAACCACAAAAACCAAAGGAAAAGCCAGTTGAAAAACCAAAGGAAAAGAAAAAACCAAAAGAAAAGGAAAAACCAAAAATACAACACATCAAAGTCAATTTAAAAGGGAGCCATATAACAATAGCAGTATATAAAGATCCAGAAGCACTAAAAGAAAACCCAACAGGAATACCCACATTACAAATAGAAGGTGAGCCAGGAAATTTACCCGGAAACGAAGAGTATTGTGGAACTAACGACGCGCTATGGATATATCTAAACAAAATAACATGGCTAACACATCAAGACAGAAGCAATATATATAGATTAATAGGAAACTTAAGAAAGGAAGATAGGGGTAGATTATAAAAACAATATATAAAAAGTCAATATTTATTAATATTTATAAACACTTTGTATACAATTTTGTCTTACAATAAGTACAAAAATAACCCGGTCTATAACAATTTTTATGATACGACACATAATCATAATAAACGTACGTAGCAAAAGAAAACAAAAACTCGTCACAACACTTCCTGCAGAGGTGCTGAAAATTGGAGCGCGATGTAAAAAACTCAACCCGAATACGTGTCCAGTAGTTTGCCTCGCTACGCAGGTCTTCATAAAAGTCCGCGACGATCATAGACAACTGCTCAGCATCGAATGGATCTTCCTCTAAATACTCCAGGGGCGGTGGAGCAACTGGCGATGGGTTTGGAGTCGGCGGCAAAAATTATTCTTCTTCTTTCCTTGCCTCATAAAGTGCTTATACGTATCTTCAAAAAATTTTTGTTCATTGATTCCATTTTCGCTTAATATTTCTTTAAATTTTTTTTTATCTCGTCTTGTGTTTCTTCGTGCATCAGGTCAGGATTGTTATACGCGAACTTGGACTTTGCTCTCTCGAATCTTTGCTTTACCGATTCCGAAAATACCAAAATTCTTGCGAGTTGGATGTGGGTCCTGATTTTCTCGACATAGAACTTTGTGCAGACAAAGTCAATCCCTTCTGTTGATTTTGCAAACAATTCCATAGCTTCTGCTTCTGTGAAAGCACCTCCTTTACATAATGCCATAATAATATCTGAGTTTCGACTGTGATTCTCGCAATCAATTCCGGCGTTTGATTTGTATTGTTCACTGTTCTGTTTTCCATCCAAAACTTTCCTTGTTTTGCTTGGAATTTGATCTCCGGATTCTCCATCGATATAGTCATGGGTTTGAATAATTGCATCCACCACTCCATCGTATTTTTCTTGAGATGGCAAGCTTTTTGATCGAAATACTGAATCTCCCCCTTCGGCACAATCAATTTCGTATGACGCGGCTTTCCATTTATTCTCGCCGACCATTCCACAGTGATGCTCGGCGCACTGACAAGACTTAATATGTTCTTGATTGAGAATGTCCTGTACGATTTGACGACCATTGCCGGAATAAAGGTACTCGCGAATACAAGACAGGCAGTCAACTGACTTATTCTTGTAGGTTCCGTTTCGAATAGTTCTTCCCAGTCGTGAGTTAAATCCCCACTGTTTATTGCTACTATAGTATATGAGATGCCAGTGGGGTCGTCTTGTTCCTTGATGGTGAGCGATGAGCTTATAAGGTCCTTCATATAGTTTTGTAAGTTCACCCTCAGTGCCTGTTGTATACGAGCCGACTTGAGATATTCTTCCCATTTTTCCATCACTATCTTCCACTCTGTCTCTACTTCCTCCACAGTTGGAGTATCTTCGGAGTCGCTCATTTCCCCATCTGACTGTGCATCCGCTTTCATCTTCAGATTCGATAACCCCATTTGGCCCAGGACATAATTTTGATACATATTGTCCCTTATCTTTTCCCAATTCGGGGATATCTCCTCGTTCTCCTTCGCTCTCTCCATTTGTGTCTCCAGTTCCTCCTCCGAGCTGAGGTGTTTTTGGCTGTCCAGTAAGAGACTTCTTTTCGCTGGTTCGTTGGTTACAATTTTCTTTACACGTTTCATTTTTGTAATGTACTACTGGATATGTTTGTAATCCCTTTAAGTCGTTCCCGATGTTCGCGGATGTGATGATGTGGTAGATGTACAGAGGCTTAGCCATCACTGATAATTATTTTCATTTATTTTCCTATATATATTCATGTCTATACGTGTTCGAGTAATTTCCATTCAATTGCATCCTCATTTCCATATAATTGCATTGTTATTCGCAAAACAATACTCATTGTGCATTGTAATATAATTAGTCATTATTTGTTCTCATTTGTATACAATAGCTATTGTTCTTATTTGCATACAATACCAGTTGCATTCTTATTTGCATACAATACTTTCTTATATTTTCATTTATTTTTTTTTATGCACATATTGATTTGTTTGTCTGTATAATAATTTGTCATTTTAATGCATATATCGTCATAATAATTTGTTTACCTGCTATTATATATTGTTGCATTTTTTTGGATCTTTAGTCTACATCAACATGTCGTCAGCACTTGAGTACATGAACACCCACGAGCCCTCCACACCTGTGGAAATCGTCTTTGAGGATGAACTTGATCTGACTACTTTACTTTTTTAAGAAACAAAATAATTCTATATTCGGAAAAACCATAGAGAATAAAAGAAAACAAGTGGATGTTAAACTTGTAAATATATGGAGAGACGATTTAAATCAAACTAAAAAAAATTACGGTGCTGAAAAATATATCAGTGCTCCTAATTTCAAAAACTTTTCCGTTATATCAGAGTCCTTAGTATCAATCCAAATGAATCAAACTAAAATAACTTTAGATCGTCCTATCTACATAGGCTTTAGTATTTTAGAAATAGCGAAATCCCATTTGTATCGATTCCATTACTCGATCATGAAAAAAAAATATGAAAATAAGTTGAAACTTTGCTACACAGATACTGATAGTCTTTTATATTTAATACGCACTAAAGATTTTTACGAAGATATGAAATTAAACTTGAAATATTTCGATACTAGCAACTTTGAAACAAATAATAAATATTGCATGCCATTGGTGAACGCTAAGATACCTGGTTACTTCAAAGATGAAATGGGTGGTGACATTATATCTGAATTTGTAGGCTTAGGGGCCAAATCGTACTGTATAAGCACAAAAAAATCAACATTGAAAAAAGCTAAAGGTTCTAAAAAATGTATTACAAAAAAACTAAACATACAAAAATATAAAAAAGTTTTAATGCAAAATGAAACCCTGAGAGATTGTATGTGTATTATTAAATCTAAAAATCATAGAATCTTTACTCAAAAGATAAATAAAATAGTTTTGACCAAAAATGATGATAAGCGTCAAATAATGAATGATAAAATAAGTACTTTACCATGGGGACACTACAAAACAATATTTTAAGAGGACATAAAATCGAATTTCATTAATGAGGTTATTTGTTCATAAAATATTTCATATACCTACCTACTGAGCTTCTTGTAATTATATGTAAACTTAATGTGTTTTGTACTACAGTATAAATGTATTGTTAAATTAATGTTATATATACAATAAAATGTTGTGTACATTCTTATAGTAAAGTAAATATTTGAAAGAAACTAAGTTTTGTTTTGAATGTTTATTTTATTATAGACTATAATATTTTTTTATTTACAGCAGGAAAAACAATACATAAAATAAGACAATTAAAAGCTAAACTATTCTAAAAATATACAGCTTAAAAACTAACATTATAAATATTATAAATATTTAATAATAAAGAATAAAATACAAAAATCATAATAACACACAGTTGTTTATTTTTCTAATCCTATCCCATTACTTTAATGACAAAGAAAACAATAATACAATTAAAAATGTAAATAATAATGGAAGCAGTACATACAAAATGGTAAAGGATTAAATATTGGATGTGCTCAATTTTTTCACAATTTTACCGACTAAATGATCTGTTTCATCCATTATGTCGTCATAGTCACAAGTTACTAAATACTGCACATTCACACTCGCACTATCAGGTTCAATGTTAATGTCCTCCATGTTACGATCATCCAAATCGTGTATCATAATTTTGATAAGACGACGAGCGCGTCCTAGCTCCTTACGCACGATAAAGGATTTATTCTTTACACATGATAAAGACTTTGTTTTGGTGTTTTTCTTTTTTGAAGTTCGTTCTTCAGCTTTCCGTTGTTGATGATCCTCGCGTGATTTTGCCGCTACTTCAGCATACCAGCTCTCTCTATCTTGAGCGTAGTAAAAAGGATTCAGTATTGGGTCTGACTCTTCTATCAAATTCTGAAAGAATAAAAACACTAATGTAAAACTAAATGATACGATATATGATACATCCGAATTAAAAGAACCTGAATTATTACTTTAAAAGCCAGTTACTTACTTCATTTAAATTAGCTCGCTCACGGTATTCATCAGCAGTAAGAGTTATATTCTCTTCCTCAAATAAACCAGGACATTGCGGGAAAGACATATTTCTGTAAAAAGCAAATAAAACAGTAAGATATATTCTATATATGAAGTAGTAGTAAGATATATTCTTAAATATATACATAGTATATACAAATATTTGTAACAATAAAAAAAATACCTACTTTCAAAATATTATACACACATCTACCATATGCTAATAGCTGAATTAAACTGATTCAATCATAAGTTATTGCATGCAGGCCTCATAATATTGGGCTTAAGTTACTACATGTTATAATATAACATGATCTCAAATTAATATACTTACTTATATTAAGGAACAAGTTCAAACTTGATCAATTATGAATCATGGTGTAGTTCATATTTATACATACCTTATAAATGAGAATAAGTATACCTAATGACCATACCTGTACTTTACTTTATTTTAAACCCAAAATAAAGTATATATATGTTTATGTCAAGTAAAACTTAAATTAATTGACAAGATGAAGTTGATCAAACAAGCCATATCACTTAACGTTAAAAATATTAATGTTGGTGAGTCTCCTCAAAAGATTAGACACAGCGCTTTATTGCCAAATACGATTCGTTGTATAATTTGTGGTCCCTCAAACTGTGGTAAAACAAACGTTGTGATCAGTTTGTTATTGCATGAAAATGTAATGAAATTTCAAAATGTTTATCTTTACTCAAAAACTAACTTTCAACCAAAATATTGTTTTTTACGAGAGGTATTAAGGAGAGTGCCTCAGATAAATTTCAAAGAGTTCAGTGACGATAAAGATGTCATATCTCCGAGTGAAGCTTTACCAAATTCTGTATTTATATTTGATGATGTCGTATGTGAAAATCAAATAAACATCCGTAATTATTTCTGTATGGGTAGACATAAACAAATTGATTGCTTTTACTTATCACAAACCTACTCAAAAATCCCGAAGCAATTGTTACGTGATAATGCTAACCTTCTTATAATATTTAAACAAGATGATGTGAATTTAAAGCACATTTACGAAGAACATGTCAATTCTGATCTAACCTGGATGCAGTTCAAAGATATTTGTAAAACTGTATGGAAAAATCCTTATAACTTTCTTCTGATTAACAAAGAATCATCACTAAGTAATCTTCTTCGTCGTGTCGATGGCTTAGTCAAATTTTATTTTGACTTGCCATCGTGGTGAAAGGATTAGCCAATTCGCTTTGGAGAACTCGCGAATTGCCCAGGGTGCGCCGGACGTAGGGAATCGTTGTGTACGTCACTCGGGGAGGCTCCTTTCATGCACCCCAACCCACCCCACTAAGTAATGGAAGGTACAGACAGAATTTCGATGTGTTTTTAAAATTAGAATGAATATGAATTTATGTTCAGTTGTGTAATATAAATAATTTTTATACAAGACAATATTAGTCTTATTCTTCTCTTAGTTGAATGCAGTTGTGGTTAGATAAGATGGAGAAAAATATTAAAATCGAATTAATGAAGTCTATTGACTCCATAAAGAATAAAATAAAACAAATGAAAAATCAAGAACATGAAGTTAACTTATCTTTGGATAGAATGTTTAAGCCGGTTTCGGACCCTCTGAAAACTCTTGCAAATTCTAAAAAAAATCTTGAGACTATTAAGCATGAAAATAATGTATCCGAAAAATTTGAATTTATTGAATCAGATACCGACTCTGAAAGTAGCTCTACTAAATGCGAAGATTTTCATGATGCTGATATAATTTCTACCAGTTCTCCTAAAAGAGAAAAGAAAAATAATTTAGAAATTTCTTTTGAAAGTAAAGATATCTATGGCATTTATGATGGTATAAATATACCATTTGGAATAAGAACTGACAACAAAACTTTGATGATGGGTAATTCAATAGTATCATTTTCTAAAATTGATAGTATTGGGGGTGATAACTTAGTCTTGGTTAAAGTTGGAGAAAAAAGTTATGATTTAACCCCCGGACTAAAAGAACTTTTACTGCGAAGGAAACCTGATTTAAAAACTGTAACTGATGCCGATAGACTTGTCTACAAAGATATGTTGCATTATACCAGCGCTCATAAGAGAGATTTTAATCCTGGAGGTCAAATAAGAGGTGACAAAGGACTCAAATATCGTGAAATAATCAAACCGTTATTTTTCGATGCTTCAGAGGAAAACAATCACAAAAAAATTGGTGGTAGTTTGCCAACGCTTAAGACATACAAAAAGAATACTGACTTAGTATATTGGGACGACCCCAATGAATTGGTTGAAAGATTAAAATTATTAGTAGCTTCTAAAGATGCGGGTAATACAAATCATGACAATGAAATTTTGTCAATAATTGAAGAACTAAAAGAATCAAAGATAATTAAGGAATAAATACTGATAATCAGGAAGCCTTTCATTTAGTATTAAAAAGACACTCAATTGAATAAGAATATTAGAAAAGTCGGTCGGTCGGTCGGTCTATTTATTTAAAAATTATAAATAGGGTTTATCCAAAAATATATGTGATATTTTTTGTTTATAATGAGCAAAGCTGATGTGGTAAATGAAATTCATAAAAGTGCAAGGGTGAACTTTCCGCGAAGGCATGTTATTATGAGAGATATAGATGATCTATGGCAAGCAGATTTAATGGACATGCAATCGATTTCAAGGGAAAATAATAATTTTAAATATATTCTCACCATTATTGACACATTTTCCAAATATGCTTGGGCGTTCCCTTTGAAAAGTAAGAATAAAGATGAAGTTTACAAGGCTTTTGTGGATTTACTGAATGATCGAGTTCCTAAGAATTTGCAAACTGATAACGGCACAGAGTTTTATAATAATAAATTTAAATATCTTATGCAGTCTCACAACATTAACCATTATTCAACGTTTTCGTCAAAAAAAGCTTCCATTGTTGAGAGACTAATTAGAACACTAAAATTGTACAAAGAGTTTAGTTTAAAAGGTAATTATAATTGGGTTAGAAATACCTTGGACAATGTTGTTCGAAAATACAATCATACCTATCATCGAACGATCAATGAAAAACCAGCAAACGTCAATATTGAAAATAAAAAAGTAATATTAAAAAGATTTGATGAACTAGTAAAAAAGTCGAAGATTATAAAATGCAAATTTAAAGTGGGTGATTATGTTCGTATTAGTAAGTACAAGGGAACATTTGAAAAAGGTTATACCCCGAACTGGTCAACAGAAATTTTTAAAATTAGATATAAACAGAATACTACTCCAATCACTTACTTGATTGAAGATACAATCCGAGGACAGCCTATATTAGGAGCCTTTTATGAACAAGAACTTCAGAAGACAAAACATTCCAATGTCTATCTAGTTGAGAAAGTCCTTAAAAGGAAGGGCAATAGAGTTTTTGTAAAATGGTTAGGTTTACCAACTAGTGAAAACAGTTGGATAGATAAGGCAAACGTTTTGTGAGATATAAAAAATGGGTTGATTTGTCAAAGTCCTTTATATATTATAAAGTGTTGAGTCCTTGATTGTTTAGTCTTGTGATGTGTATTCGAGAGAATAGTCTTATTAATTGGTTAATAAACCACTTACCATTTGAATTACATTTGCCAGGATATAATTATTGCGGCCCTGGTACAAAATTAATTCAGAGACTTACGCGTGGAGACAAAGGAGTGAATAAATTGGATGAATATTGTAAAAATCACGATATTGCATACTACAAGTCGTCAAATTTAAAAGATCGTCACAGTGCTGATCTAGTTCTATTAAAAATGGCTAAAAAACGATCACTTGCTCCTGATGCAAGTACAGGAGAAAAATGCGCAGCACATCTTGTAAAAAATGCAATGCTAGCAAAAATTAAAACCGGTACTGGTTTAAAAAATCCTTGTCAAAACAAAGTCAAACCAAAAAAAAAGTGTTAAAAAGAAATTGAAAAATATTATATCTGTAACGTAAAAACATATGAAAAAATTGAAACCAAAATGCAACGAGCACGAGAATTAGTTAATGATTCAAACATTAAGCTCCCTCGAATTATACCAATACCAAAAACTGGTGGAGTATTACCTTTGATCCCTATTTTTGCTGGGTTATCAGCCGCAGGAGCTTTAGCGGGCGGAGCAGCTGGTATTGCTAAAACTATAAATGAATTTAGGATGGCTAAAAAATTGTATGATGAATCGAAGAGACATAATGAAAAAATGGAGGCTCTTTGCATCGGTAAAGGTTTACATCTAAAGCCACATAAACATGGACTTGGAATATTTGTGACAAAAGAAAAAAACTAATACATCGGCTACCCAAACGAGCCTTAACCAATTTGGACATTCTAAAATATGGAAAAAATATTCCTTACTTTAGAGGAGTCTTTATGAGAGATGAACTACCTAAACATCCTTATAAAAATGAATGTGGTGTTGTGAATTTAGATAGTTCTAAAAATCCTGGCTCTCATTGGGTAGCCTATGCAAAATGCAGTGATTACATTGAATATTTTGACAGTTATGGAAATCTAAAACCCTCAAAGGAATTATTAAAATACTTGGGCTCAAAAATCAGCTATAACTATGAAAATCTTCAGGGTAATCACCCATACAAATGTGGACAACTTTGCATTAATTTTTTAACAAACTTTTGGAGTAGGCATTTATATAATAAAAGAAATTATTGAAATGTGTCCAGTGTGCAACTATGTCTATAACTGTAACAATCTCTGGGAATAAATCTGAAGTAGAGTCATATTTTCAACCACCTCTTAGTTTATCTGAAAAATATGAGTGTGGTTTGCTGTACTATTCAGTTTTAAACTCTGCATCCAATGCGGTTCCTAATAATATTCCATCTGTAATCAGGATTGAATGTGATTTAATATATGGTTCTTACACTAACGGTATACCAACACATATTATTTATGAATTTGTACCTATTAATACTGCAGGGCGTTATTACCTAGAAACACCGCAGAACGTAATTTACTTCCCAGTTAATAAAAATTTCATTACATCCATATCGATTAAGATTGTTGATCAGTTCGGTTACAGCATCCCTTATTTAGAACATATTCAACTCCGTCTTCACCTGAGAAAAGTAAAATGATATTATACAATATAAAGCCTCTCCTCAAAATAAAACACCTTACTTCTTCCACAACCAGTAAGGTACATAGACGTAAGAAAAAAGTGATCAAATTGACTAAAACTAATAAGGACTTTCTTCGAGCCTTGGGTTTTAAACTATGAATATACTACAGATAAGCGACTTGCCCCACTTTGATAATTCTATCGAAAGTTACGAGATTCATTCCTACAATCCCTACAACAACTGCTTTAGAGAGAACGATGAAATCAGAATACCCATCCACCAGCAAGACATATACGTGCTTCCGTCAGCCAGCTCAGTTTACATCGAGGGTCATGCAAAGCTCTTCAACAAAGATGGAAAACCAATTGAGAAAGATGTTAAATTTACTAATAACCCTGTTCTGTTTCTGTTTCAAGATATCAGATACGAAATAAATGGTATTGAAATAGACCGTATCAAAAATTCAGGCATAACGTCAACAATAAAATCATACGTTTCATTAAATGCGGCTGAAAATAAGGTTGCTGCGTTATGGGGTTGGAACATAAAGGGATTTCAAACCAATGGCCACTTTAGTGCTATTATACCATTGAATAAAATATTGGGTTTTGCAGAAGATTATAATAAAATCGTGATAAATTGTAAACATGAACTTATATTGAACAGAAGCAACTCTAATTTAAACAGTGCTATACTTACAGATGATGTTTCTTACTTTCAAATAAATCTAGATAGAGTGCAGTGGAGAGTACCACACATAAAAGTATCAGATCGACAACGCCTAACACTTTTAAAACATTTAGAAAAAGACAAGGCTATTCAAATGGCATTTAGAAATTGGGATTTGTATGAGTACCCTTTGCTACCTAAAACAACAAAGCATTCGTGGGCAGTTAAAACTGCATCACAATTGGAAAAGCCTAGATATGTTATTTTTTGTTTACAAACAAATAAAAAAAATAATAGACTAAAAGATTGTTCGGTATTTGATCATTGTCATGTAACAAATATTACACTCTTCTTGAATTCACAATATTATCCTTATGAGCCATTAGGTTTAAAATTTTCTGAGAACAAATACAGTATATTATACGAAATGTATGCGAAATTTCGTCAGTCGTATTACAACTGTCCGGTGGACCCCTTGCTTAATCTGAACGACTTCAAAGAAAAGGCTCCTCTTTTCATCATCGATTGTTCAAGACAAAACGATACTTTAAAAACGGGTCCTGTAGACGTTCGTTTGGAAATTGAATGCTCGGAAGCAATTCCAGATAACACTACGGCATATTGTTTGATTATAAACGATCGCCTTGTGGAATACAAACCTTTGAGCAACATAGTGCATCGATTATCATGACTGCCATTGTCGATGTCCAAGGATTTAAAACTGAAGCAAATGAATTTATAATAAAAGAAATTGCTATTGGTGTGATGAAAAACTGCAAGTGTTTTTAATAAAGCCACCGTTTCCCTTTTACAATTTAACAAAACCAGAAAGACGGCAAGTTGCATGGATTGAACGTAACAGAAAAATATACTGGAGTGAAGGATTTATACCTTATTCGAGTTATCAAACAATTATTTCGGATATTCTAAAAGATAAGGATGTATACACAAAAGGTGTAGAAAAAGTTCTACGACTAAAAAATGTTTTTAAAAATAACAATGTTATTAATTTAGAAGATAAAAGTTGTCCTAGTTTATTAAACTTGTATGATCGATATAAATATTCAAAAGATTTGTATAGTTGTATTTATCATGATGCAATATGCGCTTTAAAAAATGTTATATGTTTAAAAAAATGGTGTTTTGATAATAAACTTTTTTAAAGAAACTTTTTTTATTTTATTTAATGATAAAATAACCTGTTCCTTTTCATTCCCGTACTGTTACTATGGAATCAGTTTGACGATGCATCAATGAATAAAATATGTAATATTAAATTTATATTGCGAATCGGACAGATCGCAGATCATGTTAGTAGTGTATTGGGGTTTCTGCACTTGTATATTATTGGGGCTTCTGCATCACTCTCCTCACTTCTGCACTTATATATTATTGGGGCTTCTGTATCACGAACCGAACGAAGTGAGGAGAGTGATGCAGAAGCCCCAATAATACACTACTCGTATTGTTTAACCGGTTTGCCTAGCTTAAGCGCTTGTATTATGCTATGCAATTCAGGATCATCTCTTGTTTCATTGGCAATCTTAACTGGTGTTATGTTTAATGTATTAATTTGTCTGAGTTGAAATATGCAATGTTGGTCAATACATTTGTCGTTAACTTTTTCAACTGGAAAACGTGAAAGGTAGTCGGCATTTGAATGTTCTATGGTATTTCTGTATTCAATTTCGTAATCAAAACCGGAGAGAAAATGTGCGTAATGGAAAAGTCTCATAGCGCTCAAAGTTGGTAAGGTTTTCTGTGGATGAAATATAGAAGTAAGTGGTTTGTGGTCTGTTATTAACGTAAACTTCCGGCCGTAACAATAATGAAAGAACTTTTTAAGTCCCCAGTAAATTGCAGTAGCTTCTTTGTCGATTTGGCTGTAGTTCTTTTCACTGCTTGTTAGTGATCTTGAAGCAAAAGCTATAGGACGTTCTTTTCCATCAGGAAGTCTGTGGCTAATTACAGCACCAAGACCTGTAGGGGATGCGTCTGTTGCTAGAATTAGTGGCATATTAGGATCAAAATGTATGAGAACTCTTTCACTAAGGATCTCCTTTTTAATATTTTCGAGGCTATTTTCACATGCAGTGGACCATGAAAACTTTTTCCCCTTTTTGAGAAGTTCATTGAGTGGGCTTGTCAATGAAGCTAGGTGTGGAATAAATTTGTTGTAGTAATTTGCCATACCAAGTAATGTACGTAATTCGTTAACATTTTCTAGGCGTTTTGCGTTTGAAATGGCCTTTATCTTATCAATGTTCTTATGTTAGCCATCTTTGTCGATCGTGTAACCGAGGTAATTGATGCTTCTTTTAAAGAATTGACATTTTTCCTTATTGACTCTTAGGTTAGATTATTTAAGCTTTTGTAGTACCTGTTTCAGTCTTTTAAGTAATTGATCCTCTGTATTACCCTGAATGATGATGTCGTCGAAAAAACATTTTACACCATCGAGGTCTTGTAGTAATTGGTCCATAAATTTTTGCCAAATACTTGGGGCGACTTTCACCCCGAACATAAGTCGATTAACTTTGTATGTACCTTTATGTGTACTTAAGGTTTGTAAAAAGGCACTTTCTTCATCCATTACTAAATTTAAGTAGGCTTGTGTTATATCTAACGTACAGAAAATTTGTCCTCCCGTCATCTCTGCAAGAATATCCTCGACTATCGGTATTGGATATTTTTCATCTTTAATTACCTTGTTCAAAGTAACCTTGTAATCAGCACAGAGTCTTATGCTTCCGTTTGGTTTTACAATCGGTACCACTGGTGTTCCCCAATCAGAATGATCAACTTTTGTAATGACACCTTGTTTTACAAGTCGGTCAATTTCTTCATCAACTTTGGCCTTTAATGCGTATGGTATTCGACGTGGTTTAATGAAAATTGGACGAGCGTTTTCTTGAAGCGATAAATGACCTCTGATTCTTGGTATTTCACCTAGGTTTGAATTAAATACAGATGATGCATATTCGTTCAGTAGTTGGTCTAGCTTATTTCCATTGTCGTAGGTTAAAGTTCTTATATCGGCCAGATTGATATTAAGTTCTTTCATCCAGCTTCTCCCCAAAATTGGGTCAACATTTTTATCAATTATGTATAATTTTCCGTAGAGTAATCTATTATTGTATTTGTATTTAACGTAAGTTACTCCAACAGCTTTGAAAATTTCGCCTGTGTATGTTCTTAATATAATGTTTGTGTCAAAAATCTTTTTATTTATTTGTAATTTTTTATAGTCTTTCAGTGACATTGTAGATAGAGCAGCACCCGTATCAAATTCCATGCTAACTCTCTTATCTTCGATATCTATTGTAATCATGAACTTGTCTGTGACTTCGCTCCTAATTATGTTTATGTCTGCGGTATCGTCAGCCATGTATTCAGTAATGTAGTTCTCTGATAAGTCATCTAATTGATTTGTGGTGATTTTTCTTTGTAAGCATACTCGAGCTAAGTGTCCTTGTTTTTGGCACTTTTGGCATGTACTCTTAATGGCTCCACATTTGTTAGCTCTGTGGTCATCTTTGCCACAACGAAAACATTTTCCATTAAGGTCGTGTATTGTAATTGGTAGTCTACTTTTAGGTGAATCAGGTGATTTCTTGTAAATTTTTGACACCTTATTTACTTGATCTTCATAATTTAATACATTATGCGTGACCAACGAAATGGTTGCATTTTCTGATTTACCCATTTCTATGGATGTTGCCATGCGAAGCAAGTCAGAAAATTGTATAACCTCCTTCTCTTGTAAAATTTTTGTACGTAAATCTCCGTCTTTTAGTCCTCTGATAAATTGAAGGGACAGGAAAGCATCTAAGGAAGATTTTTTACAATGTGAGCACATAAATGCACAGTTTGAGGCTAGTCTTCTTAATTCGGATGCATATGTTGTTACTGTTTCATTTGAATTTTGTAGGCGAGAAATGAATCTGTGTTGTGATGCCCATATGCTCGGTTTCGGATCTAAAAAGTTATCTAATAAGTTTGTTAGTTCTTCGAAATTCTTATTGATTGGATCTTCTGGAGAGCATAGATCATTCATTCTTTGATGTAATTCTGGAGGAATAGTTGTAAGAAGTGTGTAAACTTTTATTTTTGGATCCTCTATATTATGCAGCATAAAGAATGTTGAAAGTCGTTTTGTGAAATTGCTGAATGTTTCTGTTCCGTGAAAAGGTTGAAAATTTATCTTGGGTGGCCTTCCATGGTCTTTATGTAGGTTAGGTGTTGAACTGATCGTGTACGTTTCAGTTTGGGATAACTGCAATTGTTTTTGCAGCATTAACATTTTGCCACGTAATTTTGTGTATAGTTCCATGATTTCATACCTGTATTCTGATTCTGTATTTATATCCTCATCTTCAACCAGTTCGTCTATTTGGTTTTGTACGTTTGTCAAATTGTTGTAAATTGAATCGACTGACCCCAGTCGTGATTGTAGTTCCTCGTAATTTGTATTTGTAAATGTAGTATCTTCTTGTGTAAATGTATTTAAACTTCTTGTAAGCACACCCTGTAGGGTGGCGCGTGTTCGCTTTAGTTTTTTAACTTCCGCCATCGTCGCCAATGTTAAATATTAAAATACTAATGAATATTATACATCTTTTATTGAAATAATTATTTTACAGAATGACGTATTAAAAGTAAACAACGGTTACTAGGAACGGTTACTACTACAAGTATGTGACAGTAACGATATTGCATTACACATATTTTTATATTTGATGTGCTAACACTGTTGCACTATTTTTCTTTGCACAATTGGTATAAGTTTAACACCAGAAAAACAATTTTTGATCACTTTTTCGATTATTCAGCGGAACTCACTCGTAATCTACGTTTGGCTTTACTATTCAAATCAAATCAAATCATTTATTTCCATGGCCCCTAACTAAGGGGCGTTTGAACACGACAAAACAAACATCAAAATACAAAAAACATAAAATTAAAATAAAACTAAGCTAACTAAATTATAATACTTATTGTAATAAAATGATTTGACACCGGAGCTTAGATTGACTTTAATTCAACTTGGATCCAAGTAACAGCTCCGATGGGTACTGCATCATGAGAAGAGCTAGTGAGAAACTCATGTGCACCATCTTTTCAAATAATTCATACAATATTTGGTTGATTTTTTTGACAATAATTCTATGTGTAAGTTATAGCAACCAAAACAATATTATGGCTAAAGATGGTTATGTAGAGAAAATAAACTGAAATATAGCATTAGAATTAAATTAATACTTATAAATAAATCCATAGTATATAAGGTTGCAATATCTTACACTTCAAGCAGAAAATAAAGGAGTAAAAGCAATGTGTGTATACTACTGTATACATAAGGGTTCCAGAACAGACAAAGAAAATAATTCTATATAATTATGCTCATAACAAAAACTATTTATACTAAAAACAAAATGTACACACATATATTATAATTATGCGTGCCTATGAATATTAGCAATATGTTAATGATTTTTATTTTTTTTAATATGAGTATCAGCAGCTTGATAAGCTTGAGCGACTTCAAAATTTCTGTATAAGATTTATATTTGGGTTACGCAAATATGATCATGTATCCGAGTACCGCAATAAGCTCAAGTGGCTTCCTATTCGCCTTCGACGGAATACTCACATTCTTTCTCTACTCTACCAGGTCTTATTCAACCCTTCTGCCCCCTCTTACTTAAAAGAACGTTTTCAGTTCGTCAGTGACACGCATTCTAGAGCCTTAAGATCGTCGGAAAATCTAAAACTGGATATGCCAATGCATTCTACCACCTTCTACGACAAATCCTTTGTGGTTCAAGCAACACGTCTGTGGAATGCATTACCCGTGTCTATTCGACGCGCCAAAACTATTTACTCTTTTAAAAAAATTGTCAAAGATCATTACTTATCCTCTCTATAAATCTTAACATTATTTATTCACATTGCCAGTCCTTTCAGATGCATGTGTAAAACTTGTGTATACATTTCTTATTTTCCTCTGTTTTCATTATATGTATGTATAATATTTATTTATAATAATATGTATGTATTTAATATATAAATAGTGATATGTACATATTTATTTTAAGTATACCTATATATATGTTTATATAATATGTATTTAATTTGTAGGTAAATGTACCTATTAAATGTGTAAATGTATGTAAATATTAGTTATAGTAAACCTTCTTTCTCATCTCTTACACCTTAAACTGCCCCATATCAGTCTAACTATCTATTTGTCCATCCAAAGGTTGCCTGTAAGATATTGCTTTTTAGCGATAAGGCCGCCCATTGTACATGTCTTAATGTTAAATTATGTTCTTTAATGTGTCTTATTTTTTGGTGTGCAATAAAGTTTATTCTATCTATCTATCTATCTATCATTTGCATGCCATTTCACTGGCAAAACATGTTGAACTAAATATTTTGTTATGTAACATCTTGGAACCATGTTTTTTTTTTGTCTTTTACTAGCCTACGGGTGTGTCCCAATGCTGGGCAAAGGCCTCTCCCCATGACTTCCAAGCCTTTCTGTTATTTGCTACCTCCGGCCAATCGTTCTGAAATGCATCCTATCGTCCCGCCATTTCCGTTTGGGCCTTCCTCGTCGCCGTTGACCGTCACGTGGTACCCATTTAGTCGCTTTTAACCATGTTATTGCTAATAAATGATCTATATATCTATCTAAAGATATTAATAATAATAATAAATAATAAATATACTTTATTGTACACCAGATATACAAAACTTAAAACTAAATTACTAAAACTATACGCTGTACAATCGCCGGTCTTATCGCTATCCGCGATCTCTTCCAGACAACCTGGATGGACAGGAAGTAGATGGAGACCAAAGTTGTGGCGGTAGGAGGTGCACGAATAAACAATTGAATTAAAAATACAAAGTACTATTCAAACGATTAAAATAACTTAATATGATTTTTAAAAAAAATTCTCTCAACAAAAAAATGTTACAGTGAAAAAGCACCCATTATAACACTAAAGAATGTCCATTTAATACAAAATAAAAAATATATTACTTTTCAGTTGATTATGACTGCAATAGTATACCTACTTACCTACTATGAGGAAGATTATGAAAGAAAAGGAAATAAAAAGTACTCACTTCAAAATAAGGCCATGTCATACGATTGTTACCGGATCGCCCATTGTGGTCTTTTATTTTTTTATATTGTTTTTTTAAACTTGACATCTTGCACTTGCATCTAAGGAACAAAAACTAACTCGCTGTGCCCACTACTAGGCTCCATAAAATCTCTAACTCGTTTCCAGGTCAATGTATACGCTTTTACAATAAATTTCCTTTAGACGCAATAGAATTATCGATAGGTAAATTTAAAAATATGTTAAAATTAAATTATGTCAAAAAGCTTACTATAGTATTTCAGACTACATAAATGATAATAGTATTTGGAAATGAATTGCTCTTCTTATGTGATTTTTTTATGTACTTTTATATTGTTATATTTTTCATTTTAAAAGATGGTGCACATGAGTTTCTCACCAGCTCTTCTCATAATGCAATACCCATCGGAGCTGGTACTTGGATTGATTTTAATTCGATTCTAAACAGTTTGATTAAAATTAATCTGAGCCCCGGTTATTCAAATCATTGTAATTAGTATAATTTAGTATTATTTATTATTTACTTTTATATCATTTTTAGGGTTCCGTACCTCAAAAGGTAAAAACGGAACCCTTATAGGATCACTTTGTTGTCCGTCTGTCTGTCTGTCTGTCAAGACCTTTTTTCTCAGGAACGCGTGGAGGTATCAAGCTGAAATTCATATCAAATACTCAAGTCTATGGTCTCTTGGAGCTGTGAAAAAATCAAACTTCTAAGTCAACGCGATCAAAAGATACTCCCGTTTATGCCGCAAATTTTCGACACTCGCAAGGGAATCAAAACCTACAGGGTACTTCCCGTGAACTCAGAATCTTGAAATTTAGAACGAAGCAACGTCTTATAACACAGATAAAGGAAAAATTGCGAAAAGCATAAATTTTTAGTTACATCATATAATAAAAATATTTTTAATAATTTTAAACTTATTACCCCTTTACTCATGAACGCGTAGTGGTATTATATTGAAATTCTTAACAAATACTCAAGTCTATAATATCTTTAAGCTGTAACAAAATCAAACTTCTACGTCAACGCAATCAAAAGATACAGCAATTAAAGCCGCATATTTTGAAACTCGCAACTACTCGCAAGGGAATCAAAACCTAAAGGATACTTCCAGACGACCTGGAATCTTGAAATTTGGCATGAAGCAACGTTATAAAGTACACATATAGGAAAAATTCCGAAAATCTTAAATTTTTAGTTACATCACATAGTATATTTTTTTAATAATCATAAACTTACTAGCTGAATTGTGCCTATTTCTAGTATTAAAATTATGTCTATCACTTCTCTTCTTAAAGAGATGAAGATTTTTCCGAACATACATAATGTTTTCATATATGTATTGACAAGGTACCGTCAGCTTTCCACATTGTTATGTTATGGATTTCATTTAGCAATAAAAATACCATAACTTTTACTTATATACCTACAGGTTTGTACGGAACCCTCGGTGCGCGAGTCTGACTCGCACTTGGCCGGTTTTTTTGTAATGTTTTGACGTGTTCAAGCGCCTTCTGGGGCCTATGAAAATAACTGATTTGAATTTGAATTTGAATATGAATTTGCTTTGGCACTGGCTTCCATTAATTTTATAGTTTGGGTTTGTGCTACGCATATTAGCTGCAATGTCGTCATTAATTTTCTTATGGCGTTTAAAATTCCAATCCTCGCCAGTTTCCTCATACAAGGGTAATAATAAATAAACGCATTCATCACTCCAAATGAATATTGTTTTTTTTTTATCTAGAAACAGAAAAATTACCTAGTGATAATGTGAATCAGAGACATGATTCAAATTACTTTCATTATTGATTTGATGTAGTAAATGATACCTTCATTGCTTTCAGTTCTTTCAGGTTATATATTAATATCTCCTTCATTTGGGTGCTCGTTGATGTTTGTGAGTTCTTCGGTGTTGGCGTAATGAATGCGCAACATTTCGGACAAATATTATAAGGTTGGAGGTTCGGTAGCTTAAGATAAACAACTGCTCTTCATGATTACACCTTAAATAATGATCAATATCAATGATATTACAATAAGTACACAATCCAATACATAGGTACTACACGCCCATTCACAAAAAAAAAAACAAAAAAAACGTTTATACATTACGTTTCTTTTTTTTTAATAAGTAATAAAATTAACATAATGATTAAATACAAACAATAGTAATGAAAGTTATAAAATATAAAGATATTTAAAATTGAAACTAAATTAATTATGTTAGTGGAAAATTTATGACATTAAATAGAAAAAAAAATATACATTAATTCAGACCTTTCACATAAGGTCTAGTTCGGTTTTTATGTATTGTTACATGTTTTCCTTTATAATCAATTTTGATGTTTGGTTCCGAAACGTCTTTAACCCGAAACGGACCAATATACAGAGAATCAAGTTTATTTGTTACTTGTTAATTTTCAAGTAAAATCATTTCGCCGACTTTATAGGTTACAGGGTTTATATCCTTATCATAACTTATTTTTCTAAACTGTTTACTTTTAATTAAATTATTTCTTGCATCATATTGCGATTTTTGTAATAAACAAAAAAAAAAGATTCTTAATAATTTGCTTGAATTTATTATACATAACGTATTTTGCATACCCCCAGAGTTCACTCCCGAATATGGTACGTCGGTTCGATTATCGCCCACGTCACCATCTACGGAAGCTAGTTTATCATCGGACATTGCAAATAATGAAAACGCAGGAATTAATGAACTTATGTCACTATTTCAAAGAAACACCAATATACTTTACACACACAATACAAATTTACAATCGTACAAGTAAAAACAATTATAAGAGTACTCACACGCTCACAGGTTCGGGATCAAAAGGTGAAGCCATTTTTTATTCAGCCCTTATTTATAAGATTAGGTTAATCCCTCTTTTACCCGCCTGACGGCGCACATACGTAGATTTCGACTTTTTAGGCGGCCAAAAACATTTTATTATGTGAACTGGTTCGAAAAAATGGAAATAATAAGAAAATGCTTTATATTTTTATTAAAACTGACGTGAGTTTGTAACATTATTAAAATTATGAAAATACGGGTGTTACTCACGTAATGTTGGTCTATTTAGTCGACCGCGGTTTCGCCTATATGTCTAGGCATTATCAAGAGAGTGCGATACGTCGCGCCTGAGTCGCAGCCAGTCTTGCACTGATAATGCCTAGACATATAGGCGAAACCGCGGTCGACTAAATAGACCAACATTACGTGAGTAACACCCGTATTTTCATAATTTTAATAAAATGCTTTATGTTAAAATGGAATACATATTTAATGATAAATAACGATGCATTTAATATTACAAATGTTTTTACATGAAAGTATTAAAAAATTTAAAATTACTATTAAACAATAGAAACAAAAAATAAAATTAAAATGATATTGTTATGTTTTCTGCAGCCTCGAAGTCCAAGTTTGCATGTTCTGCACTCAGATTTGGTTCAGAAGGCATCAGTAAGGCAATCGTTTCTTTCAAAAATGGTTTTTGAGTGGTTCTCGTAATATGAGCGGATCTGAAGATAGTAAGAATCTTTGGTATATATCCTGGTTACACGCTTCTCTAGAAAATTTTCTTGCGAAGTTTAGCCTGTACGAGCGAAAATGTTTATTGCATGCCTCTGCTTCTTCTTCTGATAACTGCCCTATAGGCAATAAAGCATTCTCAATGATGCTAGCTCCGTGAATTAAAATTTGAGAATTGTTGGTGTCATGGGATGCCATCCGTACTCGTCTACGTACAGTTTTGCAGTGTCCAAGGCATAGCTATCGTACTTCTCTGCATTAATTTTCAGTCCACTGGAAATTATTTCTAGGATAACTTTGAATCTATAAATTAGCCTTGATTGCCTTGATTGATTAATGCCCGTTATTTCAGATGCCAACTTTTTTTCGAAAATCCGTCTACTCGTGTTCCCGTCATTTGTGTCCCCAAAATTTGCTTTAGGCATATCAACTAACAACCCAGTTTCGTTTCTGAATATTTCAAACGGAGTCAAAAGTGGCACAGTTTCATTAGCATGAGCATAGGCCTTTCTGTATTTATGTGCACTATAAGGAGAATTTGTTATTTCTATGAAGACTTTTGAAGCATTTCTTTGGCCATCATTTTGTTACACAATTTGAGCAGCATGAACTATAACCTCAGAATCTACAGAGGCCCACATTTCTTCGGTTTTTCTTGTTTTGCTTCACTCGCTTGAGTCTGCGAATGGTTTTCAAAAATTTGGAATTTCAGAAATTTCTTTTAACCATGATTCGTTATTCTTGACGAAAACTGTCTCCGTTTAGTGTGCTTTGGTCCATCGCTGTTTGATTTGTGACTTTACGTATAAAAATCTGTGCTCTAGAATGCCTTTTCTTTCTTCGCTGTCTCCTGTCAGTGTCAGTAAATGATTTTCCAAAAAATCGCATTTTTCGCCGATACTTGGCAAATCTTGACCTTTCATAAGGTCGAATAGATATTTACGCGTCACAACTTTTATGCCAGATGAACTGGACGGCCCTAATATAAAGGAAGACACGTTTTAGAACAAAATACTACTTTTGTTTTTTTTTGTCACGATTTTACTGCCTATCTTAGAAACGCGTTTATTTAGAAATAGGCAAGTTTAGGCGGTTGATTTCTTCTTTATTTTAAAGGTAGAAGTATAATCTATTATATCAAAAAAATAATGAGACAGGGATAAACCCTGAAGTACTTTGAAAAAGCTTTCGAGGGCGAAGATTATAAAAAAAATATGTAATTAAACTCTATAATGTTCAAACGTTTAAAACTTACTTAAAAAGTCAGTAAAATATGCATTTTATAGCTCAATTTAAAGGTTCTTACCTTGATTTTGAGATTCCATCACTTTTACTTTGATATTTGAATGTTAAAAAGGAAATATTGACTTTGCAATAACTATCACAAATAGAGCGCAGAAATTAGACACGTTACACCGCGGGTGATGATCGGATTTCGACAACCTGCCACGGCGCGGTAGCACATTGTTGTAGGGTTGAAGGGTAACCGTTAGGTTCATGGAAGAGTCTACTTACTGATTCCAAGAACTGTTTGCTTCAATGTTGATATTTTCACTTATGGCCGCCTAAATTGATGAAATCTACGTATGTGCGGCGCTAAAAATCACAGTGGATGTATACGCAGTACATTCGCATTATTAGAATTACATAGTTTTTCAAACATTATTTCCAAGTGAGTCATTACTAATAATACTAGTTATGTTTATACTTATTCCTAATTACAGTAATTCTTAAGACTTTGGGTTTTCTAAAATAATTACAGCAATTTATCTTTTGATGTAACTCTGTTCAGCTAATGGCGTAATTGAGAAGATTCAAAAATATAGTACAACAGGCATCGAGATATAGGTACTACGTACTAGAGAAGCCACGTCAAATAACTGAATTGTCCTATTCTTCGTAATTTGAATCTTTAGTTCGCTGCAGCGCTAAAACAATAACAATTCGTCTAAACCGTAACTAATTTACTACAGCACTAGATTTGCTGCGGAAGTGTGTTTATTCTCGGCAAAAAGGTCATAAGCGCCATGTAAATCACTGCACTTACGCGTTTTCTTCGACAAAGTGCAACTACATGTCTTCCCTATAGACTAATGACAGGAGTACTAAAGAATGGACAACGAAGGTAATTTGCCTACAGGGTTTATTTCATAAATAATAGACAATTTATTTTTTTGATAAATTTTATTTAGTTACCCTTAAATAAAATGAGTTTAGTCATCTTTTGCCTTTTTGTCGAATAATCAACGCTTTGATCTGTTTTTGCTTCATGTTTTAAACGAATAGTAGTATATTTATTAATAATCGCCCGAATCAAATGAATTCTATGATTCAGTGTGTGTGAAAATGCCTCCCCCCTTTCGTAACATACTTATCATCCTCACGAAAATGCAACGAACATATGTAACTATGATCTGATGGTAGCCAGGTTTCTTCACAGCGATTATTTTGAACAAATTGGATCCATTTTTCTCTATTTTTATGACTTGGACGTGGAAATCTGGATAAGAATTTAAAATAATTAATTACATCCAAAACTAATTTAACATTAATGTAAAAACTGTCTGGTTAACTATGATATATACTATAGGAAAATTTATTAAACCTTTTTGTACCTAAATATATAATTATAATTATTAGTTTTAACAGGACTTAGCACGAACCTTTCATTTATTTATATCTGCTGACGTTTCGATGTAGTTACATCCACTGTGGTTGCGCAAGACTAGAAAAAATATATATAAATGAAAGGTTCGTGCTAAGTCCCGTTAAGGCATAATTATCTGATTAATTTAAAGTGCGATAGTTTAAAAAAATTAAATATTAATATCAACATTAAAAACACAACATACGATATTTTCACCGTAATGTCAGTCTAATCTACCTACATTGCACTCTGTTTCATTAGTCTTTGACAAACAATACAATATGGCGCGTGGTAATTATTTTATTTGTAAAACAAGGAAATTAGTTTACTTACCGATGAAAAGTAATACCTTTGCACTTTGCCGTGTTCCTTGAATTATTAGTACAATATCTCAACACACCAAGGCATTTTAAGACGTTTTTTTCTATGAATTAATTTAATTACTGTCGGAAGTACTAGGCGCTAAAGAGCTAGAAAGCGACTGAGTGAGGTGCGGCGCGATCGCCGCAGTTGAACGAGACAAAGAAGGAATTTACGGTGTCTTCTCTAGTACGTAGTACCTATATCTCGATGACAACAGGTAAAAAAATTATAGCGTAAAATTTAAAATGACCGGTAGGATATTCCAATGAACTGAAATCAACTTATTATTTATTCTAGTTTCATAAAATAATAATTATTTTACGTTTATAGGGTATTTGAATACAAAAAAATATAAAAATGTGTGGGTAAGACGTGCATTTTGTCAGTTTTGTTACCAAACTTAAAGTTGAATAATTAATAAAACTACAATTATTTTACTATGTCAGTATTTATTTATTTGAAAAAACAATATTCCTGTTTATTATACGAATCAGTTTAGCAGAATTTTTTTAACACAGAGTTGAAAAATTGTAAATTGTCTCGGGTTTGTTACCACAAGTCCCAAATTGACTTTGGTTTTTAATGTTAAGCATGAACTATGAGCCTAAGCACTTTTGAAATACGGTCAGAAGTCGTTATTAAAATAATAGTTTAACCAATATCCAGTATATATTTAAATATTAAGAATTTCTTTAAAAAAACATCAAAATACAGTGTAAAAAAAATTAGGGACAGTAACAAAATCGACGGTAACAAAATTGTTAGGCTCAGTTTATATAGCTTCAAAAATTTAACATTGCCTACTATAATAATGATGTAGCTTATAAAAAATCTGATAAATTAATAATCAAGTTAGGTACTTTTTTTCTATTAATTGAGAATTAGAATGAAACAAGTATATTATTATTTAATAATTAAAGTATATAACGTGATAAGGTATTAATTATATCTAGAACACATAGTTTTATAAATGAATAAACAATTTCTTAGACCTAGATTTATTATAGTCTATAAAATTTTAGTGGAAAATTAAATTTAACTACTTTCTTACTTATTAATACTTTGTTTGTACTCATAATTTGCACTTTGTGGCTTCTTAGAATAATTCAACACAATTAACATTTAAAAAGCCATATTCTGATACTTATTACTACTTCAAAAAAAGTTATTATAATCAGCCTTCATTATACCCGTTCTTGCCAGTCTTAATAATATTTAAAAACATAATGCACATTCATCATAATGATCATTCATCATAGGATAATGATCATAGATTAAGGCACCACAATATTCACACCAAACATGTGAATTATTTAACAACATCTTTATATCGTTTACATGCATTAATAGGGTAAAGTGCAAGGGTCGAGTACTGATATTCGTTATGTTTCGATAGCATTCCCCACACTGAGAGGAAAATATGAAATGTGTCTCATCCCATGGCCACTTTAAATTGTAATAATAGAATTGCAGCAAATCCTGTTTTGATAAAACTTTATCAATGTCCACAATTATCACCATCTTTATGGTAGGTATCCACTGAAATATTTATAACTGGTGAGTCGTCTTGAGATCGTAGAAAAAAGTATATACCTCTGTAAAGATAAAAATATTCTTAAAAAATTATTAGCTGTACATGAAAAAGACATATACAGAAAACACCATAAAATCATAGTTATCTATGAACATCAATATCTACCCACCTAAATCACTAAATGACTTAAGATTCTAAAGCACTGTGAGCACTTTAAGATGACGTCGGAGATAAATCTGCAACAAAATGAAAGTATACTTATACCGTGTCAAAGTAATCAGCATAGTGTGAAAACAAAATTAAGCCCAACTCTACCTTCACTGTCTTCAAAGCATCTTTCACAGATATAATCGAAAAAACAAGGACCACCGCCGGTGCAATCTTCGCAATAATATTTCTTGCATGCCATGCATTTAGCTAACTGACCCAATATCGAGAAGGTACATTTATTACAATTTTGAATTGTTACTTTCTTTGATTGGATTCTGGTATTCTTATTCTGGTATTCTTGTTTTACTAAGGTAGAACATGATTTTGCCATATTATGTAAGTTATTTGTTTTGGAACTTGGACCTAGATTGCTAGATATTAATGGCAATGTGTGGATGTTCAAATCCGAATCTACCATATTTATTGAACTGTTATCAATGTGTTTTATACCATCCTTATCATCTGTAACTAATAAATCAGTTGCTTCTATTTCTTCACTGGGTGAGTCTACATAGTGTTCAATTGGAATAGTAAAAGAAAGTGAGGGTGATGGTAGGTTAAGTTCTGTTAAGTCATGTAACAAATTAGCCTCGTCCAGCAGCTCGTCATGAGGAGGTATTTCGACTATTTGTACAGAATCACCGTTGCTCGAGCGCAGTATGTGAGTAGATTAAAACAGGAACATTTTCCTCTAAGCGGTTCACAGAAACAACTTACATCTCTATAATTTATTTTTGCACCAACGCTGGCAATAATTTGATGCACCTTCATTGTTCCGGGTAACACACGTATATCGCTAGTAATTTTATTTAAAATCGCATTTATAGCTTCTTCTTCAATGAGGCGAACCTGTATAGCTGTTTCTTAATGTGTTATAGCATCGTAGGCATCTTTTGCGTTTTTAATATCCGTACCATGGCATACTTTAAAATCCAACATGCGTTTTATGGTTCAAATTCAAATTCAAATTCAAATATCATTTATTCAAGTAGGCCTAGCAACAAGCACTTTCGAATCGTCATTTTTCAAAAAAGTATAATCATAATATTAAAATTAAAATTGCAATTATTAAAATTAAAATTATTATTCACTGTTATTTACAGTTTAATATCACACTAGGATCGTCAAATCTTAAAACTAAAAATTGTATACAAAATACTACTTGTGTAGATGTATGTCATAGTCAGTAAATGTCAAAAGTAAAAACAATAAAAATTAAGACATTATGATTAATTCAAATAATGCAATAAATAATTCATTTTATCAAAATACAAAATTAGTCCCACGGTGCTTTATCGTTCATGTAGTCTTGTGTACTATAATAAGCTTTGGAAACAAGTTTACCCTTCACATATTTCTTAAATTTATTAATTGAAAATAACTGAATTTTCAATTAATAAATTAATAAATAACTGGTAGCTTATTATAGAATCTTACACAATTACCCATTAATGATGTTTTAATTTTATGGAGCCTCGTGGTGGGCACTGCAAGTTTATCCTTATTTCTAGTATTGATATTGTGTATATCACAGTTTTTTCTAAAAAATGCATAGTTTTTATGTACATATATAATATTTTCATAAATATATTGACAGTGTAATGTCATAACATTAATCTCTTTAAACTTATTTCTAAGAGAGTCTCTACGCTTCATCTTATATATCGCTCGGATAGCCCTCTTCTGTAGAACAAAAACTGAATTAATTTCTGAAGCACTGCCCCACAGTAAAATACCATAGGACATAATGCTATGAAAGTAACTAAAATATACTAACCGGGCGGTTTTTACGCCGGTTAACTGACGGATCTTGCTCACTGCAAAAGCTGCAGAGGCAAGTCTATTAGAGAGATTAGCAATATGGGGACCCCATTGGAGTCGGGAGTCCAATGTTATGCCAAGAAAAGTTGTACTATCAACTAGTTCCAATTCCTTGTCCTTCACAATGACACTTGCTAGCTCGTGCTCTACGTGATTTGTGACAAGAAAAAGACTAAAGCTATTAAAGCTTTAGTCTTTTTCTCATTTAACAATAAATTATTAACATTAAACCAATTTACTACTTTAGAAATAGCATTGTTTACATCATCACAAGATTGTTCCTGTCGGTTGACTTTGAAGATAAGTGAAGTATCATCTGCAAACAATACTATATCATGATGGGTCTTTACGAGCTGTGGCAAGTCATTTATGTAGACGATGAAAAGGAAGGGTCCCAATATTGATCCCTGCGGTACACCCATAGAGACCAATGACCCGGATGAGCGTTGTCCATTCACATCAACCCTTTGTATTCTACCTTGCAAGTAAGATTTCAGCAAATTCAGTGCCGAACCTCTAACTCCATAATAGTGTAGCTTCCTGATTAATGTTTCATGACAAACGCATTCGAAAGCCTTGGATAAATCGCAAAAAATACCTAAAGCATCCCGTGATTCCTCCCAGGCATTAAAAATGTATTTGATTAGCTCAACACCGGCATCGGTTGTCGAACGACCCCGTGTAAAACCAAATTGCTTGTTATGCATTAAATTGTTAGTGTTAAAGTCGCTTAATAATTGTGACAAAACTAATTTCTCAAAAAATTTACTGAATGTTGGTAGCACAGAACCTATTCCGTCTGCGACACTCTTGCCATGGCCTGCTTCAAAAAATGACCACGTCGAGTATTTGAGATTCAGTTTCTTAGTAAAAAATGAATGCAAAAATAAATTATGTTTTTGACGATACTGTGAAGTTGGTCCATCCGAGTAAAAATGAATAACTTCTATATTAGGACATTTCTCTTTAACTATATCCATAATAGGTGACAAATGTGACCATATCGCTGGAGTGCTGGTGCGTGAGATTATCCGACATCGTGCATAAAGACTGTGATCTATTTTTAAAATAAATCATGCCGGTGTGAAGGCTAATTTGGGACTTGGAGGCACCAAAATGCATTGATTGTATTTCTGTCGTTAACTTACACTGATAATTTTCTGAGAAATCGCAAACTATTAGGGCCTCAATATCGTTCAAATTTGTCACCGCTTTCTGATATTCTTTTAGTTGGTGAATATTATTATAATGATGTTTCTTAAAACTAATTATGTTGCAGCTAAAACTATCCATTAACTTTTGAACTGTATCATTTTTTGTTATTCTTACAGTTCTTTTTGTATTGATGGTGGTGCCGCCCTTTTTTGTATATACGAGATCTTGACGTTCCCATTGTTTGTTCCAATTAACTGTTTTGTCGAGTAGGTCTTGACCTGCCTCAAATTTTGGTTTTCTGTTCATACATTTTTGACATGTATTATACATGCATTCAATTTTATTTGATCCACACGTTAGTTCTTGCAATAATGTTTCGAAATCTTCTTTTATAATTTTACGTCTCCTTAAAGTCTTGTATTGGAATTTAATGTTTTCATGCTTTTCGCAGACACGTTGACCTTGATTGGATAATATAATGTGGTGTTAAAATATAAAAAGGTTTGTTTTTATAAAACATAGTAATGCCATAACGTCCTCCTTCTGCTCTGTATTTTTTATGAAGATTCGGTATACTGTCAACAAGGTACCGGATTTGCTGCTTATTACTATTTTTAACTTTACACTCTTTTTTACCCGATGTTATTCTACTAATATCATCTCTTACAAAGAAAGCTGTTACTCTGACTTTTTTGCCTTCTTTTGTTTATTTTTTGAATTATAGACTACTTTTTTCAGCAAACGTTTTTCTGAATGTTTTTGAGTAACTGGTTTTTATTGCACTCTCTAATACTTCATTACGGGCTTTAACAATGTCAAGTGTTTTTTGCAAAGCTGCTAAGGATTTACTAGCGTGTTGTTGTATTCTCTGTATTCTCTTTTTGTACCGTTCCAGTTTTGTATTCATTTTACATATTTTAGTCTGACTGTTATTGTTTTGTCTTAAAGCCAATTTAAGTTTTAACTGTAGTTTTTTAACTTTGTTATCATCTCTGTCTATACTCGCATCATTATCAACTGTTCTGTTATTTATATTTTCTAAGTCAGGTCTATTGGTATCATGACGTCGTTGCCTACTTATTCTTTTTTCCTCTCTCCAGTTTTTTCTTTTAATTTCTGCTTCTACTTTAGTCATTTCTGAATTTTTTTCTTTTTCGATTTAATTCTAGCTAAATTTTTTTTGCGTTGTTCTTCATACTTTTCAGGATTTTCATTTTTTAGTCTTTCTCTATACCTACGCATCTTTTCCTTTGCAGTTAATGGCATATTTCTGAAACACATATCTATTAAGAATACCTTACCAAATGCATCCAATAGAATTTATTTCCACCCTATCGATAAATTTATACAATTGTCATAAATTAGGTAAGTACCTATCTTAGAGAATAGTTTACAGTTAATCTAGTACTATTATATCTGCACCTGCCACCTATAACCTCAACTGAAAACGTAATGTAAACTTAGCTTTATGCTGTCGGTTTTGTTACTATTTTAGTCCAACTATATGTTACCGATTTTGCAGTAACAAAACCGAAGTAACATAGTTTGATTTTCTAAGATTAAAAATAATATATTGACATTTCAGTTTCTGTCTAAATTACGCTATATACACTCAAATTTTCAGTAAAAAACCTATTATTTCTTCATAAATGCGTAATAAAGAGGCTTCGATAAGTTAAAAAAAAAACAGGTACAACCTCTATTTTTAGATTGGGCCAGCTTTAGAACAAAGTGTTGCTATTTAATTTAAAACCAAAAACTTCCATTTTAGTAGATAATTTTTTCAAGAAATTGACGTAACAAACCCGACATGTCCGGAAATTACAAATTTCGGGGACAATATTAGTTGTTCATTTTAAAATAGTAGCAGATAATTTAAGGTTTAATAACTATTTGTTTTACTTTATTTCCATGGTAATAATATTAAAAATATATAATATTTATGGGCAATCTTGAAAAATATTCACACAAATTGAACATAAAGTTTACATTTTGCACTGGGGACATGTCAAAATGAAGGGGTGAGTTTTAATAAAAAAAATTGTAAAATGTTTAGATTTGATCCGATTACAATTATTTTGGTTTAAAACATGAAAGAAAATGTGACTTTCAATTTAGAGTTTCAGCCAGCCTGAATAAATTATAAAATGCTTGAGAAAAAAATATATCCATGTGAAGGACATGCCAAAATGACAGTTGCACTATATTTTTGAATCTCCTCAATTAATAATTACCCCAATGGCTAAACAAGAAAAATATTGGAGTATCACATTTTACTACTTATTATGATTACACATAAAATTTTACAGTAATTTACGACTAACTTTACATTATAAATCATGATACATTTTAACTGTGATGTTTAAGCTTGTTATTTACTATGAATTGAATTATAAAGGATCACAAAAACTCATTAACCCGAATTACCTATCAAGGTCAATATAGCGGGCAGCTACGTTTGTATCAACTAGATGGCGTTACATGTTTCAAAAATACTAAATGTTAGTTATTGATAAATGATAACCAGTTAGTTAATCATTATTATTAAGCTGTTTATAACTAAAATGTTTTAACCTTAACGTTAAATAAGTCGCTCACGGCGACATACATAAAAACATAAAAGACGGAATGGAAAGCTTCTTCTTTTTTTGCGAGTTAAATGATACGAAGATATATTTGACGGAGAAGGTATCTCCAGAGTGTTTTTTAAGTGTGACATCAGCATAGCTGACGTCACAATTGTTGTCCTCATGATTTCTCACTCAGGGTCTTCAAAGGAAAACTTTCAAGTACTTTTATAAGCTTCGTTTATTCAACGGGTAGCGTAATGACGTCGCGTATCTTCGTAGACCCTCCTCCTTGTGGAGGAGAGGCACGGCAATTTGCCCGTGGCTATACCACTTTTAAATGGGGTCACACTCCTCCCCGTGAAAACAAGAAGTGGCTTGGGCTTCGGACTCAGGGTCCTCGTATCAGAGAGAGGTCCGTACTGTGCGGCGGCTCGAGAGCGACTGTGTCGATCGCCCACAGCGCGTCCCAAATTGAGGCAATTGTCGTGGAAAATATTTCATGTAGTTAAAAAAGTTGAATGTGGTTCAAGTTGAGTGTAAATAAACTTAAGTAATTTGCGTCTAAACATGTGTTTCTATTTTGTACTGTGTTCAATAGCTGTTATTAAAAATTGTGCTTATTGTAAAAGCTTAGGTTGGGAAGTACTTATTTAAATATATTTAAATAATTAATTATGTAAAGCTTTCAAAAACATGTCAGAAAATAAACTATTAACTTTCGAGAAGTGCAAATTTTTTATTTCCACGTATATACAGGCTGAGGCCGATTTTTAGATATAATATAGTTACAACCTGATATTTTATTAAAATGTGCTAGTTAGCACCTCGAACGACCTCGAACTATTTGTAGGTTTCTTTTTCAGAAAGTCATTTACTTCATTCTAAAAATGCTGTTGACAACTTTTGAGGTTTCAAAAAAGATCGATCGAATTATGGTGAAAATTACCAAATACTTGAACATTTTAGTTTAAGCACCGCAAAAAATAAAAAATAATATTAACTTTTCGAAATTTTATTTTATATTACATTATAATCATATATAAATAAAAAAGCAATAAAAAAACACGAGAACGTATCACTTCCAAAGACTTAATATTTTCGTGATAAGTGTTAAGTTATTGAATTAGATTTAATAAGGTTATAAGGTTAATTTTGCAAAGCGAGTAACAAATAGTGGAACTTCTGTGTTCGAGTAGGTATTTCTGTTGTGTTTGTGTACTAATGATCGAAATAGATCGTAAAAGGGATGAAAGACTGTGATTTCTCCTGAAAGGGTAGGCATTGGAAGAGAAGGTAACCTACCCGCGCAACTACGGCGATGACACGTGAACAACGTATTTATTAGGAGATTCGTATGACGACAATCTAGGTTTTTGTTCGATTTCAACTTCTTTAAGTTTATCTAAATGTACTACAATGGAATATAATAAGAATCGTTAAAACCCCCTATTCGCAGTAGTTCGGTAAATACAAAGCACCGTACTATTGCTACATTTTTAGTAGCAATAGTTCGTGAACAACGTAAGCAAAGAAAACGAAAAATACAATAACAATATAATTAATTTAAAATGAAATAGTAAAGAGAGCCACTTAATATAAAAATAACTGTAAAAATATCGCCACAAGTTAACTGTAGTTGAGCATCTTTTATGAAATCATCTGTTTTAATGCATTTCTTATTTCTTTTTAATAATGTCTTTTTTCCGAATCTTGTGTACTGATCGACTTTTAAATTCGCAAGAGTATTGTTATCGTGTAGCACGTGCCAAATTTGAATCATAGTTGGGTTTTTCTTAATGAGCCCATTTATTATTAGAGAATACTCAGTGCGAGACGTCGCGTGGAGGCGACGACACGCGAATAATAGCCCAGTTGATGAATCTACGCACTAAATTCGAAACTAGTCGGCATATCCCGACTAAAGTAACGTGAGTAACCCGTATTCTCAATAATAGATCCCATTTATTTTGTAATTCTAACCTTAGCGAAAACTGACCATATATGAATAAAATCAGGCCTCATCCAAAAGATTTCGAAATACTTCTAAAACTTTTCTAGATTTTCATCACCAGAGACTATTTCATTACATTTTATGTATTGCCAATCCGCATTTATTTCATGATCAGGCAGCAAAGCTAACGGGGAACATAAATTACAATATATTTATGTTTTTTGACGTTAGGTTATATTCAGTCGCTTTACGCTTTGGGAGCGTTCAAGTATTACGTAACGCAATTTTTGAAGATTTTTGACTCCCCCTCCCCCCACTGTAACGCTCCGTAACGTTTTTCTGTACCCCCCCACCTCCCTCTCTAAAGGTTACGTAACACTCAAGTCATCATTTTTACCCTGAAGTCGCAAAAAGTTGTTATAGTTTTTATCCTTCGTATAGTTTTAATTGCCTTATAATAAAACAAGAGATTTTTAATTCGCAACACCTGCGTATTTTGTTTATTTTTTTATAAATTTTTGGCTTTACAAAACACAATTGTTTTTCTCCCTTATTCTCCTAAGTATTTTAGCTTTTTTACTAATAAATTCTTCAAATAAAATAACATATTTATTTTAACCTTTGGCAATGCAATTATAAACAGAAACCCAACTGAAATTAAACATTTTACTCGAAATAAAATCGTATTCTTAACAAAATTAAAAAATAATCAACTATTAACCAAGTATCTAAGTAGGTCTATAAAAACAATTCGATTGAAATTACTGCTCCTCTGTCCACGGGTTTGCTAGCCACTCAGATTCTTTCATCACTGGCACCTGGAGTGCAGACGAAGATGGTTCTGGAATTGTTAAGCCACTTGCATCAACTTCGTCTTCGTCGAGCCAGTCAGCATCCTCAGACGATGTTTCATAACGACGCACAATGCAGAGAAGCTCATTTGCCCTTCTGGCAGCAAGGCGCTGTGGCCGTACTCTAGTTTCACAATGGTCTTGGACAGTCTTGCCATGCACGTAACGACAGTGCATTTGAACACTCCTGTGAGATGTGAAATAGATCCCACAGGTTGGACATACTTTTTTCTTTAGGTCGGATTGTACAGATGGACAAAAGAAATCGTAAGGCATCTGCTTAAACCCTTCTAGAGGAGGTGACAGATTAACGGACAACCTTACAAGAAGTGGCGAAAACTTGGATTTTCCTTTGTCTAACAAACTGGGTACTACGAGCTTGCTTGGGGTTTGAAGTATTGGGCAAGGTGGCGGCATGAAAGTATCCGTAAACACAGATTTCAATGCACTTCTCGGTGGTGAACAGCAGGATTCATCTGCGCATTTTATAACCTGTAAGAAATATTGCGATTCAGAACAGCGATCGTGTACGCCTGCACGGACCTTTCGCAGCGCGCCCGCGCGCCCTATATTTTTAGAAACTCAACTCTCGTCCTTTTTTTTCTTTTTAGTTTTTTTTTAGTTTATTTTATCTTATTTTTTTATAAGCGAGAGAGAGAGACAGACACAGAAAACAGACGCATTTTTCTCTGTGTGTCTGATGATGTAGCACCTTAGCAGTAACGTAGCATGTAATTACTACGCTGCTACGAGAATTGCTACGAAATGTGTCGTTACAACTTTTCATCCCAATTTTTTCCGTCTAGCCCCCTTTCGCAACGCGCGATAAGGAACTTTGTTCCAAAAATATCCCGTACTAGTGAAACTGGCCCTAAATGGCAAATAAACTTTTTACAGAATAAGTTATTATTTAACTAACTTATTCAGCAAAGAGTTTATCGGCCAAATTTTTAAAATTCCTCCTAACATGTCTGTCTGCTGCATCATCCCGGCTGCCATAGTACGCGAAGCCTCCGCCTGCACCGTAGCGGCGTTTGCTGCAGGCTTTGCGGCTTCTGCCAATTTATCGTTAATTTGGCACCTCCACCGCTCAAAGTCCACGACCAAGGTGGGGTCAAGCCGTTGGTTGCCTGAAACAGACGTGTAGACTTAAATATGACTACTATATTATATGCACAATACCAAGGTACAAAGATTTAATTAGTAGTTAAACAGACTTTGTGTGTGACTGGTCCCAGGCTCGTTTCTTTCCCACCTCGATCGTGGAGCGATCGACTAAGTTCAATGCCTAACGTTGAAAAAGTAGGTAAGTTTGCGATTTCGCCAAACATTTCGAAACACGCATTGCTGCCATTTCACTGCAAGTTCTCGGGCTCATTTCCTTGGTCGGGCAAAAGTGTTATTGAGGATTTTTTCGTCAGGCAATTTTGAATTTCAGCACGGAGACGAAGTTGTGCCCGGTGGATGGCAAGACACTTATCCCTTATCAACATAACAGGTAAAATGTGGATGTTGTACACCTTTCAAAATTTTCGACTTTCTGCTGACCTTACTCTACGCTCTAATGTGTTTGTATTAGAGATTGAAATCAAAATATGGCATTTGTCACGAAACACTAGCGCACTATGTTATTAGACTTTAACTGGGTGTTTTTCTTTTGAACTGAACGGAATCGACCTAAAGTTTAAATTGCTATAATACTTACGTCTTGGTATTTTTCGCCTCCTAGGTACCGTACGACTGCGACTGGTACAAGGCACGGGCGCAGACGTCGACTCCATTACTTAAAATAATAGTGAATTGGCTTAAGTTAGATACCTCAAATAGTGCTTGATCAGTCAAATAACATTGTAAGGCTTTTCAATGCCTCTCATTCTTTTCGAGGCTATTAGACTAGCGTAGCAGGGGCATTATAGCTATCTACCTGGTGAACTGATATCTATAGCCTCACGAACTCAGGACGGGCTTGCAGAGTCTGGTTCAGGGCTAAGGACTGGCGGCGGCGATGGCAATGGCGAAGGCAATGGCGATCTTCTTCGCCCTCCATCATTCTGTTATAGACAAGAAAAAGTTCACAGAGTGTTGGAAAAATTAGACCAATTTCAACGGCCCGTATGCAACGCTGAATACGAGTTTTCTATCTCTCCACCACGTTTAAACATTGAATGAGAGAAAGAGAGAGGATAGGGATCGAAAACCGGGGTTCAACTGTGAACGCACTTTTTAGTTTCATGACATCTTTTATACTGTATATGTAAGTACCTTAATTGACTAACATAACGTTCAACAATTTAATTTATTCGAAAAAAGATAACTTACAGAAGAGCCTAAATAAAGTTCTTCATCGCCATAAACGACTTCGTACCCCAAGCACTTTTTATCTATTTCATTTAAAAAAGTACTGTTACCTCTGGGATTGCCAGTCACCGTCAGGTCCTTCCGTCTTGCTGCCGCCCGCTCCTTAGCCTTGTGTTTTAAGCCAATCCAGTTCTGTAAAAAAATAATACGTATACAATTATTAATTGTAAAATATTTTTCAAATAACGATATCATATCATAATAACGATATACATATATATATATATATATATATAATGATATATAATTGATATAGGAATACTAGATTCCGCCTACTTGGTACATCGCAAAAAAGTCCAATGTTATTCCTTGGGTCTCGATCAACTTCCGTACTTAATTTTATCAAAATTGGTCCAGCCGTTAAGGCGTGAAAGCGTAACAACGATCAGACAGAATTACTTTTGGACTAGGATTAGTACAGATCATATCAGAATTATAGGAGCTTAAAGAATCTTTCTAATGCAAACAGAAGACAAGGCTTGCCTTAGTTCTAGAATAATTGATATTGTCCGAGTCTTCTTTTTTGTTAAACTATAATTATCATTAATTTTTATTACTCACTCGCTTCCACTGTTGCCCATCTTTGGCACAGGTACCAATGGCGATGAGCTTTTGGGCGAGTTTTTCCCAATGGCGATTAACGGTCACCTTGGACCTTTCCCCCACGCCAACGCCACTGGCTAAGGCTTCGTTTTCTAGAAGGTAATCTAGTAGTATTTCTCTTTGGGCATCCCTAACTCGCGACATCCTTAGTAATCAAACAATGAAATTAATACTACATGAATAATATATATGATTATAATATCATTAGGGGTGGTGTGTAAGCGGAATTAAACTCAGTTGCACTTTAACTGTTATATAATTGATATTCGAACCGAACACAGGCAAATACAAACAGTTTTACAAATTATATCGATCGCGGTCGAGTCAGCGCGCGGTCGCGCGCGCACATGTGTATGCCGGTTGGGCTCTCGTCGCGGACTGTCGTGGAGAACCGAGAATGTGGAGATTGATTATTCAGTAGAGGCGCGCGGCGTAGGCGCCGTGCCCCGCGCTGCGAGAATGCGAGCCGATCGCCGACTCGGTTGGGATGGGTGAGGAGGCACGGTAACGTTAACTGAGGGCCGTTGTAGGCACGCTATAATAGGGCATCTAATAAAAACTAGAATAATATTATGATAATTTTATTTGTTACTTACTAATTAATTTATGTTTAGTACGAACATTAAAACGCAATTGTAATTGGTTTACAATACTTTATTGTTGATAATGACGGAAAAATTCTCGAGACAAATGAAGCAAAGTTTCTTGGCATAATCATCCAAAAAATCAGATTCAAACACGCTTTTACATCAGAATTTTATATATTTCTAGGCCCGCTACTCTACAATAGGCTAAATGCCATGCGTTACATTTATCCACTTAATCATAATGACTGTAAGAAAGCTATCAAAGAACTGCTCCAAAAAATGTCCTATGAAGATACAGAAAAGTTACTTATAGTGTTAAAATAAGTATCTATTTAAATTAAATTAATTTATATAATTGATAAATAAATAAAGTTAAGTTAGTTAGTTAGTTATCTACTCCAATTTATCTTAAGAGTTGACTACCTCCTAAAAATATATTTCATTTCCCTTTTGTTTTGTTTTTACAAGATTATTTGATTTTAAGAGCATTTTTGTAATACTAGTCTACTAGCCTGAAACACAGGATTACCTAGTTCAGGCACCGAATTCGTTATATATACACTTATGTATATACAATCATATTAAATGTTGTACTCGCTTATGTATTTGACCAATGTATTTTAATAAATGAATTTTATTTTTTTATTTATCGATAGGCAGTTAAATTGGAAGGCGCACATTGAATTTCTGTGCAAGAGAGTGAGCAGTTCTGCCTATGCCCTTTTAAAGCTTGCCTCAGTTGTCAATACCGATGCACTACTTACTGCCTATCATGGTATCGTGGCATCCGTATTACGGTACGGTATTATCTTCTGGGGAAATTCCACAAATAAAGACATTGCATTTAAGTCCCAAAAAAGGTGCATTCGAGCTATGTTTGGCATAAAAGTAACTGATAGCTGTAGACCCTTTTTTTTTCAAATATAATATTCTCACACTTCCGTCTTTATATATTCTCGAAATGGCAATATTTGTGAAATCAAATCAACATTTATTTACCAAATTGTCCGATGATGTTACTCGCAATAGACGTAAGAATAACCTACGCATAAAACACAGCTCTTAAATGGAAAAGCATATTCTGCTTAGCGCCAAAAATGTATAACAAGCTTCCTGACACCCTTAAGGGGCTAAATGTTAATTTATTTAAAAAGAAATTGAAATCTCTACTGTGTGAAAAATGTTATTATTCGATTGTTGATTATCTCAATGACACATTATAAAAATTATGATTATCGATTTACTATATTTTAATTTTGATATTGACATTTCGCATACAATTTTTAATTATATTTTTATTTATTTTTTTTTGACATTAATATAATATCTAATTAATGTTGCATTGGGAAATCTGCATGTGGATTTTTTTATTATTTTCATTGTTTGTTACGTTAGGAAAAACTGTATGTTGAAGAGGCTCACATTGTTTTGTGTAGCTTATTAATAATAATAATAATTTAAATTTTAATTTTATGTATTAATATTTGCACGCCGTTATTGGCAGAATATGACGATACGTTGTTATTAGTTTTAAGTCACCTTATGTACCATATTCATCCAAATAAATACTTACTTACTTACTTAAAAAAATAGGAGCGCACAGTGCGCATAGCGGTGAATTTGTAGAAGAGGGGTGCCATCGGCGCCATATTGGAAATAGTGTCGTTGCTGTGCTGTGATTGGCGAATGTGTAGTGACGTGTGCGTGAGAGTGGTATGTATCAGGGATGTAACGGAGGTAGCTTTATCGGAACCGAAGGCGGAGTCGGAGTTTTTAAATTTGCTTTATCGAGGTCGGAATTGGAGTCGGAACCGGAGTCGGAGGCAGGGTCATAAGTGGTGGCATGAGAGAGAATTTTTATTTAATGACAAATAAAACATTATTTAGGCAAAATTGTTTTATTATAATTTTGAATTATAAAATGAAACACAAAAAGTAAAGTAACGGCCGTAACTGTCCCACTGCTAAGCAAGGACCTCCTCAAGCACTAGACGAGGGGGTTTAAATAAAACACAAAAAATGAAAAAAAAAGGCGTATTTCCAAATAAAAAAGAAATCAAAATAAATGAATTTAAACCCAAACTACCCCAAGTAACATATTAAATGAACAAAAGCTTTAAAGCAAATTAAATCATTTGCATTGACTCCAAAAGTAGTGTATTATACTTTACAAACAAAAGCTTTGAAGCTTTGTCTCCGTTCAATCTATTTCTTAACGAATCGTAGATTAGGCCAGCGCCACTAAAAAGCTGTTCGCTCGCTACCGTGCCTGGTGGACACGACAAATATTGGCTGGCAATTAATTGAAGGGTCTGCAATTTTGTATTTCCATTTACTTTCCACCTTTTTTTTACACTTTGCCGAATCTGAATTAACTTCAATGAAGTAGTTCCAAACACAACTTGATTTAGGTTTCATTGTCCAACACAAAAACGGATCACTTTTATTGATAATAAGCCACAAAAATCAAAACGGATATTTATAACCAATGAACGTGTCGTGTGCGTAACAAATTAACGTCAAGTGAAAAAATAATTGACAACAGAGTGCAGTGTACCTAGCGGGTGGCGGCGGATCCCCGCGCGACATGCATGTTTATAACAGTTGACAAAGGCCGCCGTGGCGCCGCAACGTTATGCTTCGACCTCCGATTAAAACCTTCGATTTAAAAGTGTCGGAGTCGAAGTTGGAACCGAAGGTGTAAATACTAATCGGAAGGTCCGACTTAACGGAACCGTTGTTTTATACGTCCATCCAATGAAAGCATTTTCTGGAACAAAGATGACATACGATCTGTCCAATGTTGTCGAGCTAAAGAGACGTAAGTGCAATATTGCGAGTTTTCAAATACTTAAACAACAAAAAAAAATTAACATTGCATATAAATATTAAATTATTTTCATAGACACATGCAAATTTTTTATTCGGTACATACATTAGAAAAAAGTTATTAAGTTTTTTGCTTTTCCTGAAAAGTAAGGGTATAGCTTATTCGCCCCTCTGGCTTGAAGCCCGCGATATACATACGTACCTAACCAATAGCCCAATAGCTATAAAACTATAATACATATTTGTTGTTTTAAACGTAAAAAAATATTGGTAGGTAGGTACTTCTACTATTTGAGTTACATTCTTCCATTTTGACATTAGTTGTGTATTTTGTTTTGATAAAACAATTTAGAACCATTGAGCTATTATACCTATACTTCAATGTTTAGAACAGATAAACTATTAAGCATAAGTAGTAGCACGGAAAGGTCAACACACCTTTGCATTTTTATTCCTCGCATTTCGGCGGCAACGAAATCACTAATAATGCGAAACCATTAATCCATCTATATTAGGTAGATTATCCGATTCCCCTTTTTCGAATCCTTTATCCATTTTATTAATCGAATAATATTTACTATTATTAAACTATCGTCGAAGCTCCGTAACATCCCTAGTATGTATGTGAGCATGCGTGTGTAGTGTCGGTGAATACGTTTTGTAATTGCTTTGGAGTGTATTGGAAGCGGCGCGAACAATACATAATATTAACTTCTACTAAAATCATCAGTTCTCAACAATACTCACATACTTAATGTGTAAAGTAAATAGATACATCAATTTGTTATTCAGCCATAAGGTCTTAACTTTATTCCATTTTATGGTCTGTGTGAAGTGACAACCTATAAGGTATGTTATTATTTTAAATAGAAATAAGTAGTTTTTAATTTTTTTCATTTAATTTTAATAAATAAATGTATGTGTAACGGGGTTCTTCATGGTGGTGTGATTGATACAGGTTGCTTGCTAATTATATATTTTATTCACTGGTACCAGTTATATATACTTATATTAGTAACTAAACCTAATGATCTAACCGGTTCAAGACCTGTATGACAGATCTCCAGGCTCCCTCCTTCTATATCAATTGTGTTTTATACAGCTTCTAATAAACGCATAGGGTACATGCCAGGATAAATGAGAAACGAATTATGTATGTGGAGTGTTATTGTGTGTGTGTGTGGGTTTATGTCTGTACATGCGTGTGTGTCTGTACGTGAGTGTGTGTATATTGCGCAAGGTGGTGTGAGGTAAACGTGTTAATTTTTAGTACTATCTCACTACACAAATAATGTTTTCAGTCTCGGTATAATCTAAGGTAAGTAGCCAATTTATTATACACAAGCTTCCGCCCGCGGCTCCGCCCGCGTGGTATGTCAATTAAAAGTAGCCTATATGTTAATCCAGACTATAAGCTACATGTGTGCAAAATTTCATCGAAATCGACCCGGTAGTTTTGGCGTGAAAGAGTAACAAACATCCATCCATACATCCATACTTACAAACTTTCGCCTTTATAATATTAGTAAGGATTTTTGTCTACACAATGTATAAATATTCAAAATTTTGTTGATTCGATTATATACGTAACCTCTGAAAAAGTTATAACAACGTTGGGCTAAAGACAAGTTGACTGCTACGGATGGGCACACCATATGTTTACGTCGGGATGTATTAGTATTATTAACATTATAAGGAGTACGTGTGTGAGTGGTTAGAAGAAGATTCAGTATAAACAGTTGGCGGACAGTTAGTACATTACGGGCTAAGTAGAAGTTAATGGTAGGGTGGCCGAAGGGCAACTGCCAGCCAACTTTGAGCAGGGCGCGTTGAGCTCTCTCCAGCTTAAGAAAATGGGTTTTTGTAGCTCCACCCCACGTGACTATGCAGTACTGTCCCAATGCAAGATAAACAAGTCTGAGAACCTTTACATCAGCCACATGTCGAAGATTTTTAAAAATATAAATTAATTTGCGTACTCGTGCTGTGAGGCTATCAACATGAGGATGAAAGGAAAGGGTGTGATCGATCTCAACGTCAAGATATTTAATGCACTCTATGCGGCCAAGACTTGACTTATTGTATTTATTGTTTACTTTGTTTATACTACTAGCACTTTTTTCTTCTTGTAGACTGACTATTTGATTTCTGACTGTTTCTTCAGTTAAAAGTTCAGTTCAGTTATCTTTTTAGCTGCTTCGTACGTTAAATTTTGAACACAATATAGTTTTTTTCTAGTGTTTTCGCCTCTCATTCCACAAATGAGCTGGTCACGATGCAGTAGGTAAGATTTCTTATATACTCTGACGCAGACTCGTTTTCAGACTGTTTTCTTTGATGAAAAATGTATCTATTTGTAGATTCTAATCCTGGGGGCTCGTACTTATTTTGTAATATCGCACATAATTCACTAATACTTTTGGAATTTGGCTTGTCTGGCAAACACGTGCTGTCAAGAATATCATAATTCTTGCTCCCAATGTGTGTAAGGAAAAGTGACTTCTTAATTGCCAAGTTTGTGACATTGTTTAGCGTGCAATATTATCAAATAGTTCCATCCAACTATTGAATCCTATGTTTCCGTCGTATGGGGACAAAATTCCAACAAACGCAGCCACTATGCGTTGGAGGAAAAAGACTAATTTTTACGACTTACGACTTGAAAAGTTTGCTTTTTCATGGATTTCTTCCGTCTCGTCGCCAATGTGATGTTGTGGGTTTCGTAGAGGTCCAGGTTTGGGTATTTATAATTTAAAAGGACTTGGTAGACTGATACTGTGTTTTATTCTTGCAGTTCCAACCGGAAGAGAGATATAGACATAGACAAATCATAGATTGTACTTAATACCGTAACTAATTATATAAGGTTGAGTGTAGGTGTACTACACTCTAATTAGGGTGTCTAAAGACATACACCACAATAATATATACCTGAGACCAACAACAAGGAGATCTCAGATTGGATGTTCATATTATGTAAATAAAAGGTATGTCATGTATGGTATTAGATATATATTAAGTGCTTTGAAATAAAATATTTTCCTAACAGCATGTGATGCTGGCCAAATGCTGCTCTTGCACAAGTTGTTACACCCCTTCACAACTTATCAGGAGCCACCCCACAATCATCTGGCAGGCAATCGAATTTGTCCTCTGTCAGTACTGCATCCTCAATGTGGTTCTGAGCCACTTTTGGTGCTTGGTTGCATGTTGTGTAAAACACAATATGTGTTTGGCGAGAAAACCCATCAAACTGTGTAAATGTAACTTACCATTAAATAAATAAATAATTTAAATTAAACTAGCATTGATTATTAGAGATGCTTTCTCAGGATGACAGTGCAGGACTTGATGACTGAAAATACATCTCCATCTGTTCTCTAAGATTCCTATTGTACAATAAACTGTTTTACGGGCATCTTAATGCAGCTTGTTATAATATGCTTCTGGTAAGCCCGGAGGGGCACGTTGTATGGAGTCATCATATATTTCCTTTGAAAGTATCTAGAACAATCTGGCAAGGAGATAATGATTATGATGATATCATTTTATATGCTTTACCACTAGATTAAAAAAATAGACTTAAAAAGTTGGAAAAACTGTAAAGTAAAACATAAAAATACCTAGTAAAATACTCTTTCTCCAGCATTAATCAAATTTAAAAGACGTTCTTTAACAGGGTGTTGGTTTCTTACAAAGCTGTCATGTGAAGCACCCCAAAGAGGAGTCAACACTTAATATATTTTTATCTGCATCACAAATCTACAAAAGAAATAAAGATATTATAGTTATTTCATTTTAATTATGGCAAAATTCAGTGACTCCTACACTTATATGTTGAGTGCAAATCATTTAGAAAGATAGAATGTAAGTTTAACAACTTACTATTAGAACATTCCTTGATGGTTATGTTTCCTATTATATTATCTCTCCTCTTTCATTGATGGTCTTATAATTGCCACATAAGTGCCATCTATACACTCTGCGAACTTTGCTTAAATTCGGTGTCACTCAAGGCGACTGCTTTGCCGGTCGCGCAATTCTGCTTAAATTTCGCCGTTGCCATACATTAAATACATGGCCACTATCCAGTATATCGTTTATAAGTGCTAAATGTGCCCTTATTTTTACTTAAATCACTTTGTAAAGTATTAAGAACTATCAGAACAATGGAACTCGATTCCGTAAAAGTTACGTTTTTGTAACTTTGAGATTTCGCTTGCTAACTCGATCCTTAAGTCGATATGTCAATGTCAAAATCACGTCAAGAGTGCCAAAAAGTGATGCGATCGAGTTAGGTCGATTTTGTTTAGTTCCAAAAAATACCACATAATTCGATTCTAATCGTGCGCTAGTGTTGCGTTCAAGAGTGCCAAATGTACAAATTTTGATCCCAATCTCAAACCCCGAACACGATCGAGTGTCAAGAGTAAGGCCCCAGAAATAGTGAAATTTAAACAGTTTAATTTACTTTTATAATAAAATGTGGATATTTCTCCTTTCGGCACGGTCATTACAACCTGCAAGTCATAACATGATACGATGCAGTCATTGTTTTTTTTATCATTTTCTTTCTGTATTCTACTTTCATCCTTTTCTTTTAAATGACATTGATAATTTCTGTGGTGTCAAGGTAAAAGGGGATGAGTTCAAAAAAACAACTTTTCAGTACAAGTCATTAAAGAAAACACTCTTTTGTTTTTGATGATAAATATCGTTTAATCAGACATCATATATTAAAAATACCACAAATTTGTTATTTACTTTATATAATAAATAATCTTCATTTTGTAATTATTATTTTTTTAATTATTAAATTATTTATAATAATAACTGACATATCTTACTATACCTTAACAAAAATCAAATATAAATATTTATATTATTGAATTATCCCTTTATGTATTATTTTTTATCTATGTTAATAGCTTTTGCTTTATAAATAAAATTGGATAGATTTATATTCAGTTACTATAATAGTCAAAAGTCAAAGTCAAAGTCAAATCATTTATTTTCATGGGCCCCAAAGGGCGCTTGAACATATCAAAAAAAACAACAAAATACAATAACTAATTAAATTATAATACTAATTGCACGAAAATGAAAATTAATTTATTCATAAAAACAGTTTTATTGGCATACAAATAATGACTATAATAGTCCCAATAAAACTTAAACAGTAACTTGAATAGAGTTCCAACAACTTGAAGAATTCAACGATGTATAAGTTACTAGAACTTATACATCGTTGAATTCTTCAAGATCGGGATCGATATCGCATGTGTTTGTTTTAATTACCAAGTTATTATAAAAATCATGGCAACTGTTATCAATTAAATGTAGAATACTTAGTAAGTCTTTCTTTTTTTCTTGACTTATAGGCACTTGGCCTTCATAACATTTCTCAAGATTCAAACATTCATTTGCTTTGCCCCTTCTGCAAAAACTAATTTCTTTAAACTCAGTTGAGCTGTCTAATTTGGTTTTAAACTTAATTACACCTGGTGCGTAGTCACCACTATACCGAAACCATTTCACATCATGCCATATAAATTTATCGCCAGAGGAATCTACTTTTCGTAACTGCAATGGCCCTTTAAATAATTTAGCAAAATTCAAAAACATATCGCTTTTCATATCTACGACAGTAATGTTTGGACTCGTCACTCTTACCAAATTATGCCAGTCTCTGGGTACATGTATAGCCATGTCAGTTCTTTTTTTCTTACGTTCGATTTGAGCGTGGATTGAATCGCACTCCATGTGCGTATGTCCAGGAACTAGAAACTTATGATCTATTAGCAAATCTGGTCTAAGTTTGTTTATGCATAAAAACATAGCGGCAACATGACTATTTTTGTTCTGCCCACCGCATGTATCAGAATAAAAGGTTACTGCCTTTACATGAGGTGGCAATGACTTTACAAAACTGTATAAACATGATGCTATTTGGTTCGCTCCGCGTCCACCCTCAGCTTCGTTCCACATGAAGCAAAAGCTTTTTTTACTAAAACAATCGTAAATTGTTAAATTAAAGGTCCACAAAAGCCGTTTGTAAAATACGATATTTGTTTTCAAATACGGAGTTGGGAGACATTGTTGGAGATCAAAACAGTATACTCTACTGTCATCGTTGGATTCCTCTTTGTCTTTTTTTTTCATTGAATAGGCTGAGTCAGCTTCTAATTGGTGGATATCAAGGTCTCTCTTTAAAGTTTCAGATTCAGGTGGCAAAGCTAGTTTAATTTTCATTTTGTATGCATCGCATGTGTTGCAGGTATCCAGCGAGGGCTTTTTGAAAGACAAACCCATAGTGCGAAAAACATTACCAAAAAAGGTATATGATACGGGATTTTCTACTTTTTCTTTATACATCTGATACATTATTGTTAGTGACAGACCTGCAGGTAAGTATTTTTTGTTTGTATGACTGCGGCTGTAGTGGGATTCGTATAATGGATAAGAATTTATATGATTCTTTATTGTCTGCACTGCATCATCCCCTATGTTATTAGGAGGTGCATGTGATCCACGTTTGTCCGGGCTAGGAATTCCTGATACTCTTATAGATGTTTTTGCTATTACCACCTCAACGCATTTATTAGAAATACCAAATGTTTTCAAAAAACAACCCTTGCAAACTTCAAGCATAGTTCCATGTACTTTTAAGTTATAAATATGATTCATGCTCCTTGGTTTAGGTTCGCCAGATGTGTTTCGTAAACGTTGGGTTTTTTTTGGTATATCTAAAATTAATGACGACAAATAAGCCGAGCGTTTGTTGTAATTACCCAATGCCCATAATTCATCAAAAAGTGTTTTCTGATCATCTGCACTAATTTTTTCTGAACACTTTTTACGGCATAGAGGTAAAGGCGTAAACAGTACAGATTTATCTATTAAATTTTCTTTTACATCTGCAATTTTATACATTGATCTTTTTTTGGTACGAAAAAGCTGATGTTAAACTCAGTTTTAAAAACTTTTCTGTAAATATGTATTTAAACAAATTTTAAATTTTTTGTATACACTCAAGTTTATAGTCTCTGTATGAATTCACATTCACATTACAATCGAATGGAACTTTCCCATTTAGCTAAAAAGAGAAACGACACTAAAAAAAATATGTCAATCTGGATCAACCAATTACATCGCACCTTGATAAGAAAAGTGACACTAAGCAAAAAAGTATTTTTTTCAGTAGAAGCATTTAAAGTTTTACCAAACAGTAATTATGAGTTTTGCACCAGACAGTATGAAAAATCAATATTATGTTAGATTTTTATTGCAGAGAGCAATAAACACGACTGTAATGTATAATTATTTTTTGGAAAAAGTATTTTTAAATTACAGATTTTTTCAAAAAACCTTTTTAGTGACGTTATACCATTAATGAAAATGTTCAACTTTTCCAACTTCATGACAACCAACCGACGCAATAACAATACATACAATTTAATTTTCTAAAGAATAAACGGTTTTTATCAATAAAATAAATTTATTTCAAAGTTTAATACAAAATACTTAAACATTAGGTTGTTTGCGATGGCAAAAGCTAGGATAATCACATTTTTATTAATATTTTCAGACTTCAATTATTGTTACAAAACTTCAACAAACTTAGGTGATAAAAATGAACATAAAAAATGTATGAACAGGTCATGTTAAAGATAAACACTAAAATTAAGGGTCTTGTTTTGTATGTACAAGGCTTTTTTGCATCAAATAGCCCGGAAAATAAAGTAGGTAGTCCTAAAAAAAAATCACTATCAAGATAGTAACAAAGTTGGTATGAATAATATCACAATCATTGTGTAATTACTAAATATAAATTGTACTTAACTAATTGAGAGTTTAATACAAAATACTTAAACATTAACTTGTTTGCGATGGCAACATCTAGGATAATCACATTTTTATTATTAATATTTTCAGTCTTAAATTTCTGTTACAAAACTTCAACAAACTTAGGTGATAAAAACGAGCATAAAAAATGTTTCACAGGTCATGTTAAAGAAAAATTAAGGGTCGTGTTTTATATGTAAAGGCTTTTTTTGCATCAAATAGCCTGAAAAATAAAGTAAGTAGTCCTAAAAACAAAATAACTATCAAAATAGTACCAAAGTTTGTATGAACAATATCACAATCATTGTGCAATTACTAAATATAAATTGTACTTAACTAATATATTGAGATCAAGATACTTTATCACAATAAATAAACTTATTCTTAAAGGATTCTATCAAAATAGGAAGAAACGTAATAATTAGGAATGAGATTTTGATCAAAGAACGATTTGATGTCGTTTTTCTTCCTTTCAGCCAAAGGAAGCTTAGCTGCATAAAGAGGTATCAACAGATTGTTGCCATTAGGAACTTGGTTCCTATTACCTGCCTGTTGCCTACGAGTAGCTACTCGATTAGCTTCTAGTCTAATCTCTTTGAAATCATGTTCTAAGTAAGATTACTTATAAAATATTTTGACTGTAGCAGGTTCATTTAAATCTTTCATCATTTTTATGATTTTAATATCACCTAACTTAACCTTTTCTCCTTCTATATTCTTTGAAAATGTATGATTTTCAGCAAGACTTTTAATGTCATAAAAATCACGATGACTCATCGGATTAACGATGTATGCGTTTCCTTTTTTTCGTGCGTTCTTTATTGCTGAAATATATTGGTCTGGAACGTAGATAGGACCGGATTTCAATTTTTTTTAACTTCCTTCTCAATCGTTGAATGCACCGCGTCACCCTCATTTTGAGTGTGACCCTTTATGAGGAATTTGTGGGTTATAGATTTTATTTTTAATGATTTTACTGCATACAAATATAGAGACAACATGTATTGGTTTTTTTGTTGCCCACAGCAATTATCAGAATAAAATATAAAATCGAAGTCTGGATGTAATAAGGACATTTTTTCTAAATATTTGAACACACAAGTCCCAATTTCATTAACTCCTCTGTGACCTTCTACTTCTGTCCAAAAATAGCATTCAGTGTGGTCTTTTCCCAGTTCAGAAATAGTGAAATTTAAACAATTCAATTTGCTTTTGTAGTAAAATACTGATATTTCTCCTTTAGGTAATGTCATAACCGCCTGCAAGTCATAACAAGATAGTATGCAATTATTCATTTTCTTATCATTTTCCTTCTCTATTCTACTTTCATCCTTTTCTTTTAAATGACCTTGATATTTATCTTCCAAATTTTCTTTTACATCTGCAATCCTGTACGCTGTGCAAAGATCACATTGATCTTTTTTGGGTACAAAAAAACTGATGTTAAACTCTGTATTAAAAACTTTTCTATAAATATGTATTTTTACAAATTGAATGTTTTTTTCGATGCAATCAGCTTTATAATCCCTGTATAAATCTGCTAGAGTCTTTCCTCCGTCAATAAATTCTCTTGAAGTCTGTTTGCGTAAATAGTGACTTTCAATTCGAGGTATACTATTGAAGTGACGTCGTACTTCATTTAAATTGTCTTCAGGAATGGTTTTTTTATTATTGTGTTTGCCCCTTTGCTCAGGGACCACTATGCCGAGCTCGTTTTTCTTGTCTATTACTGTTCTAATAGGTCGATCGCCAATACCAAGAGTATTTTTAAAAAATATTTTGCACACTCTAGTTTTTTTGCCATTTACTTCGAAATGAAATGCATTTTTTGGTTTTCTGTTACTATTAAGCCTCTTGTACTGATACTTAGGAAATACGTTAGTTAAATTCTGAGCTATATAATCTCTTTGACGTGATAATGAGCCCAGTTTCCAAAACGAGTCAAATAATATTTTGCGGTATTCTTCAGTAATAGTATCACGACATTTAAGCCGGCACTTTTCATTACAGGTTCCACTCATCACCCTTTCTGCAACTATTTTTGATGATGAAGATACGTATGGTTGTCCTAGATTTCTAAGAGTTTGAGCTGCCTTTTTTTTATTAGTACCTCTGCTTTTTTTTCGAGTATTCCTATTGCCTTCATCTACGACGGGGTTCAATATGTTATCACTGGCTGGCTCAGAAACTGACGTGACATTATTGGGTTCTAAAGAATGCGTGACAGTACTTCGCCCATCTTCATCGCAGTCATTACTGTTGGTAGTAAGTTGGGCTGTAGACATTTTGTCTACAGCTACAGAAGCCAAATAAACACATGGTTACAAACTTTTAGCTCCGTGTGGACGAAAATAGTTCTAGAACTTCTTTGAATAATGGGTTTGGGTTTTAAGCTATAGATTAATTCTCTTAAATTCTGTACATACTCCTGCGAATCGTAAAATTTTATATTCGTGTTATCGTAAAATTCGCCGGGCAATCGAATAGTGGAACCATACACTAGCTGTGCCGCGCTTATAAGCCCCGCGCGTTGATATTGCGATGCAACCTTGTCACAATAACAGCTGCGTGACGTCATCCATAGCAAAAAAATACAGATAGCAAAAAAAAATTTCATAAAAAGTAAATGCTATAAATACCTACATAATAATTATACTTATTGTTGATGTGTAAATATGAAAATATTTTTTAATTAATGTCTGGGTTATGTGATTATAAATCTATAATATAAAAATGAATCACAAAATGTGTTGGTAAGCGCATAACTCAACAACGCCTGGACCAATTTGGCCAATTATTTTTTTTAAATGTTCGTTGAAGTTCAAAGATGGTTCTTACGGCGAAAAAAATTATATACAGGGTGAATTTTTCAAGTGGGCCTTCAGAGCCAAAGCCGAATCTATAAGGAATATCGAAAAATGCTCAAAGGGGTCGCGAGCCCGATTTTGACGAAAACAAAAACTGCATCATTGGATTTATGAAAATTCAACAATCCTTGGCAGGAATCGAACCCAATGATTTTGAAAAATAAAACACACCCTGTATTATTAAACCATCCGATAGTGTTGTTAATAAGGATTGATTTCTGGGAAGTAATGATATACGGCAAACTTATGGAAAATGTTAAATTTTAATAAAATGTTTCTTATCCGCCTTGATTGAAGCGATAATCAAAGCGATTATCATATTTTTATTAAATACACACCCGCAGTGCCTGTAGAACGGTGTATCTTCTATCACAATGTTAGTTACCTTACTCCTCCGAAACGACTTTATTGATTTTTACCAAATTTTATATGCATATTCAGTAGGTCTGAGAATCGTCTACTATCTATTTTTCATACGCATAAGTGATAAGGGATGCTCACCCTTAACATTTTTTTCAAAAATTTTTGGACAACATTTTTTGTTTTTATTTTTCTATAATGTGGCATTAAAAAATACATACAACCCTAAATTTTTACCCACTTATCACCAACCTCTATTTTTTAATAGCCATTTTAGTAATTGAATAATTTTTCATCCCGCTCGATAACTAATCAATTATCGTCTTTTTTGTCAATGTTTTCACTCTATTTCGATAAAAATTTCCCTGAGCTTATGGCAAATCTATTTTTTTTGGCAATACAACGTTTGCCGGGTCAGCTAGTTATAAATAATACCAGGCTGGTATGTTAAAAATTTATGTTTATTTAAAATCTTAACCTATTTCTTCAATCCCACTCATATTGTCTTCCGAATCAGAACTACTTTCGGTGTCAGTTGTTTCAAATTCACTGTCGTCTGCCGTATTTATTATAAATAACTCGTCAGTCATTCTACCTATCTTTCTGCCAATATTCCTCTTCAAGCCTTTTCACGTGGTTTACTTCTTTTCTCCAGTCATCTGGAGATATTGATGCCAACGCCTCCATCGTCAGAGATTCAATTCGACTCTCTAACTGCTCCACATTCTTTTCTGACACCCTCATTTTTACTAGGTTCCAGATGTACTCAATAGAGTCGTACGGTGGCAATCTAACGACCTCATGGCCATTGTCAGCTAATAACTTGTCGATTTTATAATTTTTCGGCGGTTTGTGCTGTTTAATTAATAAATATAATTCTGGTTTTGTACTCTCGCTGGGAAATTCGATGTGGTGAGCTTGTAGCCACTCAACCATTACCTGTTTTCTATTATTCATGTTTGGTGGCTTATTCTCTTCCTTACTGTGATAAGGGGCGTTGTCCATCACAATTATGGAGTTGCGTGGTATATTAGGCAGTAATTTTTCTGTAAGCCACTTTGTAAAATTTTCGGCATTCATTTGGTCGTGATAATCCCCCGTTTTGGTGTCCGCCTTAAACATTAAAAGGGCATTGTTAACAAAGCCAGTTTCGCTTCCCGCGTGAACTATTATCCATCGGCGGCCGGGGCAGTCGTTCCGTCTCACTCCTACATCGGTTGCTGTTTGCCAACATTTTTCACTGTGTAGTGCGCGTGTATCCACGTTTCGTCGAGATAAATAACGGGTCTTTTGTTAGCACCAAGCGAGTCATTCTCTTTCATACGGCGTAAATATTTAGCCCTCCACGCTTGTATTTGGGGTCTTTCAATTAGAGCCAGTCTTTTTTGGTAACAACGTTTAAATTGGTAGCCTAAATCAGTTTTAATTATTTTTCTTAGTGTAGTTTCACTACCAGTATAATTAAGGTCTACTTTTGCAGCCGCCAAGATTTTGCGCATTGTAGGAATTTCTTTTCTCACCGTATACATTGAATGAATGATATTTCTTAATGCTGTTAGTGAAAATCCGTCGAAATATTCCTTCCTTTGCCTTTTTGCTTTGGTAGGAGTTCTCATTTTGCTGCCACTTTTGTTGCTGACTCATGCTCTCGTCGTAATTTCGTCACAGTATTTTTTGCAACGCCTGTGGCACAAGCCACACGTTCCGTGACTTTGGTAGAATTTTGTAAAATATTTAAAATGTCTTTTACCAGTTGCTTCGACATTAAAATGTCCTCGGTAGTGTCCAAAGCACTTTTTAAGGCACGGTTTATATTTTGAATAACTAACTTAGAGTCCTCTCTCTCTTTTACAAAATAATTGCCCACTTTAATAATCATTTCACGAGCACAACTGTTAATTAATTTCTTACTCATTTTAACGGGTAACAGGTAACAAAACTCAACAGTAAAACAGGATAACAAAAACGAAAAGCTATAGTTAACAAGTACTCGATGCGCGTAAGCACGTAAGCGTGGGCTGACCTTGCGAACGGTACTGACGGTGCGACTTCGACTACGTCACCAAGATGGCCGCTATTGTATCTTGCACTTATTGGGGTCGTGGTGAAATGAATTAAACTTGGAACATGCACTTTTACTAATTTATTTATTAAAAACTTTGAAGAGCACATTAACATGCGTCCTGTTAATCTTAATGGCCGCTGGAGAGAGAGAGAGAGCAACATCGGATCTCTCACACTTCCCCACATAAATAATCTTAAAACAACTTAACATTAAAGCCACGGATACACTAGGGGACAAATGGAGCAACATGTTGCGGAACATGTTCCTCAACAACTACGTGGAATGTGCCGACATACATGTCGCGGAACATTTTGTCGACCACACTTCTCAGTGTTTATAGAAATGTCGCCCGAGGAGGTTGTGGCTATTAGTGCTGCGTACATAGTAATTATATCGAGTGTGTTGAAACGTAAGAGAAAGAGAAGGTGGTGGATGCGGAATTTCTCATTACAACGAGAAAGAAGAGTTAATATTCTTAGTGATCTCCGAATGTCTGACGGATCGTTTGTGAATTTTACTCGCATGTCATCATCTGATTTTGAAACTTTATTGCAAATGATCGCACCTTCCATAGCCAAACAGGATACAATATTACGGAACGCTATTAGTCCTCATATCAGACTAGCCATTACATTGAGGTACTTGTCGACTGGAGATTCTTATGCTTCTTTGTCGTACACTTTTCGAGTGTCAAAACAACTAATACGTAAAATAGTACCAGAAGTTTGTAAAGAACTGATAAAAAAATTGAAGATATTTGTAAAGGTAAGTTGAAGAAAACGCATACATTTTATTTATAATTGTATTTTAATCTTCAGTAAAATAAATTTTAAAGAGTACAAGATGGATATAGCGATCAATGTAAATTAATTAGTATTAGTGCCATCAATGCTATTAGTGCTCGAGGAATCCATATTTGCAAGTATATTTTGTATAATATGCTCTTCAGAAGGCTCGGGGCTAATATCACTGGATGCAGTGCTATAGCCCTGTTGAACAACTGACTGGCTTTGATTATTATAACTTGTACGGTATTTTCCTAAGCGTGCATCTAATAAAATATTATTAATATAATATTTAGCCATAATTACACTGTGTTCGTCATTTAATGCACGTAACTCAGTTCCTACGTACTGTCCATAAACATCGAATTCATCTCGGGACATCATTCTGTTTTTAGCAACATGCAGAACTTCATAAGCCTCCTCCAATCTATCTTCATTGGGGTGGCTCCTCTTCCGAATTAAATATTTTTTAAATAAAGCGTCTCTAGTTTCTTTGGACAACCCTTTCGATAAGGTATCTTGCCATCGAGATGCGATGTCCTTGTGTAAATTTGGCCCCATTGCTACATCAGGTTGTGGCGCATCGCCTAAAATTGTCAATATCTCATTCTCGAGCTGCATTTCCTCGTCTTGACTAATTATATCGCCTTGAGTACTAGGTCCCGGAACAATAGATGGTCCATGATCAGGTAAAGTTTCAGGCAAAGGCGAGATTAGGCTTGGCATGTCCAAATTTAGCTCTGAACGGTCTTGCGGTGGACCTCCATGGGGCGAGTAAGAAGAGCTTAATTCGGGTAGGACTTGCCCTTCATCTTCGTTATCTGTAGGACAAGAAAAACATTTCTTGGAATTTTATACTTTGTCATGTATTATCGTCAGCAAAGATAATATTAAAATACAGAGGTTACCAGATGTAACGTCGGCAACAGTTACTTTTAGGTAATAATTAAGAAACATATAATAACGAGTTTTATACGAATATAATATAATTATCATTTATACCATAAAAGCATAGGTGGGCATTTGCAAAGACTGCCAGCGACAGGAAATTTTTAGGCAAGTATCATTTTGCCATAAGAATATAGCAAAGCATCTACAAATACTGCTAACGTCAGTTATTTGTAGGAACAATATCATTTTGCCATAAGAATATAGCAAAGCATCTACAAATACTGCTAACGTCAGTTATTTGTAGGAAAAATATCATTTTGCCATAGAATATAGCAAAGCATCTACAAATACTGCCAACGGCAGAGATTTGTAGGAAAAATAACATAATTCGTCAAAAAAAAACGGTTATTAAGTAGTTTGAAATTTGAAATATAATAAATTTCCACAAACCAGTGTCGTCTGATAATAAAATACGCCTCCGTTGCTGGCGTAACTTCTTTTCCAAACGTTTAATCTTCTTGGATATCCTTTCTTCATCCTCTTCTCGACGTTTTCTTTTGTTCCCCATAATGAACACTGACTTTTATAATTTTATAAATTTAATTTGGTAAGGGTTCCGAGTGCGTGCGAAGGCTTGAGCACGAAGACACAGAATGAGAATCTCAACGCAGCGCTCAGTGTGGCCGAATAAAGACAAGGGTTGCCAGGTATTAAAAAAAAAAAAAAAAAATAATACTTTAAACTAGTGTGCAAGGCGGCCAGCAGATGGCGCTACTACGACATGTAAACAATAAATCGCAAAGAGTGAGGCTGCTAACATAATTACAATCGAACTTCACTTGGTAAGTTCGTTTGATTTTCAATTATTATTGTGAAGTTATAAATTAGTGTATTTCACTTATTTCATATTTTTTTGTAACATGTGTCAAGAAGCTAATTCTGGCACTGATCACTCTTTACGCATTTCGCACTTACACCGGCGAAGTTCCTGAAGCAACACCAGCAGCGGCCTGTCTACGAAACAAGCTTATTAACCTCCTCAGTTCAAACTCATTGACTTATCTCTCTATCCATTTGCAATGGCATTTCCTATAGTATCGCATCAGCAATGCCACTCCTCCAACAACTAACACAACGCAGAGAAATATCAATATATAGTTGGTTTTACTCGCATGCCCTAGCAGCTGGTCCGAAGTAGCCAAATTTCCGGCACCGTTTTGCGCTATTATCCTTTGCTCTTTAACTGTAAGCATTTGATGCATTCTCTTGTACTCTGTAAGAAGTAGATCAATATTTAAATAAGTTTTTGGTTGTTTTATTATGTACAAAACTTTCTTTTAGGAGCTAAAAACAGAAAAAGCAGAAGTGGAATGGATTACAGATAGGAAAGTAGCATTCAATAATTCAATTAAATCACATTTATTTCACATCACATTTATATATACAAATTATACTTAAAAACACAATTTCCGATGTACATAACAATTCCGGCGTACATAACATTTATAATTATATTATATAGAACGACAGAAGCAATTACACTATCCAATGGTCCCAATGACAACGCCAAATACTCACATTCACTCAAACAGCACACTCAGTCTCAGCACAAATCTTTGCGAATCACACAAAGATTTGTCCCATGTGGGAATCGAACCCACAACAGCAGTGCAGTGGAGAGCGGCGAAGCGACCGCTTAAACCACTACACTACACGTGCAGACAAAGAATGATGATTCTATGCCCATTTTTTGTCTTGGAGTGGAAGACGCGGATGTAGTCGGTATCATAATCATAGAGTCGTCAGATCGTATGGATAAAAGGGTTACTAAGGCAGTTCCTTAAGAAATTTATCACGATTTGGAGCCCTTAATGCATCAGCCTGCTCGTCGCAGCGATATTACAACTAAATATAAGGTTTGATTAACACTTTGTCACTGTAGTATCACGTAAATGCATAATATATCAAACAATCTATCTCACGCACAACGCAACTATTTCACCTGTAGTTAGTTGAAGCATCAAGAATCCGCAATGGTATAATAATATATGAACGTGTTGATTTGTTCGGTACATTTAAGAAAAAAAATTACAATAACTCAAGACTGTCAATATTACAGTTTAAGATTTTTCAACTGTAATATTGAGAGTGGATAAACTGAATCATATACTCGTATCAGTAATTATTTGATTGTGAAATATTTGATAGGTTGTACTCCAAATGGCTTAGTAAGTTTTATATCAAAAGGTTTTGGTGGTCGAATATCTGATAAGGCAATCGTAGAAAAAAGTAACTTTCTAGATACTCTCTCTCTCTTTCTCTTGACGACCGTATAGCGGAGTGGGTAGTGTACCTGCCTGCGACGCCGAAGTCGTGGGTTCGATTCGACAAATCTTTGTGTGCATGAACATGGGGGTTTGTCTTAGTCTGGGTGTTTCTATGTATAATAAGTATGTAATTACAAAAGAAAAGTATATATACAGGGTGGATGCGACATAGCGACATTTCTTTAAACCAGATAATCTGTACATGCCCAGTATTAATTTCCAGTGGTCCAAAATTAGCTGACACAAAAATTACGAAATAAAATTTTTCGAACAAACTAAATGGATTATTTTATGTAAACACATCTTTACTCACTGGCAAAGCGGAACGGCAACGTCGCACACAGCTCACAGCTTATGTCAAAATCATGTGATTGCTCCCAATTACAGGCCGTATTCAAAAATCACAAATCACATAATTTAGCACAAAATCACTTCAATCAATTCACGATGTATAATTTCAATTAATAATTTTCAATTAAATGTTTAAATTTTCGATGTGTGCACCGTTTTGTTCAATACATAAATTGTAGCGACGCACAATATTGTTTTTTAAGTTTGTCATGAGATCACTGTTCGCGGCTAATCTTTTAATTTTATCAAAGGCCGAAATAACACGTATTCGCAATTCTTCTATTGTGTTAACGTCTGTAGCGTACACTTCGTTTTTCACAAATCCGTACAAAAAAAAGTCCAGAGGAGTTAAGTCCGGGGATCGTGGTGGCCACCCGACGCGACGGGCCCGAATCGACCGATCCACTGCTCTCCAAACATTTCGGTGAGCCGTTCACGCGTAGACACCACTGAATGAGGAGGCGCTCCATCTAACCGATACCATAACTGCCGATAGACGGCTAATGGTAATTGGTCGATATACTCGGCAACTGGACCATTTAAAAGGTCTAAAAACTTAGCGGATGTTAGGTTCCCATTGATAAAAACGGGCCCGATTATTGTATTGTTGTGTATGCCAGCCCAAACATTGAGTGAAAATCGGAATTGATGCCCAGACTCTCGAGAAACATGTGGATTTTCTAAACTCCAGTACCGGAGACTATTCCTATTCCACAGGCCGTTGCGAGTAAAAGTGCTTTCATCGGTCCAGATAACATTGGATAAAAAGTCCCAGTCATTGGTAATTTTGTCTCTTAACCATTGACAGTATGTATTCCTAACAGCCAAATCTCTTGGTAATAAGGCTTGCACTTTATGATATTTGTAAGCTTTTCGTTTATTACGTTTTAAAACTTTATGGATGGTCTTATGGGACACTCTAAAATGGCGTGCAGTTCTACGCAAACTAGTTGTTGGATTGCGTGTGAAGTGATCTAAAATTTGCTCATTACGCAGTGCTTCCACTTCTGGCGGTGGAACTCCTTCTCGATGCGGTACTATGGATCTATTTGCGAATCCGTTGGACAGCTAAAACTATGGTTCGGGCGTTAGTGGGACAAATACGGCGAACTTCATATCGCTCTCGGTAGGTAAGCAGAGCTAAATTAGCATTTCCCCGGCATTCCCCATAAATTAAAATCATATCAGTATATTCTGACGCCGTGTATACATGAGCCATTTTCAAAAACACTCACAAAACAAATATCCAATAAAATCTGTGTCCTGTCACAATAATAAAAAAATGTGTCCTATCAAAATAATAAAAAACGTGTCCTGTCACAATAATAAACTTAGTACTAATTACAAATTAAGTTTGAGTCCGTTCACATCACAAAATTGAATACAAAAACAAACAAAAGAGATTAAAATATTTCCGAGAGAGAATGCGCAATCTATTTCCCGTAAGATTGCCGATTTTGCACTAAACAAATTTAATGATCTTTCGTTGGTGACGCGGTTTGAATACATTTGAATTTGCGTAAACTACGAGTATTTGCGTCTCTTTTACTCATATTGAATTGGAGACATTATTAAAGTGAGACGAACTACTTTTATTTACTTCTCTAGTAATAATTAGTCAAGTAAGTAACTATTTCAACTGCCGGATACTTTAAATAAAGTTATTTAAACTGCCCGGAAGTAACGTACTTGAGTGTTACCAGTTAAGGGTATTGATAGGTTGGTAGGATTGAATTTTCATAGAATTTTTACAAACAAAGCGTACATTCGAACCGCAAAGTTACATCGATTTAAGATAGCATGAAAATTAAGCTCTGCAAAAAAAAAACTTTTTGTAAATACCACAGAATGCTGTAATAAAGATAGAAAGTATTAAGTGGTAGAGCCATTGTGAACGAACATGAAAAAAGCCATCAAATAGTAGTAATGCCGTTATCTGGTTGATGATAAGATTATAACTACCAAATTACTACACAGGTAGGTGCCATATTGTTTCTTATTTTGTAACAAAGTGACAAAGCCGTGAAATAATTCTTTCATAAATGTCAGTGGCGAGACCTACCTACAGCATACAGCCCCAATCGTCCGGCTAACGTTACTAACATGTAGACTCAGCGCCGTCACTCATTGCTTGTGGCCACAGTTGGAACTAAACATAAATCAGAGGGAATTTTTTGTCCATTAGTATAATGTTGGTCCCATCACTTAAAAGAAGATTATTATTCAGCAGTTTTGTCAATGCATAGTTGCGTACCCCTCAGAGCTGACTTTTGTGTCTGAAACTTCAGGGTTTAAATTTACCATCAACGAGATAACAGTAATCCAAGCACTAAAATTAATTGATAATATTCGACCTGAGACAGTGAAACTCTTCTCCGTCGAGTCGTTCCCAAAAGCTCTACCATTTACTACCTTTATTTTCTATCCTTATTATAGCGTTCTGTACACACCAATGAGTAAGGTTTACTCACTGCTGCCAAGTCCATAATTTGCATGTCGTTAGATTCGATATCTTTAGTCGCTAAACACCTTATCCTCGCCGGCGACAATGAACTTTTTTTATTTTGCTTAGTTTTAATTGGCCTTTTTTTATAATAATTAAGTAAATGTAATAAAATAATAAATAAATGACTGAATAGAATAAACCTAGAAAAAGTCGCTAAAACTTTTTTTGTAGGCAAGGCAAAGTTGCACACAACACAGGTGACAAAGACGCTAAATTGGCAACACTGGCTGTTCTCCCATCCTTGTCCGTAAACGAAAGCGCAAGCGCCATTGTTGTTTATTTTCTAATTTAAGTGTTTTATTTGTGATGTGACACGACGCAAAGAGAAAAAATTGAGATGTAGTATTATAATAGTGTTCTGTGTGTTCGTGGCGTTCGAATAAATTAAAACGTTTGACCGCAAATAGAGACCTCATGACCAAAGTAAGTAGTTCGCGCCGATGGGCACTCTGTGAATTTAGGGATGCAATTGAATTTTATTCAAAGTGATGTTTGTGATAATAACGTGTGACTTTCCGTGGTTGTGTATGTGAAATTCAAATGTGAATACGCGATTTGATATGAGTGCGTCGGCGCTCTCAGTGATGCCGGATGCATGCGACGTTGCCATCCATGGTCTATTTTGGTAAGTAAGGGGTCTTTACACTGTACGAGCCATGTAACTTGTTTAACGTTGTATTTCTCGTATTTTTCTCGTCATGTGATTTTGGACCACTGGAAATCAATATTGAGTGTGCACAGAATATGTGGTTTAAAGAAATGTCGCTATGTCGCATCCACCCTGTATATGTATTAGTATCAGTTATTCTAGTACTCATATTACAAGCTCTGCTTAGTTTGGGACCAGATGACGTTGTGTGTGAGTTGTGAAATATTTATAATTTATTATTTATAATTTACTCTTCGCCCAAACAGTGTGATTCTAGCTGACAGGGGTTTCAAAGAAATTGATTCACTTTTAAGTTATTGCAAGTTTAAGGGTTCATATAGAGAGGGTAATCAGACGTGTAAGAGAATTTGCCATACTCAAACCACACTCCGTAGTTCATTACAAATATGTACCCTATTTAGATGAAATTGTTATAATAGCATGTGGACTTATTAATTTGCAAGATGAAATAATAAAGAGTTTGTAGTATTAAAAAGTAGATAGATAGATAGAGAAAACTTTATTTGCACATCAAATTTGTAACAAACATACAAAGAAATAGGTACTTATAACTATAATGTACAAAGGGCGGCCTTATCGCTTGACGCGATCACTTCCAGGCAACCTTAGGATGGACATAATAGAATGGATATTTGCGGTAGTTTTTTGCATTGGATTTGATGTTACTTTTTTCTTTTTAATTTTGCTCAAGGCTTGTCAAGATTAAAGACTAAAATAAAATAAATAAATAATTAAAATACTAAATAGTACATGAAATATTGAGTGCATAGGCACTTAAATAAACACTACACAATATAAAAATACATACAATATATGTTCAGAAACACTTTCTTGAATGTAATGCAATTCTTGTTCATCATTTGAACCTGTTATCAGGTCATCAACGAAAAAATCCCTTAGTATAATAGTTTTAATAAATTTATCATTATGTTCTTCCCCCAGTTGCCATAGACAACGGGTACTCAGATAACTTGCACATGCAGTACCATATGTGAGTGTATTTAACTCGAAATCCATTATTGGTTGGCCTTCGTGTTGTCGCCACAGAATTCGCTGCAAACCGCGGTCTACCTCGGCTACCATGACTTGGCGGTACATCTTTTCAATGTCGCCAGTCAACAAAATACTTATATTGCCGGGCATGTATCAAAATACTAAAAAGAGAGTCTTGGATAGACGGACCCACCATCAAAATGTCGTTCAAGGAATAACCCGATGAAGATGCTGCTGATCCATCAAAGACCATCCGAAGCTTTGTGAATTCGCTTTCTTGTTTCAGCACTGCATGGTGACATAAATAATAAGTTAATTTGCGTTCGTCTTTAGACAACGAAAGATGGCTCTTTCTCAGGCTTGGACTTAGTGGGCCAAGTGAACACTGCTCGCTGCCCAAAATATCCCAAAACTAGACAGCTCCTATTAAAATATCTATAGGAGCTGGCTCATTGAAGGTAGGATCAGCTAACACAATATCTTTAGGTAAATTCAATGTGCTAATACTGACCGGGTGCCTTGGTATAAGACCGGTTAACTCCTTTAAAACGAAACATGAGCAGCTTGCACTATACTTATTGACAAGGGAATTTATTTCAATGTTACACCGCTCGGCAAAATGTGAATTGACTACATTTCCAATTCCTACAACCTTTATCGAGTGAGTTGGAAATGAATTCAATGCTATTTTAGTCAAGGCGTTCGTGGTGCGAGTGCCGACTTGTATGCTGGAACAGGTGCTTGATGAAAGCTTTTGGCCGCAGGGTGTTGTTTTCCGTCGCTTCCGCGGAACTATACCCCAGGAACGCAACTTAGTGCAAAGGAAGTGAATTTATAATTATGTATTTTAGGTTAAGGTATATATCTATGGGCCTATGCAGCCTGAAATAAATGATTTATTTTTTTTTATTTATGATTTATTTTATTTTAGTTTTCAAATTATTTGAAATAAAAGTTGACTGGCTGCCACAGTCCAGCAAGGCTCGAACTGTCACCTTTTGATTAGTGACTGGATTCGAGACCTCAATCAGGGCAGTTGACAAAAGAACTTGATTTGAATTTCTGTTTGAAAAGTTAGCAATTGTTTCACAATTGTCATCATTAATCTCGTTCACCGTTACTAAATTACTGGAGTTATTATTACAATTGGGAGATGTATTTGCACGATGCAACAACGTGTGATGCCTTTTATTGCACTCACGGCATGGTCCCATACGACATCCACCTACCTGATGCCCCTGCTTAAGACAGTTGCTACATAACTTATATTTATTGACATCTTTCATCCTATCATCAATACCTTTAGACTTGAAAGTCCGACATTCAAAAATCCGGTGATTCTCACTACAAATGACACATAAATAAGTATTTGAATTGTTGTTGTTCTTGTTTACTTTTGTATTAGAAGCAGCAAATGATTTTGTAAATTTACCTTGACCTTGTTTTTGACCATTTATGGCTGAAATGTTGCAAGAATTACTGGTGTTCGGGTTCCTAGGAACAGTATTCTCATGTTTATTACGATTTAAAGACTCCAATACATCTGCACGGTCAGTCATAAATTTAAAGACCTGCTGTAAGGTAGGAGTGTCACTGTCTAAGTTGTTTCGACATTCTTTCCACTTAGTTAAAGTAGTGCTATCTAGTTTTGATGACAACATAAAAATAATAAGTACGTCCCACTTGTCTGTTGGCTGACCTAAACTGGCCAAAGCTCTTAAGTTCTTGGTCACATGATCAACAAAAAAACTCAGACTTTTCAGTTTCTATGTTCCGGCGAATACTCGCCTCACTATAAAATCAACACAAGCGGAATCGACTCTCAACAGCTAGGAAAAGGTTAAGGAATGCATTGGATGCAAATTATTTAAAATGGAATGGAATCATGGAGGAAGGGCACTCATCTTCATTTGCAATTTGCGCGAGGAGACTTTTTGCCGCGTCACTGCTCGCCTCAGCCTGAAGCCCGACCTCGTTGGTGATCCTGGCTAGCTGCATGAACTTGCGTCTTGAGCGACTTCACCCTTTCTTCACGCCGACAAACTTGATGTTTTGCCGGCCGGCATCGCCATAGCCGCGTGTTACTGCCGCGCTTCGTGTGCTTCTTTTCTTGAATTCGCGGTTTTTCCCCTCATGGGCCACCAACATGTATTTTAGGGAATACAGTGGGGCTTGCAAATTAAAGTCCGTGATGCTTGTACAATGATTATATTTGAATATATATTAAAATCTCGGATGGCGGACGTGCGTAATGGCGAGCTCAATGTTAGTGAAAGAGACAGGGGTGACGCGCCAGGGAGGCGCGTCGACCGGCGGTGTCTTAGTGATGTGATCTTAGTCGATTTTATAGTGAGGCGAGTATTCGCCGGAACTCATAAATACATACTATATACAATAGATACATACATATATGTCGCCGTGAGCGACATATTTAACGTTAAGGTTAAAACATTTTAGTTATAAACAGCTTAATAATAATGATTAACTGTTATCATTTATCAATAACTAACATTTAGTACTTTTGAAACGTGTAACGCCATCTAGTTGATACAAAACGTAACTTCCTGCTATATTGACCTTGATAGGTGATTCGGGTTAATGAGTTTTTATAATCCTTTATAATTCAATTCATAGTAAATAACAAGCTTAAATATCACAGTTAAAATGTATCATGATTTATAATGTTAAGATAGTCGTAAATTACTGTTCAATTTTATGTGTAATCATAATAAGTAGTAAAATGTGATACTCCATTATTTCTCTTGTTTAGCCAATGGGGTGATTACTAATAACGCCATTGGCTGAACAGAGTTACATTAAAAGATAAATTGCTGTACTTATTTTCATTAAACCAAAGTCTTAAGAATTACTGTAATTAGGAATAAGTATAAACATAACTAGTATTATTAAGTAATGACTCACTTAGAAATAATGTTTGGAAAACTATGTAATTCTAATAATGCGAATGTACTGCGTATACATCCGCTGTGATTTTAGCGCCGTCAGGCGGGTAAAAAAGGGACTAACCTAATCTTATAAATAAGGGCTGAATTAAAAATGGCTTCACCTTTTTATTCCCGAACGTGCGAGCGTGTAAGTACTCTTATAATTGTTTATACTTGTACGATTGTAAATTTGTATTGTGTGTGTAAAGTATATTGGTGTTTCTTTGAAATATACTGACATAAGTTCATTAATTCCTGCGTTTTCATTGTTTGCGATGTCCGATGATAAACTAGCTTCCGAAGATGGCGACGTGGGCGATAATCCCGACGTACTATATTCGGGAGTGAGCTCTGGGGGTATGCAAAATACGTTATATACATAAAAAATAAAAACATATACATACTTAATATACAAAGATTGTGCTCATCTGATATTAAGGGGTAATGCATTCCACAACCGAACGGCTTCAACCGTAAATGATTGATCGTAAAAATTTGTGGAATGCATTGGCATCTCAAGTCTTAAATTTTCGGATGACCTCAAGAATTTGGAATGTGTGTCATGTACGTATTTGAAACGGTCTTTGAGATAAGTTGGGGTCGAAGGATTAAACAAAACGCTATAGAGAAGCGTAAGGACATGAGTATGGTAGATTTTTATTTTGCACTTTCTAATAACTTAGGATCTTTCCAAAAATGTTCTGCCTTGTTAATGATGTCAGTAATGTAGTCCTGATCAAAATCTTCCCACAAAATGTGAACATTTTTGGTGGTTTCAAAATTTGGATTTACACAAAACACTCCCTTGGTTTTTGTATATGCAAGCATTTGGCATTGCAGTTGGGTTTTAAATTTGTTAGTTATTATGTTATCTGTCACATAACATGTGCATGAAAGGAGCCTCCCCGAGTGACGTACACAACAATTCCCTACGTCCGGCGCACCCTGGGCAATTTGCGAGTTCTTAAAAGCGAATTGGCTAATCCTTTCACCACGAATGGCAAGTCAAAACCTTGAACACCTTACTGACTGTCCAAAATGCCCTACCACCTGCACAAGAGAGGCGCTCATGAACGCCGACGAGAGCGCCATAACAGTGGCCACTTATTGGACCAATAAATTTTGACTCCGCCATCGACACGACGAAGAAGAAGATCTGTCACATAATTTTTGACAGTCTTTTCTGTTGCTGGGCATTTCATTTCTTTAACAAAATCATCAGTGACACCATCAGGAGGTGCACCAAGTATGCCACTAATGAGAACAAAGCCAGATTTTTGTATTGATACATTTAATTTTTCTTCAACAACTTTAAGGACCCTCTGTTCCAGCTTTTTCCCCCGCTAAATAGCTTTGGTTTCTGGTACTTTGTATCCTCCCAATATTGGTTCAACCAAAGACCCAACTGACCGACAATGTGCAGCTTCATACAAGTTGTAAGCTGTTAATCTTCCTTGTCTAATGTTATGCTAGTATTTACTATCCGCTTGATTTTCAGTCTTCTTATTAATTTCATTTATATCTTCCTGTGTTAAATTTTGTTCTAAATAATGTTTGAATTGATAGTAATCACTCGCAGTATTTTCTTCTGTAAAGGCTACTACTATATCAAAGATATTCTTTGAATTAGTGGCATGTGTGTCACTAAACAGCACTATCAAGGCATTTTTTATATATCTTCTTGCACACCCATCTTGAAACTCCTTCAATATTGAAGGATTTAATATTAAATATGTCTTTACTAGACACATGTTGGGTTCTAGCACTTGATAAAGATGGCTTATTCCAGTAACATTGAACTTCTGTGGGTGTAGGATTAGTAAAGAATGTTTGCAGCCACCTTTAACAATAAGTAGTTCAAATTTTAAATTTACATCATTAATATATTTCATAAGAGATAATATGAGTGAATGAATGTATTCAAATATAATTTACCTGCAGAAACTGGGTAATCTTGATACAATGATTCTATTATGTTTATGACATCATGCTGTTCATCGATTTGACAAACAACTGTGTACATTTTGTCGCCCAAAAACGTCCAAGACAAGTCATGTCATGGGTCCGACAATTTACAATAAATTACTTGAAACTGTAATAAGTGCCTTAACTCTAGACAGTTTTAAGAATCGTCCCAGAAGATGGCTTGTTATGCATGCATTCTACTCTGTGGGTGAATTGATAACATTTAAAAATTAATTTTGACTTTATATTTGAAATATTTATATTTATGTTAATCATTTATTTGAATTTTTGAATTTATTTATTTGTGTTGTATTGACTTGTGTATCTGAATCACGATTGTATTTGATATTCTACATTGTATTATTATTATTTTATTATTTTTTTTATTTGACATTAATTGTAATTTTTTTCTTTCATGATTATTTTTATCATTATATTTTTTTCCAATAATTAATTGATTTGTCAATATGCAAATGGTTTGTTTGATGAAAATATAATAATATGTATTGACGTGTAATATTTTTACCAATAAATAAGTTATGAGTTATGAGGCGAAAACTTGCGACTGACCACCATTATCTTTCACAAACAAATTAAGCCTTTTCTCATCAAATAGATGGGACGAAGACGATGGAATAGCATGCAGAGCTTCATTTAATGTATCATTTTTTCCTTTGAATGCCTTCCTTCTAGACTCTTTTGTCTCTGCACGATGAGCACAAACATACTGTAACAACTGATCGGACATCGTTTTAAACGGTGAGTTTTCAAGAAACTGTTTTAAATCCTCACCAGCATCTGGACATTTCTTTATAACTGTATTTAGGCCCTCCACTAATGCCTTTCTCTGTAAGAGCAGACCGTGGGTTATCGTACCCAAAATACTTTCTTTCCTCTCAAGTGTCACAGCTGGCTGGCTTAGGAGATTACCACACTCGGTATTAATCTTTAGAGAGCTAAAAACCGGTGATGCTTGACTACCTGACATCATTCGACTTAAATTAATATCTCGGCCGATACCGTAGTTTTAAAATAACATCAGGCAGTCTTGGGGGGTAACTTTTTAAATTTGTTATTTCCAGAATATCATCGTATAATACTTTTTAGATGAAGAAGTTTTGTTTTTGTATACTTATTTCTGTTAATTTCCTTTAGATACATTAATTGTGTTCTAATTGAGTTCATTCATTGAGTATAACGTGATTGGTGGTACAGTTTTGACTGCTCCAGCAGTAGGGCGAACTATGCTAATAGCTCGCATCTCTATGATACTAACGGATTTACCTTTTAACTTAAATTAATTTTTTCAACACAATGTACATATATTGTTAAGAAATAAATTACTTATGACTTACTTACTTATGACTTATGACTTAAAAAGGATTCAATTTCCAGTGAAGGTATCGTTTGCGTAACAATTAATAAGAGCCAGGGACATCATTTAAGCACGGAGGAATGAATTTACACCAAGAGTGTTTTTCGCACGGGCTACTTTATTATGTTGCCCTATAGAGATCTGGTTCTGGTGAAAATCAAAACCTACTTCTGCCGGAATTACAATTTTAAAAAGTCATGTTGTAATGTAAAGGTACATAATCCAAAATTAAGTTAGTTTTCGTATAAAAAACTACTACTATAATAATCACAGATCATTTTGTAAAATCAATCTTTTAAAAAACACATGTGTATAAGAAAATAACTAACATTAAAATTCACTGTTTTAAAGTACAGACAAGTGACATGCATTATGAAAGCCGCCACTAAGATGGACGGAATAAGGTCGGTTCAAGGTTAAGCTTGTTGTGCTGTGCTATCGTCTAACCAACTATTAAGTAGTTTTGTACTTTAGATATATATACTCAGATATTACCAGATCGTTACGTATAAATAATATGACTTTTCTGAATTTTGCTGTACATATCGTCAAAGCATTGAAACGTCCTATTATAATAATATGTTCGATAGCAAAGAGCTTTGCGGATTAAATTCAATAGCAGCCAAGATCACATTTAAATGTATATTAATATCATGAAGTTCAAATATGATAAAATGATTCAGATGATATTTAAATGAGAGTGTGCCTATTCTGCAACAAATACAAATTGGTGTGAAATCATTTTAATTCCTGTTTCTACGGACTTTTGTAATTTTGCAATACCTTTCCGTATTATTTTGTTGATATTCAATGGTGTATTTACATTCAAACGTTTCATTATTTTTCTGACTACTCTTAGTTCTATTTAATTGTGTTGTATTTATTTGAACAAATTCTTTTTCTGGAAGCAGAAAAGTATAAAATACTAATTTCTTAAATATTTTTGTAATATTACATGCACAATTTATAATATTGCACGTAGTTTCGTCATTGGTTCAGAGTCGGGACCAAAAATATTAGTTAAAAGTATGTATCTTTTGTCGTAATTGTTTTGGCTGAACTTCTTTGCAGTAGAAGATTAAGCAAGAACATCGTGAGATCATCATTTTGCCTTTTTTTTTACAAGAGTTGATCTCCTGTCTGAATGTAATTCTATCTTTATAAGCTGTGGCAAACGCTTGCGATGCACAAGCATTAGTCAGGATTATTCTTTTATTTCTGGACATGGCTATGTTGGCATTTTGAAATATATATTAAGTACTAGCTGTTACCCGCGACTTCGTCCGCGTGAATGTCGTTTTATGAACAAAAAATGCTAAAGGTAACAATGTCAATTTAACAATAGTAGGTACAACTCATGCACTTACTTACCTATCTATTACCAAACCGACCAAAACAAATATACGACAAAAACTCAAGAAAAATAATATTCAAACAAATCAAAACAGACAAATAGGAACAACTCATGTACTCATGAAGTAGATACCTACTTCGAAACTACTTCAAATTTCGAAATAATAGAAATTGCGATACGTGCATACGAGACAGCCCGTAGAGTTTAGCGTAATGTTAAATATCAAAATTCACCCAGTTGTTTTTAAACTTAGCGCTTTCAAACAAACAAACTATCTCCCGCGATTTCATCTGTGTGGTAGGTACATCAATAAAAAAACTCAATAACAGAAAAAATTCCTACCTACCTAAATAATATTATATATAAAATAACCTACGGTCACTACGTACAATATCAAATATACTACCTATACCAATACTTTAAAATTAAAATCTATACAGTACGATTTATATAAAAATAAACCTTTCGGTTTATCTTTATAAGTCGAACCGCAAAAATAAGTTTGTCATAGGTCATTTATAACCTACGACAAACTTAACTTTGCGGTTCGGGAGCAAACCGCAAAGTTAAGTTTGTATTTTATAGTATATTATTACCTACTACGACCTATTTAAAGATTAAAAATACCCTATTAGGGAAAAAAGGAAATAAAAGCAAATCGGATTTTTTTAAAGTAAAGGAAACTATCTAACCTACATACAACTATAAACTAAAAGAAATATCAAGTATGAACAAAATGAACAAAATTAATTTACAGGACCTAATTAATAAAAAAAACACAAAAAGTTATACGAAACAATAAAATAATTTTACTGGATCGAAAAATGTAATTCTCTATAGCGCAAATTTGTCTAATCGCATGCGTCCGACAACGATGCCTGCCGCAGATGCCGCCACACTTCGGCGAATGTACGCGACTACGAACGTCGGCAGCGGTGGCGATGCAGAGCATTCGTTAAAAGGAACTTAAACTTCAAAAGCGAATGATTTCTTATCAAGTACTTAAATATAAAGTTTCATGGTGTTATTCACAGATATAGATCTACATAGATAACGCAAATGCATGTACTTCGCGTGTCCGAACCCCGACCAAGCGTCAGGGTTGGTCGCCGCTAACTTCAGTCCACGCGCGTCTTTTGTTGGAGAAAATCATAGCGGACGGCCGTTTGAATCGTACTGGGCGGATGGGCATCGGCGGCATCGGTGTCTTTGAATCGGCTTGGATTTCCCGTCATTAAATTTCGGCTGTGACGTCACAATAGGTATTAAAAAGTCGGCACGCTTGGTTTCAATACAAATCGTGATACTTGCGTTATCTATGTAGATCTATATCTGTGGTGTTATCTTTTAAAATTAAGAAATCCCATACAAACTTTCAACCTCTATTTCAACCCCTTCATCCCTTTTTTTAAAAAAAAAAGTAGCCTATGTTCTGTCTCAGGGTCTAAAGATTGTCTGTACCAAATTTCATCAAAATCGGTCGCGAGGTTTAAGCGGGAAAGCGTAACAGACAGACAGACAGACAGACAGACAGAGTTACTTTCGCATTTATAATATTAGTTGGGATATATAGCCGGAAGTAATATATTTTAAGGGTTAACGTGCCAGGCCGGCACATCGTGCAACGTGCCTTCTTTGAATTCTTGATTTTATTCATAAATATTGGATTTTTTAAATAAACTGCGGCAAAAATGATAAAAGCAGCCCTTTAATGTCGTATCTGGAAATATTTTATGAACAGCATTAATAGCGGATCCATCAATATCTTTGATGGAGTCCAGTTTTAAAATCTTGTTTTGATTATTTCAAACAATGTTTGATAAGTTTTAGTTGGTTTTTCCTGAAGAAATATATCAACGGAATCACTTTTTTAGTGTCAGTATTGTAACCAAGGATGCTATATAATATTTGTTTGAAAGGTAGCGGGCATGCATTGAAAGTATCATCAAGGAAATAGACGTCTATAAATACATTCGCCAGTAAATACAGATGCTTCTAGGGGACATTGTAACTGGAGAAATCTGTGAATTAGGGCTGTTAACAGCAATGCTACTTTTGCCCTGTGGAGACAGCTTCGATGCATCAGTAAAGAACCTGAAGTAGTCAGGCCACTTTGCATCTATAATCAAAGAAAAATGTTCATTATCATGAATTGTGGAGTGGTTTGAAAACTTTTTTTTTTTTTTTTTCGCGGGGAAATGCTATTACCACGGAATAGGAATACCATAATGGTATTCCTATTCCGTGGCTATTACGCATACCACCCCACCCGTGAGGGCAAACACACAATTTTTTTACTTCAACAACATTACTTGGATTTTTAAGTTTTTGGTGAAGTAAAAAAATTGTTATAAACAAAGTATAAATATTTTTTGAACTTTTAGGGCACGATCTTGTTAAGTATATATGCAAGAAAGGCTCTACGAAGCAAACATTTTTTACGACCATTATTTTTAAAAAAAAAATTTTTTTACTTACAATTAAGACGTTAGTTCGAGAAAATGTTGTTAGTTAACAATTGTTTAACTTGTTGAAAAATTAACTTAAAGTAAAATTTCCAACGAGAATAAATTATTTATAGTGTTCAGAACACACACACATTCACATCATCAGTCTCAGAACAAATCTTTGTAAATCACACAAAGATTTGTACCATGTGGGGATCGAACCCACAACACAGCAGTGGAGAGCGGCGAGGCGACCGCTTACACCACTACGCCACGCGTGCAGACAATTAGTATGTAAGCTTATCTGTTCAGGACTGTTACCGAAATGACGACCTTGCACTTCTTCATGAAATTTTGTAATATAGATAGATAGATAGATAGAGAATTCTTTATTGTACACAAAGAATAAGTACATAATTGTAATACACAGTCTAATTGAAACATGCACAATGGGCGGCCTTATCACTATAAAGTGATCTCTTCCAGTCAACCTTTGGATGGACAGGAATAAGTAAATATAATAATGTGTATACATACATGTATACACATTACATACATACTTAAATAAATACATACAGGCATAAAATATATTAAATATCTTTAAATAAAAGAAAAGTCCATGTGGATAATAATTTCCTTGGGAGCTAAAGTTTTTTTTTAAATCCGTGATATTTTTATATTGCTGTACTATATTCGAACAATGTTTGAAATAGCTAGAAAGAGAATCTTCAAGCTTTTTTATTAATGTCAAAGGCAAATCACGCATTTCAGTTTTGGTTGTCTTCTTCGATGTTTTTCTTCTTCATTTACAGTATATTTTTCAATTTCCCTACCCCATTGATAATATTTTATAGGTTTGTCATTTCGGAATTCTCCATAGTCAATCACTTTTTTATTACACTTATTACAGGTTCTATTAAGGCATTTCTCTCTTCGAACATCGCAGCAAAGACTTTCCAGTAGTGTAGATCCGTTTGATTTCTTAATAATTTTGCTTGTGTTAAGAGCTTTAACTATTAAGTCCATATTTACATGTAATACACACAAACAAGTATTTCTGTCAGATTATTTTGGATAAACCACCCAAAATGGGCGATATTTACAAAATGTTGAGTATCCAACCTGACAATTACAAGATTTATTAAATTTCTTATGGAGATTGATCATAATATTATCTGTTAGATAGCGTTTTTGTTTGGCTATTCCATTGCGTTTTATGTATTCTTTTTTACATTGTGACATGACCTGCTTATGATATTTTTTCATTATTAATTTATAAAAATTACGGTTTTATTTTATGTGCAAATTCTAGCCCTATAGCTACTGCTTTGTTTGGTCTAAAAAATATATGAAATATGTTAATACTTTTTTTTTCTACAGCTCCGGACACCCGATTTGCACGAACTCAGAGAATAACCCTTCCACAGGTCTTGAACTAGCCACTTTTCATCAAGATCGGTTCTGTGTTTTAGCCGTGAAATCTTAACAGGCAGACATAGTTACTTTGCCATTTATAATATTGAGTTAGGTTAGGTTATTCATAATTACTAGCTGGTGCCTGCGGCTCCCCCCGCGTGGTAAGTCTAAGCCTGTCCTAGCGGTATTCAAAATAGTTTATATGAAAAAAAATGAAAATGAAAATGAAAATATTTATTAGGTGCAAAGAAAACAAAGAGACACACATGCATTCAGTATAGAAAGAGAAACAAATAAATACAGTAATTTGAAAGGCTGAATGCCCCAAAGCAAAAATTGCCCTAAAATGGGAATTGGTTCAGCATATGCCAAACGTAAAAACAAAATCATAGCAGTTGTGCATAAATATGCATTAAATAAAAGATAAATTTATATTTGTCATGCCCATCTCTCGCTGAGCATTGAATAGGTATCGTTTTAAGTGTAACCTAAATGTACTCAATGCTTTAGCATTTCTAATAGGAGGAGGAATGTATATTATATATTATTATATTTATCATTGTTTGTATTATTATTACCATCATTATTTGTAATTTCGTAACCATCGTCATCTGTCGTCATCGTCAAACACAAGTGCGAGGGATTACACGCTGCTTGTCACAAACGCTATTTGACATGTACGCAATTCGTCTTCAACTATCTGATTTACTCAGTACGTCATATTCGCGTTCGGTCACATACGCGGTTTGCCATAATCGCAATACGTCTTAAACGCGGTTAGTCACGATCTCAATATGTCATAAACGCGGTTGGTCATGATCTCGGTAGGTATTTACAAGTTGCTGAAATGAAATGAAAATAAAAAGAAACGTTTATTTTTGAATGTACAACATTATTTACATAGGTACTTTAAGTTTAAAGTTCCACCAAACTGTAGAACAATTTGTTGGCAGTGCGTTCTCCCTGTGACATTATTTATGTGTACTTATATATATATATATATTACCTATATTCTAGTCTATTCTATTGCACCCACTCACAACGTATAGTACAATATACGTAATACTACGTAGGTGCAGCACTATGCGGGTGGGTACAATAGAACAGTACTTAATATTAAATTTACATTTTACTTGATTAATTTTATGCTACTACAATAAACTAGATTAAATTTTGTGAAAATTTAGGCAACAAGATACATACAACGCCATCTAGTAAGTAAGGGGTAAAACTAAGTTGGAACCGTTTTATAATACGAAAATGTGGGTATTTTACAAAAAAAAAACAATTATTGTTGTATTAGTCGTTGTATTAATCGATCGGTATGCTGTGCATCTCTCACTTTAAATGCTTAAAAATTACAAACAGGCGAGATCACACCACTACAATTTCCAAAAAAAAAACAATTAATGATTTTAAACTATCACGATTTGTACACATAATTATATATTATCATAGACTACATAAAAAAAGGCAGGATGTAATGTCACCTAGAAATGATTGAAGCTCCAAAATGGCAGCGGTCTATTTATGTTTGCGTGTGTAAGGGGTTACCAGACATGAGAAATATTACCCACATTTTTACAATAATTTAAATAAATATTTTAGAGGTTTCATTCTTATATTTTTTTATTTGCTGCTTTTACCATCGAGCATGATATAGGTATTTAGGTAGTTTCATACTACCGTGGCCAAAACTAAACAATATAAAACAACTTTATGTTTGAATTTCAAAACAAAGTTGTTTTATATTTCTAGCAGGCGATGCGGGCCTGCATGTGGAAATTGTTTGTTTCTGTTAAGGAAATATGTACAAAATTCGTTGCTCTGTGCACTCCTTGACGCAAGGCAGTGAAGATGCTCACTTGCTGACTCTTAGATGGTGAAGATGCTTTAGTGATATACAGGGTGTCCCAGTTTAGGACGTAAAGCCGAAATCGGATAGTAGGGTAAGTTATTGCAGTTATCAAAAAAATAAAAAACAAAAATTCTTCATTAAATAAACTATCAGAAAGTGCTTGAAAACGTCAACAAAATGTACAAACCAAATAAAATATCTAAGTTAAACTAAACCAACAATCACGAAGCTTAGATTCACTTACATGCGATTTTTCAATATTTCAAATAAAAATTGGCAAATAAAAAATAAAGAAAAAATAATAATAATAAACTAAACTAAGAAATAAAAAGTTTTAGATTAAAGTACTGTTATTTATTAATTTAATACTTTATTTAAAACAATATACTATTGTTTTACCTTTTTTGGTACGGCAAAGCTGACAATGCGAATAAGTCCACCTTTTGTTTTATATAAATCAATTTCCTCGAAGTGTATACTGCAGACTACACTATATTTTGATGGATACCAACTGTTATCATTTCTGCAGTTTCTAATTATTTTTATCCAATAATTTTTCCATGCGTCGTTTGCAGCAGGAAATCTATAAAACATAGAATAATAATTTATACTAAATGTATTATACTACTAAAAAATATTTACCCAAATTCAGGGTAAATGAAAATATTTATTGACTGTCAACACTGATAGTTTTGGTATATTTTTTTACGAAAACAATATAATTTCGGCAATAAGCTGAATATATTACTTGCTTACCTATGAAAAGTGATCCCCTGGTTTTTTTTGTCGAGGCGCTATGGTTTCGGCAGCTTTTCACAACACAAGACGGCATTTTTAATTATTTTACTTGAGCATCCGAGCAACAGCACAGTCCAAAGCGTAATGGCGGGCGATTGACTTACTATTGTGTCAATGTGTGTGTTCTGTGTGTACGTGTGACTTACTATGGGTGCTTCAGTAAGTGTTTCAAGAGACTAAGGCTAAGTTCAGATGAGCGCGCGGCGACGCGCGCTGCCGCGCGGGACTGCTGTTCAGATGGCGGCGGCTTACACGCGGCAGTCTAGCGTGAACATTCAGTGACAATGGACGTGGAGGAGGCAATTTGCTTGTGGATTTTATACCGCAGAATGCGACGTCGCCGTCGGAAGCAAAGACGATACTGGGTGCACCCTATTTTGAGTCAAAGACTTTCTTTAAGTCTGTTTGTGACTTTATATCCCACACTAAGACTACACGAAGATCGATTTTTCAACTACTTTAGGATGTCGATTGCATCCTTTGACTTTTTGTATGACTGCATTGAAAAGGATTTGCAACCTGCCGATGGTGCTGTAAGATATTGCATATCACCAAAAGAAAAACTGATAGTAACATTAAGGTAAGTAACTTTTTATTTTAAAATCAACAATATGCAGACTACATTACGTCATCGTGTCTTTACAATTTAAGTACATACAACATAGTATCACGATCACACTACACACTATCGTAATGTATAATCATATACCATTCACAGATAAGACCACTTATGTAATGTTATTCCTAATTTTTGTCTAAAAATAATTATTATTTATTTATCAGTCATAGAATCACATATTACTATCACATAGAATTAAAAAAAAAATATTATTATCACATAGAATTACAATTTTGGTAATGAAACAACCTTAAAATGTAACATAGGAACTTTAAAATCTAAATTATAAAATAATCTAAACAATCAACTAATACGAATCAGCTATCACATATTTAGATTATTCGCCTGTTTCATTGAACAAGTCCAATTCTTGAGAGTCTTCATACGAGTATGAATCAGGTGATGTCACTTGTGATACATTTGAGGCAGGTGAAGTGTAGGAAGCAGTGGTATAGCCATATTGTGTTGAAGATCCTGGGGCAGAGTACCTCAAACTGTCAGTATACTGAGAACCGGTAGTCAATGGATAGCTACTTAGCTGTCGTTCCGGTTTACTATTATATTGATGTAAGGCCGATGGAGCCCGTGAAGTAGGCTTTCCTTCATGAGTTTGACCAGACTGGTATCGTTCTAATAAATTATACATTTCAATTTTCAACTTTAATCGCCTATGATTAGGAACCTTTTTTATTTCGTTAACTAATGAAAGACAAAATAGTTTATCTTCATCATCTTCTTCTTTCTTTTCTGTCTGGTTCTTCTTATTTAAACTTTTTTCTAAAATGTTTGCAAAATGCTCGTCGGCTGGATGAAGTTTGTATTTCTTTCGTGGCACATTTTCTGTCGGGGAAACACTGTTGTTGATGCTATTTAAATCATCGTTTGCTGGTGTTTCTTCGGTGTCTAAGCTATTGTCTGTTATGTTTTTATTGATAACCGGTTTGAGAAATGATAATCTTTGAAAATAGGAAAATGTAGAAGTCTTATTTGACGCTGCCGAACCGGATTTCAATTTTCTTTTTTTAATTTCTTTAACATAAGTATCTCGTAAATTTTTCCACTTTTTCTGTAAAATTGACCCTGTAAAAGAAATAATACATTTTTATATTTTTTATTACAGATACCTAGCCACTGGTTGTTCCCTAGCAGAGTTACAATATAATTATAAAATAGGGAAATCAACGTTGTCGGCTGTAATTCAGCATGTATGCCAAGTTTTATGGAGAAATTTAAAAGCGATCGTCATGAATCCACCAAACAAAGAGAAGTGGATACAAATAGCTGAAGTATTTAAAACCAAAGCTTTTTTTCCAAATTGTATCGGTGCTTTAGATGGCAAACATATTCGTTTAGTTCAGCCACCAAATTCAGGATCAATGTATTACAATTATAAACACTTCTTTTCGTTGGTTTTAATGGCTCTGTGTGATGCAAACTATTGTTTTATATGGATCGACGTTGGAGCTTATGGCAAAGACAGTGACTCGGGTGTATTTAAAGAAACATCGTTATTCAAAAAACTGACAGAAAACTCTTTGGATATCCCTGAACCAATATCTATTACAAATAATGAGAATGATTTCCATAAATTACCATATGTAATTGTGGCTGACGAAGCTTTCGCCATGACAAAAAATCTGATGAGACCACATGGAGGTAAATTTTTGTCAAAAGAAAAAAGAATTTTTAATTATCGCCTTACTCTAGCACGAAGATACGTTGAATGTACATTTGGCATAATGTGTGCCAAATGGCGAATTTTACACCGGCCTATAGACGTCAAGATAGACTTTGCAAATGATATAGTAAAAGCCATTTGCGTTTTACACAACTTTGTTAGAACAAGAGATGGTGTAAATAAAGAAGACATGAACCCAGCGCCATTGCTTAATATGAGCCGATCCAACAGTGGGCGAGCAATCCATGACGCAGATAAAGTTCGAACTACATTAACAAATTACTTCGTAAGTGAGGGTGCATTAGATTGGCAAGAAAATATGATTTAATGAATAAAATAATAAAAAAATAAAACGAATGTATAACTTACCCACGTTTTTCTTTTTTTCTTCTGAATCATCATGGACACAGAAAATTAATACTAATTCTTCCCAAGACCTTCTTTTTATTATTCTATCAGAATACTGCTTCGAGTTAATATTCCAAATCGCTTCTTTTTTTTCAATTTCGTCAATTAGTAAATCTATACATATTTCGTCTTCCATTTTTATGGCTCTGTGCGTCCGACCGCCTCAAACCGCGCGGGTCAACTGAACACGTCGATACAGGATTGTAGGTCTTAAACCGCGCGTCGCCGCGCGGTCACACGCGGTTCAAGATCTTGCGCGCGGTGCATGGCGGTGCGCGCGGGCACGCGCGGCGACGCGCGGTCATGTACACGACAACATTGATTTGTAATATATCTTAAACCGGGCGCTGAGTCAACCGCGCGTCGCCGCGCGTTCATCTGAACTTAGCCTAAAGGTGCGTATAGATTAAGCGCGGCAAACCATCGAACATTGGTGCGCGTGGCGGCCGCGCTCTATGTAGACGGGATAGCCGCGCGCGGCGACGCGAACATTGCTGCGCTCGAACGTGCCGCGGGGCGATCCGCTTGCTGTCGGTTTTTGAGACCGCATCAAAGGATCTTCGGTCGTTCGCTTGCGCGCAGTGGGGACGGTTGTAGTTTGGTGATTTGGCTCGCGCGGCGAATACGTAAAAATGGACAACGAAAAGTGGCGATATATATATGTATATAGCGATCTATTTAGATATATTTTTTTTATCCACCAACGACTTTTCTTTTATTTTTTTTACAAATAAGATGGTGAATCACAATAAAAGCGGCAGCCACCCGTCCATACTCGCAGGTTTACAAGAGTGAACTGGTCTGACTATCCGCCGCGGTGTTCGTGATGGATCGCCTGCCGCGCGCGGCTGTCACTTCCAACTAAATTTATATCTACATATTGGCTCGCGCGGCAAATGAGCGTCAACTCTGGTCAAACATCGGCTCGCGCGGCTGCCGCGCTTAATTTATACGCACCTTGAGTCCTGCCTTTTTTTATGTAGTCAATGTATATTATAGACACGGGTCTTTATCGCGTAAATATTTTTAAGGTATAAATACCTCCTTGCTGAACTCTTTTTGTTGCTCGAGCAAGGAGGTATTTATACCTTAAAAATATTTACGCGATTAAGACCCGTGTCTATAATATATAAAAAAAAAACAATTATTGTCAATAATAAATCAGTTACTACAGTCGTCAAGGATAATTATATCTGGCTTTGTGTACGTTTACGTTTAAACATGAACACGGAAGAGTTAGTGTTTGTTACCAGCAAAAGAGGAAAGAACATTCTATTATATGGTGGTTATCAGTACAACATAAACAGGAAGAACAAGGGTGGATCTACTAATTGGCGTTGTATTAATCGATCGGTATGCTGTGCATCTCTCACTTTAAATGCTGCGAAAGAACGTGTTATTTACAAATGTAATCATACATGTATATTAGAAAATAGTAAAAATGACGTTTTGGTAGCAATAGATAAATGTAAACAAGATGTATGTGAAGACTTTTCGCCAGTAAAAAATACATACGAAAAAAACTTCAGCGATTTGAAAACTAAAAGTAACGCCATAGATTTAGTTCCATCATTAAAAAACATCCAAGACACACTTTATAGAAGCAGAAAAAAGTATCTCAAGACCAACAAATTAAGTTTCACGAGTTTAGCTGATGTGTTCGTGCCAAATGCATTCTCAGAAAATTTTCTTATATGTGACGATGGAGAGAGAGAGAAAATTTTGATTTTTTCATCAAAAATAGCTAGAAGAGTTGTACGAAGCACTTCATCAGGTGATTATTTTGGTGACGGTACCTTTAAGGTAACTCCACCGCCATTTTACCAACTTTATAGCATCCATTTGGATTTGGGTTCTAACTATAACACCACTAACGTCGTTCCTGTCATTTATGGTCTACTGCCGAATAAAACAGAAGAAACATATCGACGATTTTTCCAGTTAATAAAAACACATTTCGATATTCATATGACTACCTTCAGGTGCGACTATGAAACAGCAGTCATAAATGGGATTCAGGAAGTATTTCCAGATGTGAAAGTGTCGGGTTGCTATTTCCATTTTAAGAAAGCGGCAAAAAAGAAGGCTAAAGAATTAAAGGCAAATGAAACTTCCAATGGACGGCGATTATTAAGAATGGCAACAACTTTACCACTTTTACCTGCGCACATGATCCATAGCACGTGGAATCAGATATTGGAAACGATTCCCGAAAATGAGCAGTTAAGGCAGTTTATAAGGTATTTTCAAAAGCAGTGGATAAACAAATTTCCGCCTGAAATAATAAGTTGTTCGGGAGCCAAGCACAGAACAACAAATGTTTTAGAGGACTGGCATCACCGGCTCTCTACTACAATTCCAAGAAAACCGACATTATACCTTTTTTTGCATAAAATTTGGAAAGAATCTACACATTTTGACTTCATTCTAAAAAACAGTCTGTTTTTTTCTGCAAAAAAGAACAGAAGAAATCACGTTATTTGTTTAGACCGAAAGATTTACAAATATTTAGAAAAATTACAAACAGGCGAGATCACACCACTACAATTTATACATAAAATGATTTACTGTAATCTTTTGTATTAACTATTCATGACTAAGTAACTAAGTGACTTTACCTTTGTATTTAACTATTAATGATTAGATAACTAAATACGTAATTATATTTGAATTTTCAATGATTGTTAAAAATAATTATTTATGGAAGCAAGTACATACGTACTATTAATGATTAGGTAACTAAATGCATAATTATATTAGACTAAATAAATGAATAATAATAACATTGTAAATAAATGATGATTTATACATAGTTTTGTGTTTTTTCTGTGTTCCAATATTGTTGATACAATATTTGTGAGTCAATACGTTTTCTCGTACCATGTGACGAACTGAGTTTATGACGAAATGCGCTTGCGACAAACTGCGTTTGTGACGAACAGAGTCTGTGACAAACTACGTTTGTGACAAAATGCGTTTAAGACGGACCGCGTCTGTGACAAGCTGCGTTCATGTCTAATTGCGTATTATGACATAACGCGTTAGTGACGAATAGCGTTTGTGACAAGCAGCGTGTAATCCCTTTTAACACTGGGACGCATGTCGCCGTTTTTCAAATACCACTTTTTGTATTCCTGCAAACAAAATTATTCTTTTTGGCGATGACATAAAGACGACAATTCCTCAACTCGCACTTATGTTTGATTAGACTCATGCGCTTGTATTCCTGCAAACAAAATTATTCTTTTTGCGATGACATTAAGACGACAATTCCTCAACTCGCACTGGATTACACGCTGCTTGTCACAAACGCTATTCGTCACTAACGCGTTATGTCATAATACGCAATTAGACATGAACGCAGCTTGTCACAGACGCGGTCCGTCTTAAACGCATTTTGTCACAAACGTAGTTTGTCACAGACTCTGTTCGTCACAAACGCAGTTTGTCGCAAGCGCATTTCGTCATAAACTCAGTTCGTCACATGGTACGAGAAAACGTATTGACTCACAAATATTGTATCAACAATATTGGAACACAGAAAAAACACAAAACTATGTATAAATCATCATTTATTTACAATGTTATTATTATTCATTTATTTAGTCTAATATAATTATGCATTTAGTTACCTAATCATTAATAGTACGTATGTACTTGCTTCCATAAATATGGATTACACGCTGCTTGTCACAAACGCTATTCGTCACTAACGCGTTATGTCATAATACGCAATTAGACATGAACGCAGCTTGTCACAGACGCGGTCCGTCTTAAACGCATTTTGTCACAAACGTAGTTTGTCACAGACTCTGTTCGTCACAAACGCAGTTTGTCGCAAGCGCATTTCGTCATAAACTCAGTTCGTCACATGGTACGAGAAAACGTATTGACTCACAAATATTGTATCAACAATATTGGAACACAGAAAAAACACAAAACTATGTATAAATCATCATTTATTTACAATGTTATTATTATTCATTTATTTAGTCTAATATAATTATGCATTTAGTTACCTAATCATTAATAGTACGTATGTACTTGCTTCCATAAATAATTATTTTTAACAATCATTGAAAATTCAAATATAATTACGTATTTAGTTATCTAATCATTAATAGTTAAATACAAAGGTAAAGTCACTTAGTTACTTAGTCATGAATAGTTAATACAAAAGATTACAGTAAATCATTTTATGTATAAATTGTAGTGGTGTGATCTCGCCTGTTTGTAATTTTTCTAAATATTTGTAAATCTTTCGGTCTAAACAAATAACGTGATTTCTTCTGTTCTTTTTTGCAGAAAAAAACAGACTGTTTTTTAGAATGAAGTCAAAATGTGTAGATTCTTTCCAAATTTTATGCAAAAAAAGGTATAATGTCGGTTTTCTTGGAATTGTAGTAGAGAGCCGGTGATGCCAGTCCTCTAAAACATTTGTTGTTCTGTGCTTGGCTCCCGAACAACTTATTATTTCAGGCGGAAATTTGTTTATCCACTGCTTTTGAAAATACCTTATAAACTGCCTTAACTGCTCATTTTCGGGAATCGTTTCCAATATCTGATTCCACGTGCTATGGATCATGTGCGCAGGTAAAAGTGGTAAAGTTGTTGCCATTCTTAATAATCGCCGTCCATTGGAAGTTTCATTTGCCTTTAATTCTTTAGCCTTCTTTTTTGCCGCTTTCTTAAAATGGAAATAGCAACCCGACACTTTCACATCTGGAAATACTTCCTGAATCCCATTTATGACTGCTGTTTCATAGTCGCACCTGAAGGTAGTCATATGAATATCGAAATGTGTTTTTATTAACTGGAAAAATCGTCGATATGTTTCTTCTGTTTTATTCGGCAGTAGACCATAAATGACAGGAACGACGTTAGTGGTGTTATAGTTAGAACCCAAATCCAAATGGATGCTATAAAGTTGGTAAAATGGCGGTGGAGTTACCTTAAAGGTACCGTCACCAAAATAATCACCTGATGAAGTGCTTCGTACAACTCTTCTAGCTATTTTTGATGAAAAAATCAAAATTTTCTCTCTCTCTCCATCGTCACATATAAGAAAATTTTCTGAGAATGCATTTGGCACGAACACATCAGCTAAACTCGTGAAACTTAATTTGTTGGTCTTGAGATACTTTTTTCTGCTTCTATAAAGTGTGTCTTGGATGTTTTTTAATGATGGAACTAAATCTATGGCGTTACTTTTAGTTTTCAAATCGCTGAAGTTTTTTTCGTATGTATTTTTTACTGGCGAAAAGTCTTCACATACATCTTGTTTACATTTATCTATTGCTACCAAAACGTCATTTTTACTATTTTCTAATATACATGTATGATTACATTTGTAAATAACACGTTCTTTCGCAGCATTTAAAGTGAGAGATGCACAGCATACCGATCGATTAATACAACGCCAATTAGTAGATCCACCCTTGTTCTTCCTGTTTATGTTGTACTGATAACCACCATATAATAGAATGTTCTTTCCTCTTTTGCTGGTAACAAACACTAACTCTTCCGTGTTCATGTTTAAACGTAAACGTACACAAAGCCAGATATAATTATCCTTGACGACTGTAGTAACTGATTTATTATTGACAATAATTGTTTTTTTTTTATATATTATAGACACGGGTCTTAATCGCGTAAATATTTTTAAGGTATAAATACCTCCTTGCTCGAGCAACAAAAAGAGTTCAGCAAGGAGGTATTTATACCTTAAAAATATTTACGCGATAAAGACCCGTGTCTATAATATACATTGACTACATAAAAAAAGGCAGGACTCAAGGTGCGTATAAATTAAGCGCGGCAGCCGCGCGAGCCGATGTTTGACCAGAGTTGACGCTCATTTGCCGCGCGAGCCAATATGTAGATATAAATTTAGTTGGAAGTGACAGCCGCGCGCGGCAGGCGATCCATCACGAACACCGCGGCGGATAGTCAGACCAGTTCACTCTTGTAAACCTGCGAGTATGGACGGGTGGCTGCCGCTTTTATTGTGATTCACCATCTTATTTGTAAAAAAAATAAAAGAAAAGTCGTTGGTGGATAAAAAAAATATATCTAAATAGATCGCTATATACATATATATATCGCCACTTTTCGTTGTCCATTTTTACGTATTCGCCGCGCGAGCCAAATCACCAAACTACAACCGTCCCCACTGCGCGCAAGCGAACGACCGAAGATCCTTTGATGCGGTCTCAAAAACCGACAGCAAGCGGATCGCCCCGCGGCACGTTCGAGCGCAGCAATGTTCGCGTCGCCGCGCGCGGCTATCCCGTCTACATAGAGCGCGGCCGCCACGCGCACCAATGTTCGATGGTTTGCCGCGCTTAATCTATACGCACCTTTAGTCTCTTGAAACACTTACTGAAGCACCCATAGTAAGTCACACGTACACACAGAACACACACATTGACACAATAGTAAGTCAATCGCCCGCCATTACGCTTTGGACTGTGCTGTTGCTCGGATGCTCAAGTAAAATAATTAAAAATGCCGTCTTGTGTTGTGAAAAGCTGCCGAAACCATAGCGCCTCGACAAAAAAAACCAGGGGATCACTTTTCATAGGTAAGCAAGTAATATATTCAGCTTATTGCCGAAATTATATTGTTTTCGTAAAAAAATATACCAAAACTATCAGTGTTGACAGTCAATAAATATTTTCATTTACCCTGAATTTGGGTAAATATTTTTTAGTAGTATAATACATTTAGTATAAATTATTATTCTATGTTTTATAGATTTCCTGCTGCAAACGACGCATGGAAAAATTATTGGATAAAAATAATTAGAAACTGCAGAAATGATAACAGTTGGTATCCATCAAAATATAGTGTAGTCTGCAGTATACACTTCGAGGAAATTGATTTATATAAAACAAAAGGTGGACTTATTCGCATTGTCAGCTTTGCCGTACCAAAAAAGGTAAAACAATAGTATATTGTTTTAAATAAAGTATTAAATTAATAAATAACAGTACTTTAATCTAAAACTTTTTATTTCTTAGTTTAGTTTATTATTATTATTTTTTCTTTATTTTTTATTTGCCAATTTTTATTTGAAATATTGAAAAATCGCATGTAAGTGAATCTAAGCTTCGTGATTGTTGGTTTAGTTTAACTTAGATATTTTATTTGGTTTGTACATTTTGTTGACGTTTTCAAGCACTTTCTGATAGTTTATTTAATGAAGAATTTTTGTTTTTTATTTTTTTGATAACTGCAATAACTTACCCTACTATCCGATTTCGGCTTTACGTCCTAAACTGGGACACCCTGTATATCACTAAAGCATCTTCACCATCTAAGAGTCAGCAAGTGAGCATCTTCACTGCCTTGCGTCAAGGAGTGCACAGAGCAACGAATTTTGTACATATTTCCTTAACAGAAACAAACAATTTCCACATGCAGGCCCGCATCGCCTGCTAGAAATATAAAACAACTTTATGTTTGAATTTCAAAACAAAGTTGTTTTATATTGTTTAGTTTTGGCCACGGTAGTATGAAACTACCTAAATACCTATATCATGCTCGATGGTAAAAGCAGCAAATAAAAAAATATAAGAATGAAACCTCTAAAATATTTATTTAAATTATTGTAAAAATGTGGGTAATATTTCTCATGTCTGGTAACCCCTTACACACGCAAACATAAATAGACCGCTGCCATTTTGGAGCTTCAATCATTTCTAGGTGACATTACATCCTGCCTTTTTTTATGTAGTCTATGATAATATATAATTATGTGTACAAATCGTGATAGTTTAAAATCATTAATTGTTTTTTTTTGGAAATTGTAGTGGTGTGATCTCGCCTGTTTGTAATTTTTAAGCATTTAAAGTGAGAGATGCACAGCATACCGATCGATTAATACAACGACTAATACAACAATAATTGTTTTTTTTTTGTAAAATACCCACATTTTCGTATTATAAAACGGTTCCAACTTAGTTTTACCCCTTACTTACTAGATGGCGTTGTATGTATCTTGTTGCCTAAATTTTCACAAAATTTAATCTAGTTTATTGTAGTAGCATAAAATTAATCAAGTAAAATGTAAATTTAATATTAAGTACTGTTCTATTGTACCCACCCGCATAGTGCTGCACCTACGTAGTATTACGTATATTGTACTATACGTTGTGAGTGGGTGCAATAGAATAGACTAGAATATAGGTAATATATATATATATATAAGTACACATAAATAATGTCACAGGGAGAACGCACTGCCAACAAATTGTTCTACAGTTTGGTGGAACTTTAAACTTAAAGTACCTATGTAAATAATGTTGTACATTCAAAAATAAACGTTTCTTTTTATTTTCATTTCATTTCAGCAACTTGTAAATACCTACCGAGATCATGACCAACCGCGTTTATGACATATTGAGATCGTGACTAACCGCGTTTAAGACGTATTGCGATTATGGCAAACCGCGTATGTGACCGAACGCGAATATGACGTACTGAGTAAATCAGATAGTTGAAGACGAATTGCGTACATGTCAAATAGCGTTTGTGACAAGCAGCGTGTAATCCGTTAAAAGATAGTCGATAGCATTTCTATTGACTAGTTATTAAGATTTCTATGGTTGCCATCATCTATATTAACTTCACCATCATTATTAGTATTGTTTTCACTGGGGACACCCAAATACTCCGAAATATTTAATTCCGAATTTTGATGTTTCGATTTTCAAATGTCCGAATTTCATAACACCTAAGAATCATAATGTCTATTATTAAAAATCACGAATTTTATTTTACCGAAAGTCGATATTGCGATTTGTTAGTTTTCCGATTTTCATACGTTCGAAGAATCAAATTCTCGGAAGGTTCTCGGTCCGAAAAACTACATTCCGATTTTCAATACTTCGAATAAACTAAACCGTCAACATGTTGTGCCAAAAAATTTTGTAACAGAAACGAATCGCTGCAAAACCGACTTCACGCAGTCTTGTCTGCCCTACCCTAGAGTGTAATTTAAGCCCGCGTAGGCGCGGAGGGGTGGGGCGGCCCGCGAGCCGAGGAGCAGGTGGTCAGGAGCACCGCAGCTTCGGCTTACTGGCCGGCTTCGCCGGCCAGCCTCAGCCGCGGCGGCGGGCCTTGAAACCATCTGCGACGATAAGCTCGCGTGGGGCCGCCCAAACCCCGCAGCGCCGGAGCCGTGACAGAAACAATGCTTGCTGCATGCATGCCTGCTTGAATGCTGCATGCCTGCTTGCATGCTGCATGCCTGCTTGCATGCTGCATGCCTGCTTGCATGCTGCATGCTGCATGCCTGCTTGCATGCTGCATGCCTACTTGCATGCTGAATGGCTGCATCATTTGTCTGTGAATCATTTGGGTTATGTTAAAATTATACCAGGAAAATAGGAAAACAAAATATTTTTATTCAAAAGTAAACAATCATAGTTTTAAATGAGAACCAATACACTTTAAAAAATGAACTTCATCATATTGTTTTTTCTTTAAAATAATTTTATTTATCCTTTCTTCTTTTGCTATATACTTTCTTCGTTTCGGTTTTGTTGGCCCACCATTTAATATTTTTTCGATTTCACTTAAATTTATTTTACTTTCTTTAATTAATTCGTTGACAATATTATAAAATCCTGAGTTTTTTTTCCCGATAATTACATTTATATGATGATGCCAAGATTCGGCGTGATTTTGGGTACGTGGTAAATTTTTTTCATATAGTTCTTGAACATTCCAAAACTTTGGGCCACATGTAGGGGGTATTTGATTTTTACCTTCAACGTAATTTATTCCAAACCATTCTAAAATTTTTTTACTATCGCCATTAAAATTCTTCATCAGGGCTTTGTAATAGCGAGGCACCTCTTCATAATTCAAATAACTCAGTGCAAAAATACATTTCATGTCTTTTACGAAATCTGGATTATTTATGTACAAATTTTGTAGTCCCTCAGTTTGTATACGTCTATATATAATTTGGCCAAAGTGAAAGTTACAACCTTTTGTCACTACATTATCAAAATTTTGACGAATACTCAAAATTGCTGCTTTTTCAAAATCAGTGATGCAATACTTTGGTTCTAAGTGAATCTCATTTTCAGAAGCATATTCTAGCAACAGTTCAAACAATTTATCGTATGATTTCTTGTCTTTATGTGTACATAAAGCAAAAACCATAGGAAAAGTTTTCTGCTCATTAATAGATAAAGAACCATGGATAGTATATAATTGCAAGAATATAGATGGCACAATTTTAAACGTTCCATCTAAAATCCAGTACGTAGACTCACTGAGCAATTTTATTAATTTGCGAGTAGAGAACAACATTATTCTCTTTTTATCATCGTATTCGATATCTTTAATCAAGAAAATGTCATCATTAAATTTGATCAAATCCATATTAACCTCAAAGTGAACATTATCTGGCTCAACCTGTTTTTTATATTTACGTTTTTTGGTGCTCCCACATTGCCGTTAGAAAATGTTTAGTAACGTTAGTAAACATTTGTTAGCAAACATTTAATCACAAATGTTAAAAAATGTTTTCATGTTAGAAAATGTTTAGTAACGTTAAGTTAACAAAATATAACAAAACAAATTATAACAAAATAAAACATATGTTTCCTTTTAGCGTTTGGCGCATCCAATTTTTCTTCTTTTTTAAACAAAAAATGAAAGCTATTCTAATGAGCAAATCCTCTCCCATTTTCGTGTAGACGCTCTCAGAACGCAAACCAAACTGCGAGCCAATACCAGATTTTAATGTTATAAAATGTTTACAAACATTTTTTAACGGCAGTGTGGGAGCACCATTTCTCGATAAATACATTGTTTCATAGCTGAAACCGACGGCAAATTATTTAACTCGTTATCGAAGCAGTTTCCCAGCACGTCTTGAACAATGTTACAGGTCTTTTTTGTTGTGTTCCTGCATTCATCTTTTAAGTTATTTTTAATTTTTGCTATAGACATCCTCAGTGGCTCAGGTTCGTGATTATGTTGTATCGGTTTTGTTGATAATAATAAGTGTTGGTCATTGTTATCTTCATTTAATTTAGTTTTCAATGTTGCATTACATCCATACAATTTATCTTTTTTATATTCACACCTCCAATAATAATACTCATTGTACACTTTGTTTTTTTCATATGTAAATCCGTCCAAAAACAATTTTAATCCTCCTTTATTATTGATGAAAGTACGGCACTGTGTATTATTATCTTCGTTTTCACTCATTGTCAAAACACTGGATATTATAATATGATCTAATAATATTGTTGCACACTACACAGTAAAACAAGCAGTATGATGTCTAATTAATTTTACTTTATAGGATATATATTATACACAAGGATAATAACTGTAAACAATCTGTGCAATTATGAGTAGGAAAACGCATCTGTCATTACTTTTTTCAATTCTACCTACGAAACATAATATTATACTTCTCTCTGACGAGCAATTATGTGTTTATTTGTCTTGCTATTTAGTTTTACAAGGCGTTTTTATTTCGTAATTGCATTAATCTGTATTTTAAATAATCGGTATTCGTATTTTTGATGTTTCGAATTATCATTAAGTCGGACTTTTTATTATTCGATCTATTGAAATTCGGTATTTCACTAATAGTAATTATAAACGTTAGGAATATTAAAATGTAGTATTTATAAAAATAGGAGTAATGATAAGTCGGAGTTCTTATATTCGGAATTTTGAACCATTCGGAATTATGAATATCGGTATTTTGAAATTCGTGATGGTGACTTTCGGAATAAAGTTTTTCGTATTTATGTAGTGTACCCGTTTTCACTGTCACCATAAGTAGTATATTATTCATCATCGTAATTTCATAATATCGTCGTCGTCATTATTATTAGCTGCACTTCTTTGATTCTGAGGCTTACGTTGGACTCTTTTGGGTTGTGATTTCCTTATTTTCTTGCTCGACTGACGAATGTTTTTGGATGTCTTTTTTTATTAGAGCATTTCGCAATATGTTTTTCAAAACACAAAAAATGTTATCTTGCACGTGTTGTCCCAATAATAGACCATTTCATAAATAATTTGTTTTTGTATTTTTTGAAGCCAATTTTAAGATCATCTTCACGACTTCCTTCAGTCCAGGAGCACTTGCAAAGGAAGTCTTTAATAAAAAATTGAATCTAAAAGTCTATAAGCACAATTAGAGCCTGATCCTGGTGCGGCAGAACAATATATTGCATACTTTTCTAAGTATGATAAACACAGATAAACACTTTTATTGATAATGATTAATTACACGTCATAACATTTTTATCACATACAAAAAAAATTATATAGATGAATCGATCATAAAATACAATAGCATCAACATTTATATCATTCATTATAAATAAATGATAGAATTATGTTTTAGTTCCAGGTTCCACGAACATTAGTCGTATGTTTTAAGCATTTTAGGGCAAGATATATCTTTTTCGAGATTCTCTAAGCTTTTAACATTTCTTTTCCTTTAGCTTGAGCTAAAGTTGTTACTGTAATATTTTCTGTACTTTGTTCTTGTATTTCTTGTAGCTGAATCGACATTTCCGCGAGCTTTTTAATTATTTTATTTTGAGTGTCTAAAATTGCAGTACGTATCTCGTATATTATATTATTAATTTCCCATATTTTGATCATTGGTAATCGTATAATGGTGTACTTCTTGAGGCGTATTTTCATGCTCTTCAGGGCATATTGTATGAAATGTGTCATCAATAATATAGGGTTGTTGGTTGGTTTAGGGTCTTATTTATTGTTGTTAATTATAAGTCTAACTTTTTGAAAAAAAATCCTTATGGTTGCCATGCACCTTTTACTTTTTGTTGTAATACTGAGCCAATTGAGATATTTGAAGCATCGGTCATCAATGCCAATGGGACGTCTGGAAGTGGATGCGCCAATGTAACGGCCTCTTGCAGACCTATCTTACATTGTAAAAATGTATTGTCAGATTTAAATGTCCATTGTATAATTGTTTTATCGTTCTTTTTAGCATTAACTAAATTTGGCAAATAAGACCTATAATAATTAATCATGCCTAAAACTCGTCCTAATTCAGCTATAGTTTTTGGTTTTGGAATTTGTACAATAGCTTCAATTTTATTGTTAAGTAGTCTAACTCCTTCAACACTTACGTCATGCCCTAAAAATTCTACGCGTATCTGTCCAAAACAACAGTTACTTAAATACGTTCAAAAACTAACTTAAAATGTTCCTTATGTAATATTGGATTTTCACTTGCAATTATTATATCATCTAAATAATTTATAAAAAATCTAATCCTTGTAACGCAGTGTTATTCATAAAACGTTGAATAGATTGCGCCGCATTACGCAAACCAAAAGTCATACGAGGAAATTTTATTCGTACATTCCAAAAGGGGTAATAATCGCAGTTTTTTCTATATCCTGCGGTGCTACACTAATACAATACAATCGATTAATATTTAGTTTTGAAAACAATGTCTTATTTGCTAAAATATATGTAAAATCGTGTAGTAAGTACCGTAAAATGCCCTAACTTTGCACGGATTTCGAGGTTTTTTTAAATTATTTTGTTGTGAGTAGGAAATTAATGTACGACTTGTAAAGAGAAAATGGAAATCGGAACTTTGTGCTCTTAGTTAAACAACTCATTATAGCCTATACCGCATATTTTTTGAGAAATAAGCTTTGCAAAAGGCAGGCAAAGTAAATGACATTTCCTCTACTTTGCCTGGGCAAAAATGATGCAGTTAAATTAAATATTACCAAATAAACCGATTTCGTACCCATAGAGTATTGGATTAGTAGATTAGTTCAACCATGTCCTAAAATCCAAAACGTTTTTCTTTTTTTTTTAAGAAGGTAGACTAAGTTAGGTAGGCTTTTTGAGCATTAAGTACCTATGAGGGGAATTTTTCAGGGCTGTCACCATAGGAAATAAAACAACATAAATTTAAAAAATTCAAATATCATCAGTCTTAATTGTTTTTATTACGCACCTCAGTAACAATTTGTAGTTATGTAACCTAAAAAAATACGCTTACAAAACAATATTAATTAAGAAAATAAATCTTTCGCAAAGTTTCAAGTACAAGTGGTTCACCTTAAGTGTCCGCGTTGGCACCCACCCAGGGTACCAACGCGGACACTTAGAACCACTTTTCAACCTTAATACTAAAGCAATAAGGTCGAAAACTAGTCTACATCAAATGTCCGAGATGATACCTACCTATATTATTGTAATTAGATTACAATAGTTAACAATCGTTGGTAGATATGATATGATTTTAAAAATCAACACAAGGCAGACTGCATAACAATAACCAAATTAACAATACCTATAGGTATATGCTTAAACGCTGGAAACAGTTACAATGTTATCTCACTCGCTCATTGCAGATATAAAATTACAAACAACCAAGTCGTAAAGAATAGCAGCAGCATACATGAGAACTTGTTTTGATCAAACTGATATTTGTGCTGAACCCTTGCAAAGGTATTGTTGACCACGTGTTTGTTTGCATTTTCCATTAAATTCAAATTCAAATTCAAATTCAAATCATTTATTTTCATAGGCCCCAGGAGGCGCTTGAACACGTCAAAACATTACAAAAAATGATATAAAAGTAAATAATAAATAATACTAAATTATACTAATTACAATGATTTGAATAACCGGGGCTCAGATTAATTTTAATCAAACTGTTTAGAATCGAATTAAAATCAATCTAAGTACCAGCTCCGATGGGTATTGCATTATGAGAAGAGCTGGTGAGAAACTCATGTGCACCATCTTTTAAAATGAAAAATATAACAATATAAAAGTACATAAAAAAATCACATAAGAAGAGCAATTCATTTCCAAATACTATTATCATTTATGTAGTCTGAAATACTATAGTAAGCTTTTTGACATAATTTAGTTTTAACATATTTTTTAAATTTACCTATTGATAATTCTATTGCGTCTAAAGGAAGTTTATTGTAAAAGCGTATACATTGACCTGGAAACGAGTTAGAGATTTTATGGAGCCTAGTAGTGGGCACAGCGAGTTTGTTTTTGTTCCTTAGATTTAATTTATGGAGATCACTATTTTTCTTAAATTTCGTTTGGTTTTTGTGAACGTACATTAAATTTTCGTAAATGTATTGAGAATGTAACGTCATAATATGTATCTCTTTAAATTTATTTCTTAGTGTCTCCTTGGGACTCATCATATAGATAGCTCGAATAGCTCGTTTCTGGAGCACAAATATTGAATCTATATCCGCGGCACTACCCCAAAGCAATAAACCATATGACATTATACTGTGAAAATAGCTAAAATAAACTAAACGCGCAGTGTCAACATCGGTCAGTTGACGAATTGTTTTTACGGCGTAAGCTGCTGAGCTGAGTCTACCAGACAACGTTTCTATATGTGGGCCCCATTGTAATTTAGAGTCTAATGTTATACCAAGAAAGACAACCTTATTGACCATTTCCAATTCCTCATTGTCCATCACCACACTAGTTTTGACTTGCTTAACATTTTTTGTAAAAAATCTAATATATTTCGTTTTACTACCATTTAAAAGTAAGTTATTAGCACTAAACCAGTTCACTATCTTTGATAAAGCATTGTTTACATCGTCAATTACTGATTGTTGTCTTTTTACCTTAAAAACTAAAGAAGTGTCATCCGCAAACAATACTATCTCATGATTATCCTTAACAAGATAAGGTAAATCATTAATATACAAGAGAAACAGGAAAGGCCCTAAAATAGAGCCTTGTGGCACCCCCATTGCTACAGCTGATCCATGCGAACGTTTTCCATTGACATCTACTCTCTGAATCCTATCGCTTAGATATGAAGTAAGAAGATCCAGAGCGATGCCTCTTATACCGTAGTGGTGTAACTTCTTGACTAGAGTTTCATGCTGCACACAATCAAAAGCCTTAGATAAGTCACAAAACACCCCATAGGCATCCCGCGACTCTTCCCAAGCCTCAAATATGCATTCCAGTAATTTTACCCCAGCATCACATGTTGACCGTCCGCGAGTGAAACCGAATTGTTTAGTGTGCAACAGATTGTTTTCATTAAAATATTTAAGTAACTGCGCGAGAATTAATTTTTCAAAAATTTTACTAAACGTAGGTAGCACCGATATTGGTCTGAAGTTTGTGGGGTCTAATGTACTACCTGATTTAAACAATGGAATGACTTTACTTAATTTCATTAAGTCAGGAAACACACCACAATCAATACATCTATTAAATATCACGATTAAATCAGGTGCAATTATGTCAATCAACGAATTTATAATATGTACAGAAATGCCCCATAGATCAGCCGTTTTCTTAATATTAATTGATTTAAACGCGGCTTTAAAATCAGACAGTTTAACATGGTGAAAATCGAAATTATTGTAAAACTCAGGCACATTATCTTTAAGTAACGACTCGGCAACGGAGGAGGAAGAGCCTAAAGCACTAGTTAGAGAGACAGGAAAAGCAGTAAAAAATCCTTCAAAAGCACTGGCAACTTCTAAATCTGACTTGGTTACTTGACCATTGATACTTAACTTAAAGTCTGAATTTTTTGATCTAACCTTCCCAGTCTCTTCATTAATAACCTTCCATGTGGCTTTAATTTTATTACTACTGTTTTTGATTTTAGATTTAATAAATGTAGATTTGGCAATTTTACAAACGCGTTTAAAAATCTTCGAGTATGATTTGACATGTTCTTTAAACTCTTCACTGCTATTAAATTGTCTTTCATAGTATAAAATGTACAATGTTTGCCTACTCTTATGGATACCTGCGGTTGCCCAGTCACCAAGGACAGGACTACTAGTAACAGTAATCTCCTTGGAAGTAAATATTGAGTTAAAATCGCGAAGAAATGAATCAAAAAACGAATTATACATTACATTAGGCTCTATGTCATTATCTAAGAAAGGTAAGTTATTAGATAGGTTAACTCTCATACGTTCAAAGCGACTAGCTGTTACTGGTACAGAAGTAATTTTTTTCCTAACTACATTTTTACTTTTTATTTTAAAACTTATCATTTGCCCAGAATGATCAGAATCTAGTTTATTAATAATACTTCTGTGAGTTGGACTAATATCTAATAATAAATAAAAATCTTTATTCAAGTTAAAAAAAAACATACAGAGTTTGTTAAAATTAAGAGTAAACATACACAGTATATGTTTCAGAATCTGTACAAAAGATGATTTCTACCTCTTAAGCTAGGGTATACCTGTATTATAAGAGGTAGTTTGCAGTCGAGGATTACAAATTATTATTAATTACATTTCGTAAATGGACTGTGTCAGTCTACTGTATTACAAAGAAAAACAAAAAGAAAGACCATTGATTAAAAAAAAAGAGAAAAGAAATGGTATGTATTGGTGCGATATGTGTGTGTGTTTGGGTGTGTGTATGTGTGTGTGTGTGTGTGTGTGTGTGTGTGTGTGTGTGTGTGTGTGTGTGTCAGTGCGGGTGAGTGGTGGATTACACAAGATATGTGAGTAAAGACTCCGTGTAAGAATAATCCTTACGGAGTAGCCATTCGGTTAGATTAGATTTTAGTGAGTTCAAGTTAAGGTGTATAATGTTGAGATGTTTGTGGATGTTTTTGTAGATGCGAGTACTTAATACATAGTACTGATGTTTGGCAAAAGTTGTTTTGTGTGGGCAACTTGGGGGAAGGTATGTGCGTTTGTTTGGGATCGGAGGTGGAAGCTCTGTATGTTTTCTGAGGGTGGCTTTGTGCACATAAAGCTGACGAACCGTGAGTACTTTGCAGTCGGAGAACAGTTGGGCTGTGGGATACCTATATGGTTTTTTCGTCATAACTTTAAGTATGGCTCTCTGTGCTCTTTCAACCCTCAGGAAACTAGTTTTACTAGCACCGCCCCATGAGATTATGCAATAGCCAAGCACTGATTGGCATAATGATTGGTACACCATCTTTAGAATTTTAAAGTTGGCGGATACTCTTAAGGGTTTTAAATATATGAATAAGAAGTAATGCTCTAGTGGTGACAGCCTTAATTTGTTGGTCCCATTTCAAGCCATCGTCTATTTGTACACCAAGGTATTTGACGCATTCGGATCTGGCAAGCGGCGGACAGCTGCAGTGGGTGAGCGTGTTTGAGCAGTGATGAGCCGTTATATTAAAAGTTGGTGATGGTTTAGCGTTACGTCTTATAGCAAATGGAATGTAGGTCGTTTTTTGTAGGTTCAAGGTAAGAAGGTTCTAATTTAACCACGCCATGACTTTACCCATAGCCTTCTCTGCGTTCGTTTTAACAATGTCCCAAGTGGCACCATCCACAAGAATTGCGGTGTCGTCTGCGTAAGCGTAGATTTTACCGTTTGGTAGATTGAGTCTGCAGAGGTCATTTACGTAGACCTGGAATAATGTCGGGGAGAGTACCCCGCCCTGTGGAACACCATAGGACACGAGAAATTCATCACTCAAGCAATTATCAATTTTAATACACTGCTTACGATTTTTCAGGTATAAATATTGTCTAAGCATGTAGCCGTGGTGGCACTTATTCTAGTAGGCTCCATAAATAAGTTTATTAAATTATGGGATTTAAAAAGACTCAAGATTTGACATGATGCAGTTGTATTAACTAGAATATTAATATTAAAATCTCCACAGACTAAAATTGTTTTACCCAAATTATTTACTCTGCATAGGGCTTCATCCATGATTTCTAAAAATAAATTAAGGTCTGCGGAGGGAGGTTTATATACGCATATAATAATGAACTGCTCTAATTGTACACAGGAGAGTTCTATGGAACATTCTACAGAGAGGGACACAATATCTTTCCGTTCTTTAAATTTAAGTTTCTTATTAAGTAAAATTAGGGACCCCCCATGTATTGTGTTGACCCTGCAGAATGAACTACCAACCTGGTGGTTGCTGAAATTAAACATGAGCTGATGCCCCTTAAGCCAATGCTCAGTAACACACATTATACTAATATTTTCAGATTTCATGAATAATTCCAGTTCTAGTTGCTTACCCAGATTTAAACAACATATATTTTGATGCACCAGGTTTATATTTTCGTTTGTATTGTAATTAGTACATTTTTGTGGGTGTATTGACATATAATTACTATTTGATTCTGCAGCTAAATTTATCAATTGTACATGTAATAAATTAGAGCTAGAGGTTGCTACCTCTGTTGTCTCATAAACTAATTTAAATGATTGCAGATTTCAGAATTAATATGAGAATTAGAAATGTCAATATCATTAATATTAAGAATGTCAGAAGTACCCTCAATAGAGGCTAAGTTATAATTCATGTCATGATTCAAATAATCATTCGATAATTGCATGTCATTAGTCTGCTCAATAGAAGCAGATCTGTTAGTAGCCAAGTTTTCGGCTGAAATGTCAATAAAATAGGATAGCGAAATTGCTATCTGTCGCTTAAAACTAGCAGAAAGGTAATAGTTACCTTTAGTCAAATATAATTTGCTGCTAACAAAACTGTTAGTATCAATCAAATGAATACTATCATTATATGTACTTATAGTGTGTAGTACATTGTTCAACTTATATCTAAGATTATTTTCCGCATCTGACAGGCTCCTACAGTAGGGGAATGTGAACAAAATTATACTACTTAAACCTAGAGATAATAAATTATCAAAATAATTAACTAAATCCTTTTTGGTAACATTACCCCTATTTTCCACTAAAATAATCAGATTTCTATAATTACTGAAGTTATAACTTAAAATTCTTTTCATAATAAAATCATATGTTGCAGATGGTAAGCAATGGTTAACAACTGATTGTCCCTTAACAAGAGAATTCAGTTTTGAGCCCATATGTTTTCCAATACCATCACTAACCATAATAGTACTTTGTGCATCACTTGGTGTACAACATGTTACATCAATTGATGCACCTAATGACTGCTGAGTCCTAACACTAGTATGAGAGCCATCACACAAGTTCTTACTATTGTCACAGCAAACTAAGGGAGCACTCACTGGCTGTGGTGAACTAGAGCGAGCGCACTGACATGAATGGTTGTTAACAAGTGAATTAAAGCGCTCTGTGTTGTCATTACTTAATTTCAAGAGATCATCCATGGCCTTTGAATACTCATTAATCTCTTTAAGTGATAAATCATATTTATTTTGAGTTGACTTCAATGATTCTGTTAAATTATCAATTCTCAATTGTAAGGCCTGTGTGTCAGCATCATACTTAATCCTGCTATTTTCTAATCTTAATGTACTTAATTCTAAATCATCAAATAATTCTACCTTTTCTTTGCTAAATTTGGCACATTTAGATACTAATTTTTGATTTTTAATCAATTTCTGTGTTTTTCTAATATACCTGTTAATTTTCACATATTTTTTCAGTTTATTCCTGCCACAATTTAACAGACACACTGACTGATTTTGTTTTAGAGTTTCATTACTTAAATCTACAATAGGATAACTGAAAGTGTCAGTGTGTGTTATTGTAGAAGAAACCAACTGCGGAGCACTCTCTACTAACTCACTAAACAAACTTATATTTTCCTGCACGGTGATGTTGTGGGCATCCGCTTGCAGTTGTGAGATGTGTAGGTGTGCCTCCCGGAGCTCCTGCTCCAAGGTGGAGATCCTTGCAAGGGCCTGCTCGTACTCATCACTGCAGCGATCAAACTTATCAACTAAATTTTTGAGAGTGTCCCGTTCCTCAACAATTAAACTAAATTCTACATGTAAAGCAGTCATGTCACCTTTTAATTTAGAGTTAGTGTTTAATAATTCAATGAGTTCTTTCTCATTGTCCTCTCTTTCACTGTGTAACTGCGCACACAAATCCTTGGTAACTTTCAATTCTTGCAATGTCAGTTGGAGTTTTGACTCCTCCTGACGTGACAAAGCTCTGCGAGTCATCATTATAAGGTAAAAAGTATAAAACAATTAAATAAATTACAGTTATTACCAAGGATTTGCGTAGATTTATTTATTTTTCAAGTTAACGGGTAGGTTGTATGACACTATTAACGATTGATTTTAAGTGGTCAAAATTATGAATTTACAACTTTCTGTTAATAATAGGTTCAAATAGTTATCGAAGGCACTGTGTCCATGGAAAAATTAGTAGCTTACGTTATTTATTAGCAAAATATGCACAGGGCCGGCGTTAGGGTTGGGCGCGTCTGTGCGACCGCCCAGGGCGCCGAATATAAAGGGGCGCCTGCGGGCACCGCAGGCGCCTATATTCGTTCATTGAGCGACGCCTACTAACTTGTAAACTCCCTAAATTTTGCGAAAAAATTGTTATGTTGGCAACACTAGAATGGAACTCAGTCTTCAAATCGGAGCACTGCACTGCATGCATTTAATTTTATCGGGAATCCCCGACCATCAAATCAAATCAAATCATTTATTTCCATGGGCCTCAAGGGGCGCTTGAACACGTCAAAACAAAAATCAAGATACAAATTATACAAAATGAAAATAAAACTTAGCTAATTAAATTATAATAATTATTGCAATAAAATTATTTGACACCGGAGCTTAGATTGACTTTAATTCAACTTAGAAATTTGAATTAAAATCAATCCAAGTACCAGCTCCGATGGGTATTACATCATGAGAAGAGCTGGTGAAAAACTCGAGAACATCGAGAAAAACATTATCTATCTCTTTTTATGGTTCCGTAACCGAATGGCAAAAAACGGAACCCTTATGGATTCGAAATGTTTGTCCGTCTGTCCGTCCGTATGTCACACCCCCTTTTTCGTAACTATAAGAGCTATATTGTGGAAACTTGGTTAGTAGATGCATTTGGTGAACCGCATTAAGATTTTCATACAAAAATAGAAAAAAAACAATAAATTTTTGGGATTCCCCATACTTAGAACTGCAACTTAATTTAATAGGGAATGATAAATGTAAAATAATATATGATGTACATTACCATGCAAACTTCCACCGAAAATTGGTTTGAACGAGATCTAATATTTTTTTTATACGTTATAAATCGTTACCCTCATTTTACTTTTCATTCAATCAACTCCAATATAATAAAGAATAAAGAAAAACATTTGTTTAGATGTATAGTGGTACGGAACCCTACGTGCGCGAGTCCGACTCGCACTTGGCCGGTTTTTTACGTTTAAATTAGAGAGAGTTTATGTAATTTTTGACACACACTCAGCTCATTCTAGTTTTCATCAGCTCATTTTAGAGGGGAGAGGCGTTTTTCTAAGCTTAAGCTGATAAAAACCTTTCTGCGATCGACAATATTGTAATCCTGATTGACAAACTTGGCAACTTAGTCAATCGAGAATAAAATTGCTGAAAACCTCGATTTTGATAAAATAATAAAACTAAACAGTTTGATTAAAATTAATCTGAGCCCCGGTTATTCAAATCATTGTAATTTGTATAATTTAGTATTATTTATTATTTATTTTATATCATTTTTTGTACTGTTTTGACGTGTTCAAGCGCCTCCTGGGGCCTATGAAAATAAATGATTTGAATTTTTTTTTTAATAACCCGACAAAGGCTAGGATAGCCTTTTTTTATTAGCTTTTTAGGGTTCCGTAGTACCTACAAGGAACCCTTATAGTTTCGCCATGTCCGTCTGTCTGTCCACGGCATAGCGACGAAACCGTTGGTGCTAGAAAACTGAAATTTTGCATAAACATGTATGTTAACTAAACAAAGAAAGTCGTAGAGTAAAATTTGGAAAAATATTTTTTTTTCAGGTAGCTCCCCTACATATAAAGTAGGGATGTTTTTTTTTTGTCGCCTACCCCATAGTGTGGGGTATTGTTAGATAGGCCTTTTAAAAACGTTTAGGGGTTGCTAAGACAGTTTTTTGATTTAGGGATCCGTTTGCGAGATAATTAACTTTAAAGAGCAAATTTTTGTTCGAGTAGGGCGTCCCCCCCCTCTAAAAGCTAAACTACTGGATCCTAAAATCTGAAAAAAACTGTGTCGGTAGTACATGTAATGAACTTTAAAGGAAAACTATAGCGGATAAGTTCACTTCATTAGTTCAAGAGGAATAGGGGTCCGAAATGTCAGATGCAGTTACTCAGAATATTTCGTTCAAAATTCTTGAAACATAAATAAACATACATAATACATATATAAAATCACGCCTTTATCCCACGGGGGTAGGCAGAGACGATGGAACGCCATGTGCTTCGCTCCTTACATACTTCTTTCGCTTCCTTAACATTCATACATCTCGTCATACTTGCTAGCTGGTTTCGTGTACTACAAACATTTCCTATCTGAAGGACGCTATTTATCTGGTTACTTTAACTTAATTAGTTCTAGAGTAATTGGGGTCCAAAGTGTAAAATGCAGTTACTTAGAATAATTCGTGCAAATTACAAAAACCTTTGAAAGTAATGACTTGTATGAAGATGTTACTTGTTTAATACAGATAGTAAATCCCTTTTAAGTCGAAATATGTTGTTACGACTAGCTACGGAAGCCTACTGCGCGTGGCCCGACACGCACTTGGCCGGTTTTTTCATATGGGTTTGAATTGCAGTTAGGGGGCGCCGTATAAATCTCGCCCAGGGCGCTGGTAGTGCTAGAACCGGCACTGAATATGCACATAATTCACTTGCGGTACCGGTAACCTATACCCACCTGTCACCTTGTAATTAAACACTCACAAATTCACAATTAATTAACTATATACGTATAAATATTAATTATACTCTTCCTTGTCACTATTACAAATGATTATAATGGAAATGGGCTAGGAAAACTTGAAATAAATTAATAATTTAAATAAAATATAGCGGAACAAACAAGATCAGCTGTTAGCCCTAGTGTTGCCAGACGCGGAAAAAAAAAAAGCTATTATGTACGGTGATTTTATATTTGCATTGAGCTAGCGATATAGCATTTTAGCTGTTGTCAGCACCTTAAAAATAGGTAATCAAAAATTATGCTTACAAACTTAACATGATCAGACAAAATAATTGTAATCTTCATCCTGTATTAAAACATATTCGTCAGGATTTTCATTTATTTGCAAAAGTTCCACTACTTTTACAATGGAATCTTCAGGGACGATATCTTTATCAACAATGCGCTTAGGTTTTATAAACTTCTTGTCATTGTTTTTGCCAGTTGTTTTGTAAAAGGCTATTGAGTAACGTCCTGTATTAAAGGGAGGGAAATGATCTACAAATTTTGTTTGAAATATTTTATGATAAAACTTACCGTTTTGCTGAAAATCGCGAAAAACTATTTTTTTTACCTTTGACCTTCAATATTTTTTTTCCTTACAGGGGTAAGATGGGGAACTTTCAAATTTTGTTAATGATATTTTAAACAATCTTACCGATTTTCAACTTGGTGGGAATTAAGGTAACTTCAAATGTCTAAATTGACTGGACTAAGTTGGGCTGCTAAGACAAATTTAACGACATCTCAATTATGTAAATCCGTTCAGTGGTTCTAGAGATATGAGGTAATAAAGAATATTACAAACATACGTACAAACATACTTAAAAAATACGCGCGAAAAACACAACCCTTCAGTTAGGTAAAAAAATTGATTCTCAAAACTAAGTGAAATAAAACAAAGCAGAAGTAAAAAAAGTAAAACGAAGAAAAAAGTTTATTAAAATACAAAAGGTAAAAAATTATATTTATTTTAAGTATAATTTTGAAAGTGAAGTAATTCAAAATATAGTTAAAAAAGTATAACGAAATAACAAAGTCAATTAAAACAGAAGTTCTAAAGTAGATAATAATACAAGTAAAACAAAATTGAAATAACAAAGTTAAACAAAATAGACGTAACAAAGTAAATTAAAATACAAAAAGTGCAATTTAAAAAGCAGTAAAATCTAAAAACCGTGAACAGGTTGGTTGGTCGCTAAATGGGTTTGGTAACTGTGTCATCTGTTCGCTTTCTTGAAGTTCACTATTATCTGGTTCTTGTGACTCCTTAGAATTTTGCATGATTTTTCTGTCTTCTTTCTTCTTTATAGCCTCTAAAATATACGGGGGATCTCTAATTGGCATTATTTCGGGTATGACGTGGTTCAAGCAGTTCTGGCAAAACACAATTTAAATAAAATAATTAATTTTAATTTCATTTTATTTTTAAAAAAGTCGTCATCTCTATTGATGTATTCAACTTTTAAGGGTTTTGACTCACTAGCCCATACTCCAAATAAACATTTAACCATTCGAGTCACATGTAATTGACCTTGAACTTGGTAGTACCAATTGTGGGATTTATTGATCTGCAAAGCACCCGATTTATCTGCTACCCAAAAATTCAATTTTTTTTTTAATATGGCTTCTTCAAGCCCTATCTTGAACGCCGATAGCGGACATTTAACTTCCACTATCATTTCTTCGCCAATAAGGCCATCTGGTGTAGCCCCCAGGAACGGAATTTCGGAGTCGATAAAAAGTCCGCATGGTCTGATATCAACTTTTTCTTGTCTGGACAACTGATCCAGCGCTTTTTTTTCGCTTTCCCTGCCGTGCTGTAAAGGGGCAGCATCTATATTGATTTTATATAGTAGTTGTTTGACAATACTGGCACAACTAGTATCTGGCCTCATTTTAATCATCCTGCCAAAATTAGAGGCCGTCAATAAGGAGTGCCGAAGTTCAAGCCACTCACTTGACTCGCTCTGCAAAATGGTACGCCTTTCAATTTGTCTTCTTTGTTCAGAAGTTTTTTCTAAGTTAGTCAAAAACGATTTCTCCATTTCTTTTAAAATAGGCTCACATCTGGCTTAATACAAAACATCGTTTTTATTGATATAAAGATTCAATTGCTGTAAGTGATATTTTCAACCAAAAGAAAGTAATATGATATTGAAAACACATGCAGGAGTGAGGGCGTCCCATTACATTAGAGTCAGCAAAGATAACGACTAATAACGAGTGAGCTACACTCGAGTACTGGGATTCAAACTTTGTTATTATGTTTTGCCATGGATGAGTTTTTAGCATAGGGAATGTTCATTTTCAGTGATATATTGTGTATTTATTATATTTTTATTCAAAAATAGGGAGGAATGCCAATCGCATGATCTTTAGTGTGAACAGCAACCACCTGTACAAAAAGTACCTACTGTTAACTTTTGTGCGGCTGAACGCTGGCTCCCAAGATACAGGTCTTGACTTAGTTTGGGGATCAGTTTTAGTTACCTAATCTAAACTTACCAACATTTGTGAAAAATCTTATATATAACAACCAAATGTAAATCTTTTGTGTAAATAAAGAATTTTTATTTTTATTTTTTATTTTTTTTATTTTATTTTAATACTTGTAGCGGCACTGCATGCGTCAGCAACAGGGGCATGTAACCAGTCGGTCCGCGTTCCTTGGTACGACGGGTCGTGTACTTAGATTCATATTAGAATTAAGGTTATGTAAGTGAATATTAACCGCATTTGTAGAAAGTGTAATATAAACAGTCAGTGCAAATATATATCTTTAATGTACGGGGGTCTCGAACAATGCGCCTTGAAATGACCAATACCTGTCATTTTTAAAGGTGGTACTTTATGTGGTGGTGGTTTTAATATTCAATGATAGCCAATATTAAAAATAGCTTATTATTTATTTCAATATTACGAGGTATGTCCTCTAGATTTATGTACAAATTGTGTAGTTCAAAGATAATCAAATCATTTAAATCATACTTAAAATCGACAGTGCTCATCGATTCTACAAAAATCAAACTCTTGCAATTTGGCAATGCCTTTACACTTAATGATATCAATGTTTAAAGGTAGGTATTTACATTTCAAATTGCTGTTTTTTATGGAAACAAGGCATTCTTTGTTTGAACAACATTTCTTTCTGTTTTCAGAAAAGTATGGCAAACAGATGTCTTCAATTATTTTTGTGACATTGCACACACAATCTATAATTTGGCACTGTCTTGCATCGAGTGTATTGTCATTAACATTAAACAATGGATTTAGTAAAATGTCTCGTTTTGCGTATAACGTTTTGCAATTCTTTTTCGTATTAGATAAAAAAACGAGTGAATGAATCTTTGCTAATCAATGGATCTATAAAATGACGGAAAGACATACGGTCAGTATATGCGACTGCGAAAACTTGAGCCACATTGTCCTTGACCGCACATTTGTTTGTGACTGGGGATAAAACAAAATCAGGTTCAAGTTCAACAAACAGCAAACGAATACGCGCGGGCCGTGGCTAATGAAAACATATTGCCCTCTCTTTTCTTCAAGGATGGAAGTACCGTTTCAAGCGGGAAGCCGCCGCGCCTACCGCTCGTTGCGCGCAGCGCCTTGTCTATTTTTTCACACTAGAATATTTTTGATCAATTATTCGACACCAGAAGTATGAATTAATGTAAGGGACAAAACACGACTTTTCAGGAGAGCCAAAAAACGATTTTTTCCTTACAAAATCATCTGTACCTAACTTTTTATCGTCTTCTCCTATCTTAATGGTGTTTAGGACAAAGTTTCTTAGAATTTCTTCTTCTTTATCATTATAAACAAAAGATTTACGTAAAGTCACTGGTTTAGAAGATAGGGTGTCCTTTACATTAAAAAAAATAAATTAGTTTGCCTTTACGGTACTGATATTTTCAATGTAATCTTTCCCGTATTAAGGTAAACGCCAACTTTGTTAAGGAAATTCTGAAAAAACCTACTGTAAAGGACGTAAATGACTATGAAATGTGGTGAAATTTGATGTATCATGGCTAATTTAGAAACTGGTATTTAATAGGCTACTTTCAAGTGGAAAAATACTTAATGCCCATTTAAACACTTAACTGCTTACCTATTTCGAGATTTTTAGAGAAAACCTCTACTAAAATGTGTTTGAACTAACTCAGTTAAATTTAACCAGCTTGTTTAACCCATTTTTAACGCTAAACAAACTGTCTTTATCTCTCTGCCCGATATAAACATTGAGTAATAGAGTTTAAGATCAAACCCTGCCTTATCATTAATCCAGGAGCTATAAATTTGATGAAATTGGGGTTTAAAAACTAATTTGATTGTGAGATAGATTCTCATAACGAATAGGAACACGACAGCATAGTAGTGACCACTTTCCCAGGTGAAACTAAGTGTGACAGCATGTAAACTACAAAATTAAAGACAGAAATAATCATTAAATGTGTTTTATTTTGTATTGTTCTTATAAAAAATTAACAGTCTTACGTAGAAAACTAATATAACTAACAATTAAACATACTCAGTAGTTTGGACTTATTAACAGCCTTTTACATAGATCAATACAATTGACCATTATCACATGTCATTCTCGGTAGTTTGTTCTTATAAAAAAAACTATCAGTCTTACGTAGAAATCAATACAATCAACAAATGTAATATGTACTCTACGTATATTTGTTGATTGTATTGATTTTTACGTAAGACTGTCTTACAAAGGCTTACGTAGAAATCACAATTAAACATACTTAGTAGTTTGTCCTTATGAAAAATTAAGTCTTAGACATAAATCAATACAATTAACAATTATACTTTAATCTTTAGTTTGTATTTAGCCGAAACTAATAGCTTTACATAGATCAATACAATTGACCATTATCACATAGTCTGTAGTTTGTTCTTATAAAAAACTAACAGTCTTACGTAGAAATCAATACAATCAAAAAATATACGTCCTCTGTAGTATACAACTAGGAAACATCAACATGCTTTTATAGAGATCAATACAATTAACAATTAAACATTCTCAGTAGCGTGTACTTATGAAAAATTAAGTCTTTGACATAAATCAATTCAATTAACAATTATACTTACTCTTTAGTTTTTATTTAGCCTAAACTAATAGCCTTTATAATAGATACGTACTTTGTAGTATAACTGTGAAAAATCAACAGGTTTTTCAATATACTAGTTATCTTTGATAGCTGACTCGTCTTCATCTGCTTGATCAAGAGTATCGGAGATAGACAACTTAGTAGACATATTTAAATATTCGCAATGAAATCTTTTGGGCACTATACCATTGTCACACAATTTTTTAAGATCGTTAAGTTTTGCAACAGATATTGGCATCTTTTTTTTGTATAAAAGTGGCAAATCCTCTATTTGCCACCGCTTTATTTCCAACGTGGGTGTACAAGCGGATGATGGTGTATCAGGTCGAACATCGACATCTCTTCCTTTTATTGTCTTCGTAGCTTTTACAGAACTCTTTTTTCCTATACCTTTACCTTTACCTTTCCCCTTTTCTCCGCTGGGTTTGTATAATTCTATTGCATGAGTAATACTATTCTCTAACATAGTGTATTTAATATCAATTTTATTTAAGTTACATTTTTTTATAGTGCACATTCTTATATTTTTAAAGTGTAGATCTTTATTTTTTAGACTGGTTTGGGTAAATACTGAATCCGCAAGATCATTGAAGTTAATAAAATCAGTGTGGTCTAAAACATTAACAGTATACGGCTTTGGACGTTTTCTGGCGCTCTCCATAAAATTCGCCCATTGCGAAGGTGCCCAAACGATTAGTTTTTTTACCTCCTTTTCTATGACCGCATGCATACTGTCCACGGGCATGTAGGTATGGCCTGCCAAAAGATAGTTTATTTGTATTACGTTTAGATTCTTAGAGTTCTCTAAAAAACTTTTTAACATTGAAATTATGATTTTATTTTTATTTTGCCCTGGGCAATTGTAACAAGATAATAACAGCCTTATGATTCCTCTACTATCTACTTCTTTTAAATATTTGTATAAACATGTCGCTATTTCACAGCTTCCCCTCTTACCATCAGCCTCACCCCATGTATAACAATATCCATTTTGTGTCCTACTCTCATAGACAGTTAAATTATATACAGCATATTTTCTGGCATAGTATAAGTGCATACTTTCACCGTAGGGCGTCGCTAGCACTTTTTGAAGATCGAAACTAGCTACTAAGGTGTCATTACTTGTCTGATTTTGATGGAAATTGAATCGCTTAAGCGGGTGATCCATTGGCGAGCCGGCGAGCTAACGGTATAAACTGTAGGCTCGTTGTACTGTTGACTCGCGGTGGTGATCCATTAGCGTGCTAAACAGTCTTCTCTCATCGCTGGCGGAGTCATGGCGTGCTCCCAGTCGGAACTACTTTGTTACTTAGGAATATTATTACAAGAAGAACAACCAAAGAAAAAAAAAAGACGCCACAAAGTGTGGGTCAAAAACTGGCTGCAAGAGAGACAACGCTTGTCCCATCTGAACTTAGTAGCAGAACTTATTGGTGACCCAAATGATTATAGAAATTATTTAAGGATGACCGAGGATGTGTTTAAGGAGCTGCTGGATTTGATTTCCCCTTTAATAAAAAGACAAGATACAGTTTTTCGTGTACCGATTTCACCATATGAACGCTTATGTGCAACTCTCCGGTTCCTGGCAGCTGGTGGAACACAAACTAGTTTACAATACTCTACAATAATTTCCAGGCAGGCTTTGGGACGCATCATTCCAGAAACATGTAAAGCTATATATGAAACATTGAGACGAGAGTACCTACAGGTATTTATTAAAACAATTATAATATAATTTTATATTTATTTATTAAATCAAAGTATTATTAAATCAATAATTTGTCTTTTTATCAAAACGTAATTTTTTACTATTCTGTGAAAGTCTGGAGGTAGTTTTGTATAATTGTTGGTGATTGTGTATGTGCATCATTGTCTAAAATAGAAAAAGTCTGAAGGCTACGTTCTGCATTTAAGACTACTGTTTCAGGTTGGGTCATTAATTGAGTGTAGCTGACATTTTTATTACTTCGCACAATATTATTATTATTTGGTACAATAGTATAGTTTGAAGGCCCAACCACAGACTGAGAATAAGTAGCCTCACTGGCAAAGGGAGTACTACAAAAATTAGGTCTTTCTACAACATTTGTCATTCTGCCAAGAGTTCCAGTAATACATGAGTCAAAAGTGAGATGTTTCAGTGTTCTAAAATACAGAGCGTCATTAATTATCTTCTCTGCGTGAATTTTCTGATCAGCGTCCATACGCCTTAATTTGTTGGCTATATTTTTGCCCACAACATCAAACTCGTCTTCAGTATTATCCAGCTTTTTTGATATTTTTTCCAGTACTTGATCTCTAGTTTCTTGTTCAGGTTGTTTTTTATTTTTTCGCTGTGATGTTGATCGCAAAGATGACTCAGTAGAAGACACTGACGAAGGTGCTGTTATCTGAAAAATACATTAACAAAAACGTATGTTATTTCGCTTGTTACAGTTTCCTAGCACGGATGAGGAGATGAGAAAAATAGCAAATGATTTCAAAAATAAATGGCAATTTCCAAATTGTCTTGGTGCGGTAGATGGAAAACACATTGCCATCATACCACCCACAGATGCTGGATCAGACTACTATAACTACAAAGGATTCCACAGTGTTGTTCTGATGGCGATTGCTAATGCAAACTATGAATTCATTTACGTGGACGTGGGGAATAAAGGACGGATTTCTGATGGAGGCGTATTACGACATACCGATTTTTTTAAACGTTTAGACGCAGGGACTCTTAAAATACCTCCTCCAGAAAAACCATGCGCAGAGGCAGAAGAATTACCCTTTGTTTACATAGGCGATGAGGCTTTTGCTTTAAGAACTGACTTCTTAAAACCGTACCCGCAGCGGGATCTAGACAATTCGAAAAGAATTTATAACTATCGAATTTGCAGAGCACGGAGAATAATTGAAAACGCATTTGGAATATTAGCTTCTAGATTCCAAATATTCCGTGCCCCTATAAATATGAAAACTGAACACATAAATGTTGTGGTATTGGCTTGCTGTGCACTTCATAATTACCTTAGGTGCAAGATAACAGGTGCATATGCAAGACCTGAAGATTTTGACAGAGAAAATCACATTACGGGATCAATTGAACCAGGGCTTCGACCGGATAATTATCTTACTCCACTGGCATCTTCATCTAGAAATATTCCTAGCAATGCGAAAAAAGTTCGAGAAGACTTCGAAAAATATTTCAACACATATGGTGCTGTCGAATGGCAAGAGCGTATGGTGAATTTGTAATCTATTAAAATATAAATAAAAAAACTTTAAATAAAAGTTTTTATTTTGATTGTACTTAAAAAGTGAAAATAAGCCTTTAACCAATAATTCAAACCATAACCACAATAAAAGCGTGTTACTTGGCAGCTGGAGATATGAGGACTATGTAACACGCTTTTATTGTGGTTAACATACATACCTGCACGTGTGGTGTAGTGCTTAAAGCGGTCGCCTCACCGCTCTCTACTACGCTGGTGTTGTGGGTTCGATTCCCACATAGGACAAATCTTTGTGTGATTCGCAAAGATTTGTTCTGAGACTGGGTGTACTTGTGTGAGTGAATGTGTGTATTTGGCCATGTCATTGGGACCATTGGATAGTGTAATTGCTTCTGGCGATCTATCTAATCTAAAAAAATGCAAATTTATTTTTTTTATTTATTTATACCTATTACATATACATTGCAATTAAAATTTAAATTTGCAATTTGCAATTTAATTTTTTTTTTATATTTCTCTGTTTTGAAGCCAACCCTGATGGTGGCAGCAATTTCATGGTAGACCTACCAAGCGTCTATCATATCCGAACGGGTATTCAAAGTTTCAAGTCCCTACTGTTAATTATGTAAAAGGGATGTGTAAGGTTCAATGTGTACTATAAATACCTCTGTTTCTGTTAACATTGCATCATTCCTTTCAATGTATTCAGTTTCATCTAAAGTGGAAACGGACGAAGTACCTGAAATATGTCAAATTAAAATCATTAATATTATCAACAACCTTTTTAATATATCAAATGAAAATTATGAATAATAAACTGACTCCGTGTGTAGACGTCTTTAATTATGTTTTTTGTAGAACCAATGTTCAATATATTATAAAACTAAAAAGAAAATAACTAAGAATGATTTTTAATATACCTACGCAATAAAATATAGTCTGTCTAGCATAACTTGGCACAAACCTATTTTCAACATAATAAATATGTTAAAAGGCAACATTATTTAATTAACGTAAATTCCCAACGATTCAAGTAAACTATTTTAATTGATAAATTTATAAAAGTATCAAATGAGTTCGTAGTTAGTATTTTTAAATTTGCCGCGTTTTTTTGTTGTGCCAAGTAAGTACCTACCTATTCTGCGCTTCGCGATTACCAACATACCTACCCATATAAATAATTAGGTAAATAATCTAAGCGTACCCATTATGATAGTGTAAATAAGTAGAAAGTGGATACTAACTTCCTATTTGGTCGTTTAGAAATTCCAATTCTGTGTAATACCACAGCTTGGGCTTATAAACTTCATCTGCTCCCGATCCAGTGCTCATACTGTCTTGAACCTTTTTTCTTTCCTTTCTGTGAGATGCTCGCAGAGATTGGATAAACTTTTTAACATCGGCAATTGTGCAGGTCGTATCATGTTTTCGTTGGATTTCCAAAATTTTTTCGTAGGCAGATAATTTTAAAACTTTATTTTTATAATCTCTGCTTGTGTACAACCACAGACAGTCCTGTTCCTTAAAACATTGTATCATTTCGAGTACTAACTCGCGATTATACGATCGTAAATCCATTTTGCTATTTTTGTAATAACAAAACAGTCGTGCGGCATACGTGCGTTCACTACACAGCGTGAAAAAGACTGCCGGCTCGCAAAGCTCGGCTGATCCATTGACGGTTTATTTTACCGCGGTCTTAGGATTTCAAGCATGCACGAAGAGCCAACGAGCCAAACCGTCAACTTTTAAAACCGCGGTTTTGTAGGTGCTCCATTGGCGGTTTATACCTTTAGCTCGCAGGCTCGTGGCGAGCCAGCGGTCTTAGCTCGCCAATGGATCACCCGCTTTATAGGTAGCATCTTTTTCAAGTAAATGAGTTTCTAGTAATTGATCATTATTGGTGTTCGTGCACGGATCAGGATTATTTTCATTTTTAGTGCAAAGCAAACATTTGTCCTTTTTAGGGACGTGAAACGCGTAATTATACTCTTTAAATATACCGACGAATAACTTTTCGCTTAAGTAGGATTCGGATAAGGCCGTACAGTGTTTAACGTATATTCTATATAAATTTGACTAATTTTTAAATTGTTCAGGCAAATACAGTCTTGTAGAATTTTTTCGATTATAGTGAGAAGGTAAAGCTGGTAGTGATTCTATGATTTTTTTTGCACTTTCTTTTATAGTTTCATCGTATTTATCTGGAGCTGTACGTTTCCGTAAATCATCCTTAGGTAGTCCTTCTTTCACATTCTGCAAAGTGTACAATATGTAAGTTTGGCTAACATCTAATGTCTTTAAAATGAATTGCTGACACACTTGTCGTCGTCCTTCATCTTCGTTTATGTTATACTCGTAGGTTAACGCACGTCTGCTAATATTATTTTTTGTCTTCTGACGCTTTATGCCGACTGCTCTCGAACATTGTACAATCCAGGTTCTTTTTTTTTCATCGTTAAGGTTCCAGAAGTAGTCAAATATTGCTTTTCTCCTCTCGTCCGTGATTTCGAAACATTTTCTTACACACTTCGTCTCTTTGCAAGGATTTGGCTGTAAGCATCTTTTTTCTTTTAAAATACCAGCTACTGTTTCATACGATAAACCTTTTTCTTTTCACATCAGTAAATATTTTATTTGTATATGGTAGGAGAAGTATCGTTTTCAGCCATCCTATTGTCTTCATGCAGCAAATATTCAACGACATCTGTGCTAACTGTGATGCTTTCTATATTTGTAGCTCGATTTGTGGTAGTACCCGCCAAAGCTTGTAGATCATCGTTCTGTATAGTTTCAATAGCATTTGACAATACGCAATCAAAAGGAATTTCAGTGACTTGACTCGGTGGATCATTGAAATTTTCGGTTCGAGAATTTTCGTTACTATTTTTAAAAAAAGAATGAGATCGGCACAAGGATATTGTCGACGTGTTTATAATTTCTGTGTCAGATTCGACAGGACACAACGATTCGTTGCTGCTATTTATAACAAAGTTAGGTCTTTTTGTTATTTGTGTCATTATGGGTGATTCCACTTCTATATCGCTATTTTCTATAAAGCTTTCAGAAGACTCCTTTCTGTTGTCAGCAGATCTTGAACAAAATAAGTACGATTAAAATATTTTTTTATTAATAATGAACTTGAAATTAACTTAATTTACTGTAAGGAATTAACTAGAGTAAAAAAAATAACAAGCATTTAAAGTAAGGAACATTATTACTGTAGACTTTATTTCATTTTGAAGTAAAGTTGATTAAACACTTTTTTTTTCGTTTGGAATATTTAAGGTGATTAGATTATTATAATTGGGTGTCTTAGTTCTGTTCATTTTTTAAAAGCATTGTTATAAAAACTGAAAAAATAATATTTATTTGTGTATCAGTAAATAAAGGTATGAGACTATTAGAATGAGTAATGTCCCTTACGTTAAATATGTTAAACAGTACAATAGTACATGTACAGTCAGCAACAGAATTAGCTATCAAAGCCTGTCATGAAATATCCAATATCCCATGTCTCATGTCTATGTCCCAGGTCCAAGATCTTGGATCCCGGCTCTTTGGATGGTACTGACAGTACAATTTTCTTGGTTATCATAAGCAAATGGTATATTATACCTACATACTTAAAAAAAAATACAATAAAACAACCGACTTCATAATACTGACCTACTTTGAAAAATCATCAAATAAAACTAAACGTCGGTTAAATAGTTTTTGAAGTTGGTATTGTTCATTTTCTTTATATGAAAATTTAAAGGCTCCGACTTCAATAACCATATAACCGACTTTTTGCGTTATTTAATGTCTTTTCAAAGTAGGTCTTTTGAAGTTGGTTGTTTCTTTGGTCAAATTTTATTCACTCTTTTTAGTGGAGCCTCATCTGTGTATAACAGGAAATAATACAGATAACGGTTTTAATATGCCTATATTAAAGGAATTATCCTTGTACTCCTAACCATTGAGGAGTTTACCTTCCAGTATCAGCTCAGTAACATGAGAAGCTGACTGCTAAATGCAAATACCCAAATAGTTTTAGGTATTAATTGAAGAACGATAATTATAAAAGCCTATAAAGTTCGAGGGTTGCCCTCAATTTCTCCAGGATCCCATCATCAGATGGTAAGTATACTCATTCAAACAAAATTGTATAAGTTTTCCGTGTAATGCTTAGACTGAACGAAAACCATCTTATACTGGAAATGTATAAGTTGATGTGTAGCTGACTGTACTTTCAATAAGGGGTGAGCTTTGAAGAGCGAATGGGTTCGTAGCCAGCATAATTGTTATTACTAACTCTGTCATACCTACTTATTTAATGCTAACGAGTAGTTCATCAGATTCTGTATTTAGAATTAACTATCCTGAGAATTAGTCTAGCAATTTAATAATAATAAAGGAAGTATAGATGGATATGATGAAAAACTTACCTTTCTAAAGTTCTCTTCATGTTTATTAACTTTTCCTTCCGCATGGCTATTCCGTAAATGTGACTAATTTTCGGTTTCAAACGAAATTTCCAGTCGATTTCGAAACCGACTAATAATTTGGCAAGTAACCGGATTTAGTGCATCCTTATTTTCATACACATACGGTTGATAACTGCTTGGCAAAAAATTGACAGCTTGCCAGTTACTATCCTCTAGCAGATTTGACAGCTTTTCAGGCAAGTAACGCAATTTCTTATGTCAAAATCGGAAACTGGTCATGGAGCAGTTTCTTAGTAATTTCTTGTACTTTGGCGAGATAAAATGATGATATTTAAAAGGTTTTTGCACTTCAGATTAACGTTATACAACAAATTAATAACTGTTTAATACTATGCATGTCATAAAATACTTATTAAATACGTAATGCAATAGAATTTAGGTCATATTATTTTCAGTCATAGATCTCGAGTTTTTTCATACGAAAACTTAATTTATGACGACTTGTTGTTACTTAATGCAGAGATATGGTATTATATATTATAGTACCATAATTTTATGTGTAGAGTTCTCTATTTATTCATAGGTCAATAAAATGAGTACCTACCTTCTATATATGTATTATTTAATTAAACTTGTGTTACAACATAACAATCCTAAATACGTAGGTTGTACCTTACTTTAATACTAAAGTTTCTTTAAGTTTTATTTAGGCAAAATTACAATAAAACAGAAAACCAGAAATTTCAATTAATTTACTATTTTTATCATTACATCATGAGCCAATAATTCAATCATTATTAATATTATGATAGGTCAATCGATTTGTTCTTTATCCTATCCTCTATTGTTTTGTTGACTTGAAAACATAAAGTTCTGAAGTATAACGATGGCCCTCAAATTAACATATTTCTTGATTATATTCTGTTGAGATCTGAAACAGAAAAAATGCGCATATATTTACCTACAACAGCAAATTGGTGTGAAATAAAATAAGATGTGTGGTCAACGATACACTTTTACACCAAATTTGTATTTAATAAGGTTATTAAGTCGCCCGAATTCACAATTCAATAGATCAGCAAATCTCACTAAGCTTCAAAGGCCCAGGACACGTTTATATATAAGTGGAATTTATAATTTAGTCCGACAACAAAGTCATTCAAACTTTTATTATTTGGCGTAGATCAGCGCTTACACACACTACCAATGTACGTTAGAGACACATACAGTTTTTTTTTTACTAAACAATGTATTGTAGTTTATGGTTAGTGGTGAAACTGAGATAACACGTTCAATCTTAATAGCATGCAATCGTTTGGGCTGGCAGCTGGCAGCATAGACAAAGCATCACTCGCTCCACTTGGCAGCTTGTGTAGAAAATGTTCTTTCTCTGGAAAACTACAAACTCCTTCAAAATGGCTTGATCAGTTTTACATGAGTTAGAATATTCATAATCCTGTTCCATAATATTTTTTAATCAGCATCATGCAATCAATATTATCTTGTTTTCATAAAGAATGAAATAAACATATTTATTCTGACAAAAAAGCAAATAATAAAACTTAAAATACTAAACAATAAATTTGCCAGAAAATTTCAGATTTATACCATCGATTTAAACCATTAAAAACAAGAAATTAAAATGTTAGATCTAAAATTTGAGTATAAATATCAACTATAAAAAACAAATGAAACAGAAATAATTTCACAATTATTGAATAAAAATAAAAAACGGAACGCAACCATGACGCTTGGACTTTGGACCATAGCGCGAAACGAACGGCTAATGGTGGCGTCCGTACAACAAACAAAAGTGTAATCGCCAATCATAGCGCTTCAATTATCGTTTAGACTTACGCGCGAATGAAAAAGAGCGCTACGATTGGCGGCATTGGCGGTCACGTCGGTTTACGCATTACGCAGCAGTGCAGTGCTTGGCATAAACAGACAAAGTAATGAAAAAGTAAATAAACAAATTAACTAAACAGGAAAACAAAAGGAGAATACGCTAAATTATTACAATAGTGATTGGTGCAATGCTGACACTATGTAATACATTGAACTTGCGCACAGGCTGCGACTTATCAATATTTTACATGGAATGAAATCCATTTTGAAAACTTCATCTAAGACAGATAAGGTTAGTTGAAAAGTTTTATGGCTGCTATTTTTGCTTGAGTTTTATGCAGTGTCTCCAACGACGCCGTAATTACGGTAAATCTACCGTAATTTCTATAGATCTACCACTCACCGTAGATGTACTATTACGGTGACACAATCTACCGTAATTCATATAATTATATAATGGCATCACAAAAACCTATTAATAACATCCTATAATATTATTTTATCATGGCACCACTGTAATGTTTACGGGGAACGGGGGAATCCCCTAGAATAAACATGTACCTATACGTTAGTAGTAGTATCCGTATCAAGTTTATTGTAGGGGATTCCACGTAAACATAGAGCTAGATGACAAAACATTAAGCGACCAATTTGGGATGTCAACAAATATCTATGACAATATACTACTTTGTATGATATTTAATTTAATCCTGTAGGTTGTTTTTATAGTTTAACTCTAGCTAGATTGTATCATACTGTTACTGAACATTGTATACGGTCATTTGTGTTTACATCAAAGAGTAGTTAACAGAAAAGTTAACATTACAAAAATGAGTGACAGTGATTGTGTTGAAGGTCCGGGGCCTTCAAAAAAAATCAAAGTAACTAAAAAAATATACAAACAAAAATTTCGACCAGAGTGGCTGAAAAACAAAGACTTTTCTTCGTGGTTACATGAAGACCCAAACAACGATTTTAAAGCGATGTGTTCCCTTTGTAATACTGAAATGCAGGCGGAAATAAGTGTACTAAAACGACACAGTGCAGGTGTGAAACACCAAAGTAAGTTAAAGGGTTTGTCCATACAAAAACCCATTACAGAATCGTTTCAAACGACGAAAATATTGGGAGAGGAGCAAAAAGCTAAATACGCAGAGCTTAAGTTAGCAGCTTTTATGGCTGAACATAAAATTCCACATGCGAGTATGGACCATTTGTCAGATTTGCTAATTGACGCATTTCCAGATTCGAATATCGCAAAAAATCTCAAAATGAAGCATACTAAATTACAAGTTGTAATTAATAATGTATTGGGTGATTCTGAAAAATCAGCCTTATGTGCAGATTTAAAAAGTCAAAAGTTTTCAGTGCTCATAGATGAGAGCACAGACATCAGTTCTGTTAAAACGATGTGTGTGGTTGTAAGATATTACGACCCAAAGATAGGGCGTGTAGTAAGTCGCTTTTGGGACCTCATTGACCTTTTTGGTGAAGACAACATAGACAATGTAACGACTGCAAAACGCCTGTTCGAAGTAGTTATTAAATCTTTTGAAGATAATTGCGTGCCGCTACAAAACATCGTTGGATTCGGTTCAGATGGATGCAATACAATGATGGGCTGCAAAAATTCGGTTTCCACGAGATTCAGACAGTTGTGTCCGGGAATAGTCGTATTAAAGTGTATTTGTCATTCACTTCATTTGTGTGCGAGCGAGGCCTGCAAAGAACTGCCACTTGAATGTGAAAATTTAGCTCGTAACATCTACAATCACTTCAAAACCAGTAGTAAACGTCAAAGTCAATTTAAAGCTTTCCAAGAGTTCTGTGACGTGAAAGTGCATAAAATATTACGACCAGCTCAAACAAGATGGCTTTCGTTATCAGCTGTTGTCGATAGGATTGTAGAACAATGGGACGCTCTCGCACTCTACTTTGATGACAAGTGGCTTGAAGATCAAGACTGCCGTGAAATACACATTGCTTTAAGAAACCCTCTTCAAAAGGCTTACTTTTATTTTCTTTCGTGGATGTTGCCGAAATTTACTAAGGTAAATGCATATTTTCAAAGCGAGTCCACAGTTTTAATCAATGTACATATAAAAATGCAAGAACTGTACAGAGAGTTGCTTCTTTTTATTATGGATTCAAGTTACGTGAATAATACTCCTCTCGATGCGATCGATCCCACAGATGAAAGTAAACATATTCAAACCGAAAATATCTATCTAGGCCTTGGAGTCCAAAAGCAGCTGTCGCTTCCAGAAGTTATGAATTATGTAGACTCTGTGAAAAAAATGCGAGAACATTTTAAACAATTCATTATTAAAGCTGCAGTTGGTATAAGAAAGAGATACAGTTTAGATGATAAGCTACTAAATATAATTTCCACTTTTGATAACGAAACTTGCATATCTGGAACAGACAAAAGGCAAACATCGTTAGTCTCAATATTCAATTTATTGCCCCGGATAGCCCCCAAGACTCTGGAAGCACAGCAAACTGTAGACGACGAATGGCGCCATTTACCAAATTATATTCGCCAAAATAAGTGTGTATTGGACTTTAATGATCCTGCAGACATTTTTTGGCATAATGTACAAGAGATGAAAACTAAAGATGATTCGCATCCATTTTATAATTTGGCACGTTTTATGCTTGGAATACTATCTCTTCCACATTCGAACGCTGATTGTGAGCGTATTTTTAGCCACATAACTGACCTAAAAACAAAAAAGAGGAATCAATTATCAACAAAATCGATTGCTGGAAACTTGTTCACCCAGCAGGTTATCAAGAGGAATGGGAAAAACTGCGTCGATTTCAAACCCACTCATGAGATGATAAATAAAATGAATGTGTCGATGTATAAAAAGTCAGAATAGAATTAATTTCTAATTAATTATTTAATTCATTCATTTTAGTAGTATTTTTAGTAGCTTATCATCTAAACTGTATGCCAAAAAATTTAATTATATTAGAAATTTAACTTCATCGATGTCTTTTTTATTGCTGTTGTAACAAACAAGATGGAAAATATAAATAAATATACTACCGTAATTTTACCGTAGTTGTAATTTTAATTCTACCGTAATATGTTGGTATTAACCGTATTTTTAAACTAGCAACACCGTAATTTTGGCAAAATGAGTTGGAGACACTGGTTTTATGTTTATAGACTGCCAATTTAGCGACTTTGTCGCCAGATCTGTCGACTTTTGAGTATGCTCTAATAGCCAATTTTCTGACGATTTTTGAGGTGCACCATAGCACAACATTATTTACATAAAAATTAAGCTAAAATTAACTCTTTATTATTGAACAGACTGCAGTTTTTGTCATTGTTGTGATTGAAACGAGAAAAAAGTAATGTAAATGGTAAAGAATGATAAAAATTAGAAATAAACACGTGAGAATTAAAAATATAAATGTTGATTGCCTAAAAAAAAAGCTCATAGGGTGCAAGGTAATGGTATCTAGCGACTTTTGGCACTGAAAAACACTGCACATACTCTTGTCTAGTCTTATGTCATTCTATTAGGAAGCAAACAATAACAAAATTAGCTAACTTTAAACTAAGTACTTCTAAGAAGAAATAATGTATTCATTTCAGGATACTAAGGAATTCAATTAAAGTGTGGGCTTGGACAATATAATCTGCAATAGACAAGTAGCAATATTTGTCAATGAATTCTACAAAGAAGTCACCTATATTACCTACTGCTATAATCTAATACAGTAAGTTTAATTCCAATAATGTATAAATATGTCAATATTTTTTTATATCTTTAACAGAGTTTTGTAAGTAGATCACTATAATAAAACAACCAAAAACATATTTAAATATTGATTTACTTCTTACAGAGAATATGAAAATGCATGGAGTGCAAACAGCTAAAGAGCTTAGGATGAAGCTTCAGTCTAACCATGCTGTGATGAAACATAGAAAAATAGCTCAGTGTTGAACTCCACGGATGAAAGTTGCCCTTTAATTATTATGATATGAGATTTAGAACAGTAGTAACTAATGTACTTGACTAGCTAACGGTTCATTTAAAAAACAATGTAGATCTAGCAAATATTTATAATTTTTTTACTAATAATTAAATAAATTATAATAACACTTCCTAAACTAAATAAGAAAAATACCTACCTATGTACAAAAAGAAAAGGAAAATGTAAAAAATTAAGGCATCAAAAAATACCTCCACATTTGTCAACCACGGGGAACATGCTCAGAAGCCAAAGATCTTAAATTATTAATTCATTTTAAATTCTTATGATTTAACATTTTTTATTATAAACATAAAAAATATAAATAAGATACATTTATTTATTTATTATTTATTAATCTTGAAATTAAATATAAAAAAATTAAAAAGTACTTATTTCAATTTTAAAATGATAACATACCTTATAGGTTGTCACTTTACATAGACCATAAAATGGAATAAATTTAAGATCTTAAGGCTGAATAGCAAATTAATGTATCTATTTACTTTACACAATAAGTATGTGAGTATTGTAGAGAACTGATGATTTTAGTAGAAGTTAATAAATTATAAATAAACATGTTGAGTATTTTAATTTCTTCCTAGTATGACAATTTATATCACTAAATAGTATTATATTAATAAATCACATTCTAATCATTTATTTCACTGTAAATACCTTATAGGTTGTCACTTTACATAGACCATAAAATGGAATAAATTTAAGATCTTATGGCTGAATAGCAAATTAATGTATCTATTTACTTTACACAATAAGTATGTGAGTATTGTAGAGAACTGATGATTTTAGTAGAAGTTAATAAATTATAAATAAACATGTTGAGTATTTTAATTTCTTCCTAGTATGACAATTTATATCACTAAATAGTATTATATTAATAAATCACATTCTAATCATTTATTTCACTGTAAAAAGTTTAGCTTTAGCTTATTTTAGTTTATAGTTCTCTATTATGATTCAATTATTGTTAATATTTTTGGATAGACTTAAGCCTAATAAAACTACAAAATATTCAAAAAATGGTTTGATTTTGGTATTGAACACCTATTGTACAATAATAACATCTATCAATATAAAAAAAAAAAAAACTTTTAAGTGAAGTCATTTGCGCGCCAAAACAACAATAAAGTAGCAGCAAGCCAGCGACAGGTAAGGTTAATAAATTAATTTATTGTGTTCAATTAATTAGTAAGTAACAAAAAAATAATCATAATAAGTATTATTCTAGTTTTATTAGATGCCCTATGATATTATAATCATATATATTATTCATGTAGTATTAATTTCATTGTTTGATTACTAAGGATGATGCGAGTTATGGATGCCCAAAGAGAAATGCTACTTGATTACCTTCTTGAAAACGAAGCGTTAGCCAGTGGCGTTGGCATGGGGGCGAGGTCCAAGGAGACCGTTAATCGCCATTGGGAAAAACTCGCCAAAAAGCTCAACGCCATTGGTACCTGTGCCAAAGATGGACAACAGTGGAAGCGAGTGAGTAATAAAAATGAATGATAATTATAGTTTAACAAAAAATAAGACTCGGACAATATCAATATTATTCTAGAACTAATGCAAGGCTTGTCTTCTGTTTGCATTAGAAAGATTCTTTAAGCCCCTATAATTCTGATATGTTCTATACTTATCCTAGTTTTTTAATTCTATGTTATAAATCCAAAAGTAATTCTGTCTGATCGTTGTTAGGTTTTCACGCCTTAACGGCTGGACCAATTTTGATAAAATTATGTATGGAAGTTGATCGAGACCCAAGGAATAACATTGAACTTTTTTGCGATGCACCAAGTTGGTGGAATCTAGTATTCCTATATCAATTATATATTATTATGATATCGTTATTTGAAAAATGTTTTATAATTAATAATTGTACCTATACGTATTATTTTTTTACAGTACTGGATTGGCTTAAAACACAAGGCTAAGGAGCGGGCGGCAGCAAGACGGAAGGACCTGACGGTGACTGGCAATCCCAGAGGTAGCAGTACTTTTTTAAACGAAGTTGATAAAAAAGTGCTTGCTATCATTGGGTACGAAGCCGTTTATGGCGATGAAGTACTTTATCTAGGCTCTTCTGTAAGTCATCTTTTTTCGAATAAATTAAATTGTTTAATTGTATGTTAGTCAATTAAGGTACTTATACATATAAAGTATAAAAGATGTCATGAAACTAAAAAGTGCGTTCACAGTTTGAACCCCGGTTTTCGATCCCTATCCTTTCTCTTTCTCTCATTCAATGTTTAAACGTGGTGGAAAGATAGAAAACTCGTATTCAGCGTTGCATACGGGCCGTTGAAATTGGTCTTATTTTTCCAACTCTCTGTGAACTTTAACTTGTCTATAACAGAATGATGGAGGGCGAAGAAGATCGCCATTGCCTTCGCCATTGCCATCGCCGCCGCCAGTCATTAGCCCTGAACCAGAATCTGCAAGCCCGTCCTCAGTTCGTGAGGCTATAGATAACAGTTCACCAGGTAGATAGCTATAATGCCCCTGCTACGCTAGTCTAATAACTTCGAAAATAATGAGAGGCATTGAAAAAGCCTCACAATGTTATTTGACTGATCAAGCACTATTCGAGGTATCTAAAATAAAGACAATTCACTATTATTTTAAGTAATGGAGTCGACGTCTGCGCCCGTGCCTTCTACCAGTCGCAGTCGTACGGTACCTAGGAGGCGAAAAATACCAAGACGTAAGTATTATAGCAATTTAAACTTTAAGTCGATTTCGTTCAGTTCGAATGAAAAACACCCAGTTAAAATCTAAAAACATAGTGCGCTAGTGTTTCGTGACAAATGTAATTTTACATTAGAGCGTAGAGTAAGGTCTTCAGCAGCAGAAAAATTTTGAAAGGTGTACAACATCCAAATTTTACCTGTTATGTTGATAGGGGACAAGTCTCTTGCCATCCACCGGGCACAACTTCATCTACGTGCTGATATTTAAAATTGCCTGACGCAAAAATCCTCAATAACACTTTTGCCCGACCAAGGCAATGAGCCCGAGACCTTGCAGTGAAATGGCAGCAATTATGCGTGTTTCGAAAAGTTCGGCGAAATCGCAAAAATACCTATTACTTTTTCAACATTAGGCATTGAATTTAGTCGGACAATATCACCTTAAATTAAATATTTTCATACCTCATCTTTTATCAAGTATATAACAACAATATAATTTGCAGAAAGCCCCATCGCTCCACGATCGAGGTGGGAAAGAAACGAGCCTGGGACCAGTCACACAAAAAGTCTGTTTAACTACTAATTAAATCTTTGTACCTTGGTATTGTGTGTATAATTATAGTAGTCATATTTAAGTCTACACGTCTGTTTCAGGCAACCAACGGATTGACCCCACCACGGTCGTGGACTTTGAGCGGTGGAAGTGCCAAATAAACAATACATTGGCAGAAGCCGCAAAGACTGCAGCTAACGCCGCTATGGTGCAGGCGGAGGCTTCGCGCACTATGGCAGCCGTGATGCAGCAGCAGAGTGACATGATTGCAGGAATTTTGAAATTATTGACAGATAAACTCTTTGCTGAATAAGTTAGTTATACCTATAATAACTTATTCTGTAAAAAAATTATTTGCCATTTATGGCCAGTTTCACCAGTACACGATATTTTTATCCGCCATTTTAATATAACCTTGCCGAATATAAAAGTGACACAAGTAAAACTTAAAAATAAAACACATACCTGTCATTTGTCTAGTATCACAAGTGTCAGTTAAACCTTATTGGTAGAGTCTCTAGCACTGTTTAGCGCTTATAAACAATTTTTAAATGATTGCCAATCTTCCGATATGCCGAGCCTTATCCCAATTACATTGTGGTCGACTTTTAGTCTAACGGATTTAGCTTAATATCAGACCTCCAGAACCCAGTATGATACTCTTTGTCAGACTTTCTAGCCTATGACTACTCGTAACGACTGCCATTGATGTTCAAATGGTAACCGAACCGACGGCTTAATATAGCATGAGCAAATGAAAGTGAATACTGTGTTCTTATTTTAAGTGTATTATAGTGTCACTTTTATATTTTATTGTCTTGTTATATTTTATTAGGCGCATAAAAAAAATCTGGTACTGGTGAAACTGCCCTTAATATTAGTTATTTATGTATAGATTATTAATTGATATTTTCTCTTCTTTTTTCTACAATTTGGTACTTTTTACATTAATAATTGTAAAATAAACATTTAAATTGTTTTTTATCTCTGTCCATTTACTCTTATCTACTAATTTTATCATATCAGGATTTTGTAATAAATCAGGCAATTCAGAATGTAATAAAATAAAATGCAATCTTTTATGTAGGTACTAATATTAACAATAAAATATACAAAGAATGTACACTATACAAAAATGCTCAATCACAAAGAGATGGACGATCGTAATTAAAAAGCTTAATATTCTAATATTTTTTTAATATTCAAGAAACTCGCTGACTAGGCGATTGACCAGCATTTGGCGTTGTATTTGGCCACGCTCCAAGTCACTGTTGATGTGCTCGTGAGGGATATCCTGGGGCACTTCGAGGAGAGCTTCCTGTATCAGGTCCTCAGGTGGAAGTACGGGGACCTCTAGCCGCGCTTTGTTCGCGATATTGTGCAACACAGCGCACGCATTTACGATTTTTCCCACCACAATATGATCGTAATGCAGTACCCTGTGTGCCAACAAACACCGCCAACGACTTTTTAAGACACCAATGCATCGTTCAATGCAGTTTCTAGTAGTACAATGAACGCCCGTGTAATGTTCTTCTGCACTACCAGGAACTGCATTAATTATTGGTGTCATAAGCCATGGGCGAAGAGGATACCCCGAATCGCCTGAAAATAATGTTTTTTTTTATTTGAGGGTATATAATATTATAGGTACGTATCAAATAATAGATACACTTTTAGTTATTTGAATTGAATATATTAATTATTAGCTTAAATTCGGGGCTTCGCCCACTTTGCATGTCGATAAAAAAGTAACCTTTGTCCTTCGTGGGGGTTTCAAATATCTTTATAACAATTTTCATCAGTCAATTTATTTAGACGTGAAGGCGTAACAGAAGAATAGAAAAAGTTTATTGTAAAATTTATATTAGTAAGGATTAGGTAGGTAGGTACTACATTATTATTAACGGTCATCGGTATCAGGTAGATAATGTTTTTATTTTACCAATACCTAAGTATATTGAACTAGCTTCCGCCTGCGTGGTATGTCAATCTTGGAAGCTTGACAATGTGAAACCTCATAATAATCCGTGTAGTAGTTTTTGAGTTTATCGCGATCTAAAACACGTGGAGGATGGCTTAGTTTTAAAATATAAACAAAAAGATATTTGTAGTTTCTTACCTAAAAGCCAAACGCCTTCTTCATTGCGATGCAAGTCTTGCATAATATTATTAATGTGACTGCCACGCCATATAAATGCGTCGTGAGTTGCACCGCCGAACGAAGGGTCTATGTCCAAGATATTTAAATCACTGTCACACACCTAAACACATATATTATTATTAATATCTATATTATTATATTTAATATACTTATCATAAACTCAATAACTCAAATTATGCAAATAAGCAATATTTCGTGTTAGTGTCAATATATTATTATTTAATAGGTATACTACGAAATATCTACTAACTATTTGGATATTTCGTGAGTGATAGTGTTTTCGGTTAAAAAATCTTTCTTCGTGGTCCTTGGGCCGAACTAGAGCCACGTGAGTACCGTCGACACAGCCCAAAACGCCGGGCATGCCAAATTTGTTGTAAAATCTGCAAATAAGTATGTACAATTATAAAGGGTTGTTATTTTACTATGACAAACGTGAGTGACTGCGTAGGGCGGGGTCATTACTTAAATAGTTATAATGTTCCTTGTTATATAGAATTTTATATAACAAAAAAAAAATATCATAGGTAACAACATTTCGTGGCAAAAATTTAATTAATTATTATGACAATCGTCGCAATAAGTAATATAATTTATTTTATTTTATTTCTTTAATAATGGCTAGAGACCACCCACTAATGTCGTTTGACACTAAATTGTTAAGTAGGTATGCATTCTTATATCATGTTCATATAAACGATTGATAGAACCTATCATAATTAACACGTTTTAATAACCTAACTAACCCAGTAACTATTTGCATTCTTTCATCTCTAGTTGCCGGGAAGTGCACGAATTGTCGGAATACCTCGACTTCATTTAATGCATCTGTCACCGCCCGAATCGATCTCGATACTGCCGGCTGGCTCAGCCCATGCATGAAACTCATGCCAATGGGTTTTTGGTATGAGCCAGTGGCATAAAATGATAAAGCTGCTAGTATCTGAAATATGAATACAATTTTAGTAAGCTAATTACGTAGGTAGGTATTAATTTTATAAGTAGGTATAGTAGCCATTATTGTAAATTGCAATGACAGTTTGTTAACTGCAATATAAATAAGTAGTATTTCATACCTTGCACTCATAGGGTATTATAGAGCTTCGTTGTTGTGCAGGCAGGAACGGGCGAAGCTCATGACACAGCTCCCAAAACAATGGCTTTGTTAAGCGATAGTGTGCCCTGAAGGCAACGTCAGAGATGGCTTGAATAGATTGGTGGATGCTTAATCTTAGCATTCTTACTCGGCGAGACCACTCCCTGACATTGTCCCTACGCTCCTGCTCCGCTAAAGCTTCTAACATCATAAGTATATTTGCCACTGAAAGATAAGGTCAACTACGTGATATAAAATTCTAGAATAATGGATAAGTATAATATAATTTCACAAGAGTAAAACCCTAAAATTTAATGAAATTGGTACTTACTAATAAAATATGAATAATTGCACGAACAACAAAACTGAACAAGCTAATTACACCTTAAGTCACCTTAATTAATATTTAAAAATGATTTTTTATTTGTTTTTTTAACCTAAATACCTAAATATTTTTATTTTCAATTTACTAGGTAATGCAGCAAAAAGGAAAACAATTTTCTACGTAGGTACTCTAAATGTAAAGAATTGTCCGCCAGTTTTGACGTTCAATTTTTTTTTGCTCATGCACGCTTTTTTAATTTATTGTTTGTCTCAATTCCAGATAGACAATAAAATAATAGACAAATAAAGTGTTTTTTGTTTTATTTTATTACGTGTGAACGAAGCATACATTTGAGGAGAGTAATTTTATTGCGTTATGTCAAAAATGCGTGTTTTGACAGTAACTATTACTATTTGACAGTAACTATTACTTAAGAAACCAGAAATTATATCTGTTTGACAGGAATAATTACTTTTTGACAGGAACTATTGCAAAAGAAATCACAGTCATCTTTAGGGAATAAGCCCGCCGGGCAAGTAAAGCACATAGTTTTTCAGAGTTCGTTTCATTGTTATCACTTTCACACATCGTTTTGTCTGTTCTGAACACAATTATCAATCAACACAAAACACTATTTCCGAATGCGCGCGGGCAGTGAGTGGTGACAGGTCAGTGGCGCGGGCGCACGGCGCGGTTACCGCACCCATCCCCCGCTGATTCCCCTTTACGCTCGCCGCGAGTGCGTTGATATGATTAAAACGCTAGTGTAAGTACTTGGTTTTTGTTATTATTAAAATAAATATTACAGCAAGTAACATGTAAATTGTATAGTTTCGTAGGTATGTTAAGGTAAGAGATACAATCTAGAGAAACTGGAATTGTGTCTTAAGGTAAGGAAATGTTATGACAATCTGACTTACTGTAGTTTGATGTAAGGAACTAAAATATATTTTAAAGCTAAACGTCTTTATTATGGTTTAACGTAAGGAATATATTAGGCGAATTATTCCGCTTAAGGTTAATGTAAGGGGTTGAATTAAATTTTAGAGCTATTTACGTTAAGATTTTTGGATATTAAAAATATATAACTTGATTTTGGTTTGACGTAACGGAAATATTAGATGAATTATTCCGCTTTAAGTTTGACGTAAGGGGGTGAATCATATTTTAGAGCTATTTACATTAACGATTTTGGACGTAAAAATACTTAAGTCCGTTAAACCATATTTTTCAGAAAAAATCTGTCTAGACCCTCAAAAATGCATACTGTAAGGAAAATTAACTTCTTCATTTTTGAAGATAGAGAAATTTCAAATATACCAATCGATAGAGCTCAAAATTCTGAATCCAACGATATATATAACTCATTTTCGGCAAAATGTCCCTTACATTAATTCATACTTCTGGTGTCGAATACAATACTTAGACTATTTAACCAAAGGACTAACCTTAAGCGTAAGTACCGCTTCAAACAAAATAATTCTGCATATTTTGGTGAGGTGCGGTGGAACACGCTCACATACATAAGTTACTACCAGTACAACGGTATACATCAATTAAAAATCGAGTCTAGAAGTAGTTTTTTTTAAGTTATTAGATTGTTTGATCCACTAAAGTTGCAAAGGGGAACGCTCGTGCATGCCTAGTCCATTGGTTAAATAGTGTAATAAGCTACAATATGATAAATATTTACCTAAACAGTAGTACTTACATGTGGTAATTATATAATTTTCCTAAGGGGTCTATAGTTAGAATCCTGATCCGTGAAATCTTCAATAGAAATTAGCTGTATGAATTTTATTTGTCTTAAATAATATAATAAAAAGGCAAAAACGTAACTAAAAAGTCAAAAGAGATAGGAATGTGCAGATTGCACATTCCTATCTCTTTTGACTTTTATGACCTGACGACTCAGTTGATAACGCGGATACTATAGTAATCTGGTTGCTCCTACGAAGTTTGTTCCGTTGTCTCTGTATATGCGTTTTGGGAGGTTGTTGTAAATTTGTCACATTGTCGATTCGTCACACTTTTAAAATTCCATACATTCATAGTTAATTCGTCACATTTCTTTGTTTTTCGTTGTTTCTTAAGAAAGTACTGTTTGCAAGCAATGTTTTTGATTTGATGATTTCTTAATTTTATGGGGATTTTATTGTTTAATTTATAGTTGAAATATGTTTATAAAACGATACTGTGATAATTTCTTGATGTTAAGGGGTTGATTTAATTATGTTTACAGGTCTGTTTTGTGATGGTTGTATTATTTTTTGTGGTGATTTTACCATGTTTAGGGGGTGCTTTTGCCATGATTACGGGGTGATTTTACAATGATTTTGAGGTAATTTTGCCATGATTATGGGGTGATTTACAACGATTTCGAGGTGATCTTACCATGTTAATACGGTGATTTCAACAAATTTAGAAAGTTTTTTGGGGTTGAACGGGGTGACTTTGCTGATTGCTTGTGTGATCTTCATTCACTCGCGCATAATAGTTAAATAAATCAAAAACAGTTACAAACAAAATAATTAATTTATTCCATCATGGGAAGCAGATGCACAGTTTAATGTAGAAAAATAAGCTTTGTATTTACAGTATCAAAAACATATTTACAATAAATGGTTATGTAAAAAATCGCTAAAGAGGATAACACTTTCAGGATTCTTTGAAAATTATAAAGTAAATGAATGCTAAGTAATTATATTATAATTATTTGGATTTTAAATTAGAATCAATTATTACAGACTACAAATACATAGACAAAAGTTAAGCTTGAGATATTTTATTTTTATATTTTTTTAAATAACCTATGTGCTAATAGGTAAATTATACATGTAAAAAGAACTCGTAATATTTTTATTTCTAAGAGAAATAAAACTAGGTTTTTTTGTATTGTCAGATTTTATATTACCACATAGGTTTTTAAAAAAAAAATATCTCAAGATTGGTTTTCCCTTAAATGTATACATACGTGAAGAAAAAGTCACACCCATTTTAGTCTTGATGTCAAATTAGCAACAATGGTATGAAACGAATTCTTATATTATTGAAGCAACATTTATTAGAACAGACACCATTGGAAACAATGGTTGATAAATAACAATATGCTTTAAAGCCGTAGACTTCACAAAGCACTTAGAATCGCTATACACATTAAATATATTTAAATAATTACTACTCTAAATTTGTGGCGCTCAGATTCACTTTCATCAGACTATCTTGAATGTGAATGTGAAAGTTACTGTGATTTTGATTGACTTGAGGATGAGCTCAAATGTGGCAGCTTTAGTGGGACAGGTCCTAAAATTACTGGCACATGAGACATGACACCGTAGTCTTCAGGTGAAGTGACGCATCAGCAGTCTGCTGCTGTTGTTACCACTTACCATCATCAGGTGGAAAATTAAAGATTACAATCGAAAACGCTGCAGAGCGCTAACTTTTCGTAACACTTCACCAAGTGACATGTTGTCATAGTTTTCCATAATAGGTTTCAATTTTTTGTCAATGTATATTGCGCGCCGTGTTCTCAATGTCAAATTTATATTTAAACTATTTTTTTTAATTTCGTATCTATATGCTCGGCTTCATTTTTAAGTGTATCCAGAAATTGTAGCACATTTGGTTTTTTTCCCAAATTTATTGTTAAAGCGCTTGTGCCAAGCTTCCGCTAAATTTATTGTCCTATGACGGGCGTCATGGACGTTCCATAAATAGCCTAGATTTTTATTGTCAAGCCACTGACTGACTAAATAGTCATTGAATTTGGATATTGCTTCGGTGTTTGGAGCATCTGCCATAATATGCAGCCAAGCATCCTCTATATCATCTTTTTTTACATGAGCTAACGCAGCACACAAAGCTAAATGTTTTTTATCCTCCAATGAATTAAGTTTCAAGTTACAAGCTTTTTTAGTTAAGGCCTGCTTGAAATGAAAATTGCACCCCTGTATTGCGACATTCGAAAAATTATTTTTGATAGCGTTTATTGCTGCAACTGCGAAATCGACAACAATCGTCAGCGGCTTCCATTCCGGTAAATGTTGTTTCAGTAATATGAAAAGTCGTTCATAGGACCGTTGCTGTTTGTCTGGCATTAGGACATAAATTAGTGGGACTACGTGAGTGTAGTCATCTGACTATTTATGTCGCCATTTATGCAATAAAATTGGCCTTTGTTCCCGTTGTGTCACACCATTTTGTGTAACACTGTTACCCATTGGTAAAAAAATTACCGATTAGTAACACTGTTACTCAAAGCCACATTTTTTTTCCCTTTGAGTGACAGTGTTACTCAACAGAACGCTGTGTTCCCGTTTAGTAACACCTTTTTGTGTAAATTCATTGTTCATATACATCGTGACTTAATAATACGCGGTGGGACCACAACAATCTAGACTCAATAATTTTAGCCTGTTGTCTGCAACCTATTACGTAAATAATAGGGGTTATTTATCAAAAACAAAATGCGCCAAGGAGTTTATTGTTCAATAATGAGTCAATAAAACCATAGAAATCAAAAATATATTTTTTGATAAGTACAACCATTAAATGTAATTCAATTAATAATATATACTTTAAATTAATAGTCTAATACTACTAAACCAAATAGGTCGTCATACTTTATTATTTTATTTCTGAACAAAGCAATGTCTCGTTTAAATTACTTGATAAGTAGGTAGGTACTTACTTTTATTCTCATAAGCCCTTTGCATATCTTTCGTTTCAATTTACCTAACACAGACTGGCTTTCAACTATTGGTAACTTCCCCAATGCTCTGACATTTCAAGCTTCGACGAGTACTCATAGAAATTTGAACAATTTTATGTCTTTGCTTGGCGCTTCTCAATTCAATTTCATTAAAAATTCATGTAACCGTATTTTGGATTTAATTATAAGTAATACAGGCTGCTCAATTCATGTACCACCAAATCCTTTAGTACCTATTGACCAAATGCATCCACCTTTTTATGCCATTATTCAATACAAGTGCGTAGTTAAAACTATTAAACATGCTTATGTGATCAAATATAATTATTATAAAGCTAACTATGAGCTTATAAACGAGGACCTGAGCAGGGTTAACTGGGATGTCATTTTTTCTGAATTATCTGCTAATGAATGCGTAACGGCCTTTTACGACACTTTATTTAATTATATTAAAATGTACACTCCTAAATGTAAACAAAAAACATCGAAATTTCCCGTGTGGTTTTCTAATTCACTTATCCGTATTTTTAAAAATAAAAATAAAGCCTGGATAAAGTGGAAAACTTATAATAACATTTCAGACTACGAGCAGTTTTCTTTCCTGCGACGTAGATTTTCCATGGAGTGTAAAGCTACTTACGCACGTTACATAATTTCCGTAGAGGATAACATCAAAAAGAATACAAAACACTTGTTTAGATATATTTCTAATCGGAAAGGTAACACAGGCGTGCCATCGACCATGACTTACAACAATCAGAAGTCTAGTAATCCAGTTCAAATATGCAATATGTTCATGGATTTTTTCCAATCAGTATATGAACCTTCCACACTTAATAGCCGTCAATGGTCGTCGACAGAAGAAATCTCAGACAAATGCACTCTTATTAGCAACATTTCTTTTACTCCGGCTCAGGTCCTAAGGTCTTTGAGAGCTCTCGATACTTCCAAAGGTTCTGGGCCTGACGGTTTGCCTCCCTATTTCATAAAGCGGACGGCTGATAGCATTTGTATTCCATTAAATATTATTTACAATAAATGCATCTCCCAAGGCATCTTTCCTGAATTATGGCAAACTGCCCATGTGACGCCTGTTCATAAATCTGGCTCAACACAAGACGTAGAAAATTACCGCCCTATTTCTATTCTGTCCACCTTGTCGAAGCTTTTTGAGAGACTTGTACATGATGCTATACACTCGACTATTTATAAAATAATTATCGATCAACAACATGGTTTTGTTAAAAGTAAATCTACCACAACTAATTTACTTACATTTGTAGATCTATTTAAAAATATGGATCAGCAGACACAAATAGATACCGTGTATACAGACTTTCGGAAGGCGTTCGACAGGGTGGATCATGAATTACTTTTACACAAAATCGCGTACAACGGAATAAGGGGAACTTTGCTCCGCTGGTTTGCCTCGTACATTACAAACAGAACTCAGAAAGTTGTGATTAAAGGATTCCATTCTGCTACTGTAACTGTTACGTCGGGCGTGCCCCAGGGCTCGATAATAGGACCTCTGTTGTTTATTATTTTCATAAATGACATTGGAACCTGTTTTATATATTCAAAATTTTTATTATACGCAGACGATTTAAAATTTTACAGAGCTATCAAAACTCCAATAGACTGCCGTTTACTTCAAGAAGATTTAGACAGACTCGCCAAATACTGCATAGATAATAAAATTAATTTAAGTATTTCTAAGTGTGTCAGTATCTCATTCACAAAGAACAGAAATGTAATTTCAAATAGATATCATATTAATAATGTAGTTCTATCAAAATCGTCTACCGTACGTGACCTAGGAGTTTTGCTCGACGATAAGCTTCATCTAGATCAGCACATTGAGACCATTATAAAGAAAGCTTATCGTATGTATGGGTTCGTGATGAGGTCTACACTTGAATTTAGGAACGCACATACATATATCCATTTGTATAAATCTTTGGTCAGATCACAACTGGAATATGCCGTGGCGGTGTGGAACCCTCTTTATAACATATACGTTGACAATCTGGAGATGGTTCAACGTAAATTCCTGAAATCAATGCACTTTAGATGTACTAAAAGTAACGCAACTTATGAGGACCTACTTAAAAACTATAATGTCATGTGCTTAAAGTCCAGACGATTGTTCCTAGAAATGATGCTTCTTTATGATATTTGTGGTAATAGGTATAACTGCACTGAGTTAACTAGTAGTTTAAGCTACATTGTTCCTAGAACTGTTATAAGGCGACAAGTGCGCACACGTCCATTGTTTGCTGTACCACCCTGCAGAACTAATGCTGGAGTTCGAGCACCCTTGCGACGCTTGTGTCAAAATTATAATGATAATTTTACAGATTTAGATATATTTGCCATGCGCGCTAACGTATTTAGGACTACATTAATAGAAAATATCAAGCAAATTAAGGAATAACTGGAGGTGTTCGCATTCTTGGCCTATTGTTTGCATTTCTTTTCTTCTTATTATTTAATTTTAAGTTGCAAAAATGTCACCAATTTTTCACTTATATTTTGTGGATAACGTTGTGAGTGCACATTTAATCACTGTTCAATTTGTAAAATTTTTGAATTTACTCTTAATGTTGTAACTGTTTGTTTATCCCTAATAAATAAAATAAAATAAAAATAAAATAAAACACAAACTCATGATCACTACATGAACTACTACTAGCAATTCCCGACATGGCAGATGACCGGACACGCATTAACTAAATCACATTAACTAAATCAGTATCTGTTTTCGAATTAGTGTGACAGTGACATTAAAAATACTCTTAATGGTTGTACTTATCAAAAAATATATTTTTAATTTCTATGGTTTTATTGACTCATTATTGAACAATAAACTCCTTGGCGCATTTTGTTTTCGATAAATAACCCCTATTATTTACGTAATAGGTTGCAGACAACAGGCTAAAATTATTGAGTCTAGATTGTTGTGGTCCCACCGCGTATTAAGTCACGAACAATGATTTTACACAAAAAGGTGTTACTAAACGGGAACACAGCGTTCTGTTGAGTAACACTGTCACTCAAAGTGAAAAAAATATGAGGCATTGAGTAACAGTGTTACTAATCGGTAATTTTTTTACCAATGGGTAACAGTGTTACACAAAATGGTGTGACACAACGGGAACAAAGGAAAATTGGTAGAAAGGTGTGCAGCAACTAAAAAATGTCCCATCACAAAGAAAAGTTTTTAAATTCGGTAAAACTCTCTGTGCGGACTCCGTAGAAAAAGCAATGATGCGGTTTTTTGGTTCACTGGTGTCGTCAAACAACAAAAATAGATCCGTATATTTTTTCGGTAAAATTACGTCTTCGCGTTTAAGAAAATGAGTTTTAGGAACGTTCAGTTCACGATTCCGTTTATTGTACATGGTTCTAGAAAGGTTGGTGAATTTCGGTATAGCGTTTAAAAGATCGTAACCTGCATCCCTAGTCGCCTCAAATGCTTGTTCGTACACCTTAGGCATAGGAGTGCAGGTGTTTGCAGCATTTTCTTTGCATATATTTTTCATTTTTAGTATTTCTACTTTTGTAATGTTGGGCTGACTGAGCTTCACTTAAAATTTGTGTGATACGAGTATCCGAAACTTTAATTAATGCACCACACCAACGGTTGGTGCACCTCCATACGCTTCCAAATTTGGTTTTCCGGTGAAACGTGTACATGTACCCATGTCTCACTAACATACGTCGTCCTTTTTCCGTTTTTGTAAATGTGATCTGAAAAGATCACAATATATTTGCGATTGCTTATTTTTGTTTAAATTTAAAAATAACAAACATACACCCTTACACACATACTTCCGCCTTTACAATATTTGCGACCGCTCACCGTGAGGTTCGGGGTTCGATCCTCCGGTTGAAAACGAATCGGGCAAAAATGTTACTGGAGATTTTTAGATTAGGAAATTTTCAGTTGCAGAACAAAATCTAAAATTCGGGCCCGTTGATTGCGATAGGCTCAATTCCTATGACATGGCATCTTAACATAACAGGTGAAAATAGTGTGAGTGTTTGTACTCTACTATACCCTTTTGATAATCTAAATTATGCTTGTGGTTTGATTTCACTTTTTATTACACGTTTGCTATTGTCCATACAGATAGACAAGACGATAGGCAAATGTCAAATCAAAAATGAAAAAGAAAAACAATTAGCAGATGCAGCGAAGAGGTAGCGAGGATTCAATATAAATAAATTAGTAAAATTTAAAGTACATACACCATGGTCCCCCGAGCTTGAGCCTGGATTATTTTGGTACATATTTCAAAAAAAATGTATTATTTTATAATTATAAAATTTTATATTTATATAATTTACGCAATAACCTATATTATCTTGTGACTTGATGTGACAGACCGTGATTTTTTAAAAATGACAGAAAGAATAAGAAAAAAAAACTTTTTTTATAAAAACCTTCTTGGCGGAGGGTCTTTATTGAGGTTTCACTGTAGTAATCGACCTTCTTGGTTACTTCAGATAATACTAATAGGACTTGTGAGTACGTCGCGTTTTTAATGTGGGCACGTCTTACCTTTAACGTGCTCCCAAAAAGTAGTGCTTACACTACTATGTAAGGATTGGTAGTGAGATCAGGCCCTTGAATTATTGGCACATGAGGCATATCGAGATTGTTCGCTACAGACTACGTCATACATGACATGACATCACGTCTATATTACGTTTCTTTAAATAGTATTTTTAGGTCCAATGTGATAGGTCGTGAGCCTATCGCCATCCACCGCGTACAAATCCAATTCTGTTCTGCTATTGAGAATTTCCTGTCGGAAAAATCACAAATAACATATAAACAATACCACCACGAAGAACAACGAATCAGCTCTTCTACTACGTATAGAGAAAAATATAATTATAAAAGTGGTGTTGTAAGTAATTTATGATTTTGCTGCTGTCCCTACATAAAAAGTGTGTGTGACGAATTTACACATACTTTTTTGTGTGGCAAATCGACAATGTGGCAAATTTACAACAACCCGTTTTGGGGTACCGCGTCGCGCGCAGAGTCGCCTTAGTGCCGACAAAAACGTAGCAGTACTAAGATCGGACACTAATTCCAAATGGATGGCCTTAGTGCATAACGGTTTTAATCTCACTGTCCAACGGCATGACGTTTTCTTTGGTTAAGTGATTACTTTTTTTACTTTTCTCAGCGTTCGACGAAATCTCCCACTCTCAATTGATTTCAATTAGATATTTAAAGTCATCTAGTTTTTTATTATATGCTTTCTTATAAGCTGTAGATTCATTTTGCATAATAGACTTGTGTGTATAGTATTTCAACACATCCCAAGACAGCGGGACGCATACGTACGCGAGTTCTTCAAAGCGAATTGGCTGATCCTTTCACCACGATGGCAAGTCAAAATAAAATTTGACTCAGCCATCGACACGACGAAGAAGAAGATCAGAACGAAGATACGACAGTTTGTTTTCTTTTAGCTCAATAGATGCGTTTGCCGTATTGAGAACGATCGTTAAGCTGTGATTAAACAATGCTTTTCTTTTAAGTGACGGAATAGCATTTTCTGAAGCTTTACAATTTTTAACAACCTTTTAATATGTCTGAAAAATGAAGATCTTTTAAATGTGCCCAAGCATGTTTTACAAGTAGCGTAAGTTGACGGACTAGAGGTTGTAACTGTTTTACGTTTCTATTGCGATTTTTTTTCAACTGAACGATTACTGGGTCATCATAATGTTCATCGGCAAAAGACTGAAACAAAAATTTTAACATTATGTAAACTAAGTTTTTAATAAATTGTTAAATTAATTAACTTAAAATAAACTTGTGAAATGGAGCTGGAGTTTTCAACAATTACAAGTGCCAACTTAATATTCGGTGTTCATTAAAAAAATCTATTATCGCGTACATATTTTTCATAATAACAATATGCTGTGTGATAGTTAGGTAGTATCACCTTATTTAAGCTATCATAGCCCGCTTTTTTGTATCAAAGTCGGACTCATCACTAGGTGAAAAATCTGCCTCGTCTGAGTCAGTCAGCGCTGCCGCGACCTGCAAAAAAACACCGAATAAATGTGACCGAATACATGTTACCATTTCAATTTTACTAGTGTCTCATCAATAGCAATTAGGACAATTCCCGATACGTCAACATAATGTTTGTATTCAGGTACATATTTATTCCGGTGATTATTATTATCAATATGGCATTTACTTTTGATTAAAACTCAAAAAAACTCATTTATTGGTAATTGGATTACACGTCATTACAGATATATTTAAGAGAGTAGGTAATACAAAATTAGTTTAAAATATTATCACAAAAATTCAATTCAACATTCAATTTCAGATATTAATTCCAATTATAATATAAATGCCCAAAATAATCATAAATAATAATAAAATGCAAATAAGAGTACAAAAGTAATAAAATGTCATATAAAAAATACATCATTATTTCTTAATTGTCAAAATTTTAACAACTAATAATAATAAATACTAATCTAAATTACAATTGATTCATTTTTGAAAATTCGTCTACAGAATATAACGCCTGTTCAGCGAGCCATCGCTTCAGAAGATATTTAAAAGAGGTATAGGTTGAAGCGTTCTTTATATAAGATGGCAACTGATTATACATTGCCGGGCCCATGACATGCGTAGTTTTCGATGACTTTGTTAGCGTTCGAGATACGACAGATAACTTATCCCGATTACGAGTTTCTTACGAATGCACACTGCCAATAGTGGTGTATCTGTCTGCGTTCTGCCGAACAAATACTACGACCTGATACACTACTATAACACGAAGAGTAAGAAGGCCTAGTTTGATAAAATATGGCCTTGCAGACGTGTCCTGCGATACACCAACAATCTCTCGCACGGTACGCTTTTGCATCCTGGATGCACGTTCCCAGTCGGCAGCGCGACCCCACTACTCCGCACCGTATTGCAGCAACGAATGCACTGTCGCATAATAACATGCACGCACTTCGGCCCCCGACACCACACGCGCAACCCTACCCAATGCAAAACAAGCACTGCCCAAATTGCCACATATTTTATTGATATGGGCTTCCCACTTAAGGCCTCTATCAATCTCGAATCCCAAGAAAGTGGTGTTTTCCACCTGACAAATAGTCACGACGCCCGCAACAACAGTCATCGGCTTTAGTGGCCGTCCGGACAAGTCGAAGTGGATAAAGTGAGTCTTTGTCAGGTCGAGCACAAGCCCATTCATCCGAAACCACAGGGCAGCCGCAGTCGCGCCACAACGTCAACTTCAAGGCGCTCGTGGTGAGAGTGCCGACCTGTATGCTGGAACAGGTGCTTGATGAAAGTTTCTGGCCGCAGGGTGTTTTTTTTTCCGTCGCTTCTGCGGAACTATACCCCAGGAACGCACCAAGACTTAGTGCAAAGGAAGTGAATTTATAAATATGTATTTTTAGGTTAAGGTATTTATCTATGGGCCTATGCAGCCTGAAATAAATGATTTATTAATTATTATTATTATTATTGCAGCATTGAGGTTGGACTCCAGCGCATCGACAGAGCTAGCAGTCAGCACGGCGGTGACATCATCTGCATACATCAGTATATGTCCATGTAGGTGCATATTACATGCACACACACATAACTATAACTACTTATTACTAAGTGAATGTATGAGGTATATTTATGACTCAGTTATCTGTAGAGTTGTGTACCGAGCAGTTGTATTAATCTAAAATATAAAATAGTAAGTCGGAGTTGTGAATATTGATTTGAAGTCCCGGAACCCAGTACACATACCTGAAATATACACCACCTTTCTGATACATACCAAAATGCTCAGACCCTACATTGGTGACCCCGACGTGATGTAATTGTATTTGTGTTTGTTTAAATCCAGTAATTTTGGGGTTGTTTTGGGTTTTTTTTTTATTGATGCAGTTCGTACACCCCTACAAAAACCTTACGTTACCGTGTGCTAGAAAAAAAAAAGTTTTTGTTATTCAATTACCAACTAGAGTTTCAACTGTGTCTGAAGATAGACTTAAACCTGCATACACGTTAAACGAAGCGGATTCAGATACTAATGTATTTCCGAGTAGAGATATCACAAAAATAAAGAAAAGTGAGCCCACCGATAAACCGCGTTACTACGAAAAGCGGTAGTGGTTAGATTTCTAAAACGTTCTATTAAATTAGAACTAGGTATTTTTACCTAAAATTTATTTCTCTACATTTTTTTTTAATTTTAATATACACGTTTACATCTTATAAACAATTTTTTTTTTCTATATTAATATTATTGTGCTTATCAGTGTCAAATGCAACATTGCACACTATGCAAGTAAATTTGCGAAATGCAACTTTGCAAAATTGTGGTTGCGAAAGTTAATGTAATGGTTTTCAACTAATATTTGAATTTATTATATTCTTTGTATTTGTGTACGAGGTCGTCAGGACTTTGGCACTATTAACTTAATTTTAATTGTCTCGCTATTAAACCATGGGTTTAATTAATAAAAATAAATAATAATTAATTATATAATATAATAATTATTAATTATTATTATAATTTTATTATTAATCAAAGTAAAGAAGAGAAAGTTATTGTCAATCAGGCGGTAGGGTAAAATTGAGATCATGAAGCAAGCCACTAAGTACGAGATAATCTTATTGGTATGTGCGACCCTATTCGGATTGATTGTTGTGTTTTTCGTGCGTCATTTTGCTAGCCGAACAAAATCTTGGCTCCGCAAACAGGTGAATATAGCGGTTACTTCAGAAACTTTATCCTCAATTAAAGTTAGTAATCCAATACCGAATATGCAACCAGGTGTATCGCAAGCGGCGCAACAAGTTAATGGTATAATATGTAACTTCTGCTATCATTATAATGTGTTTTATCTGGCGTATTTAAATAAAATGTGTGTATTCTAAATGAGTTAAAAAATTTTGTGATGTAATTGTATTTGTGTTTGTTTAAATCCAGTAATTTTGGGGTTGTTTTGTATTTTTTTTGTAAAGGGGGGAATAGTGTAGGTGCATATTACATGCATACACACATATATATGGAGGTATATTTATGACTCAGTTATCTGTAGAGTTGTGTACCGAGCAGTTGTATTAATCTGAAATATAAATTAGTAAGTCGGAGTTGTGAGTATTGATTTGAAGTCCCGGAACCCAGTACACATACCTGAAATATACACCACCTTTCTGATACATACCAAAATACTCAGACCCTACATCCACTACTGACCGCGCGGAAACAGTATGTTGGAGACTGATGAACCCTGCGCTACCCACTAGGGACTTCAACGGGTCTGACTGGATCGCACCTCCACAGCCCACCACTATTTGATGTCCGCATTAATTCTGTCATCAGTGCATGAGCTGTGCCGTTTACGCCATAATGGTTTAGTTTCTCAGCGAGTATGGCGTGGTCCGCTACGTCAAATGCCTTCGACAGGTCGCAGCATAATACTGCTAATTGCACACTCGGCCATTCTACTTCTTGTCTGTCCACAGACATGCTAATACGAATTCACATAATTCACTGTATGTAATTAAGTCTTTAGTACCTAATTATTGTATACCTAACTTATTGTACGCATTGGTAGTAACTGTTAGTGCAATGAGTATTTGAATAATAAATAAATAAATAAATAAGATTGCATACACTTAATACTAACAAATCTTACAGCTAATTAGTTTACATCTTAGTCCAAAGCAAGTTTACAGTGCTCAAGATATATAGATATCAGATCAACGTTAAATAACAATAGTTAGAATGGTAGGTAACACAACAGAATTTCAAACAACTGAATACATAATTTAACATATCTATTAAGACTAATTACCATTAAATACATTCAGACCTCTCTTCTAAACTGAACACTTAAATAAACACACTCACCTCCCCTATGTTGCTTGAGACATATCCGGTCACCTTTTCATGTAATCTGCCGAAGTGGAAGTCTTGATGGGTCCCTCATCCTGAGGATTAACCTTCTCCACATCATATCTATCAAGTCTTTTGATTTTAGTAACTCGGTAGGGCCCTAGATTCTTAGGTTTAAGTTTCATTCCTGCTCCAAACTGTGTTCGCTTTATAGCTACTAACTCTCCCTCCTTGTACTTTATGCTTTCTTTTCTATGTTAATCATAATTTTTCTTATTTTCTTGCTGAACTTGTAGTATTTGTTGCTTAGCTTGTTTCCTTAGCTCTTCCCTATTATGCTGGTAGCTGTCTCGCTCTTCTTGTTTAATAATTCAAAAATTTGGACATCCTCCTGTCTTTAAACGGGATATTATCCCACCCACACGCCCACCACTGCGACTCCTGTGACGCCAGGATCTACAGCGGTAACCAACTGAAAGGCACCGTGCATGACACACGGGCAATCCCAGGGAGAGTTACAATTGTCTTGGAACCCGTAACGAATTTAATCAGAAGTATATAGTTGGAGTTGGAAAATCCTCCTGTCTTCTCATCTTTCTTCCAATTAGTCTCACTTGAGTCTAGAGTGACTAAAATCATATTACGGGACCGAAGATGTTCCATTACAGGTCTTAATAATTTAGTAAACCCGAAGGGTGCTGTTGATAACCCAAAGGGCAAACAATTGAATTTGTATAAAATATCATTAAACATAAATTTTATGTATTTTTTATGTTCCTCGTGAATTGGAATGGAATAATAGGCATCTTTCAAGTCGATAGTGCCCATGTAACAATCTTTTGTTATTAGTTTAGCTGCCGTACGGAAATCTTCCATTTTAAAATGAAACGTACGAACAAACCTATTCTTCTTCTTCTTCGTCGTGTCGATGGCTGAGTCGAATTTTATTTTGACTTGCCATCGTGGTGAAAGGATTAGCCAATTCGCTTTGAAGAGCTCGCGAATTGCCCAGGGTGCGCCGGACGTAGGGAATCGTTGTGTACGTCACTCGGGGAGGCTCCTTTCATGCACCCCAAACCTATTTAAACATTTTAAGTTTAATATAAACCTGTAATCCCCGTTTGGCGTTTTATGGAACACCAATATTCAACAGATCTTTAATACATTTTTAGAAATGTTTTAGTTCTAATTTTGATTTTAGTATTCTATGTAAGGAAACAACGGCTTGCTATTTCGTACTGACATTTATTGCCTGACATTTCATGGTTCATAGACATATACCTAACGCTATCATACTCCATACACATACTCAACAGTATTGTATTAGGACAACCTTGACGTATAGGTACAGATATTAAAGGTATCTTATACACAACTATCCAAGAGCAGTACGATGGCTCCGTGTTGTTTGTTAATAAGTTAATAATTTGATAAAATAAGACTTTGTAGTGTTATAAATACGTTTAAAGTGTTTGGTGAACGATTATAAAGTTGCACAAATGGAGTGCAGTGATAATTCAACGGATTTTTTTGGATTTAGGACATAAAATATTAGTGAATATTGAGTGACTGTTTATGCAGGACGGTTAACGACGCGCGAACCGCGAGCGCGCACCGCTCTCTTTCACACTTGACGCGAGTGCGTCTATCCATCTCCTTCGCGCGGTCATTGGATGAACTTGAATTTGAAAATGATTTGTTTTGCTTGCAACAACAAAATTGAATGTGAGCAGCTGCTTAAATGTACAGGATGCAAAGTGGACTTCCACTATTTTTGTGTAAATATCACCTCTGCCCGATATTTGGAGAAGCAGTCTCAATTAAAGAGCAAGTTCAAGTGTGATTCATGCTCGAACATAACGGAACGCGTACGAGTAACTGATGACACTCCAGTACGAGGAATGAACAGGAGATCAGATGTGATGGGAATACAAGAAACTAATCAGCCTATGGAGAAGAATAGCAACATGCAGGTCATTTCGTTAGTTATACAAGAGTCAATTCGAGATAATATGACAGGTTTGTTAGATATGGTTAAAGATTTTATTGCCTCAAACTTGCATGCATTGGAAACTAAAATCATTAACGAGTTTAAGACTACGGTATCGGATTTGGCACTTGAAAACTGTCAACTGAGACGAGACCTGAATTCTACCAACCAGAAATGTGCCAGTTTAGAAGAGGAAATTAATATTCTCAAATCTGACAGGAATAAAATAATTAACCAGGAGATGCATACTATAAGTGATGAAACAAAGTTGCATTGTTTACCAGCTCAAGTGGTGTCCAATAGATCAAAGGTTTCGTCAAAGATTAGAAATACTGTCAAAATTAACCAGTTACCGGTGCCCCCGTCATTGCTACCCGAACCTGGCGCTGACGACGTCCGGGATGCTGTGGTGACCGCGCACTCGTCTGACGTGCCACTCGAGCGCCCCGCAGCGCAGCGGCAGTCACAGTTACCGTTGCCGGCAGCTTCTTATGCGAGTGTGACCAAGAGCATGACAGCAGCGGAAACTTACAATAGTTGGACAGAGGTAAAAAGAAAAAATCCGATTAAGAGAGGTGGAAACAGTTTGGTTGTATCTATAAAAGCAATTGAACGAAAGAAATACCTGCATGTCTGGAGGTTAGATAAAACCACAACCGAGGAGAATTTATTAGAGTATGTAAAGAATTTACTAGGAGATAGCTCGGAAATAATGATTGAGAAACTGAAACCTAAGACTGGAAGAGACTATGCGTCATTTAAAATAGGAGTAATAGAAAGTAACTACAATAAACTATGTGACTCTAAAGTATGGCCTCTAAATTCAGAATTCTGTGAATGGATTTTTTTTCGACGCTCAGCTGCAAAGTCACCACAAGTACAATCGGAAACTTAGTACAACGCTTACAATTTTATACCAGAATGTTAGAGGACTCAGAATGAAGACGTCAAAATTCTTATCATTACTGGAATCTTCAGCGTCGGATTTATTTGCGATCACTGAAACTGGCTGTAATGAGTCCATCTCTGACGCTGAACTAATATTACCAGGATACAGAATATTGCGATGTGACCGAGCAGATGGGCGCAAACAAGGCGGCGTGATGCTCGTGGCCACACCGAGGTTTGAACTTCGACAGGTACAAACACCAGATAATATTGATATAAATAAGTATAAATTTGAATTAATTTGTGCCACCGTTTATAAGCAAAATAGGTTTCTGTTCACTTGCTGTGTTGTGTATATTCCACCACGAACTAACGAAGACGAGTACTTGTTAATGTTTAGAATATTAGAATCAATATGTATCAAATACAAGAATAATGTGATAATATTAGGTGATTTTAATTTATTTTCATGCAATAGTAATATTGGTAATTGTTATGAGTATTTTGTGGCCTATTGTGAAGTCGTTCAATGCAATGGGGTACCGAATTGTAATAACAGACAGCTAGACTTGGTTTTGAGTGGGCGTAATGGCGTAACGGTTCTTGCAGAGCCGGAAGGGTTGCAACCAGTGGATACATATCACCCACCGCTCGCGGTCGTCGTCGAAGTCGCCGCAACTCCCTCGCTCGCGCCCTCACTCCCACCGTCACCCGCGCCCTCGCCGCCAATGTCGTCTCCAACTGACACTATCCAACATCGTCATGAATTACATAAACAGTGGAACTTTGCTAAAACTGATTATTTTCAATTTCATGGCTTAATTTCTACAATAGATTGGAATGATTTCTATAGTTTAGACGATCCTGATTTAGCTTTAAATTTGTTTTATGATAAAATAACGGAGACTTTTGACTCATGCGTACCTCTTAAACAACAGAATTTAAAAACAATCAAACGTATATATCCGGTGTGGTATACATCCGGTATTATTAAAAATATAGGTAAAAAACACAATTTACATAAGCAATATAAAAAAAGCAAGTCACCCACTGACTACGAGGCGTTTGCGCGGTGCAGGGCGAGAGTCAAAGCGGAAACTAAGGCAGCGCATGATTGTTATCGTGACCGCGTACAGCAGAACCTGACTTTGGACCCTAAAGCTTTTTGGAACTATATGAGATTTAAAAAAGGTAACACTAATCAAAATAAATTAATTAAAAACGGATATGTTCTCTCAGATCACGAATGTGCAGTTGAGTTTGCACATTTTTTTCACTCAGTGTACAGCATGAAGCCGGCGACTCTGGATGTTGAGACAGCGAGTGCTTCGGGGTCTCAGAGTGGCGCTGGTACTTGGACGCACCTTGGCCGCCTCGAGCGGTCAGAGGTGCGACGAGCGCTCGCGCGCCTTCCTGCCAAACGTTCGGTGGGACCGGATGGCATACCTCCTTTTATATTTAAAGACTGTGGAATGACATTAGTGGATCCATTGTTACATTTGTTTAACATATGTATTGCAAAGACGAAGTTTCCCGACAGATGGAAACTAACGCGAGTGGTACCCGTGCCAAAGGGTAAAGTATGTAGGGAAGCTTGTGATTATCGACCAGTGGCTATTCTTTCAACACCCGCAAAAGTATTTGAGGCGGCTATTCATAGCAACTTGTACACACAGTTGAGCGGGCATCTATCTGAAGCCCAGCATGGCTTCCGCCCGGGAAGAGGAACGACTGGTAATCTGCTCAATCAGATGGTGACTATTCTTCCGGCAGTCGATGCTGGCCTGCAGGTGGATGTCGCATACCTAGACTTCCGGAGGGCGTTCGATACAGTCGATAATGATGTCTTGCTCTTTAAGCTAGCTAACATGGGTTTTACTCCGCACACGCTAAAATTCTTCGCAAGTTATCTACGCGACAGATGTCAATTTGTCGATTGTGGCGGATGTCATTCTGAGCCTTACTACACAAGATCAGGGGTGAGTCAAGGCAGTAATTTAGGACCGTTACTTTTTATTCTCATGATTAATGATTTGCCAAAAATAGTTGAGGTATCAACATGTCTTCTCTTTGCTGACGACCTCAAGCTGAGCATCGTGATTAGAGACGAGACAACAGATCACTACTTATTACAGCAGGATTTAAACAATGTAATAAATTGGAGCAAGGAAAATAAGTTATACTTTAACGTTAAGAAATGTTCGATATTGTCATACACTCGTGCACGCAGCCCTAGTAATTACACATATCACATGGAGGGGCAACCTATACAGCGTGTTACGGAGGTCAGAGATCTAGGTATCCACTTTACAGCCGACCTAACTTTTAGGAAACATATTGTGGAGGTTTGTAAGAAAGCTTACCGTAATCTTGGATTCGTTCTTCGCCAGGCTACTGACTTCACTAATATAGGTGCTTTAAAGGCTTTGTATGAAGCATTGGTTAAGAGTCATCTGGAATGCAATGCGGCTATTTGGAGTCCAAACGAAGAGAAGTACAAAATAATGTTGGAAAGAATTCAGAACAAATTCGTTAGATTCATTTATTTAAAATTATACAGGGTGTATCCGGGATATCCGTTGTTATATCCAACATTGTTTTTACTTGGTATGGTGGGCTATTATAAATTGGAAGCGAGACGTGAAGTAATGCTTGCTACCTATTTATTTAAACTTCTACGTGGGAAAGGTCATAATCCAGCAATACTGGGTGAACTGAGGTTGTGCGTACCAGATGAGTATGTGGGGCGGCGGCGGCGACCGCAGATGTTAGTGGTACCAACAGCACGCACCAACCTTTTGAAGCAAGCGCCGATATCGCGAGCACTGCGCACGCTTAATGCGGTGGGCGCACAGGTTGATTTGTTTCACTGTTCATTGGACGACTTCACAAGGGCAGCTTATTGTATACTTTGCTATGATAAGTTATAGATTTGATAATAGTTTAATTTTTAATGTATGAATGTTATTTTTTGATAGTTGAAATGTAAAATGTTAATTAGATATTTAAGTAGGTACTAGATATATAATAATTTAAATTTATTATATTATTTTATATATTCTTATCTATCGCATTAGGTTTAAGTTCCTGTTATGATAGTTTAAGCTGTGGTAAATAAATAAATAAATAAAATAAATAAATAAATAAAGAGTGAATAATGCTGCTGTCGCTTATTTGTGTCCAAGCGGAAGTAAAGTGACTTAATCGACCAGCATATACCTTATCTAAATCCTCGCTGACTGACGGAGGCGCTGCGTAGGTGACGAACGCCGCGGAGCTGTCGTTGCGTGGTGGGACCGCGAGGCGCCACGCCTGTGGGCTGTTGTTGCCGGAGTATGTCGCGCCCTGGTTGCAACCGTCCTCTGGCTCTGTATCCGGTGCTGGGCCCTCATGTTTAAAGACTGCTTATTGTTATAATTTTTTTTTTATGAAATTTGTTATTGTTTGATCGTTGTTGCTTTAATTCTGCCCCTGACTTTAGTATAATTTTTGCTAATCTTAGTTTTTCAGTTAAATCACAACCAAAGAGATGGTTATCTCGTTTAGTTTCTAGTAAAGTCTCTTTTAATATGTTATTAGTGGTAGAAATAGCAAAATTGCGCCTCATAGTGGTCTCACTATGGTGTATATCTGCCAAGAGGCGGCTAGCGTCACTAATATTTTGTAATATAGGTGCGCATGAGCTCATGGATACAAGTTTATCTACTGCTCGGCCCTAGGCAGCAAGTGCTATACCTAGTTGTTTCTGTTTTTCATACATTTTTCCATCCCGTTTTACCATTGAGTCAGGGATGGCCGCTTTTACTTCCGCATTTAATACAGGCGGTAAAAGAAGGCTGCAGTTACCAGGAATTGTGTAATCTTTAAATAGTTAATCTTTAAATCTGACCAAATATAAATTTCGAACAACTGTACTACAATGGCTTAGCGCGAAAAGTTATGATGATGTTGAGAACATTTTAATGAAAAAAGATAATTATGTATGAATATGTATGTAATTTATGTCACATGCACGCACTAACACACACACACAAACCCGCACGCACTTACACACACACACACACACACACACACACACACTCACACACACACACGCACTCATGCAAACCCACACTTTTGAATTTTTGTTACATTAATAATATTATTATGATACTGTATAACATGACATATTTAAGTACCTAATCATAAGGCGAAGACACTAGCTCCTGAAATACAGTTTTTACTAGTTCAGGGGTTAGGGAATTCAAACCACCTGTAAAAAGTTTATGTCAATAAATCATATTTTATTATTATTATTTTTTTTTTAGTTTTTCTTTTATATCTTTAGACAGGCATATGGATAATATATCCTGCCAGCGAGAAGCAATATCTTTATGAATATTAGGTCCCAATTCTATGTCTGTCTTTGGAACATCACCTAACATTTGAAGAATGTCTTCGTCCAATGTCGGGTCCTCGGGTAATTCCTGTGGCTCGGTGTCCGTTTGAGGCAGTGTTGTGGCATGGATCAATGATGCGTCCGTTGCAGGTGTGGGTGTAGGCTCGGCCGAGGATTGGGTTTTGGACGGCATCTCAGATGAACCTGCGCCTTCGTCGTCGTACTCTTCGTACATGGGAATGTGCACTCGCATCACATGTGGATCCGAAATCTGTAGTAGATATGCATATATTATTGTATGAGTGAAGACATATGATCAGATATCATACATTTCGCATCACTTGTATGTACAGGAATATAACTAAGGAGTTCTATCCTTTGTCGTGACAGAAAAGAGCCTGTTGTTCAGTTCGCATCACCATGTAAGGTTAAAATCGCGACAGAGAGAACCCTGGTGGTAAACTCGCATAGCTTGATTTGCGTAAAACACAAGGCTTTTTGCAGAAAAATAATTAGGTATTAAAAAATATGCCTTTGTAGGTAGGTGATTGTGAAATACCAACAGGTCGACTAAACCTGATGTTAGCTCGTGTCGCATTGCGATTGAGAAAAAATCTACCCACGATAACAATTGTAAATGGTGAATATTATAAAATGTGTACGTTAATAACCATATTCTATCAAAGTTAATATGGATTACTAACCTTTTTTTTCTTCTTCGGAATCCGAATCGGTGAAACAAACGCGTCGGCGTCGGCGCCGGTTACGTCTGACGAGATCCTCTTCTAACCTCACGATCTTTTCGCGAATAGCATCTCCTTTCGTTGAACTTTTTCTTTTACTCATTATTTAACACTTTCTAAAACTATTGTAACAATCTTTGTGTGATCCGCAAAGATTTGTTCTGACTCTGGGTGTGCTTTGTGTATGTGAAATGTATGTTTGTGAACACCCCCGCAACACAGGAGTTATTCCTAGTGCGGGTGTCGTTTTTAAAACAAAAAGATAAAAAAAAAGATAAGAAAAGAATCATCAAAGATGTTTTTCGAAATGTTGAAGAACTGAAAGCTTTACTTGATAAATGTAAAGCTATCGTTACCTATTTTAGACACAGTACATTAGCCTCCGAAAAACAAAACAATTCAACGAGACCTGAATAAAAAGGAATTGAAATTAATACAACATGTTAATACCAGATGGAACAGCTCGTTACATATGCTGAGTCGGATAAAGGAAGTGCGGGACGAATTAACGCTGGCTCTTAATCAAAATCCTAATGCACCACCGAACCTAACTGCAGATGAATACACTTACTTATTTTTATTTTTTATTTTTATTTTATTTTATTTATTAGGGATAAACAAACAGTTACAACATTAAGAGTAAATTCAAAAATTTAACAAATTAAACAGTGATTAAATGTGCACTCACAACGTTATCCACAAAATATAAGTGAAAAATTGGTGACATTTTTGCAACTTAAAATTAAATAATAAGAATAAAAGAAATGCAAACAATAGGCCAAGAATGCGAACACCTCCAGTTATTCCTTAATTTGCTTGATATTTTCTATTAATGTAGTTCTAAATACGTTAGCGCGCATGGCAAATATATCTAAATCTGTAAAATTATCATTATAATTTTGACACAAGCGTCGCAAGGGTGCTCGAACTCCAGCATTAGTTCTGCAGGGTGGTACAGCAAACAATGGACGTGTGCGCACTTGTCGCCTTATAACAGTTCTAGGAACAATGTAGCTTAAACTACTAGTTAACTCAGTGCAGTTATACCTATTACCACAAATATCATAAAGAAGCATCATTTCTAGGAACAAACGTCTGGATTTTAAGCACATGACATTATAGTTTTTAAGTAGGTCCTCATAAGTTGCGTTACTTTTAGTACATCTAAAGTGCATTGATTTCAGGAATTTACGTTGAACCATCTCCAGATTGTCAACGTATATGTTATAAAGAGGGTTCCACACCGCCACGGCATATTCCAGTTGTGATCTGACCAAAGATTTATACAAATGGATATATGTATGTGCGTTCCTAAATTCAAGTGTAGACCTCATCACGAACCCATACATACGATAAGCTTTCTTTATAATGGTCTCAATGTGCTGATCTAGATGAAGCTTATCGTCGAGCAAAACTCCTAGGTCACGTACGGTAGACGATTTTGATAGAACTACATTATTAATATGATAACTATTTAAAATTACATTTCTGTTCTTTGTGAATGAGATACTGACACACTTAGAAATACTTAAATTAATTTTATTATCTATGCAGTATTTGGCGAGTCTGTCTATATCTTCTTGAAGTAAATGGCAGTCTATTGGAGTTTTGATAGCTCTGTAAAATTTTAAATCGTCTGCGTATAATAAAAATTTTGAATATTTAAAACAGGTTCCAATGTCATTTATGAATATAATAAACAACAGAGGTCCTATTATCGAGCCCTGGGGCACGCCCGACGTAACAGTCACAGTAGCAGAGTGGAATCCCTTAATCACAACTTTCTGAGTTCTGTTGGTAATGTACGAGGCAAACCAGCGGAGCAAATTTCCCCTTATTCCGTTGTACGCGATTTTGTGTAAAAGTAATTCATGATCCACCCTGTCGAACGCCTTCCGAAAGTCTGTATACACGGTATCTATTTGTGTCTGCTGATCCATATTTTTAAATAGATAATCTACAAATGTAAGTAAATTAGTTGTGGTAGATTTACTTTTAACAAAACCATGTTGTTGATCGATAATTATTTTATAAATAGTCGAGTGTATAGCATCATGTACAAGTCTCTCAAAAAGCTTCGACAAGGTGGACAGAATAGAAATAGGGCGGTAATTTTCTACGTCTTGTGTTGAGCCAGATTTATGAACAGGCGTCACATGGGCAGTTTTCCATAATTCAGGAAAGATGCCTTGGGAGATGCATTTATTGTAAATAATATTTAATGGAATACAAATGCTATCAGCCGTACGCTTTATGAAATAGGGAGGCAAACCGTCAGGCCCAGAACCTTTGGAAGTATCGAGAGCTCTCAAAGACCTTAGGACCTGAGCCGGAGTAAAAGAAATGTTGCTAATAAGAGTGCATTTGTCTGAGATATCTTCTGTCGACGACCATTGACGGCTATTAAGTGTGGAAGGTTCATATACTGAGTGGAAAAAATCCATGAACATATTGCATATTTGAACTGGATTACTAGACTTCTGATTGTTGTAAGTCATGGTCGATGGCACGCCTGTGTTACCTTTCCGATTAGAAATATATCTAAACAAGTGTTTTGTATTCTTTCTGATGTTATCCTCTACGGAAATTATGTAACGTGCGTAAGTAGCTTTACACTCCATGGAAAATCTACGTCGCAGGAAAGAAAACTGCTCGTAGTCTGAAATGTTATTATAAGTTTTCCACTTGATCCAGGCTTTATTTTTATTTTTAAAAATACGGATAAGTGAATTAGAAAACCACACGGGAAATTTCGATGTTTTTTGTTTACATTTCGGAGTGTACATTTTAATATAATTAAATAAAGTGTCGTAGAAGGCCGTTACGCATTCATCAGCTGATAATTCAGAAAAAATGACATCCCAGTTAACCCTGCTCAGCTCCTCGTTTATAAGCTCATAGTTAGCTTTATAATAATTATATTTGATCACATAAGCATGTTTAATAGTTTTAACTACGCACTTGTATTGAATAATGGCATAAAAAGGTGGATGCATTTGGTCAATAGGTACTAAAGGATTTGGTGGTACATGAATTGAGCAGCCTGTATTACTTATAATTAAATCCAAAATACGGTTACATGAATTTTTAATGAAATTGAATTGAGAAGCGCCAAGCAAAGACATAAAATTGTTCAAATTTCTATGAGTACTCGTCGAAGCTTGAAATGTCAGAGCATTGGGGAAGTTACCAATAGTTGAAAGCCAGTCTGTGTTAGGTAAATTGAAATCTCCTAGTAGTATAACTTTATTGAAGGCGTGTGCATCCATCAAATGTTGAACAGTATCAAAGTGCGAGACATATACTTCGTCTGGGCAGTTAGGAGGAATGTATACTGCACTAACCAAAAAAGGGCCCTGTGCATCACCTGGCAGCTGTATACAGACATTTTCAATTTGTTTATGACATGGGAAATGAAGAGGTACAGCCTGCGAGCGCAGATGTTTCAGTATTGCTATGAGGACACCACCTCCTTCCTTCTTACCTGAGGCCTCACGGTCCCGGTCGCAACGATAAACTTCGTAGCGCGCGTCTATAAATTCAGTATCGTGTATATGAGGGGTCAGCCAAGTCTCAGTCAAAACAATAATGTCGTAGCAATTAGAAAGTATGTTCATGTGTAGTATATTAAGCTTCGAACGCGTTCCCCTGCAATTCTGGTAGTAAACTGTTAAACTATCCATTACAGAGCCGTTTACTACATACGAGTGATATATGTATAGTAATTACCATTATTTTCATGTTATACAGGTGAATTATTATAAAAATCCAGACTAGAATTCTCGAAAATATGAAGATTGTCGCGTGGAATATTTGTAGTGCCAATAGGTATAACTGCAGTGTATTTTTATAAATAGAAAAACAAGAAATCCTTATATGCAAATACATGATAAAATTTTTGATTGTTATTTGTGTTAAGTAAATATTTTTATGAAAACGTAAGTTATTGTTTGGATTGACGATTATTAGGCTTAATTTTGGCGATATCCTTAATTGAACGTATCGCAATCGCAGGTTCCGAGTCAATCTCTCGCACAAGGATGGTAGAGTGCTTGACCCAGATGTATTTATAGTTATGTTTTCTGACCGCGTCACGTGCTTGCCGAAATAACTGCTTTTTTTTCAGTGTGAGATGTTCATGCATGAATATCGGTTCAACGGCACCAGAAAAACCCAGCTGGTTAGCATTCAACCCTTTTGCCAGTCGAAAAGAACTCAGTATATTATCCCTGAGAATGCGAGAACTTAACTTGACTATTATATTCTTCGGCATTTTATTGTCTTTATGAGCATGAGGTACTCTATGAATGGCTAATACATCTTTTTGAGTCAGAGGAAATTTAATTTGGGTGCAGATTGTATCCATGAGAATCAGGAGGTTTTCATTCCGTTTTTCGGGGACATTGCACAGCTCCAGATTACTCTGTCGGGCTTGTTCTTCCATGGAATCAATTTTGGCCTCCAGACTACTTATAGTGTTTTGCATAGTCTCTACGCAGGAATTGCTACTGCTGGTTGAGTCTAGTTTGTTCTTGAAGTCTTCCTGCTGGTCCATCGTAAACTGAACAGATTTTTGGATAGACGTTATTTCTTCTGACAGCTCATGCTGCTTAGTTTCTATTTTGCTGACACGACTATCTAGCTTATTTTGATCCAACCGCAGGATATTAATTTCGTTTTTGATATCAATTGTTACTTGAGATATTGCGGCGAGATCGGTGCGGATGCTAATAATATTTTCGGTTAATCGAGTCAACGCATTGTTCATATCACCACGCATATCCTCAATTTTATCGTTAATATTCAGAGATAATGCTTGAATAGCTTCAGTAATCTCGCATTCCGGTTGTTTACGCTTCCTTTGAGTAACATTTTCTGCAGTAGTAGTATCTGAAATATCAGGAGCAGAAGAAAACTTCGACGACGGTGTTCGCTGCATGTTTATTATTAAAATTATTCAGCAATACGTAAAGTGTAGAAATCCTTATTTGCGGTGGCCTATTTGAAGCGGCAATTCTCATGTGTCGGTGGCGCAGCGGTGTAAGCATGCAGCTCGGACGCAAAACGCAGGTGATCGATGGTTCGAACCTCAGTGGTCGGCGCAGCGTCTTTTTCCGATTTCAAATAAATATTGTGTATGTTCAATTCACAAATCTCTTCACTCACCGGGGTCCGAGCAGGATGGCGCAATACAACTTCCAATATGGCACCGGTAGTATATGGGCCTCTCCACAAGATAGTAAGAGAGGTACCGATGTCCAGACAATAGCCGAGACCACAAATCAAATAAATAGAATTTCATACAGGCAAAAATAAACTGTCACACCACTACTCTGAACGAAGTTCAACGGACGAATGACTTAGGCGAAATCGAAAACATATTTAAGCCCATTGAATCTGCAACAGAAGCCATATCTGGTAAAGTATATACTACATTATCGTTAATAATTTCGCTAGTAAAAGGAATCTTACTACATTTTGCTAAGCTGGAAAAGGAACCGATGTCAAATTTTGCAAAAATTGTCCTAGAAAGTATAAAAATCAACGCTGTTAAATCCAAATTTAAAAAAATGGTATTTAGAACTGACTCTGATGTCGATCAGGAAGTTCAATTTGTCCAAAAAGAGTATGCATCGTATTTGGCATCATTGGATAAAACATCATCCCCACCGTGCGCAGATGGAAACGAGGAACTAGAAAGTTTATCAAAGGGAATAAATAGTAGTTCCGAACGAAAAGTCAAACGAGCAAGGCAAAATGTTGAGAAATCCATCATACCCAGGTCTTGTTATCCCATAGAGTATTGGTCATTCAGTCAAAGTACTTTATTGTTTCAGTTGATAAATTTATTGTGATGTAGTTTGAAAATATCTTGTGTTATTTTTCTGTTGTGTATTTGTGTAATTGTGTGCCCGCGGTGTTAAAAATAGAACTTTTTATAAATATTCAAGATGATGTTAAAACTAAAATAGAAAAAGCTTCGTCTAATTTTAAAAAATGCCCGAAAAATCGTCTTACCGTCTCATATTTTGAAACACGTAAGAAAGTTTAGAGCAACTATGGCAAATTTTCTCTAATACTCATATGAAAATTTTAAGTGAAATTAAGAAATCTGAATTACATAGTTCTAAATATTATAAACATGGGGAGGGATTATGATGAGGTGGAAGAACTATATATTAATTTCAAAAGTACTATTAAAGAACTGGTTAGAAAAACTAACATTAAAGACCCCAAGTTGAGCCCTAGCACCAAAGAATGTAATGATTTTCGTTTACCAGAAGTGGAACAGAACAACTGGACGTCCACGCCGAACAAACGTCGACAAAGACAGAAGATTAGTGGAGAGAGCCCGGAACGATCATTTTATAAACACGCAAAATTTAGGAATTGAATTTGGTGTATCGCAGGCCACAACTAGACGACGATTTCACGAGCAAGGATTACATAATAGAATACCCGCCAAGAAACCGACCTTTACGCCCAGGCACAAAGCACAGCGTTTAGAGTTTGCACGACGGTATCTAGATTATAATTTTGAAAAAGTTGTTTTCATGGACGAAAAAGTGTTTTGTTCAACGGTCGTCTTTCTTTGTGGAGGTTGAATAATACTAGATACGACGAAAAAAACGTATTACCTGGTCACAGAAGTGGACGTATTTACACTTGGGTTCTGGGGTTGGATGTCCCAAAGTAGTCCGGGAGAATTAGTAGAAGTTGGCGGCAGAGTTAATGGCCAAAGTTATAGGAACATCCTTAATGATGTCTTGTTGCATACGGGGCCGAGAATTTTATCCCAATGAAACAATCCGCTTCATACAGGATAACAGTTCTGTTCATAATTCTCGGGTCGTGACAAATTATTTAAATGAGACAAGAGATTTAGAACGATTTTTTTTTCCCCCACGTAGTCCTGACTTAAATCCCATAGAAAATTTATGGGGCAAAATGATACAACTATGGGATAATACTGCAATAAGAACTACGGAAAACTTGAAGAGACACGTTGAAAACGTATGGGAGTCGTTAAGAGGAGATAGATTTTGTTGTAATGCGGTGCAATCCATGCGTCAGCGGCTTAGTGACGTCATTATTGCTGAGGGTGGATATACACGTCTTTGATTCTTTAATATATTTATAAACAATTTTAATAAAATAAAATCTTGTTTTTTGTGATTTATTATCTTATCCTGAAATTATGTGATAGCGCCCACTGCTACGCTCCGCTTGAATAGTTTTGGCTTGTTTACACAATGAGTATTGCACGCACGCCGCCCAAAGGCTTATCTGTATCGGAAACAGATTTAGTATTACGCATGTCTGATGACCGAGGAATTTCACCACAGAATGTGACTGTTAGAAACGTCAGTAAGCGAGCGCGTTTGAACGATGATGCCATTTCAGACCCACAAAAAAGCGATAAGGATGATATCAAAGAACTTTTGATAACGCTGATTGAACAACAAAACCGTCGGCTTGACACAGTGGAAAATTGTATGCGTGAGATAAAAGATCAGCATTACCATAACTTCGATTGAGAAAAACATCCGTGACATTAAGTCTCAAAACAAAGAAATTCAAGCCGTCAATAAAGACATAATTTCGAACCTGGACTTAAGACATCGAAAAGAAAATTGATAATATCGAAGGCGAACGAAATAAGTGCTCTGCGCAACTTCTGTCGTTAGAAGAACTTATATATACAAAGAAACATAGAGAAGAAAAAATTTGAACAATTTGTTAACATCAAGGATCATATGGAAAAACATCCTACCTACAATTTCATTTCTGAGAAATATACGACAGAAATTAGGGCAGTGGTAGCAGACTTCGAAAATCGCTTTGTCACACAGACTGTACAAGTTGGGAAAAATTAGAGTCCATGTAAGTACAATAATAAAAGATTTTTAGCTAACGGAATTGTAAAACGTTTAGTGAATCAAAAGTCTTTAACTCGAGAGTCCGCAACAGATATTAAAAACCTTCTTAATACAACCACAGATTGTTTGAAGGCAATAAAAAATTTAAATATAAATTTTGCATCATTTTTAACTATACATTTAGTTAGGTAAATAAACAAAAGTCATAAAAAATACGTTTTACTACACTTTTTTTTATGACTCAAAATCATAAGTAACGGCGTAGTATGCCGTTATTAATGATTCTGAGTCATTCAAATCAAGTACTAATGGTCCTTAGTACATCATTCTCAAAGGCGCCGATAATTTTCAAACCGTGAACATTACTTATTTGCCGAAAATTTACAAAACAAGCATCTAACGTCATTTCCAACCCGACGATGAATCATACCTCTGCGGATAAATATTAAAATATTACGTAACAAGACGACCATAGTGCGTTTTTGAAATATAAATCATAATAACTATAAAACATAGATTTACAAGCGCTAAATCTTTTAAAATGGAATTATTATATTATATGTAATAGTTATTTATGGTACAAGTGAGAAAACTTTTCTATTTCTGTTGTGAGTGCCAATTTTAAATCTTGAGCCTGCGAAGTAGTCTTAAATTGAATCACGAGCGTAGCAGTGATCCTAATAAAGACTACATCGCAAGCGAAAGATTTTAAGAGGTCACGAACTGGAAATTAAATATTTCTAAAATTTAATTTCCAGTTCGTTCTTTCCATTAAATTCTTATAAAAAGTAAATTGTGTACTAACCTCTGTCGTTTTGTTTCAGCATACAAGTGACATTATCGAAAATACGCCATCTCCACGGCAAAATGCCCGCCACATAGGTCGACCAATAAGTAAAACGGTATTAGCGTCTGACGAAAGCGACAGCGCAGTCGTACAAAATAATATCTTCGAAGTGCTGTCTGATGTAAGAACCTTCATATATATATGCCATTATAAAACGAATTATGATGTAAAATTGATTGATAGTACTAAGTGGAACGTCATGTATCTTCTCTCTTCCAGATAGATAATGTTTCTTAAAATATCAGCCCAGCACATGAAAATGACAACGATTTAGTTGTGTCCCTTGAAGATGACTTGAATTTATCGGTAAGTTCCTTCATAATATAAATGATTTCTTAGGGCTTTATTTTACGAAACTTTGTATGATTACTATTATTTATTTTACGATACTTATTATTTATTTTACGATACCTTACCTGTTTTTCATACTTGTAGGATGATTCGGTTGCTGATCCTGACTGGAAGAATCCTGAGGACTTAGTTACAGAAAATATAGAAATCGATAGAGTGACACTAAATTATTCCAATCTGAGTCTGTCCCGCCTAAAAAAAGAAAACGGTAAGGTGGCACAAGAGAAAAATAGATACCTATGACCGAAATGCTCAAAAAAGAAATCGAAACACAAAGTTTACCTTACAAAAACTACAAAAAACAGACGCAGCCTCCCAAAGCACCTAAATGCGGAGAGTGCAAATGTAAACTAAATTGCTTATTAAATTTTCCCGAAGAAGATCGAAAGGAAATCTGTAAGTCTTACTGGGCACTAACAGATTACTGCCGACAGAAAGATTTTATACTTATGAATGTTATGGTACAGGAGCCCCAGAGACGTTTCGTAAATGCAATCAGAAAGAGGACTATCTCGTTATTATTACTTTAATAATAAGGAGGACCAAAAGATCAGGGTTTGCGAGAAGTTTTTTAAAAACACTCTTTGTATATCGATTGGTCCCATTAATAAGGCATTTTCAGAAGTAGGAACATCAGCCTCTTTTGTAGGTCAGGACAGACGTGGCAAGCATGAACCAGTCAATAAAACAAAAGAAATAGATGTAGAATTCGTTAAAGAACACATCGAGGCTTTCCTTAAAATGGAGTCGCATTATTGCAGAAAAACATCATCTAAAATGTATTTAGATAGCAATCTTACAATAGCCAAAATGTTTGAATTGTACCAAGAAAAATGTACTAATGCATCTAGAACGCCTGTTTCCATCAATGTGTATCGCAATATTTTTTGTACTCAGTATAATTTAGACTTTTATAAACCCAAGAAGGACCAATGCTTAACGTGCCATAAATATAACCAAGCCAAAGCTGAAAACGTCTCCGACCTTGCTGTTTTTCAGCAAAAGTATGATGAGCACATGTCTTTGAAAGAGCAAAGTCGAAAAGCTAAAGAGTTGGATAAAGTTAGGGCAAATGATGATAATAGCTTTAACTCTATTACGATTGACTTACAAAAAGTTTTGTACTTGCCGACTAGTAACGTTTCTCTACTTTACTACCTGTGTAAATTAAACGTTTACAATGCTACCATTTTGTTTTTGTTACTTATGGTCTGAAGTAGATGGAAAAAAAGGAAGTGATGAAGTGGGAACTGCACTTTATCTTTGGATCCAACTTCTACCTCCAACAGTTACCGAAATATCTATATTTTCTGATACTTGCGGAGGTCAAAATCGTAACCAGTTTCTGTTATGCTTAATGCTATACGTAGTTCAACTTATTCAATATAAAATAGTAATTATATGCCTTTACAGGACACCCTCATCCAATGTCTCCATTTTTCTTCAAAAATTTGATACTCTTTTAACTCGCATATGCCGAAATATACGCAAGAAGATTATTGTTTGTGGTGATGTTAATATCGACCTACTGAAAAGTTCTAAAGATGTAGCAGAATATAAGTACGTGTTAGAAGCGCATAACTTGACAATGTGCATCACGACTCCAACTTGCATAACACATAATACTAAGACTTGTATTGACCACATATCCTCTAACATTGAAAGTGGTACTGCTACTGTACATGACCTAGGACTTTCCGATCACACTGCACAATCATATTCCTGGGCTGTACGAGAACGTCGTGTTCCCACAGTGAAATGGTGGTATGAATTTAAACATGACTACTGCAGTGAAAATCAGGACAAGTTTTTAAATTGTATTGCATGCTTATCATTTGAGGAAGTGTACAACCAAAAATCAGCGGATGAAGCTTTTACAAAGTTTCATGATTTATACAGCCTTTTTTACAATCTTTGTTTTCCCAGTATCAAAGAGCGCGTTTCAAATAGGGATACTAGGAAATCAAGATGGTTAACAAAAGGATTGCAAACTAGTTGCAACACTAAAAGATATATCTACAGTAGATGTAAATTTGTACACAGTGCTCCCTTAAATAATAGATATAAGAAATATAGTAATCTACTACGAAAATGCTTTATACATTCCAAAAAAAATAATTCGACTAAATATATTAATAACGCCGATAACAAGTGTAAAGCTGTATGGAATGTTATAAAGAAATGTACAGTGAATGATGTTAACAATAAATATATCAGCAAAATTTGTGTCAATAATGAATGCTTGACAGATCCTTTACAAATTGCAAATAGTTTCAATAATTTTTTTATTAATATTGTAAAAAATTACATATCAACTAATCTAGAAAACAATATTGTAAATATAGACCAAATTAAACCATAGCATATTTCTAAGCCCTGACTATCATGACGAATTGTTTAGAATTGTAATGTAATTAAAGAACTCAATGGCTGTTGGTTTCGATGGAATTCAAACAAATTTAGTTAAAAGCAGTGTACATTTAATTGTCAATCCACTTTGTCACATGTCATAATCAACTTATCATTAGAACAAGGAATATTTCCCGAATCATTAAAACTCTCGATTGTTAAACCATTATTTAAAAAGGGTGAAAAAAGCCAAATGAATAATTATAGACCGGTAACATTGATTTCTATATTTTCTAAAATATACGAGAAAGTAATGTATGCAAGACTCACAAATTTTATAGATAAACACAATATTATAAAAGATGAACAAAATGGGTGCCGAAAAAACCAGAGTATATCACTTGCCCATGTGTTTGACAGGAAGCGGTGTCTTACTGGCGACAGTTATGGTAGGTATCGAAAGACTTGTAACATCATACATCCAATCACAACAATTGGTCATGTGCATAGATGCACCGGAGTCCACATACCAAAGATCTGACTTCAATGTGTTTGAAGACGCTGAGAAAGCTGCTACAAAACCTTTACTACTTTCTTTATCCTTAATTTCTTCATTTTTCTTCTGAGCACGACAATTCTTAGCGAAATGTCCATGCTTGTTACAATTAAAGAATCGGGGCCCTTTGTTGACCTTTTTACTATTATGAAAATTTTGCTTACTACACTTCTTACTGCCTGTAAGGAACGCAGAGGTCTCTGACTGTATTTCCTGCAAAAGTTTAGTTTTGATGGCGTCTGCTGTGATCTTGATGCTTGAGCTCTCGAGCCCCATAATCATAGGCTTGTATGTGTCTGGTAGACCAGCTAGCATCAATGTACCGAGCCATTCGTCGTCGATACTAAACTTTATGTTTCTGAGCTTGTGTGCCGTTGACATTATTTTGTTGACATAATCGTCCACGCTCCGAGAAGATTCCAACGATGAGGTTATCAAGTCTCTAAGCAACGCCACTCGCCTGTACAAGCCGCTGTCATCGAAGGCCTGCTCCAACCGCGCCCAAACTTCTTTGCATGTGGTCGCATCCTGCACATGCACGTAGTTTATAGGATCTAACAACAGGATGAGCTTCGATTTCGCTTTCGTTTCCTTCTTGGCGACACCATCTGCACCGGTAACACAGCACCACAAATCTTCCAACTCAAAAACGCCTGGACTGCGAACTTCCAGCTTGCGTAATTGTCACGACCGGTGAGCCTGTCGATGTGGAACGGATTGTGACCTGTGTTAGACATCTTATTCGCGTACTTTTCGAGCTAATTCACAAACAGTCTGTTATTTTTAAGCAAAAACCGCATGCCGACGCACGCGCTTTTTCAAAAGGGAAGCGAGAAAAATGGCAACGTCGCACGCCGCACGCGCCGAATGGCGCCAAAACGCATTCCTGACGCCCGCCACACAGAAAGTCACTCACAGCCGGTTTACACAAAGTCCACGTTTATTTCTGCCAACCACGCTCTGCTACCATGTTAGAAGTTTGGCTGACAGAAATAAAACCACGGTTCATTGTGAAAATACCGTTTATATTTTAGCAAGTATCACATCGCGAGCGCACAGATCAGAGAGCTGACAGAGAGAAACAGAGTTGCCAACATCAATATAAAAGTACATAATAGGAATACAAATGGGTGCGTTCCTAATTACCAACAGTAATGAATAAATCAGGTGATTTAGTTGCGGAGGCAGATCTTATTGATGGGGTGTAAAAGTTAAAGGTGAAAACTGTACAGACCTGCCTGCTAACTCCAACAGTGGCTGATGGTGACACTTGGCACAGACGTTTGGGACATCTAAACAGTACAGACATGAATAAAATGAAACAGGGGCTGGTTGATAGATTGAATTATCCAGGTACTTTTACAACTAGGAAATCTAAATGTGAGATATGTTGTGAAGAAAAACAATCGAGAGCACCATTTGGAACAGGAACGAGAGTCACAGAAATACTACAGATTGTTCACCCTGATATTTGTGGTCCTATATTTAAAGTAGAATGAAAAAAGTCAAGTTGTTCCAATTGATCAAAAATCACCCAGGGATCAAAGGTAACAAAGAAAGAAATGGCGCGAAGCATCTAAAAAGTACAGGGAAAAAAATAAAGGTAAGGAAAATCAAACTATGTTACCAGAAGTGGTACTGATTAAAATGCAGAACCAAGAAGACACATCAAGTGAGACGATAACCCAAACAAGTACAGCTGTAGAAAAAAAACCTGTGGATTTATCTACTACTTCAATTTCACAGAAAATACGACACATAAGATACATAGAACAAAAAAGACGATATATATAGATCAGTTCTGTGAGCCCGAATATAAAATACGTTTTGCTTATTTGGTCGACTTTTTTGCGCAAATAAATAAATTGAACCTTCAACTGCAAGGATCAGGACATTTGAAGTTGCAAGGCATGAGCAACATATTTGCGTGTGAAGATAAAATCAGGGCGTTTATTGCTAAAATCGAGCTATGGAATAATAAGGTCGAAAGAAAAAACTTTTCTGCATTTGATACGCTCAACCTAATTATTGACGGACAAGATGCAGATATTAAAGAAAAATTCAGAAAAATATGATGCTCCATTTGATAAATTTAGAAAGTGAATTCAATCGCTATTTGCCTGACTGCGGGAACAAAAGTATGCAGAAACTGAACCGGAATTCTTTCATTCTCAATGTTGCCGAAGTCTCTGATGAGATTCAAGAAGAAGTGATTGAAATGCAACACGACACGAACCTAAAAGATACATTCGAATCAGGAATAAATGCAGTAGCGGCACTCAAATTGTTTAAATACTTATATGTATAGTTACTCTATGGTTGAAAAGAACAATAAAAACACAAAGCTGTACAACTGTCAAACATTGTTCTATAACTTATGTTCGTTTATTATGCTACTTAATTGTGGAGGCTTGTAATTAGCAATATGTTTCTCTAGTTATATCGCACCTTCGGTAAGACAAGGGCCGAAGTGCTAAAATTTCTGAAAATGAGTTAAATATGCCAAAGTCACTTAAAAACTAATTTCTACCTGTAGGAACAAAGACATTCACTAGATTCAGTTTATTTTCGCCAGATGGCACTAGTTGCCTTTGTACCATTCGCACGTTTTTTGAATGATATTGGCGCGACAAAATCTCATTGGTCAGTTGCGGCATCGTCCGCGTGAGTAGTGGTTGTGTACTGGAGCGTCAAGGTCATTAAGGTAAATATGCCCTTTTTTGTTTTATATTTTGGAAATACATGGTCACATTTTGTGTACTTATGCCTAATTTAAGAGCACATCGCTCATCCAAAAGAATATTGACATAATTACCAAAAAGTCGAAAATGAGTTTTTGATGCCGTAACTTCATGTTTTGCACGTTTTATCTATAGCAAAAACGACAGAATTGTTGTTCCATTAGTTTCCGACAGAGAGAGTCACTGTCATTATGGTTTTGGCCTATTTTTCGTAAGGTAACGCGGGAACATCGACTTATTTGTCAGTCGTGCGGGGCGCCCCGCAAAGTGAACACGTGCCTGTATATAGAACGACGTAAATGTAAGTTGTGACACATTATTTCTATTTTATTGGTAGAACAATGACGCAATTGACAATTGTGTCATTTTGTAAAAAAAACTACAACAGATCGTTGGATTATAGGACACAATTGCCAAATACGTCATTTTTCTGACAAATTGGCTAATCAATGTTATGTAGCTAGCTTAAAATTAAATAAAAAGGTAGGAATAATTTAATAGTAATTATAATTATTATAATATTTGTGAATTAAATGAATATCAAATAACATAATTATTATAATAAATACCTACTGAAAATTAACCTACCTAATTAGGTAGACATAAGTTAGGTATTTGATGTTCTTAATGATTTCAATTACGTCAATGTAGGTATATACCTTTATACTTAATTATTAAACTATGATAAACTCAATACCTAAATCAATACGTTGAATATACCTATTGTCTTTCATTAACTTACATTATTTAGATGTAAATAGGAAAATCTGTAGTGTTTATTTTTTGCGAAAGGTACTCTTTCGCGCAAAAAAACTACTGATGGGATTTTGATAAAACTTTGCAGTAATATAGTATATATATATATATATATATATATATATATATATATATCTCTAGGATGTTTTACCGACACATTGTTCATAACAAAATGTACTACGCGGTTGAAACCGTAGACGGACACCAGTATTATAATAATTTTCTTATAATTACATTAAAAATGTTTCTGTTTTAGAATAAAGAATATATAAAATGTCAAGATCAAAAAGAATTGCTATTCAAAATCAAAAAGAATTGCTATGCAAGATCAAAAAGAAGTTATATAACCTTCCTCGATAAACGAGCTATTCGACTTGAAAAAAAAATCGAATTGATTTTTTTTTCAAGTCCTGAGATTAGCGTGTCCAACCAAACAAACAAACTTTTCAGCTTTATAATATACTCGTAGATATGACATTGAATGTTATGACTTAAATTCTTATGATCTTGTTTACTAATTATAAGATGTTTTAGATATCATTCGTGATAGTAATGCAGGCTCACCTTCCGTGCTAAAGAGCATTGATAATCTGGACGTAACCTGTATTGAGGTGCCAACTGTTTTAACACAGGACATTAATTTACCTGATACTGAATTCTGTGCCGGTATGTATTCTTTTACAAGTACTAATTAGATATTAGTATTCATTAAATATTTGGATTTTTATTTATGATAGGTTCCTATTTATTTTAGACAAAGAAAATATTAATTTTGATTGCGAGAATGAGCATGTTTCTGGTATGGACTTTTCACCGGATGATAGTGGCGATGAATATCAGCCACCTCAACCACAACGTACCAGAAATCGTAGCGAGTCTACGTCTTCCTGTAATTTAGAAATAAGACATACACCTACACCAAAAAAGGGTAAAAAACGTGCTAGACACCCTCAGAAATGGAAGAAGAATTTATCAAAACAACTAAAAAATTCTGGAAAAGCATACACGTCTTCTAGTACTGGAAAAAAGATAGAAGCTAAAGTAATTAGACCACCGTGCAACTGTAGATTGCAATGTAGAAACAAAATTTCTGAGGAAGAAAGAAAAATGATATTTACAAGTTATTGGAATTTGGGTTCTATTCAAAGACAGAGAGACTTTTTAAGCTCGTGTATAGAACCATTAAAAATTTCATGTCGTCGTATTAAGAACCTCGAAAAGCCTAGAACACCTAATTGTTCATTTGCACTTTTAAATAACGGCCAAAATATTAGAATTTGTAAAACATTTTTACTGAACACTCTGGGAATTAATGAGAGAACTCTGCGAACTGTAATTGAAGTAATAAATTATAATGCAGGCATGGCCCCACAAGACAACAGAGGTAAACATGGACAACATAAAAAAACAGATCCAGTCCTTGTACAATCTGTTAAAGACCATATTAATTCAATCCCACGTATTGAATCGCATTATTTACGAGCTCACACGACTCGACAATATATAGATGGTGGATTAACAATTGCCGAATTGCATCGCGATTACAAGTTACAGCGTTCTTCTATGGAAGAAGAGGCAGTATCTTACGATGTCTACTCAAACATTTTCAAAACTGATTTTAATATCTCGTTTTTTATACCGAAGAAGGATCAGTGTGACTTATGTGAATCATTCAAAAATTCGATTAGTGAAGACAAAGATAAGTTGCTTCTAGAATATGAGTTACACCAAAGAGAAAAACAGTTAAGTCGTAATGAAAAATCCAAAGACATAGAGGCCTGTAACGAAGCCAGCAGTAATACCTTGGTCGCTACTTACGATTTGCAGGCAGTCATGCCAGTACCATTAGGTGAATCTTCTGCTTTTTTTTACAGGTCAAAACTGAACTGCTTAAATTTTACTGTAAGTAATTATTAAAGCTTTATAGCCTTACTATTAAACATGATAATACAGTTATACTTAACAATAAACTGTCTATTTGTATGGGTATTTTTTATTTAAGGCAAGTAGGTATAACTTTACGCCACGTTTATTAGCAAGGCAGTTAAATTTAAATTCTATTATTTAATTTTCATGTTACCTCATTATAAATAACGTTATAACTTTGATTGTTTCAGATATCTGATTTAAAAAATAAAACAACAGATTGTTATTTCTGGCATGAGGGATTGGGCAATCGTGGTGCGATTGAGATAGGCTCTTGTGTTTTTAAATTTTTAGAAAAGATTGCTCTTGCAAGTCCTAACATGAATATTATATTCTATTCTGATAACTGCTGCGGCCAGCAGAAGAATAGGTAAGTTTTTAGTGTACTTAATCATTCAATTTCCAATCAAATTTCAATATTAGTTACTTTGTTCGGTATTTTGTTACTAATCAATATTTGAAATGTTATTTTTTGTCAGATACATATTAAGCATGTATGCGTATGCTGTAAGAATATTGGCAATTAATTCAATTACCCATAAGTTTTTAGTGCGAGGCCACACCCAGAATGAGGGGGACAACGTTCACTCCATTATTGAAAGGTCCATTAAAAGCGCAAAAAAATCAGGCCCGATTTATGTCCCTGATCAATATGTGCAATTAATAAGGAATGCTAAGAAAAAGGGAAAACCTTACAATGTCAATGAATTAAATTTCACAGATTTTATTGATTGGAAAGATTTAGCTGATCAATTATCTGTTAATTTTAACAAAAACCTCAATGGTGATATTGTCAAGTTGTCGATCATTAGACAAATTAAATTTGTTAAGGGGTCTGATGTTTATTCTTATAAGACATCATACGACGATACGACAGAGTGGATGCAATGTAATGTGCACGCAGTGTCTAGAAGAGGTCTAAGACAAAATCGCTCTGCTGAAATTTGTCTGAAAAATGCCTATAATGCTAAGCTTTGTATTTCAGATCGTAAAAAAGCTGATTTGTTACATTTACTAAATGCTAATATCATACCAAAATACTATGAGGCTTTTTATAATACTATTTTGTCATAAGTTTAACTTACGTTATTATTTCCTAATTATTTTAAATACATGTATGTTGTACGCTTTTTATAAGTCACATTATTATACTTGATAGATAATATTAAGACTGGTGAACGATTAAGACTAATTTTTAAATCGGAATTGTTAGATTAATGAGCCATTGTGATATTATTTCATATTCCTAATAACTTCATAAAGATTATGCTACTCTTAGATAAGTACAAGTACCTAAAAGTACCTGGTTAAAGCCGCCTTTAATCGTAATAAGAGATATTATTCTATAGACACTACTACTACTACTACTACTACTACTAGGTGGTACCTACAATTTATATATATTTTTTTTTTTAAATATTAGATTTATTAAGATTTTTTATTAATAGTTGATTTTTGTTTTAAACTGACCAAGATTTTTAAAACATTTTAAAGTTTAGTAAAGTAAAGTTTGAAAAATGTAAACAGATTTATAAAAATAAAACAAATTAAATACAATGTTGTCTAAATTCATGATTTATACCCATATCCAAACCTAGTATTATGTCATAATTGTAATATTTAATTTATAAAATGTCATAAATGTACGTCTGGTTTATTTTATTTGGTATTTTTTAATAGTTATCTTAAGTTTTCTCGCAATCTTTTTATATAATATTATAAATAGTAAAGTAACACAACATAACTATTAAAATATATCAATGGTATGATTTGAAATACACAATATTTTCGATGTCAAACATTTAAAACGCTCTCCTGAAAAATCGCAAAAACGTAATTACGTCAATATTCTTTTGGATGAGCGACATATTTGACAGAACAAAATCGTTTCGGTAGTTGTGCCTTTGTGAGTCCAACATTACCTAGTCTTCAAACCAAATCTAACTTTGTCATTCCAATTTTGTCTTATACAGATAACTATAATAGTATTTAAGACTGTCATTCCAACCACTTTAATTTTTATGTCAAATTGATAACATTTACGTCATTTTCTTAACAAAATCTTGTGTCTATTTATTGATCTGAAAGATAATTCCGATGCCATTTATTAACCCTCGATGCAAAAAAAAAGGTTCTTATAGGTTTGAAGTATATTATTTTTGTTCTGATGATTAATAAACCGAACTAAACGTCTGATTATTTTCGCTTTTAGGGAAAAAAATGGAATCTCGAGGCAAAAAAAAATTTCAATCCTACTGGGAGCTGGGAGCACACATGAGGCAAAAAGAATTATTCCGCCTGCATATCGAAGAGTCAAAATTACCGACAATAACACCTGTATTAAGCCACCAAGAAAACCAAATTCGACCTAAAATTTTTAATAGATTCACAAGAAATTAGGGTCTGTAAGATATCCGTCAACTAATTCCAAACAAACATAGTTCCCAAATTTTACGAACAATTTTATAATAGTTTATTTCAATAATACATTCCAGTGAACATGTAAATATAAGTATCCACCTTTCTTTCATTTTTACTATTTTTATAGTTACTGTTTTGTTTTTATAAAGTTTTAGCAGCACTACTGATTTGTGTCTAATTTAGATGACTATTTTTGTTAATCACTTAAAAAGATTTTTAAGTATTTATTAGGTTTAGAAAGTATTATGCAAAAATGTATCTATACCTAGATACTTAGTTGATTGTAAGAAAATGTTCTTATGAATATTGTTTTCATATTCTATACTAGTTAACTTTATGATTATCTTATAAGAAACAAATTGTGATTTCAACAAATGCTGTGTTTACTGACTGATTTTTATAGAATAACAGTATAAATAAATCTTACGCATTTACGTGGCATTTAATAGATTTAATGTAAACTTTTTAGAAGTGACTTTTATGTTATTTTTTAAGTATTTTTTTAATTGTAGTGTTTTCTTTTGTCAGTGATAAAGATGTTCCTAAGAAGAAGAATAAAGTAGGACAAAATAAGTAGTATTTTCATTTAATAAATCATTTCAAAATAATGTGTTACTTTGGTCACAATTGCACAATTATTTAAATGTTGGTGGGATAAGGTCATAATTGTATGCATACTTTTAATATTTCATTAAATATAGTATAAATAAATAAATAACTCACACTTTTAAATTACATATGTATATTCACAATTGTATAAGGTTTATTTCTGCTAAAAAATAAAATACTATTTTGCATGATTAAGGGCAGAAAAACACAATATTAATTTATAAAAATCTTAAAACGAAAAAAATAAAATTAGCACTTCGGCCCTTGTATTACCGAAGGTGCGATTATGTACTATATATATGATTATGTAATTAGTCTGTAAGCCTTCTGTAAAAGAAAATAAATAAATAAAATAAAATAATGGTCCTGTTATGGCGAAGTAAACAAAACAAATCGACACTTTCAAGTTTCAACGTTAAATATCGTAACCAACAATCAGCTAGGCATCTTAATATGTTAAGACCTTTTAAAGCCTTGTTGGAAATTTGTTTTATATGCTCTTCAAATTTTAATTTCTGGTCTATAACAATTCCTAAGAATGTATGTTGATGTTCTCTTGTTATTATATCTCCATTGTATAAAACATTGTCAGAAGAATATCCATCACCAAAAATCATATAGCTGCTTTTAGATGTATTAATTTTCAAATGCAATCTGTTGTCATAATAATGATTGAGCTGTGTCAAAGCAGCATTAATATTTGTTAGAGCTATAGTTAAGTGTTTATTACTACTGTACATAACTAAATCATCAGCAAATTGAAGTATATTTACCTTTTTAGTATTTACATATTTACAAATTTCACTAGTATATAAGTTGTAAAGTAGAGGAGAAAGGGTAGCACCTTGCATGGTGCCCTTAGATGCTATATTGGGTCCATATAATATATTATTATGTCTTACATACAAAGTTCTATTATTCAAAAAATTATAAATCCATTTAGCAACTTGTCCGGGTAGTCCTATGCTTTCTGTTAAAATCTTAGCCAATATACCAGGGTCCACACTGTCAAAAGCACCTTGAACATCTAGGAAAACACAAACTGTATGTAATTTTTCATTGTTTGCTCTTTGCAGATCAGAAATCAGAGAAACAAAGCTGTCTGCACAGCTACGCCCTCTACGAAAACCAAATTGAACTTGTGGAATAACATCATTGGATTCGGAAAACCAGTCAAGGCGACTCTTTAACATGTTTTCAAATATCTTTCCAAGACATGATGATAAAGAAATTGGACGATAAGAGTTTGCAAGTTCTGGTGGTTTATTAGGCTTAAGTATATAACGGCTTAAGATAACACATTGTGTTTTCCATGAGTCCGGAATAATATTTTGCAACCATAAATTATTTATGATCTTGAGAAATATATTTTGTACAGATTTATGTAAGTTTTTAATTAAAAGATATGGGAAATCATCTAAACCTGGAGTCGTATTTTTTCTTGATTGTAAACTCATTTTAAATTCAGTCCATGTAAAGGGTTCTAACAAAAACTTTGTCTTGACATTTTCATTATTACAACTAAAACAGTGATTAAATGTCTCAGGATCTATTAGATTACTTTTTTCTGTTAGTTTAGTTAAAAATGGCTTGACAAATTCATCCTTACAAGATTTATTGCCGGTCCTAATGCCCTTAAACCTTCTAATAAGATTCCAGATCCGACTGATAGGAGTAGTTCTATTAAAAGTATCACACAATTCATTCCAACCTGATCTTTTTTGTTCACAAATAGTCCTTTTCTTTAATGCATCTAACCGTTTATAGTTTATGTAATTAGCTATTGTTGGGTCTTGTCTATATAATTTTAATGCATTGTATGATGCTTTCACACTTTCCTCACAAATATTATTCCACCAGGGAGCCGGAATCCTACTTTTAAAGGTAGCTGTACTCGAAAATTTTGGTATAATCATTTGTTTAAGGGTATCAAGACATGCGCAAAACTCAAAATATGTTGACATGGGATCTTCATCATTTACCATGAAGTCACTGAAAACAGTACTAGAATATTGTTCAAATTTTTCCCAATCTGTTTTGTGATATAAGTACTTATCAGCTGGAGGATTTACTTGATACTTGACTATGTTAAGTGTAATATCGGTAATAGTTGGGTAATGGTAACTTCCCATGGTATCATCGTGAACATACCACTGACATAATGGTGCAAGATTGGGGCTTACAAAAGTCACATCTATTGCAGAAGGATTACGTGTTGGATAGTTAATAGTGGTAACAGAGCCATCATTTAGTATACATAAATCATTGTCATCAATGAGATTGTATAGATCAGTACCTCGGGACTTTGTTGTGGTACATCCAAATGCGATGTGATGTGCATTAAAATCTCCACTTACAAATATAGGTTTTGGTAGATTTCTAATAATGTTTTGAAGTTTATTTACTCTTACACGACCCCTCCTGGGAGGGCAATATACACACAATATTGTTATGTTACCTATTTCACTAGATAGTGATATTGCAACAGTTCGAATATCTTCATAGAAGATGTGTCTAGAGCACTGTATTTTAAGTATGGCTTTATCAATATTGCTACATCATTGCATGGATTAGCAGAATTTTTGTAGTAAATGTTATAGCCAGGGATGCTAAACCTTTGGTTTTCTTTAAACCAAGTTTCATTCAATAAACAGATATCAATATTTTCATTATGTAAAAAATTTATAAGTAATGCTTTTTTGCTATTGGCACTTTGAATATTATACTGGGCAATACGTAACCGTGAAATTATATTGTTTGTATTTAAATCCATTATATTAAGTCAAATTTTTAATTAACATATCTTTGATGTTTGATGTGTTTATAGGCACATCATCATTTTTATTTCCCAATTCTATCAGAGTACGTACAAGGGCCATTAGAATTTCCTTATTTTGTAATATTTGACTTTTAATAGACAAAGTATTTTCTTGTATTTTACTACTTGTACTTACATTTACACTATTATTTATATTCATTTTAACAGGTTGCATATTTTCTATAGGTTTTTTATTTACAATCTTATTAGGAAGCATAGGAAAATTCTTTTCAAATTTAGTTTCTGTTGCACTTGCATAAGAAATTTTTGTTTTCTTTTCTAAAATTTTATTCATTTTAACTGGACAAGTTCTAGATATGGCAAGATGTGGTCCACTACAGTTAATGCAACAAAGTTCACTTGGTTTGTCGCAATCTTTATATGAGTGATCTCCAGAACAATACCTACAACGCTGTTTACCATTACAAATCTTAGCTGAGTGATTAAATTTAAAACAACGATAACATTGCTGCAGAGGAGGAATATATTCAAACACACGGTAAGAGAAAATATCGAAAATAGATCATATTGAACGTTATCTGGTAGGGTGTTGGACAAAAAAGTGATGCTGATGGTCTGTAAGGGAGTACGTGTCTGTCCTACTTTCTTGGTGAATCTTCTTACTGCTACTATTTCATATGCTGAAGTAAATTTTGTATACAGCTCTTTATTCGAGATATTTTGGGGCACGAATCGAATAATGCCAGTGCGTTCTATTTGCGCCGCTGGGATATACGCTTTAACCCTTAATAAGGCACAAGCCTGTGTTAAAGTTTTCTGTAAACTAAAAGCGTATTCTAGGCAATTTAGTACTGAAGATTCAAAAAAAAATATTTAAAAGTGGGTGGGGGGTGCAAAACCCCCTTTTTTCTCTCGTGGGAAAATTATTCCCCTTGCCCGTTTAGGTTACCTTCTTTTACTGTCAATTTTTATTAATTCTAATATAGTGCTGACTCCCGACTATGCTTGTAATTTTTTTTATAAATAATCAAATATTTGTTTTTTTTTGGGCGATTAATAAAAAACGATTAGTGAGCAATTATGGTTTTATTCATTAATCAAAACGTAGAAACAAATTTATTCTGTTGGTGAAGCCTCATGAAAACTCTTAAAACAAGCTTTTGCACATAATGACACTTTGCAAGTTGAGCATAGTATTTTCGTTCTCTTTTCTGTCTTCTTTGTGCTGCAAAAACGGCATCTTTTATAAGTACTTCCCTCTTCAGGGAGATGGATTCCAACATTGAGGAGGCGTATGCAGTCAGGTACACCGAAGTTAGAGCCCTTTTTGTTCTTGAAAACAACAGGACGGTTTTTTTTGCTTGAATAATTACAAATCAGCTCTCGAGCCAAGCGCAACCTAAACTCTCTATGAGAATGCGTATTCACGACGTGTACAGTGTTAAAGGTGATGTAGCTATTGATTATGGAGGCGTCGAACATAAAAAAAAACGAAATATTTAAGTGACTAGTGATATTTATTTTAATTTGATAATAAGTGTATGAATCTGTGTAATTTGCTAAATAAATGATTGAATTGAATTTAATTGAAATTTCAGATGTCAATTGTGACATTATTTTGTCACAGATGCAGCGTTGCCAGATGTACGATTTAAATCGTATTCATACGATTTTTTGCCCGTTTTACTAATGTACGACCGAATCATCGCAATCGTACACGATTTGTACGATTTTTTAAAGACTGAATGACCGGTTCTATGCCCATATTTTCGAACGGTGGTCCTAGAAAAGTCAGCTACACTACGTCAGTCATGCATGATCAATCAATCAAACATTGCGGCAGTAACCAAAAAGCCACGAAACAAATGTTATTGGCCCATCACTATTCACCGAGTACTCCCATTAGTAGTCGGGGATTACCCTTTTATCGCGGAAGTTCATTCAATAGTTCAGTTATTATCCAACCGATTTCTGAATCCTGTGAAGACAGGGATATTTTACGGTATATGCAATTTAGAACGTTTGCTTGTTTATGTAACTAGGTAGTAGGTAGGTACTTTCAATTAAATATTCACTGGTTGCGGTTGATTCAAGCGTGATTTAAGCCAAGAAAAAAGTTTAATTCCATCTATAAAATGGACGGAGACGAATCATCCGAAGCTGGTCCCAGTACACCTAAGAAGACGTTAGCTAGGCGAAATGAGCTTTCAAAGGAGCAAAAAGATAAACATAGAGCCCAAAAATATCATTCTGAGTGGGAAAAACTTGATGCATACAAAAACTGGTTGAAACCTAGTAAAAATGAGTACAAAGCAAAATGTATTGTGTGTGACTGTAAATTGACAGCCGAAATCAGTGTGTTAAAGTGTCATTCAACTCGTAAAAAACATATTAAAGCTTTATGTGATTCTCAGGCTACATCCAAACAACGGAATTTAATGAACAAATAAGGAAATAAACATACGTACGATTTTTTTATTCACCTCTCCCTAAGAAATACGATTTTTTTCCATTGGATACCAGCGTACGATCGCTCGTCAAAAACATCTGGCAACACTGCACAGATGTCACTCACTATCTGTAACCATCGACGAAATTGTTCAAAACTGTTTCGTTGTTTTTGTTTTTATGTGAATAATACGTTTTAAAATAAATATTAAAACATAATGACGAGTAATTCTGATAGCGACACACCAGTGACTCCTAAAAAAGCTAAAATAACACAAAAGTATAAAGTTTTACAAAAACATAAACCTGAGTGGGAAAAACAATACAACTGGATAACAAGTGATCTTCATAATAAAAGTAATGCAAAATGTATTACCTGCGGTGTGAATTTTACTATCAGTTCAGCTGGCATTGGACAGGTATGAAAATTTATTAATGTGTACAAATATTGTTAAAGCTATGTTGCTTCTCCTTTCGTAAACTTAGTTATTTTACATTTTCTAACTTACTTACCTAACCTAATTCGTTAGGTTTTTTGCATCCTGACAAAAAAATCACCAGTTTGTATCTGGTAGGACTTTGTATTATTGAAAAGTTTTAAAAACAGTTAATAGTTGCATACTTACTTTTTTGAAATTTAGGATGCGGTTTAAATTGTACGATCCTTTACAAACGTGCCAACGCTACAAACTGGCTGTTTAAATTGAATGTTTACCATCGGTACACATATTACACATTTCAATTTAAACCAGTCAATAGCCCTGTAATATCACTTCTGTCAAAAATTATAACCTCTACTGACGTGTTGTGGTGCCTCTACCTACTACAATTACATTATCTTTGCCTACTACTACTAACTACAACCTTTAAAAATGAATGAAATAATGGTTTTAGACCTTGTCTTCGAAACGGACGACAGTATAGATGAAAATACTGACAGTTCTTCGTCATCATCTTCGTCAGGTGAAGATGATTTTGAAAAGGAATATAATATATCTTTGAATCGGCGAGCTGTATCCAACAGAGTTCGTACCAAGCAGTATATATATACAACTATACCCAATTAATGATAAGGAAACACTACAACATATAAAAAAGTTAAAAAAAAAATGATAAAAGTCCAGGACCGGACAACATCAAAAATGAAGCTTTGAAACATGGAGCCCCACTATTACTTACAGTCATCACAACTTTGTTCAACTTAATCCTTGTTACGGGAACTATTCCTCAACAGTGGTATAAATCAGATATTATCCTACTTTATAAAAAGGGTGATCCACTTAATATCTCAAACTATAGACCCATCAGTCTACTTTCAAGCTTGTACAAACTATTTACATCAATAATACTTGGTCGGATATCACCACAAATAGATAATTTACTACCAGTCGAACAAGCGGGGTTTAGATCAGGATTCTCCACTATCGACCACATCCAAACCATAGAACAAATAATAGAAAAATACATGGAGTTTAAGAGGCCAATCTTTATTGCTTTTATTGATTTTGAAAAAGCATTTGATAGTATAACACACAAATCAATATGGAAGGCATTAGAAGAATGTAAAATCAGTCAGGAATATATAAATATAATTAAGAACATTTACTCCAACTGTACAAGCAGAGTAAAACTGGAAAGGAAAGGCGAGGAATTCCCTATCGGTAAAGGTGTCAGGCAAGGGGATCCTCTGTCACCTAAGTTGTTTATAGCCGTGCTTGAAAGTATCTTTCGCCACTTAAACTGGAAGGACAAAGGAATTAGAATACAAAACCAATATTTGAGCCACACTAGATTTGCCGATGACATTGCAATCTTCTCTGAATCTGCTACAGAGCTAGAAGAAATGATCTGCCTGTTTGCACAGAAAAGCAGTAAAGTCGGCCTCAACCTAAACATAAGCAAAACAAAAATAATGACAAATTCTGCTGCGAAACCAATCATAGTAAACAATCGAAATATAGATTATGTTGACTCGTATATATACCTAGGGAAACAAATATAGTTTAAAGAAAACAACAATGAAGAGGAAGTAGAGAGACGAATCAATATAACCTGGAGGAAGTTTTAGGCACAGAAAGAAATCTTAAAAGGACACTACAATTTAAACCTCAAAAAGATAGTACTGGATACTAACCTTTTACCTTGCTTAACATATGGCAGCCAAACCTGGGTGTATACAAGCAAAGTCAAAAACAAAATAACAACATGCCAGAGATCGATGGAAAGGAGTATTCTAGGACTAAAAAGAATAGATAAAATCAGAAGCACTAAAATAAGAAGCAAGACTAAAGTCATAGATGCTCTAAACTTTGCTGTAAAATCTAAATGGAAATGGGCTGGACATATTGCCAGATATAAAGATAAGAGGTGGACACTGAGAACAACAACATGGAAAGGACCAATAGGAAAACGTAGAGTGGGAAAACCAAAGAAAAGATGGTCAGACGATATCAAAGAAATAGCTGGACCAGATTGGATAAATATTGCCAAGGACAGAGAAAAATGGAAGAGTTTGGAGGAGGCCTATACCCGAAAGGGATCTGTTAGTATGTAAGATGTACAAATTGTTAAAATGAAAAACCTGTAGAACGGAAAATAAAGGCTTTATTATTATTATACTCGTGAAGAATTCAAGTCACATTTCAGGTAAATACTGAATGCCATTTTATTTAAAATCTTAAGTCTTATTATTTGTCCTACTGTTGATTATTGGTCACCTTTTTGCTGTTGCTTACTGACCTTGACCTGCTCCCGTCAGCATCTGTTATTAGAATTCAAAACATTAAATTGATCAGTGGGTCGTCTTAGCCAACATAAAATTTAAATATATATTTTTTTTAGATTATATCCTGAGTCAAATTGGCAAGGATATTCAGGAAACGAACTACTTACCTGGCCGCAAACCTATACCTGCCAGAGAACAGCTCTTAGTAACAATATGGATCATGGCCACTCCCGATAGTTACAGGTAAACAGATTCCCACTTATTTTATTTTGCGATTACTGTTCAAGCTATCAAATATATCCAAATCATGATTAGTTAATTACTTTACCTTATATCTTTAAGCTAATTTCTTTTATTAAAAATGCCGCATCCCAGGTGGGCTAGAGAAATCACATATTGGGTCCCATTACACCTTTTTAAGAGAAATAAACAAGTTTTGTATTTATAGTTATGACTCACCTGTATTCTTTTGTAATATTTCAGATCAGTTAGTGAAAAATTTGATATTGACAAAGCAACGATAATCCGTGCGGTTCGAAAAGTCACACATGCTTTATACTGCATTGCATACAAATTTATAAAATGGCCAAAAGGTCATGTAATCCAAAAAGTTATGGAGAACTTCGAAAGAAATAGTGCCTTTCCCCGAACCATAGGTGCCATTGATGGCACACACATAAAAATTAACCCTCCTAAAAATGATGTGAAGTCTTACATAAACCGTAAAGGTTATGGCTCCATTCAAGTGCAGGTAAAAAATACAGTATTAGATGTCTTTTTAAATTCTTGAAGTGGTTAACGTTTATGCATGTGAAAAAAAAATAGTGAGTAATGTACAATATTTGTTTCAGGCAGTCTGCACACATGACCTCCTATTCACCAGTGTTTTTGCGGGTTATACTGGATGTGTCCATGATGCGAGGGTGTTCCGGTTGTCCCCAGTGCACAACTATATAGAAGACTCAAACTATTTCCCGGAAAATACTCATTTAGTTGGTGATGCGGCTTATGGCATACACCGTAATCTAACGGTGCCGTTTAAAGATAATGGCCATTTAAGTGCGAAGCAAAAAAATTACAATTTTTGCCTGTCTTCAGCCAGTCTCTATAGAACGAGCTTTTGGGCTATGGAAGGCTAGATGGCGGAGGTTAAAAGATAACCTACCAATTGTTAAAATAAATAACATACCAGAATTTCTGGTAGCAACATGTGTATTGCACAACATTTGTATTATTAATAATGACAATATTATTATTGAGCCCTTATTGAGGACTACCACTCGTCGTGGTAACCTCATAGGAGATAAAAGGGCAGAAGGTGTTGCCAAACGTCAACAAATTGTAGACTCGTTAATAATGAGGACTAATTAAAGACTAAATTTAAGTTTGATGAATTAATCAAATTCTCTAGTTTTCAATAATAACGAGTTTGTTATAAGTTTAGTTTTTTTTACTTCCATTAATCTTGTGTCATTTTGTAGTTTTTAGATTAAGGTATTTTAATAAATGAATATTGTATGTATTAAATATAAGATTTTAGGAAATTACTTTGTTGAAATGCTAAAATTCTATGTATTTTTAATAACTGAAGACCATTTTTCAAACATTCCTTCAAATGAATATAATGAATAATATATTTATACTTATCAAAAAGATTAGCAATAAGTTTATCATTTCGACTACTGAACGGAACGAATTTTTCAGGGGCAAATGGTAAATCTGAGTGATAATCATGCAAATAATCAGGATAATGAAGATCTACTTCTAGTATAAATCCTATATCAGAATCAGTTGACACGCTTAATACATCAAAATTTAATATTTCATCCTGAGTCAGAAATCTAAATCCACCTACTGGAAGTTTTTGCATCATTGCATATCCATATAAATTAACACAATCAAGATAAATAAGAAAACAATCAGGCTCTTTGTTATTGTAATCAGGAAGATATTCATTATTTGCCTTCGCGTATCTGAGCGAACACTGAGCTAGTCCACCTCTTATTCCTTTTTCTATCATTTGATACATTTCTACGTCAGAAATAAGATCTAAACTGATTTTAGTATATAACAACATAGCGTCCCAACTTAATGAAGGTGATGAAACGTAATAGCAAGGATCTAAACCATAGTGAATCAAACTCATATTTCTGAATTTTTCAAAAACATCACATAGAAGTAACACATCACATTTTAGGTACAAATCTGTATATTCACCCAAATTTTTTTTATATTAAAAGATTTCCAAACAGTTAAAGCATGTTCATAGTCCGTATCAGAAATAGACTCGGAAGTAAGTTTATTAAAGAATTTTGATTGTGATGGTTATTCAGTCTCATCATATCTTTCCCAAGAGTTTATATAATCATAACAATATATTCCTTTTCTTCGAGCAATATCAAATAATTTAGTATCAGTAAAAAAAGGGTGCTATTTAAACAGGCTTCTTTTTAATACCATTATTCGCCCCCAAAAATGTATGTTGCCTTCTAAATTACTAAGTCAGCAACCTAACCTAACCTAACCCGTGGCTGAGTTAGTAATTTTGACGATAAAGTATAAATTTTGAAGCTTCACTTATTATTTCTCGTAAAAAAATATTTCAAATTTTTAAAATCCTCAGCGTTCATAGTTGTAACTAATTTGTCCATACTAGAGCTTAAAAAATTAAATGAATCAATAAATTTCAATTATACAGCATTTGTTGCATTGACTGTTATGAATTTTGTAAAAGAAATATATTTCTCTTTGTTTCTCGGTATAAGATGAATTCGACCGCTTATATTTGAAAGTTCTTCTATGAATAAATGACAATCATAGCCGGATAAGTTGTGAAACACTATTGGTATAAAAGTACATTTTTTTGCATTTATATTGCATATATTATGGGCAGCTCTATATTTGCCAGTAAAATGATCATGATCCTTAACAATACTATCATTACATGAAAACTTTTTTTTACATATATGACATTGCATGCTGCTGTTGAAACTTAATTGTTCATATTTAGTTAATGGTAACATAATGTTTGCTGTCTAATAATATTTTATAATTATAATCGTTTTACATCTTTAGTTAGAGATTTAACAAATTTCTTAGAACATTCAGGGCCTCTGTAAGATATAAAATCATTTAATTTCGGATTTGCATTACAACAAATATAATAAGCAAAACATGTAGCCTCATGAACTTGTATATTTTCAACATACGTGGATTTATTTTTGTCAGAATATTCACGCAGCAAACTTTCAAAATCTCCATATATCACTATAGGAACTCTTTGTGTTCTCTCATAATTCAAAAAACTTAATTTACTTCCAGGCTCAGGTAAAATGGTTTGTATTCCTGAGCATTCATGAAAGTGTAACTTCTCTTCAGTGTCAAAATAAATGAAACATTCATCACATAAAAATATTCTACTTTTATGTTTGATTAATTGTTTATGCACAAGTTTTTCAAAACTTTTTATTAAACAAAAATGACTTTTTCCGTTTTTAGTAATATAAAGCAAATTAGTGTGGTATAAACGTCGTGATTTTGTTTTATACAAGGGACCTGTAACTGTATCATTAGTATCCAAACCATATATGTACAACTAAAAATCATGATGTATTTTAAAGACAAATAAACGTATTCTTATTCTTATTCTTATTCTTATATATTAATACTGATACTGGAATTATTTATTTCAAAGCGCTTAATATCCTTGAAACTGGGAGGAAAACTCATGTCAGAAATATCTAGTATGTCAGAATAATGTGGATATGAAGAAGTTCTGTTTGGATTAATCTTTGACGGAAATATATCAGCTATGATACACCAAAGAAAACAATGTTGGTCACAATTTTTTATATTTAAACATGATTTAGTATTGGCAATACGTTTGGGCAATTGTAAGTAAGAACCACCTCCAAGAGGTTTATATTTTACAATATTAATTTCCAAATGACTGAGTGACTCAATTGTCCAACCTGACTCCGAAAGTTGAAATTCAGTACATTTGCAAATAAGTTTATCACAAAATACTTTATATAAGTCTGAGATATTTGTGCTTTGCAATACTATACTATATTTTGTGTTAAATGATTTTAAAGACTTTTCATCGTTTTTTGGCAACATATACCAAACAAACAGTTCAAAATTTACTTTAATGGTTTCATGTTTTTTCAATAATTCTTTGATCAAATAACATACCTTTTCTGAAATTTGCTTCAAAAATATTTCTGGTACATTGTTAACCTCGTATGGATTCACTCTATAACTGATTATTCGATTTCGAAAAGCTGTGGCTATTATACGAACGTTATCAAAACTTGTCTGCAATAGGCAATTTGATTTGTGTATATTAGTTTTCTTGTGTGCAGAATATTTTGGTACTGAGATATTACAAACTTCGCAAAAAAACATAATTAGATAAATATATTATTAAATGTAAGAATTATTTTTCTATCCGGAATGTAACTTGTAAATAATTAGGGATTAGTGTTATAAAGTGAACTCATGTTATATTATTATATAAAACCGGTATTTTAATCGAAAATTCTAATATTTGTAATTAATAGTAACGAGGTTAACTTTGTTTCGAGATATATTTGTTTCGAGATATCTCTGTATCGAGTTATCTTTGTATCGATATATCTCTGTATCGGATTATCTATGTATCGGGTTATCTATGTATTGGGTTATCTATGTATCGAGTTATCTATTTATCGGGTTATCTATGTATTGGATTATCTTTGTATCGAGTTATCTATGTAATGTGTTATCTATGTATCGAATTATCTATTTATCGGGTTATCTATGTATTGGATTATCTTTGTATCGAGTTATCTATGTATTGGGTTATCTATGTATCAGGTTATCTTTGTATCAAGTATTTAGGATAAAATCCTAACTGAGCTTCCTGTAAATAAATCACAAAGTAAAAGTATATATTTTTAATCACATTAAAAGGTTTACTTACTAGTAAAACAGATGAATATACAATACAAATACCTAAGTAAGAATATTCAATAATATTATATGGTTGCACTAAACAAGATTATTATTTGGGTATAAAACAGGCTGTATACCTGCAAATTCTGCTTTGGCTGCAGATACGAGATTACCAACGGCCCTCCAAGTTGGCGAGTTCGTATAAACAGAGCCCCTATAATAGAGAAGTGATTGCTTCCAACGATCCTTCCCAAGCCGTTTAGCCTCTCGCTGGTTATGAACTCGAAGCTCAATATAGTAATCGCCGCTGCGCGTTAGGTCCTGCTGGTATGAGTTTCCGCTTGCTGTTCTTCTGCACAGAGACGAGCGCAGAGAGGATGCCTTCAACGGCTGAAGTTCTCCCTCGTCATCCTGTAACATTGTTATAAAACAGTATTGAATAATAATATTCTACCATATTTATTAATTGATTATGGATATTAGGTATTAGACAATAAATTGAACAGATAAGATGCTTGAAACGAAATGCAAATTTTAAAAGTGAAAATTCAAAGTATGTAGTCTATAATTAATCTAATTGTGTTGTAACTACAATTAACGTCTAACTTACGGACGAGGGGTATGCATCAAGCATTTCTATATATAATATCATGCTATTACCTGAGGGAGAGGAACAGTAAGCAAAATACTAATAACGTGAGTGTAACCGCGAACACAGAGAGTAAAAAAAAAATCCAAGTTTAAACTTACCGAAGATTCAATGATGCGTTTACGTTTGCTTGTATTTACTGACTGCTTTGGCAGATTATCTATTTCTGAATCCGAGTCGCTTCCAAATATGTCCTTGGCGACAGTTGAAACAGTCGAGGTCGCAGTCTTCTTCAGCTTTTTAGGCTCAGCCTTGCTTTTCACCTTGGTCTTCTTACACTTCGGTTTATGAGCTGTAGGGGGGTCGTTGGGATACGACTCTACATCGGATTCGAATGGATTTACCAAATTTGCCCTAAAAAGTAAAAACAGCTATAAATTTGAATGATCCCTTTTAATTTCTTATATATAAGTTATGCGCATCTACCACAATTTTCTCTAAATAACTATTTCGATAAAATACCGATGAGTGGATTATTATTTGTTAACTATTAGTAACAAGTTTCAGGGCATCCAATATTTTTTATTTTTTTTATATCAGAGTCGAACTGAAATAATTATGACCCGAAGTGAAAGTTACAATCAAATCCATGCATGGGAATTGAACCCACAGCACCGATGACCACTTAAACCATTGCGTCATCCGTGTACTCGCTAACTAAATATTTAAAAATATTTAAAACTAACTAAGACACTCGAACAGAACGTAGAAAGTTATAAAATGATTATAAAAAAAAAAAAAAAAAACCGACTTCAAAAAGTATGTAAACTAAAAAGCATAAAATAAATTTACTTCGCACAAAATAATACGTTTTTTTATTCAGTAAAATAGAAATTATTAAATAATTATTTTATAATTCTGAAGTCGGTGCCAAGTAAATCGGATAAAATTAAGAACTAATATTCAGTCAGAAAATAGTTGTTAGAAAGATAAGTCTATACAGAGTTATTGTTTACTTTGCACCGACTTCAGAATTATAAAATAATTATTTAATAATTTCTATTTTACTAAATGAAAAAACGTATTATTTTGTGCGAAGTAAATTTATTTTATGCTTTTTAGTTTACATACTTTTTGAAGTCGGTTTTTTTTTTATTAAAAATTATTTTATTTTACGATTTTAAGTGATGGGTAGACCAGAATGTTTCTTAAATGAGGAGACGACGGTTACTTGAGACGGAAAACTTATTAATAATAATCCCCGTACTCCTAAGGAGTTGTACCTTCCAGCATCAGCTCAGCAACTTAAAATGCAAATATCCAAGAAGTTTTAGGTAATATACGAAAAACAATATAGAAGCCTTTGAAATTTGAGGGTTACCCATGATTTCTCTAGGATCCCATCATCAAATCATGACCTCATATTATGAATGTACATAAGTAATATTCAACGTCTCGCCTCATCTGTGTATAACTTGAAAGAATACAGTAAACGGCCTCAAGGAGCCTATATTTAAAGAATTAACTGTTGAGGAGTTGTACCTTCCAGCATCAGCTCAGCAACATAAAATGCTGACTACTAGATGCAGATATCCGAGTAGCTTTAGATAATATATAAAAAACAATATAGAAGCCTTTTAAATTTGAGGGTTGCCCTCGATTTCTCTAGGATCCCATCATCAGAACGTGACTTGAAAAAAATGGGACCACATGACAAGTATATCCTATCAAACAAAAAAAGAATTTCTCAAATCGGTCCAGGCGTCTTCGAGTAATCGGCGAACAAACATAAAAAAAAAAAAGAAGTCGGTTAAAAATAATACATACATACTTGCTGCAACAGAAGATCAGACTCACTAATAAAAATGTCACTGTACCGTGTACGTCACGTCAAATAATGCGCAAAACTGAATAAAAAGATTGATAGAAGTGCATCTTCCTGATTTATATACTCATAAAATCTAAGGTAGTGATTATATTATTTTTTGCTAACGTTGTCGAAATCTTTACAAATATATATTTTTAAAAATTATATTTTATGCAGTTCTAGTAAGGTCTAAAATCATTTGATCTTCATTAGTTACTATGGGTGCACCCTGCGTTTCCTTTATTTGGACATGGCGACACTCCGTCGCGGACATACGAGACGAAATTCTAAAAAGGAAATCGTTTGTACTTAGTGTACTGCGTTCACCAATGTATGCGGAATGTCTATTTAGACTGGTAGTTATCGATTTTATATATCCAACCAAAATAACTTAACCTTTTGCATTTTTTAATTATATTTTCAGTACATGTATGAAGCATAATAAAACCCTCATAAATATGAACTAATAGGATTTCAATATTTTGATCAATTAGAAATTGTTTTCGCTATTAACTCGAAACCGAAATATCTATTTACTTATACGTTAAGATATAAGAGATACTTGTACGTTATTTAGCATAGGTACTTATTTAAAGGTATGCGTTAACACGTTGTCTTATTAATACAATTAGCTTTTGCTCTGCGTGGATTTCGTACTTGCATAAATTACGGTACGATTCCCGCTCGGAACAAATTAGTATTTGTCCGGTCTGGATTATATTTTCTATACTTACACGATAGTCATTTCATAGAATATTCGAAATTTTACCATGTATGTTTTTTATATGGTACATCATTCAGCAGGAACCAGACTACCTAATGGTAACACTAATTTAAGCTACTTTTAGAATAGGTATTCTAAACATTAATTCAAAGTACACTCTTTCTAATTATTTACTAGACGTCAAAATAATTGCACCTCGGATTGTGCCTTACTATACTACAAACGATTTTTATTTCAGCATATTTTTGTATTAATACACACATAAATCATTTATTGTTTGTTTTAAATCATATAATAATCATAATATAGCCAAACTTTGGATTTATGATTTTTCATTTGTTTGCCCATACATTTGTTACACTGGGCGCTGGAGTGAAAAACTAACATTCAATCCGTATCTATTGCAAATCGGACCGTTGACCAATGCAAAGTTTTATTGTAACAAAAGTGAGCAAGTTATTCATTGTTGTTCAATGCAAGTACCTATAATGAATGTCTGAACATACTGTATTTCTATATGCCACATCGCAAGTTTGGTCGAGCTTAGTTTTAGACGATTCATCTTTAATATAATGCATAACAGTTGTACGCACGCCGCACGCCGTTCGAACTTGAGAATGTTGTTTATCATCTCAAGTAGAAACGATAATTGTGCTCCATTGTTACTATGGTATCAGTATGACGATGCATCGATGAATGAAATAATATCAAATTTATATTGCGAATCGGATAGATCGCAGATCATGTTAGTAGTGTATTGTGGTTTCTGCACTTGTATATTATTGGGGCTTCTGTATCACGAACCGAACGAAGTGAGGAGAGTGATGCAGAAGCCCCAATAATACACTACTTATAGCTGCCCTCAAAGGTAGCTATCTCTATGGTAGGGGTAGATTTTGCAATATGCGCGACGGACCACATTTTCTTGTTAATGTCTCGTTTGATCTTGTTATAATGTTTCTCGTAGTGAGTGAATTGCTCTTCGTATTCACTGTTCGAGCCGCCTAGTTCATTATCCAGCTTCCAATGCAAGGAATCGATCGCAGCCCACCGGATACCTAAGGTTTTCAAGATGTCTTCAAACTCCCACGTTTCCGTAACAAGATCGAGCTCTATGTTTGCAGTGGTTCGTAAAAAAGCCTTAAAGTTGGTTGCTTGCTGCCTTAAAAGATCTTCTGATTTGTTCACGACAAAGATCTCGCTACTATTGGGATTCTGAGATATAGGGTTTGAGGTTTGAGGTTTAGAAGGAGGTACAAAAGTAGGCGGTTTCAGTTCGGTAGACAGCGACCTATCTACCGGAGGATTAAAGGTTTGAAACGCTACTTTTATATTATTGTATTTTTGCTTTAAGAGATCGTATTGATTAGTAGTGAAATACGTATGAGATTGATCACCAAATGATAGCAAATTCATATGGTTGTTATGGAACTCTGTAAAGTACTGTTCCAAGGTGTCCAAGCGGCGACGCAAGTAGTCAGGCGTCTTCCGCTCTACTGCATCTTTCTTGAAGTTGATGTAGAGCTTATCTACAGCTTCAATAATTTGCTGTTGGGTTGTTAAAATGTCGTCCATTTGAAAGAGGCCTTACTTGTTCAGAAGACTTCGTCAGGATCAGAGATATATCAGCTACTATGTTCTTGCGATGGCTGCAAAAACAAACCTGGGGTAGTTTTGCGTTCCTAGGATAACGCCAAACTTAAGATGAGACGATGGGGTGCGGTTACCAGCACGGAGGTTAGAGATGAGAAGGTGGTGCCTTTTTCGAAACACCGAGGTCAATCAGGATCAACGGAATGAGATTGTTGCAATATAGTTCCGTTCGCACTGTTGTCCAAAGTCTAGTTGTTACGTTTCGCGAGACACTTACACACGACACTATATAGCACACGCGTTTATTACGTTTTGAGATACACGTTCACGGGAGACTATACAGCACACGCGTAATGATCCCGCATCCGGCTCGAAGGACCAATGTTCGGGGTTGGATGAGATTAAGATAAACTAAGATTAAAGATAAAAAGATACTTTATTTCACTACTATAAAACTAATGGGATAAAATGGGATGAGAATGAGTTGCGCACGGTATGACGACAAATCGCGTACTACTTAATATTGTTAATGCATGATTAATCGAATGATGTATCGGCAGTGTCGCAATCTGCTGACTCCACTTATACCTACTGTACGGCGATGACCCGTACAATTTCACCTATTGATTATCTTCGACCAGCGACTCCAGAACAAACTAAACAACCTCCAGCTATAGCATCAACATCCACAGGTCAGGTGTCAAGAGAATCAATTGTGCAACGTAGCTATTATCGCACAGTTTATGGAACAAGCTCTAGTTCAGATGAATCTGATGATATACCACTCACTCGGTTAAAAGGAAATGATTTTTATGATCTTCTGCCTACGCCTGTTAAAGTTCAAACTCGCACACCAACTGTTAGACGAAAAGCTATTAATTATCGAGGTACTCCAGTCACAAAAGATCTATTTGATAAATATAATCAGGAGAAAATAAATAAAATAGGCAGAAAAGAAAAAAACAAGGTTAATAAAAAGACTTCAAATCCTAAGAAAGGTAAAATTGTATCTGCAAAAAAGTCTACTACCGTCAAAGGTAAATCACAAAAACAAGGGAGTTGGTACTGTCATGCCTGCAAAGAAGATAGAATGGACGATGCAATGAGGCAATGCTCACGATGCTCCAAATGGTACCATGAAGAGTGTGTCGGTTTGACTGCAGAAGATACCGATGACTTTCAATGTCTCGATGGATGCGAATAAAGGCAATTTATTTAATTTTCTAAGGCCACTATGCTTCCTATTGCTTTATGTTAATGATTATTGATCTCAAGAATACTAATTTACGTAGTATAAGTTGATTTTTAGATAGTTTAAGCATAGGCCTTTTTACCCTACCCTAGTATAATAAGGCCTACAGACTGCGTTTTTAAAAAGGTTTTATTCGTTTTTTGGTTTTAAGCTAGAGAAGCTTTTTTTTGTTTAAACTCTGTAGAAATTTAAGTACATGACTGATTAATAATAAAACTTGTTGATTATATTGGATATTTTGGGTTTTATTACAAATTTCCCTTAGCTAGGCCTTAATACCCTCAGTTACTTATTTGATAAAACAATAAAACGTCTGGAAGGAAATGATGTAACTATAATAGATGTCTCTAGTATTATGCATAATTTAAGGAACGAATTGGAACAAAGGAAAACTGATAAGTACTTTGGTTATTAATCAAAAATGAGATTACAAAAATTCAAAAGTCGTCACCCGAAACATACAATACAGTTATCAATAACTTATCACTTTTTATTGATATGAGCTTAAATTATATGACAAAAAGGTTTGATATTAGCGAAGATAACTGGCTTTCAATACTTCCTAACATGTCTTTGAAAAATAAGGTAAAATTTGAACATTTTGAAATGGTTATTACAAAGGCCCAATTAGAAGACAGATTAAATATATATTAAGATGGACGATGTATATTCCGAATCTATAAGACTTGCAGAAATCCAAAGAAAATTCACTAATGATGATAAAGAATTTTCAGTGAAAAGTACAGTAGAAAAATGGCAATATATACTTAAAAATGCATTTGATAGCTTACCAAATATAAAAAAAAATATTTCTTACCTACTCTCCATTCCCGCCACTTCAGCTTTCACTGTAAGAGTTTTTTCAGTAATGAATCTAAAGTGGCGAGAAGAGAGTAGTAGAGCATCAATAAATTTAATTAAAAACTAATTGTTTATTTATTTAAATTTTAATGTTGATTGTAAACAGGTTAGTCGAGAAAAACTTGTGTCTGAAATTGAGAGTTCTCTAACAAGGGTCTCCGATTGGGGACGACTAAACTTAGTCCAATTTAACCCCACTAAGACACAAGTTTGCGCGTTCACCGCAAAGAAAACCCCATTTGCTGTGGCTCCACAGTTTCAGAACACGGCCCTTAACATCGCTAAGAGCATTGGGATTCTGGGTGTCGACATATCCTGTGATGTCCAGTTCCGCAGTCACTTAGAAGACAAGGCCAAGCTGGCTTCTAAAAAGCTGGGTGTACTCAATAGAGCCAAGTGGTACTTCACCTCGGGGCAAAGACTCATGCTTTATAAAGCACAAGTCAGGCCCCACATGGAGTACTGCTGCCACCTCTGGGCTGGAGCACCTGAGTACCAGCTTGGGCCTTTTGACTCGGTTCAAAGACGAGCTATCAGGATAGTCGACGATCCCAAGCTCACAGACGGTATCGAGCCTCTCAGTCTGAGGAGAGACCTAGCCTCCCTTTGTGTGTTCTACCGCCTGTACAATGGGCTGTGTTCTGAAGAACTGTTTGATATGGTACCTACGGCTACGTTCTACCACCGTACCTCTCGCCATCGACAGCGAGCTCATCCTCACACGCTTGCACAAATATCGTCGCGCACAGTGCGGTTCGCGAGGAATTTTCTCCCACGCACGATAAAGTTGTGGAATGAGCTCCCTGCCAAGGTTTTTCCTGAAAACTACAGCATGGGGTTATTTAAAAAGAGTGCAAATAGATTTTTGAAGGGTCGGCAACGCACGCGTGATGCCCCTGGCGTTGCAAGTGTCCATAGGCTACGGTAACTGCTTACCATCAGGCGGGCCGTATGCTTGTTTGCCACCTCAGTGGAATAAAAAAAAAAAAAAAAAAAAAAAAAAAGCCTTTCCCACATTTAGAGATAGCAAAAATTTGTTAGCATGTGCTAAAAACACACAAAAATACGTTTTTAAACAATAAAAACATAAAATTTTAAAAATACTTTTTTTTGTCCCTTATACTTTATTTTTTCCTTTCCAAACTAATTTATACGTTTTTTTTGTAAAAAAAGTTGGCAACCTTAGATGCAGTGCTTAAGCAAGCCAACGAACTTGATTCTCATATTATAGTTAAGACCGTTAAAAATTCAAATTATGTATGAGTGTACTTACGACCCTGTTGTTGAGAATTCTACGATAGAACAAGGTAAGTCAATGTTAAAACTTTATAAATGTACACTGAAAAAAAAAAATGATTGCTTTAATCAAGATATTGTTAACTGTAATCATACATCATGACTCCATATGAGCCTGTTAAGATCATGATTTCTGTGACTAAGACAAATTTGTTAAATTTCTCTTATTTTTGTTAGTCAAGTACTGTATTGCCTTTATAAAGGCTAGTTAGTTAGTTTAATTCATAAATCGTCCAGTGCGAACATGTTACATTACTGCTTTATTAAAGTTTGATTGTAAATTCAAGTAATCTCACAGTAGTATTAACTAAGATAATAGTAGCTAGCAACTAATTCATATTCAATGTGATTATTCTACATTTTTAGATCAAAGAATGTAATAGTACATTCAACCATGGCGTTTAGTTGCGTCTAACGAATTCTTTACTAGCCTTATGAATAGATTACTTCTTTCAAACAAAGCGCTACGTTACGTCTAACGAGTTCTTTACTGGCCTGGTCAAGACAACTTAGTCATCTTGATTATATCTTGTTCAATGCAAGCATGATGCCCTACTAAAACAACAGTTCTGTTATAAAATCAACTCAAGGTCCCATGCTATATCAACTAAGATAAAAGTTGACTGAGCAGTGAAAATTATTAATTTTAGATTAAATCTTGTCTAGAACAGATAATATATTCTACTTCATACAACTAAGTTCTAGGTCCATTTTGACAAAACTAATTATTGTATGTACTAAGAAAGGTTGTTGAAGTAGTCATGGTAGGTAATATATTCAAATAAGATCTTTTTTAATCCTATACTTGATTATTCGTCGTATTAACTAAGTGTAGATACCAATTCAAGTAATGTACATAGTTGCGCTAACATGTATCTATGTTAATATTTTTGTAATTCAAAATCATATTGTACATACTGCATCGTTCTTGAATGAATTACAAAATTATTCACATTTTTACCTCACGCATCGGATGCATTGATAGAACTAATGTGAATAACTTTGTAGTTAATTCAAGAACGATGCAGTACATACAATTTGATCTTGAATTACAAAAGTATCAACATATATTATAGATACATGTTGTCGCTACTACGTACAATACTTGAAATTGGTATCGACAACGACAATAATACAATTAATCATGTATATCCCTACCTAAAAATCTGCCTATCTATGTATTATCTAGGAAGGATATGCAGGTGTAAATAAAAGATAGATATGAACATTTAAACGTTTATTTTTATAAAGAACTACGCAATGTAACATATTTTTTACCATTACTAAGAATACTGATGTGACATGGAATAGGAGACACACATTTTTTGTAATATCTAACAACATTTTCTTTAGCTTCTGTTTCTGCGACTTCGTAGGCAAAATAATGTTCATCATATAACAAAGTTTGCATTAATATTCCCATAAAAATCAAATTATTTGAATCATACAAGTAGACATTTTGCAATTTAAAAAACGTAGGCAATGAATCATTAGAACTTGTATCATAGATTAGGACTGTATCTTTAACATAACGTGTAGTAGAAACAGTGGCCCAAGTAATATGTATTAGTGGCTTATTTTGACATAATTGTAAACTTGATTGTACAAATTGTTTAGAAATATCGCAAGTTACACGGACAGTAGGGCCTGTCCTAAGAGTATCAGGCAATTTACCTTTAAGAAACATTTCATTTTGCTGTAGTTGGTGTTTTAACGTTAAAGTCAGTGTAATGTTTTTTCTGTTGCATGAAACATTTGAGGCCATTTTAAAAACCCTATGTTTGGCTTCAAAACGCATAGACCACAAAGAAACAATTGGACCAAATTTTTCTAACACACTGTGATAATGAACTAAGTTATGAAATTTAGGTTTCAAGGAATCTTTAGTTAATGATAGATATAAAGTGTTAAGCTCCATCACCGCTTTCTGTAACAATTCCTCAGTTCCTTTAGCAAAAGCTGTAGACAGAGTTATTTCTAAAACAGTTCTTAATTTCTGATACAACTTCCAAACTTCATTGCCTCTAGGCACGTATTCCCCTACCAATAAACTAAAATATCGTAAAAAAGTAAGCATTTCTGATGATGATTGGCGTACATTTCCCTGAATCAAATGTTCTATGGAAAAAGTAGAAGGTTGATTTCTACAATCAGGGCCATATTCAAAAGCATGAATTTTGTTATTGAGTTGAGTTAATGTAAAAAAATTTAAATGTCTTATACAACGGATTAAAACAAATTGCATTACATACTTAGCAACTCCTTCTAATATATCGTGCATGCTATCGACACCTACTTGATTAAATAAATCAAAACCAGTTACATCAAGCCACACACATTTTTCTTTAATACCTGTTTCTGAGGGATTTCTAAGGCTTAAGTCATTCGCATAATTTTGTGAATTACGCAAAATTTCTTTGCATTCGGCGCATTGAGTTTTCATAACTTGTTTTGAGACTTTACAAACTCTGCAGGAATAATTTGCTGAAAAACTTTCTACAAAACCTGTTACAGAATGGATACCTAGATTGTCTCCCAAAATTAAGCCAAGTTCAAAATGAATGACACCTTTGAAATCGGGCAGATTAAATTCAATGCCATGTTCACTGAGATAGTTGAGCTCGTCAATCACACATCGAAATATAACTTTGTTCCCAAACAAGATTCTATCAGTTGAATGAAATAAAAGAATTAGAAATATGTTTCTGAGCGCAGAGGCACGACAAGGCGGTAAACAGGGAATAGAAGCGTATACTGCGCCTAATTTGTGTTGCCCTGCTCTAGAACCTAATGCGTTTCCGGTCTCATAGTCGTCAAAAAATATGAAAATTGGAATAATCGTTTTTCCTTGTCGTTGACACATTTTACTCCGCCAGAATGTCCCCTGTATAAAGTTTTCTATAGCAATATTTTCACCCGATCTATTTAGACTAATCATGTAGTCAAGAGTTTCAGATAGAATATTTCCGAGGGAAAAAAATGATTTTAATACTTTGCGAAGAGGTATAAAATGCTGCTCACATGTAATCGGTTGAAGGCGGGTGATACCTAATCTTTTAACTTTTTCTAATCGCTCACCTATTACCATTGCTTCCGGTTGAATTAATGTCTCTTTGTTTTTAAAGTATTCTAATCTTTTATGCTCAGTGTTTATTTGACTTAATGGATTTGTTAACAGAGGTTCAATTTCATTTATGACTGTGTTAAGATTATCTTGTGCAATAATATTTTTTGATGCTAGATTTTGAAGTTGCATTTTAATGGCTAATGTTAAAGGATTGACGATAAATTGAGTAAATCCACTGACCACACTTTGAACAACATTTCTTGGCAAAGATTGGTTGGCATACAAATTTGCTATAAACATTGAAAGTCCGTTTTCAACTATCTCATTACATGTAGAAGGCCCTGAAGGAGTTAAGGCACTAGAACAATAAGGCATCAGTTGCTGCTCGCTAACAGGATTTACAGGTGTACCGCTCGTATTCAAATCTACCATGTTAGATGAATGTAATACAACATCGTTAGTAATGTTATGCTCACGCACAATATGCCTCCTAAAAGAATTAAACAATTGAAATTGACGATTACAGCCATCTTCAATACATATATATATCCGTAATTCTTCAGGGCTATGCAACAATGTGAAATGCGACCTAAGTATTTTAATATTTGGTAACTGCAGTCTGCATAAAAAACAAGTCAACATCTCAGTAAAATTAGAAAAAAAAACAATTAGAAACAAATATTTTCAATTCCTACTGCAACATAACCACTTTGGACAAAGTAACATAGATATCAACAAACTATTCAACAATAGATTATACCTTCTCGGTCGTAGGTACCTACTAAGATCAAACCTTAAGATATTATTTATTTTTCAAACATAAAATATAAAAGATAAAAATGTAACATATAAGTACCTTGAAACTTGATATAACTATTGATATTTTTAAATTTCAAGAATTAAAAAAAAAAGCAAGTGGGTAACTAACTAATTTATATGATTATGTAGCTATCTGCACATAAAAAAAGGTTCCTAGGAAGAGAACGCTACAAATTACAATCTGTTAAGAGAGATTCTGCCGTGGTAGAGCCCCTGTCGAATTTAGAGGTCATTTTATATAGGCCTCGTTGTAAAAAGTACCACACAGCATAGGAGTCACACCCATACTCCAGATTTAACGACCAAATAGCCTTGTAGCATGTATCTATAGCTTGCAAAATATTGGTAATTTGGTACATAACTGATGCATTTACAATAACAAAAATCGTTTTGATTTCTGCCAGTGACTCACCGACTATCATCACATAAGGCTGGGGTGTGACTCCTTTAACCTTTAGCGTTTTCAGCCGAAGTTCTATTGCCTGACAAATTTCTGCATCTGATCTTACATGCTTAATAAAGGCATCACGTGTTTCTGCCTTAGATGGCTTCCAGCTGCATCCAGCTGCCTGTTTTCCTTTTTTTTTCTTCTGCTTGATTGTAGTTGTGTTTAGGAGATGTGGAATAGCCAGCAAAGCTCCAAGTATTTTTTTTTCCTCTTGAGAAGCTGAAATAGATAAAATTATTTGAAGAAAGAAATACATACCTACATACTTAAAACATACAAATTTCAAAAATTCAATGGGATATTTGACTAAAAAAATCTAATTAATCATCATAAAAATCTAATAAAATTAATAAAGAAAAATCAGTTAGAATATCAAAAAAATAATGGATACGTATTTTTTGTTTTATCAAATCAGTAAAATACGAAGATAAAACGCATCAATCAATCATCATTTATGTATTTCTGTTGCCACTATAACAAAAAATACTAAATGCAAAATAAAATAAATATTTAACGGGGGGCTCCCACAACTAACGCGATTTTATTGACCTTTTTTGCTTGATATCAATAATGGCAACAGGTAGGTAGTTGTATTTGTAATTTAATAATAAAATAAAATGGTTTAACAGCGTTGGTCAATGGTAATTTTTATCTTGGATAAGTTCAAGTTTATCATGGGAACCGCAATAAACGAATCTGCAGGCGAAGGCTAATAAAAAAATATTATTGTTCTGTATTACTATTAGTGGCACTTACATTCACAAAGGCAAATAAGTTCCTGACTAAAGCTGTCTTTCAAATTACGTTTTTGAAATATTTCCATAATCTTTATTCTTGCTAATGGAAAGAAGGCAAACAAATTGTTGGAGTGGTCTTTGTAGATTTCTTCGAAGTCAATTATCAGCTGGAAAATATAAATATAGGTATTAAATTAATGGTACAAAAGAAAATAAAAACTGAAAGATTTGAGATTTCACTCACTATGATTTTGTCTATGAATGAAATTAAAAACATATCTGCAATATTAATTATCCAAACTAACACATCCTACTTAAATTATAAATACTCAATAATTTATTGTTTCCTCTCATTACAAATAGGACACAATATATGCTCATGACTAGCCGCAGAGACTAGGAATACAATCTAGATTGATTTACATTCATTACAAACAGATATACATATAAAGTGACAGGTGATGAGCCCATCGCCGTTTTATTGATGTGTCCATAAAAAAAATCTACTTCAGGAGGTGTTGCAGGTGTCCATAGGCCACAGTAATGACTTTCCATCAGGTGGGCCATATACTTGTTTGCCAGCTTAGTGGTATAAAAAAATACTTACTAGGGTATAACCTTGCGGAGTCCTTAAAGCGGGGTATGTGTTTAAGTAAGATTCAACTGTGTGTTGATTGTCCTGATTATGATGTAGGTTAAGAATTCGTTGTTTGGCTGTCTCTTTCCATTTTTCCTCTACTAGGTTCCAAGGTAGAGTCGAATTTTTTAACCATAATAAATCTTCTTCCACATTTTTCGTTAGAAAATCGCTTGTATTAATGCTGTCAGGCAATGGTCTCGGAGAGGAAGAGGATGGCCCAGGACTTTCTTCTCTGTTTCTTTTTTTAGTGGTCAAAGTCCCTAATTGTTGCAGACGTCGCCTCTTATTCAATACTTGGTGTACAAGTTTACCTCGTGCTTGCAATATCACTCCAGATGCTGTTGTACACGCAGGGATGTAATATGTTGTTGTCCGTTCACCAGGAAAGAGTTCATTGATCCATTTTGTCCACTTGAAGTATATTTGTCCAATTATTGGTGAATTTCTGTATTCATTTAATATTTCTTTAGCAATCACGGATGCTAATAAATTACGAGTAGCATCACCATCTAAGGCACCACCCTTATATATTAAGAGTGAAGAAGTCTCGAGGGATTGTTTTAATAAGTTCTCAAGTGCCTGAAACAAAAGTTAAAACCATATTGAATACATGTATGTGATTAAAATAATCCCTTACCTACCTATCTATAGGTACATATATATCAATAAATATTTTTGTACTGTATTATTTACTAAAATTTCTTGTATTCTATTCAGAAGTTCATAACCCAAATACCAAAATAAAATTTGAAAAAAATAACATATTATAGTTTTAAAACTACAAAACACTTGAAGGTTTATATTATATTAATAAATTAATGTGAATTTTCACATCAAGTGCAATTTACATTTAAATATGACTTGCTTGAAATGGTGAAAGAAAACATCATGATGAAGCCTGTGAGTCGGAGAAGGTTTGCACCCTTCAAAGACAAATTCTTAACCCACAATTACACTACCATGGTGGACTTTGGCCTATACCCTCTTCTAAGGGTGTTCTTCCACCATAATTAAGCTGTGTAGCTGTGTTTAAGATCCACCAACCAGGAGCCTTTAATAAAAGTAGGTGAGGCCTAGACAAAATAAAGGCTAGCTTGAGAGTAGCTCTAGTTATAAAGTACCCTAAGAGGAGATCAGTGCCCAGCAGTGTGACACTTATGTGTTGATGACATGAGACAATTTATGCCCGGGATTAATAGTTGCCTATATCTGTGAAAACTTTGAATTGGCTTATTTAAATAGTTTTCCAATATTATAAAGGTGAAAGTATGTGTATGTCTATATTAATGAAATTTGGTATGAAGGTAGATTAGACCTTGGATACATACTACTTTTTTATACAAAGGATACTTTTAATCTGGGTTTATGCAGGTGAAGCAGTGGGGTGCAGCTAGTAAGTATACATATTTATAATATTTAACTTGCACCACTCTGAGAATCCAAAGTTGACACTGTTTCATTGTTATTTTCGTTTCGTAGTGTTATTGGTGCATTTTGTTTGCCTATATGTGTCTCTGACCCGCAGTCCTTCAACGGTATCACAACTAGTTGGGAAGAGTCTTTGGGGTCACTTTCACAATCATTTTGCAAATCCAGATCAAACTGTACATTTGAAAAATCGAGGCCCTGAAAACAACAACACACAATATTTCATCACACTAATATTAAGTATTAATATTTTTGATATTATAAATGTCAGAATACTGAAAGAATAATTAGTAGTAGTAGAGCTATGATTATACCTTAACACTTAGACAACATTATTTCATCAAAAAAAATGCAATATGTACCTATTACACCTTTTGCCGTCATTATTATCGCAGAAAGGTACATTAGTAATGATTATAATGATCAGTGGGTATCTTTGAATGACAAAATGATAATTAAGCTTACCGATAAAGATGATATATTGTAGGTGCTCTCACTGCCTATTGGCAAAAACTCTTTCTTCCAGGTACGCCAACACCTTGTAAATAGAACCCTTGGTCCTGTTTGGGGGATTAGATCCTTCAGGTCTTCGTGTGTAAGGGCCGATAAGGCTTGGACTGTTATCTGCTGTTCTAAAATATTAAAAAAAACCTCTTGAACCCACATAATGACGGATCTCGAAGTTCCATGAGCGCATGCAACATACACGCTAAGTAGGTAAAATCTTAGTTTGTATTTTTTTTTGGTATGTAACGATGACGAGATGAACTAAAGTACAACTGATGGTAGGTGAAAAATAGCAGCGCCGATTTTTGATCTTGCGACCAAGATTTTAAACGACACTGCACTGCGATCGTCACCTTGAGATTTATGATGGTAGCTTAGTTTATTATCCTTGTAACCATGGACCTTTTTTATACGTCTGTCGTCTATGCTTGTAACAGTCTCGTTCAAACCGAAACACAGTAATGTAATGTTAGCACACAAATGCTTGATGGTAGAATATCTGCCAAAGGTGTGGTAGGTAGGGACTTCCCCAGACGGCGCGGCGGCGGCCCCCGGCACGATGCCTATTACTACTAATAAAATTAAAGTAGTATGTTGAAGACATACTTAGGTAGTTAATTTGTTTATCTCTGATCAAATAAACATTATGTATTTCATACTCACCTTCAAATACAGGTATAAGGTTGGGGAGTTCCCATGTTTTCAAAAGTTCTGCCACATCGTCCATGTCCACAAAGCACTGTTTCAAAGTAATCCGTAACTTTTTTTAAAAACAAACCAATTATATACCTAATTATACCACAACGAAATCTGCGTAAATTTATTATTTCTTATTATTATCTAGTAGCAGAATAAAAAATGGCAAGGGCTCCTACGCGCGCACGCACCCTCCGCGAGCAAGGTACAGGAAGGAAAAGGACGGGTGAGAGGTCAAGACTTGTAAAATAAAAATAGCCGTTGCGCGGGGTGGAAGGGCGCGCGGGTGGGTGTGCATGATGGGTACATAGTCACGCGAACGATCATCGTAATTCGATCAATTTGTATGCCCTATTAAATCGACTAAGAGACTTGTTTAGTACTACGTTAATTTGATTACAACAAATAGTTTAAATTGATAAAAAGAACTTTTAATGTTTGTGTATGCTATCATTATTTTCATAGAAGCAAATAATAATATAAAATATTTAGATTTAGCTTAGTTTAATGTATAATATAACGCAATCATTACTGCAACAAATATATAAATTAATTGTTTCAACTTTTAAAAAATCGTTGATGCTATCACAGAATACTGTAGATTTTACTTTTTAGCTTGTTTAATTCGGCAACTTAGCTAATTTCATGTAACGTGTCCAATGACTGATACAACATGCACCTTGTTATAATAATAAACACTTATAGCTAAGGCACACACAGATTCTTTGTAAGTCCAAATAAAATACATTAATTGATTTAACAGGGATTAAGTATAAATTCAAGGATTATGTAGTAGTTTTTATAATGACCTAATATTGAATTAACAATTTACTTATGTTGTTTTTCAAACAAATTCAGCTTGCTATTGCAACAACTTCATCTTGTTTTTAGTAATCATTAATAGCGTCGTTCCAAATATTTTGGCGCCAACTAAGAGAAAACACTACTTAGTTGGAGTTTATTTTTTTCAGTGTATTAAATAAGAGTGATACAGCTATGAGGTGATGTACTATAAAACAATTGTATCAGTGTTTTATTAAGTTAGTAATAAATGGTATTCGATAGTGACTACTTGTTTCAATAACATTAACGTCCCTTCATGGCGACCCATGCCTTATTTGGGGTGCGTGATGCAATATGATCTCGTTAGAAGTGTCACGGCTCCAAAGGTTGATCGAACTAATGAGTGAAATGAGAAAGTGAATTTACGGATTTTCGAAAAATGTGTCGTTCTAGTGTGGCCAAAGAGACGGTTTTCTTGAACCAGAACGCCCTGGGTGCGAATCATGCACAAGTCGAGGAGATGCAGATGCATTTGTCTGGCATAAGCGTCATGCTGATCACCATTTGCGTTCTGTTGGGTCTCGTAGCACTATATTTCGCATGCAAGCAGTACCGGCAGTGCCACCAGTCATGGATTGCGGACCAGATTATGCAGAATAACCTTCGACGGTCGTTTACCCGCTCCCGAGCAATTCGTGCAGATGAAACTGAACTACGTGTTCCGGTGTAGCCAGGCAGAGCGTTAACATTTTTTTTTTTGGGTGTTCGTTGAGCGGATATTACCCCTTACGGCGGCCCCTTTTTAAATCTCAGATTTCTAAAAGGCGCTTAGTCATGGAGACAAGCAACGACAAAGCAAATTCGCAAACGCGAGATACTACAACCACGTCCACCAACCAGCAGCAGCAAAAGCAGCAGCAGCAGCCAAAAGCGAAGGCAAACATGCAACGCCAAAGGCCACAGTACACCGACAAGTCGACACCACAACCTAAACGACTATCAACCACACCTACACCATTAACAAACGATCCGTTATGGGCATTGGCATCGGTGACCGAAGGTGAGAGAGGCTTAGTTAGCGAGGAGGCCACCAAGGTTTTCAGCGCAGACGCAGCCGGGTATGTGTTCCTCGTGGAGCAAGAATATAATGCATTGTCAGATTGTGATAAGTTCGTTACGAAGACTGTACCCCGTAGTGCTTACGCCTATTATCATCACGTCCTGTGGTGGTATCACATAGCGTTGAATGCACAGAAGAGAGGAACAGCGAGTGATGTGCAAGAGCGCTTAATTCACTTCGTTAACGTTATCAAGGTTGGGTCAAGTCAAAAAAAAAAAAAAAAAAATAGGAGCAGCGACCTACCTATCTGGTATGGGAGACTTTGTGGATGCAACAGGCATCAAACACTATCTGGAGGCACTAGAGCCAAATGACCCCTTACGGCGTTTTATTTTTTTTAAAGTGCGTAAAAATAGTGTGAAACAACAGTTAAAAACGAATAACGTGCGGTTATCTAGTGCGGTATTCAATAAATGCGTAAAGCTTAAACCAAATGAATTTCGTGAAATGAAAAACAAAGTTCGGACAAATGGATAAATAATTAATTTAAGATTTAGTGATAACAACAGTAGGATACGAATGTCACGTCGCATTCCGATGTATCTCGTTACGAGCGTGGCCCCTACTACGGTAACTCATTAATGAATTATTAAGATTCTGTTAGGTATGTATGTTTTATTAATATTTTATTTTGTATTATGGTATGGAAAATGAATTATTGGAATGTTTAGAAGAACTTCAAGTGATAAGAAAATATTTAGTTAAAAAAGGTAAAAGTAGATACAAGGGTAATGTTATAGTTTAGAATTAATTCAATATTTAACTAAAAAACAAGGCAAAAAGACAGAATTTTTGACCTCATTAACTGTGTTAAAAGACGATATTGATACATATTATTCGCAAATTATTGATTTAAGTACTCATATAAAATCTGACAGTGATAGTGAGACCGAATACTGTGAAGCGATGCCAAATACAGAATTAACCATGGATTTCGATATCAAAGCAGCTTGTAGCTTGATTCCTGTTATGAACAATAATGAAAATAACACCAAAACTATGATTGACTCGATAGAAATGTATGCTGATATGCTATCTGAGGCAGGCAAACAATTATTAATTAAATTTTTCTTAAAAAGTCGACAGTCTGAAAATGCTAAACTCCGTATGTCTCAAAATTACGCATCTACGAACGATCTTGTCAGAGATTTACGCAATTCACTTTTTATTAAAAAGTCGTTTACTGCCATTCAATCGCGATTACAAAACGCAACACAGGGTTGGCGTACAATAGATCAGTTTGGTACTGAGTTAGAAAAGTTATTTACGAATCTGACAATATCGCAAGCAGATGGTAACCCTAACAGTTATTTAACCTTTGAATGAAAAACTTGCTATCAAAAGGTTTTCAGATGGCTTGAGTGACTCTAGGCTTAGTACAATAATAGCAGCGAGGAACTACGATAGCTTAAAAGTCGCAATTCAGGCAGCGAAAGATGAAGAACGAACGGCGACATCGACTTCAGCTGGTGAAAGTGTCATGCAGTTTTCGCATCGTGGTAGAGGTAAGTCACAAAATTTTAATAAAGGACGTTCTCATAACAACCAGTCACGTGGTCAACGAGGAGGACAATTCTATCACCAAAATTCAAACAATTACGGTAACTATTATGAGTAGGTAGGAATTGGGGCTTCTGCGTCACTTGCTCTCGCTACGCTCGAGCTGCGTGATGCAGAGCGCCCCAATTCTATTCTATTTCAATTATGATACGCAAATGATTAATACAATACGCACTCAAATCGCTTCGCTAATGACATAGTATAAACATCATTCTCAAGTTCGGGCACAGTGCTCAATGCGACGTTAAGTCGTACCTAAAGTACGCTAATTAGTATTGCTATTGCGTTCTCATGTTCTAGCATCTGTAGACGGACGCGCTGCGACTGATCCGTAACATGCTGACCGATCTGATTGCTCTTATACTTAATTGATTATCTGTACATGTTTGTAAAATAATAATTACATGTTACTAAGTAATGATGATTCGATAGAGCTATGACATCGATGCGATCTGATTCTTTTCTGTACCACAATGCATGACCAGCTGATTTGTTTAGAAACAAACGTCTAAAGTTCTTAATGCGTTGAACATATTTTTTAGCTTTTGCTATATATACTTAAATGCCATGTGGTACTGGCCTACGAATGCTACCACCCATTTCTATGAATGGGTGTCGTCAAAGGGGTCGCTGATGGTTTTAGGTAGTCAGGACTTTTAACCACCTTTGGTATGTCTCCGACTTTTTGTGAAAGATACGTATAATTATTTTTTAAAAAGCGAGTATCGACATCATATAATTTAAGTCGGTATAGTGGATTACATTTGTTATTATCCTTTATTAAAGTTTTAGGTAACAGAATCATAGACAAGTAATAACAAAATGCTCGCCTTTGTAAATACCAATTTTGTTTTTGTATATTTGTCTTTATAATTTGTGTTGTGTTATATAAAGAATAAATAATGAGGAGCTTTAATGCTCAACTGTTATGCTAATATGATTAGTTGCAACAATGGATAATTTCGGAAAGTATCTTTTAATGCAATTTTAATTTGCACTTTTTATAAGAATAATAGTATAATAAAATAATTATACATTAAAAAAAAACGGATTAACGGTAGTATGATACTTGTTTATATGAAGTGGTATGTGTTCCAATCCTTATTAATATTATTGTGATTTATCTAAATTACTCGATACATTGTTTACGGTTTTATGTCCCTTGTGGCGGTATCCGCACATAATAAATGTCACGTGACCGCGAGTGCTGAATCGCGATATCGAAATGTTCACAGCAAGTGATTATATATACCACTTCCAATACGATACCGTCGGACAGCTGTCCGCCAGGCAATACCACTGAGCCTGGTTGGAGGATCCTCCCTTTGTGGTGGAGGAACATCACACCCTGTTCCTCTACATTGGTGACCCCGACGTGATCAAAACACGCAGCATCACCCCCACTCACTGGAGAATCTCACCGCTCCACCGCGCACCTCGACTCACTGAGGAATTAGCGGCACACAGTCTCGACTCACTGTAGACTCAGCGGAATTCAGTTCCGACTCACTGGAACTCTCATCGACCTCCGGTCTTGGAGGGGAGTGATGTGGCGGTATCCGCACATAATAAATGTCACGTGACCGCGAGTGCTGAATCGCGATATCGAAATGTTCACAGCAAGTGACTATATATACCACTTCCAATACGATACCGTCGGACAGCTGTCCGCCAGGCAATACCACTGAGCCTGGTTGGAGGATCCTCCCTTTGTGGTGGAGGAACATCACACCCTGTTCCTCTACATCCCTCACTAGTTGTTAGATTTTATTATCTGTAATTGTCAATGTATTTTTAGTCTGTGCTATTTCCGTGTTCTTAAAGGAAATAAATTCACTTTGATTTCTGCAAGTACAAGCGTCGTTTCATTTTTAGGTTATGGGCCCAGCCCCATGCTTCTGTTAGTTAGAAAAGTTAGTGAAACAGTGAGTCAGTATTTAGTTTTGACTGAATTAGGCGTTCGTAACATAATTCTTCGTGATGGCTGCGAATTACCTGGTCAACGTGCCTAAACTGAGAGGCAGAGAAAACTACAGCGAGTGGACTTTTGCCGCCGAAAACTTCCTCGTGCTTGAGGGAATGCTTCATTGTGTAAAGCCAATTACCGGAAAAGTAATTGCCCCTGAGGAAGATCAGAGAACAAAAGCCAAACTCATAATGACTATAGACTCGACGCTGTATGTACACATCAGGGATGTGGAATCATCAAAAATGCTTTGGGATAAGCTGAAAAGTTTATTTGATGATTCAGGCTTCAGCAGAAAGATAAGTCTACTTCGTACTTTAACGTCGATTCGTCTTGAAAGCAGTAATTCAATGGCGTCATACGTAAATCAAATGATTGAAACTGGCCAGAAGTTGAGAGGAACAGGCTTTCAAATAAATGACGATTGGATCGGATGCTTGTTGTTGGCTGGCCTCACAGAAAAGTTCATGCCGATGATTATGGCTGTTGAGCATTCCGGGATTGACATTTCATCAGACGCCATTAAAGCTAAATTATTAGATATGGCGGGAACAGAAGTTTGTGGTGAAAAAAGTGAAGAGGGCGCGGCGTTCGCGAACTTCCAGAAGGGCCAACATAAGAAACAAAATAAAACTTCAAATGTCAAAGATGGCGGCAAGACAACAAATGTCAAGACTGTCAAGTGTTACAAATGTAAACAACCGGGACACTACAGGAATCAGTGCACAAACTTTACTTCAAATACTACAAAACAAACTAATGCGTTCAGTGCTGGCTTCCTTAATGCACAATATAAAAAGGAAGAATGGTATATAGACTCAGGTGCGAGTTTGCATTTGACGGCTAATGAAAGTTGGGTTATAAACCCGCGTTATGAACAGTCGCAAGAGATTGTAGTGGCAAATAACAATAAGTTGAAAGTTTTGTGTACAAGCGGCGTGAATATTGTGACGGTTGCAGATGGCTGTGAATACGAGGTGCCGATTAAGGAAATACTCTGTGTTCCTGCATTGAGTACTAACCTTTTATCTGTAAGTCAATTATTGAAGAATGGAAATAAAGTCGAATTCAATGAGAACTGTTGCAATATATACAATAAGGTTGGCTGTTTGGTGGCAGTGGCAGATGTATTCAATGGAGTTTACAAGGTCAGGACGCCTAACTATGCAATGTCAGTTTCTACAGTGACTGGAAATACATGGCATAGAAGATTAGGCCATGTAAACAGTAATTACTTGAACAAAATGTCTGTGGCCGTGGAAGGATTGAATTTAGATGAAAAAGTAAATATTACCAAGTCTTCATGCTCTACTTGTTGTGAAGGTAAGCAATCCAGGCTACCTTTCAAGCATGTTGGCACTAGGACTGATAAGACACTCAAGTTAATCCACACTGACGTCTGCGGACCAATGGAGGTGCCATCGATTGGAGGTGCAAAATATTTTCTACTCTTTATCGACGATTATTCAAGAATGATATTTGTATATTTCCTCAAATACAAAAGTGAAGTCTTCACATGCTTTAAGGAATTTAAGTCAAAAGTTGAAAATCAAACCAATAATAAAATTAAAACTTTAAGAAGTGACAATGGCTTGGAGTTTTGTAATAAAGAGTTTGAAACATTTTTGCAGAGGGAAGGAATTATTCATCAAAAGACAAATGTCTATACCCCCGAGCAGAATGGCCTATGCGAAAGAAATAATCGCTCAATTGTTGAGAAAGCAAGATGCCTGTTGTTTGATGCAAAGCTAGGCAAAGAATTTTGGGCAGAAGCAACAAACACAGCAGTATATCTTCACAACAGAATTGTAGCATCAGGATTAGATGGAAAAACTCCTCATGAGAAATGGTCAGGTAATAAACCAGACATAAGCCACTTGCGGGTATTTGGAAGCAAAGTTATGGTCCATCTTCCAAAGGAGAAGAGGCACAAATGGGATAAAAAGTCTATTGAGCATATACTTGTTGGCTATTCTGAGAATGTTAAGGGGTACAGAGTCTACAATCCAGTGGCTAAAACTGTTAGCATAAGTAGAAATGTCATAGTAATGGAACAAGAGAATAATGAAGTTGTCTCTCTCCCAGTCACTAAGACTAGAATTGTGGAGGATGTATCTGAGACTGAGGAAGAAAATGTTTCTACAGATTATGAGACTACTAGTGATACCCTGGATGAAACTTATGTGCCTGATGAAGTTATATTTGAACCATCTACACCAAGATCATCAACCAGACCAGTAAGACCGAAGGTGAAACCTGAAAGGTTTGGCTTGACAAACATGTGTGTAAATGAAGATGTTTAAGATGATGCCACTGGTCTTACTTTGAAGGATGCATTGAATGGACCTGAAAGAGAAGAGTGGTTAAAAGCTATAAATGAAGAAGTTCAGTGTTTTGCAAGTAATAGTGAGTTAGTCGATGCTCCGACTTAATAGTAACATAGTGAAGTGTAAATGGGTACTTAAGAAAAAATATGACAATGAGAACAATGTTCAGTTCCGTGCGCGATTAGTGGCAAAAGGCTTTATGCAACAAGAAGGTGTGGACTTTACGGAAACCTACTCACCTGTGGTAAGACACACAACCCTTAGAATTTTGTTTGCATTGACTGCACAGTTGAACTTGAATACTAGTCATCTCGATGTTACTACTGCTTTTCTGAATGGAGACCTTGATGAAACCATATACATGCAGAAACCTGATTATTTTGCAAATTCTAGTGATAATAAAGTATTGAAATTAAAAAAGGCAATATATGGTTTGAAACAATCATCAATGGTCTGGTACAGAAAGGTACATGATTGTCTTATAAATATTGATTATATTGCATCTAAAATTGAACCTTGCTTATACACAAAGAAAGTTGGTAATTGTAAAACTTTTGTAGCTTTGTATGTCAATGTTTTTTTTCATTTTTTCTAACAGTGTATCTGAAATTGAGAACTTGAAAAGTGTTTTTGCTTCACATTTTCAACGACTTAGGTGAAATTAAGCAATGCTTAGGTATGAATATACAAGTAGATAAAACAAAAGGAGTTGTAAAGTTAAGTCAAGAAAAATATATTGACCAACTTTTAAAGAAATTTAACATGACAGAGTGCAAACCGGCAGTTACACCTATGGAAATTAAATTGAATTTAAATAACAGTGAGAAATGTGTAGGAGAACTTCCCTACCAAAAACTTATTGGTAGCCTCATGTATTTAATGGTTTTAACAAGACCAGACATAGCTTTTTTCTGTAGTTTTTCTAAGTCAATTTAATAATAATTATAATTTAGAACATTGGTCATATGCCAAAAGGGTATTAAGATATCTTAAGAAAACTAAGGAATATGCTTTGATATATAAAAAAGTGGCAATTCAAAGCTAGAAGGTTATGCTGATGCAGACTGGGGATCTAACATAGTAGATAGGAAGTCTTTCACAGGAATATGTTTCACTCTATCGGGTGGTGCCATTTCATGGGCATCCAAAAAACAGAAAACTGTAGCTTTATCAAGCACAGAGGCTGAATGTATGAGCCTTACAGAAGCATGTAAAGAGGCTATTTACTTACGCCGTTTGATATGTGAAATTACAAGTGAAATTTATACTGTTAATGTGTTTAATGATAACCAAGGTGCTATAAAACTGTCAGCTAACAATACTTTCCATAATCGTACGAAGCACATGGATGTGCGTTTCTATTTCTGTCGTGACTGTGTTAGTAATAATATTGTTAAATTTAGTTATTTAGAAACAGCTAGTTTGCCAGCAGATTTGCTGACTAAGAGTTTAGCCCATGTAAAACATTTTTCTTTTATGAAGAAATTGGGTATACTAAATGCCTATTGATACAATGTTTTTTTTTTAAACAGTTAACTATTTATTATGTTATCAGTTTATTTAGATAAGAGGGAGTATTGTGATTTATCTAAATTACTCGATACATTGTTTACGGTTTTATGTCCCTCACTAGTTGTTAGATTTTATTATCTGTAATTGTCAATGTATTTTTAGTCTGTGCTATTTCCGTGTTCTTAAAGGAAATAAATTCACTTTGATTTCTGCAAGTACAAGCGTCGTTTCATTTTAAATATTTTATACCAAATGTGTGTCTTTATGTTCCAAAAACACGGCTAAACTATTGAACCGATTTGAATGAAATTGATTTGAATCGTACACAGATATTGTAAACAAAATAAAAAAAAATAAACAACTTTTCACTTTTTGGTCTAATAACCGATATCCATGCGGGCGGAGCCACTGGCAAATAGTACGTTGGCAGCATTTCAACTATGGTTCAATGCAAATAGATTAATAATAAATGTAAAAAAAACAAACATTTTGTTGTTTCGAACCACGGCATGCAAGAAAGATAACATGGATAATATAATACTTAACAATGAAAATATAGAGTTAGTGAGAAATGTCAAATTTTTAGGTATATATTTAGATGATTTGCTGAACTGGAAAAAGGAACTAGCACATATAGACTCTACTATATCGTCTGCATGTTTTGTGTTAAGGACATTGAGAGCCGAAATAAATGAAGAACAGTTAAAGGTAGTATATTATGCTCTTGTCGAATCCAGACTTCGATACAGTATACAGTTCTGGGGAAAAAGCTACGCTTATAATTCTCAGCGAGCCTTCATTCTGCAAAAAAGAGCGATACGTACAATGGTCGGAATTTCACAAAGAGAAAGCTGTCGATCTCATTTTAGGCGTTTAAATATCCTAACATTGCCCAGCTTATACGTGCTGGTGTTGTTGGCTAATTTTAAAAAATATGTCCATGAATACGAGTCTGAAGACGAGAGAATAGACAGAGAAAAAACTCGCAGAAAGAACTTTAAAAATAAAATTGCACCTCATCTTAATATTGCCAAGCATAGTCCTCATTACCAAGCTGTACAAATATTCAATAAACTGCCAGCGGATTTGAAAGATTTGTTGTACACTAGCTCTTTTAACACAAAGCTCAAAGCATTTCTGTTGGAGAGAAGCTTGTACTCTGTAGACGAATTGTGAATTACTTTTATTTGTATTATTATCGTATCTTAGCCCTACTTATGTTCTACTTATGTTTTTTTTTTATGTAGTTTTTAGTTTTGTCTTTATTTTATAATGTTATACTGCATGTTAAATTTAATATTAATAATAATCATAGTTAATCATACACAATGTAAATTGTTAATGATAAATAAATAAAAAAAAAAAAAAATGCTAGTATAACATTATGATGTTAAATTTACTGAATCATGCCTTTTTTTTTCACTTTACCTATTTTTAAACTAAAAAGTTCTTTTAAAATAGTTCATCATTCAAAATATTAGAAAACCATTTTATGTTGATCCAAGTCTGGTATTTAACTATTTGATAGAGTACATACGATTACCTTATAAAAATGTTGTCTCAAATAACAATAATGACATCATGTGGCACATTACTGTTTCCAAATTTAGTTGGTAAAGAATGTGTTCACACATGAGCGCCTAACTTTCATATATTACATGCAATTATGAGTCTTATAATCGATCAATTTAAACTCAATATTCAATGCAATAATAAATTGTTTTAAATTACTACGTAGACAAAAAAATAAAAGATGACAATATGATCGTCCCTTTATAATATTGGGATATAAAATAGAGCACTTTGCGTTGATATGTCACATTGTAAAATATTAATTGTTGTAGCGGATATCCTACTGGCCATCAAGTATGTATGTATCACTTAAGTCTACTGCACACAAAGCAACACAACAATACTTCTTTATAATAAATATTTCGGTATGTTTGTCAATGGGCTAATATTTTATTCATTTCATTTCATTTCATTTCATTTATTTGCATAAAATGTGGTATTAAAAGGTGACAAATAATATAAATAATGTACAGTGACACATTTCGCCATTTGGAAGTAGCATGCAAAAACTTAATAAAAACATATTATGAGATATATACTACAACATAGATAATAACAATTGTATCAGCTGTTAACATCTTATCAAAACAATACAAAGAATGAATACTACATATTTAGCAATTATTAATGAACGCCATATCAAATATATAATGAACAGAACAAAAAATACTATTATTGTAATATTAATAACATTTATAACACTTGACATTAAATTAGTCAATAATTTTTATTACAGTGCATTCCTAAAATGATATGAACGACATGAAGATTTTTTAAGAAAATCTTTAACTGAGTAAAAAGATTCTGTCACTAACCATTTGTGCAGCTGATTACAAAACTTATTGTACGGTAGTTCAATAATCCACTCGGGCAATGAATTAAAAATAAGTGGAGCCATGTAAACACAACCATGTCTAAATAATTCTAGTTTAGGTACTGGTAATTCTAGGTATGTGTGAGTAGCTTTTCGTTTGTTTGTGTTATCTTTTATTTTGAAAAGGGATGGATTACCTTTGACTAGTTTAGCTATTTCGTAAATGTAAATACATGGTGCTGATAAAAGATTTTGTGATTTAAAAACCGGTCTACACGATTCAGTCCATTCCATACCAAATATAGCCCGAATGCACTTTTTTTGTGCTACAAAAACTCTATTAAGTTCCGAGGAGTTTCCCCAGATTACGATACCATAACGGATAATGGAACACACATATGCATGATATACTGTTATGGCAGCTTGTTTCGAAACCTCAGTTTTAATCTTTTTTATTGCAAATACAAACCTATTTATTTTAACACAGATTTTGTCAATATGTTCCCTCCACGTAAGGAATTCATCTATTGTGATTCCAAGAAAGCTCGTTTTGTTTGTTTGCTGAATTCTTTGATTGTTACAAGTTACATTTAATTCTAAGGCCTTGCTTTTTCTTGTTTTAAAATGTACTATATTAGTCTTATTTATATTAATTTTTAAACCATTGTCATCTAACCATCTCATTATATCTTGCATTGTTTTTGTTATCTCCGACTCAAATGTAGCATTATTTTCACAACCTATGATGATAGTTATATCATCTGCGAACAGAACAGAGTCATGTTGAACTGCTTTTGGAAGGTCATTTATAAATATTAAGAAAAGAAGAGGGCCTAGTATGCTACCCTGTGGAACACCTAGATAATTGAATTGCGGTTCAGATTCATACGTTTCAACTGTTTTTGTAATTTCGTTGAATTTTGTGATTTTAGTAACTTGTTTTCGATTAGATAAATATGTATTTTCTATATATTAATGTTCTTTTATACATATATTACACTTTTATTTATCTCTATTTTAGGTCTCCTAATCCATTTGATTCAGACATCGAAGCGCATTCAACATCGGCTAAGAAAAAGACGAATGAACGGAGGAAAAATAAAATTGTCAAATCCAAGACAGTATGCGAAGCTCCTCCAAAGCCAAAAAAGGGACCACAACCACCACAACTGCTTGTAAGTGACTGTGATTCGTCAGACAGTGAGCAAACGCCTACGAATGTAAAGAAGCGTAAAATCAACAACATCTTCCTCGATTCTGAAGTAAGTTAAAATTTTAATTGTACCTACTATTGTACTTTATCGGTGAATTTTAGCAAGCAATATGTGATTTAATGTGCCATTTATGACAGATTCAGTGAACACTTGATAATAATAATATTGTCATTCAAGTCCAATTATTTATAAAGTTATATTATTTTGCAACTCTAACGTCAATATAAAAACAATCATAATAATGTAGAATTAATGGACATTTTTTTTCCTATAGGATGACGAGCCTGAACTTGCGCGAGCAGCAGTATTGAAAAATCACCTGTGTCGGCGTATAGCTACTGGAACTACGTACCAAAGTGACCCGACCAAACGGGGTGAGTACTACATCGAAGTTCGTATCTCAAACTGCCGCGAACTGGAGGCTATAACTGATAAACGATTTGAACATTCTTTAATCAGTTTCAAAACTGCTACTGATGAAAAGACGCCAGCTTGGAAAGCTATTGTGCAGTTAGTTTCTGCGGTTAAAAAAGAATTTCAGCACGTCACTCCTGTTCTGTACCCGTCTAAAAAATAATGACTTATTCTTTCTTCTGTACTGATTTTTTTCTTGTACTTAACCAAGTGATATTAATATATTATCTTCTATGTTATTCATTATTTTAGTAAAATATTGTATTTTAATCATTATCATGTTGTTTAGCTTATTACAGCCCAACAAAAACTATAAACCATAACCATAAACTATAACGAAAATTTGAAATTTGAAAGCCTTAATAATATAAATTAGAATCTATTAATATATATTATTTTTTATTTTAATCATTCTAATAATTTGTAGTTTCTTGCAGCTCAAACAAAAACTATAAACCTATAAATAAAAACTAAAATTTTAAACTTGAAAGCCATACAATATAAATTAAAATCTATTGACAATAATAAGCTATTTTCTATGTCAATCATTGTAATAATGTGTAGTTTCTTACAGCCCAAACAAAAACTATAAACCAGAACCAAAAACTAAAACGAAAAATTGAAATTTGAAAGCTATAATAATATAAATTAGAATCTATTAATCTATAATATTTTTTATTTTAATCATTCTAATAATATGTAGTTTCTTGCAGCTCAAACCAAAACTATAAACCTATAAATAAAAACTTATATAATACTGATCGAACTTCACTTGTAAGTTCGTTTGATCATGTATTATTATTTATTTATTTATTTATTTATTTTAAACTTTATGCACATCAATAAGTACAATGGCGGACTTAATGCCTAAGGCATTCTCTACCAGTCAACCATGAGGAGGTGCAGAGACAATAATGGTAGATGCTTTAGAATTTAAAAAAGAAAAGAAAGTACAATCTATAAATTTACAATCCTAATTTAATGTTTATTCTAATAATTATATTTTAAACAGGATAATATATAATGTAAATATACTAAATATTACTATTACATAATATAAATAATATATAATATAATATATTAAATACATATAATCAGATAATATACATAATTTAAACGTATATATATAATATAATATATAGGAACACGATATAATTTAATTTTTTAATGACTCTGCTGATGATTCTTTGTACAGAAGGTTCCGTACTCTAGCTTTGAATGCGTCCCGTGTAGTCGACATCCTGATCTCGAGAGGGAGTGCATTCCAGATAAGGATAGACTGAATATAGAAGGAAGAATGTACTAAACTAGAAGTATGAGAAGGACACAAGAGAAGGAGATTATTAGAAGATCTGAGATTCTTATCATGGCTAGAACAGAGATATTGAAAGTGTGGTTTTAAATAAGTAGGAGAATGAGGCGAGTTAAGAATAGAGTAAAGTGTAGTTAACGTACGCAGACTTCGACGCTGCCGAATAGGCAACCATCTTAACTTAGAACGATAGGAGGAGATGTGATCGTATTTACGAAGATTGAATATGAATCGAATGCAATTGTTGAGAAGTCGGTCAAGTTTGTTGAGCAGATCAGCATTCAGGTCGAGATAGCACACATCACCATAATCGATGATTGGAAAGATCAAGGTCTGCACAAGCATAGCTTTTGTTTTGAATGGGAGGAAATTCTTCAGGCGATAGAGGACGCGCAGGCAACCGTTAACCTTCCGGCTTACGTTAGCTACCTGTGTTTGCCAGTCAAGCGTTGAGTCAATATAAAGACCGAGATCTTTGACGTTTTTGCTAATAGGTATTATATTACCGTTAAATATAATTGGCTTGACGATGGTTTTATTGATTTTACCCATTGTGCGGGTACTACCTACAATAAGGGCCTGACACTTAGCCGGATTCACGCTCAAACCGAAACGATCAGACCAGTTTTGTATCGTTGTAAGGTCTTTGTTCAAAGCGTCGATTGCAGTTGAAAGATTCTCAGTGTCAGCTTGTGTATATAGCTGCAGGTCATCGGCGTACAAGTGATACGAACAGTGAAGGTCACAAGTGATGAGATTGATAAACAATGAAAACAGAAGAGGAGAGAGTATACCGCCTTGAGGAACGCCAGAGTCAAGGTTACACCAACTCGAAGAGGTCTCATCAATGCGAACTGACTGCTGACGTCCTCGAAGATAAGAAGAAAACCATTCCAGTGTATCAGGTGAGATCATAAGATGGGAGAGGACTGCCAGAAGGATGTCGTGACTGACTGTATTAAATGCATTAGAGAAGTCAACTAATACCAAGACAGTGGCATTAGTATCCTCCATGCTAGACTTAATGTCGCCAGTCACTTTGAGTAAAGCCGAGACAGTGCTATGACCGGGTCTAAAACCAGACTGCAGAGGGCAAAGAATGTTAAAATTTTGAACAAAATTACTAAGTTGTCTGTGTGCACATGCCTCGAGCACCTTTGATAGGAAAGGGAGAATGGATATTGGACGAAAGTGGGAAGGCAAAGTGGGACTGGGGATCTTGGGTAAGGGACGGATATAAGCACGACGCCATAAGGAAGGGAAATGGCCAGTCTCAAGAGAAAAGTTAATGATGTGAGAGATAGCTGGCAGGAGTTGGTCTAGGATAGGAATGACCATACGACGACTAATGTCATCGCATCCCACAGCCTTGGATTTGATGGAGAGGATGATCTTTCTGATCTCACCCGGTGACACAGATGAAAAAGAGAAAGTATCAATTTGCGATCGTGGCCAACCCAATACATCACTGACAGTTTGATTAACCGTTAAGATGTTTGGTTGGTCGATGATAGAGAAATGACGATTTATGTCATCTATACTTATAGTCTTAGGGAGTTCTAAGTGTCGTGGTTTGCCAATGCCCAATGTCCCTAAGAACCTCCAGACACCAGCAGGAGAAGAAAGAGAAATATTATCAAGGATATGTCGGCGTTTAGCATTACGTATCACCTGGTTACACCGATTCCTGGCCAATTTAAAAGAAGCCCAGTTTGCATCACAGCGGTCTTTTTTGTATTTCCGGAAAGCGCGGTCCCTGCATCTCATCACCATCCGAATTCCCTCCGTCATCCAAGGCGCTGTTGGACGTTTTAATTTAGTTTTCCTGATGGGAGCGTGAATGTTGTATAACTTAATGACAACATCATTAAAGGCTTTGACCTTATCATCCACTGTATCCGATAGTTCAAGAGGTGTCCAGTCAATGGATTCGGCGTCCAATTTCAGCTTGCTAACGTCCAACCTCGCCATACTACGCAAATGCAGAACTTTAGGATGGGGCTTAGGAGGCTTCAGGTTGTAAGATAGGAATATAAGATCATGATGTGAGAAACCTGGAGCGGGATGTTGACCATGAGAAGGAACAAGGGAGGGGTTAGAGGTGAGAATTAAGTCTAGCCAGGTGTCCTCTCCTGTGGCATTGTGATGAGTCGGTTGAAGGGGTAGGACATGGAGACTAGCAGATTCAATGATGTGTAGGAGCTTACAGGTACGGGATGATTGTTGGGATAGAAGGTTTGTGTTAAAATCACCCATAATGATATGGTGCATGTACTCAGAACCCAGAGATTCCAATACCGACTCAAAATCAGTGAAATAGTCAATAGAAGGGGGTGAATAAACTACACCCATGAGAATTTTGGCTCCTCTGACCCAAACCTCAAGAAATAGATACTCCACGGAAGCTGTGGCATTACAGGTTGAAGCAGCAACAATTTTATATGGCAGATGACTACGCAAATATATTCCACAGCCTCCACTCCTACGATTTACCCTGTCGTTTCTAATTAACATAAAGTCAGGAAGAGAATAAGAAGAAGAGAGAAGATGAGGTTTGAGCCAGCTCTCAGAGATCAGGACCGCATGGACGTTAGTGTCTGTAAAAGCTTCCAGTAAGTCACTATGATGGCTAGGTATGCTTTGCGCATTTACGTGACATACGTTAAGTAAAGGCCTACCTTGGTTATTAAAACAATAGCGCAAGATTTCACCAAGAGTGTCATTTATGGAAGAAAAACTGTCATCCGATGACAAATCAGTAGAATCTAACGCAGAGTGAAAAGACGAATTATTATCAGATAATACCATAAAAATATAAATATAATACCTAAATAATAATATAAGTACTTATAAAATAAATAAAATATGTTATAATATAATATCTATGATTAAAAATGATTAATTTAAAGCACGGGTATTATCTCCACACCACCCGCCAACCGACTTTGGTAAGATAAGTTAATGAAATGAAAAAAAGAAAAAGAAAATACAACATAACATAAACAACTTACAAATTAAAACAAAAAGAAATAAAGATGGGGATAAGTGAAAAATGTTAAGAACGCATAATTTCCGAACGCAATTCATTGAGCATTGCAACGTGGAACGAAACGTAACTAAACGTCAACTGTCAAACGTCATTGCCACCGGCACAATAAATGAAATTATGTTGTTTACTAAACGAATTAAAGTGATGAAAAATAGTAAAAATAAAAATGTGAGGGTAAAGTTAATAAAAAAAAAAATCATACTTACGTGCTCAAGGACTTGCGCAACGAAATTTCAGGCTAATTGGAACAATAACAATCGTGAACATTGAAATAGGACGTAGAAAAATATACACTTAACAAACACAGACAACTCAACGAGCCGACACTTTTGATGTTTCCGTCGACGCCTTGGGATATTTTTTGATGAGAGGACTAAGTTCATCCATCGTAGTGACCTTCAGACGGTTTCCATCCGGAGTTTTGATGACAATGGTGCCATCCTGCGTCCAACATCCCTTCATCCCAAAATGGAGTCTAGCCCTGGTGAATACTGCTTGCCTGGGTTTTGTCAAGAACTCCCTGATAGCGATCGAAGACCCCTTCAGCTTTGTCTTGGCCCTCCATACTGCAGACCTAGTACTCAAGTCAGCGAACCTAACTAGTAGGGGACGAGGCCGGTCCTTGCTTGCAGTACCAAGACGGTGACAGGTTCTTAAGGAGACAGCTGTGATTTCCTTCATGCCCATTTTGCTATGGATGATGTCTAGAGCAATGGCTGCACAATCTTCCTTATCACTTTCTGCAACTCCAGTGAAGATGAGAGCTTTTCTTCGCTGCCGGGTCTCAATGACATCAATTGACTGAGAGCACTCATGAATCTGTTGCCGGAGCAGACAGAACATGCCATATACAAGCTCCCTGAAAGTCCGGAACTCATCTGCAAGTTTGGCAGTGGTATCCTTGGCGGTTCCCTTACTCTGCATCTGCGCCTGCATCTCATCCATCTTCTTGTTGACAGTCTCTTCCACGGATTTTAGAGCTGTCTGGATTTCAGCAAGCTTAGGCATCTTTGATCTGGATATTTGTGCTTGTGAACAATGATATTGTGATGTTTTAAGTAGTGTCCTATTAGTCAGTTGGCAGGCGGTGTCTAAGGACTACTTATAGTGCACATATACAAGATATTTGATAGCCACAAACGTGAGTACGCACTATTTAGACTTAAAATTACTAAATTTAACTCGAAAATTTTAAAAAATTTGACTAAATTTAATTAAATGCAATTTAAATGTACAAAGATGTGTATTGACTTTATCTACACCTACCCTCACTTTATTCGAAGATATAGTGTATAAATTATATGTATTTTAATATACATATAATAGCCCAAAAGGTAGATGTTTAGAGATATGTACGTTTTTGCCGTGACTTAGTGCCGATTACAGTTCTATTTATTTAAAATGAAACATTAAGTTGGAGTTTAATCAACTTTATTAATAAATTGTATTGATGACATAATTTTGTGTAAATTACATTTATAAACAGAACAGAACTGTTAAGTTGAATAATTCAACTTTTGCACAAATAAATAATTTATTTGTGCAAAAGTTAAATAAATAAATAAAAATATTTTAGCATTACATGGTAAGGCAAAATTTTTAACATTTTATGTTGGCAATAAAAAATATTTTTGGCTCATAGATACTGGTGCGTCATTATCTGTTATTAAGAGAGATGCATTACCTTATAATATGAATGTAATTAGAGATGGAACGATTATAAATGGAATTGGTGGTCAAATTCAATCAACTGGAATTATTTATCTTGATCTGACTCATCGTGATGACCGACACTATGTTGACTTTAATATCAAGCTTCATGTTTTTGATAACATTCCTTTAAAGGCAGATGGAATTCTAGGTTTAGACTTTCTATGCCAATATGCAACAAATATCAACTTGCGAGATGATGTGATCATCTTATCCAAAAATGGAATAGAATATTATTTAGCACTTAGTGACTCACTTAATTATTCAAATGAAGTGTTGCACATTCCAGCGCGAAGTGAATCATTACATTACTTACTATTAAATATTGATTTTCAGGGTGATTGTGTTATCCATAGTAAGCAATTGGCAGAAAATGTTTTTCTAGCTGGGTGTATCGGTAGAATTAGTAATAATAGATTACCAGTTAAAATTTTAAACACAAATGAACATAATGTTACATTACCGTTACCGTACCATTATGATTGAAGATTATGACTTATGTGATTTTAAATCAAACAATAATAGTTTAGAACGTGCAAAAACTAGCACTCAATAACATCAACGTCCCTTCAGCTACACAGTCAAATTCTGTATCCTACCCACAGTAAAATATCGTAAGTGTCACTTACTATAACGTACTTTGTTTACAGCCGTTTACATTTTTTAAATGGCTGTAAACAAAGTACGTCACATCAACATCGAAAGCTAGTACTGAACGACAATACCGCGACATAGTTAATGAGCACTTTAAGATAAGTTTTTACGTACCGAATAAAGACCAATGCGACAAGTGTCACATTTTTAAAAATAAATCTAGCTCAACATTGGCTGAAACGCAATCGCAGGAAGAACATATTAAAAATAAAGAGATAGCTCGCAAAAAGAAATCCTCAGATAAAGAACTGGCTAAGAAATCAAATGGTAAATTATTAGCTGCCACATTTGACTTTCAAAAAGTTCTTACTACTCCTCACGGTAATATAAGCATCCTCTATTATAAACGAAAGCTTTCAGTATTTAACTGCACAGTTTTTAACTTAGCAGAACAGGAAGGAACTTGCTTTATGTGGCATGAGTGAGAAGGTCGACGAGGGGCGAATGAAGTATCTAGTTGCTTATCAAGGTACATCTGCAAATGGAAAGATCAGGGTATCAATGAATTTCGATTTTGGTCTGACAATTGTGTAGGTCAAAACAGAAATCGTATAGTCTATGCCATGTGGCCTACATGTGGCTACTAAGTACAATGCAACTATACATCATTCGTTTTTAGAAGTTGGGCATACTCAAAATGAGGGCGATAGTGTTCATGCCACCGATATAGATCTACATAGATAACGCAAATGCATGTACTTCGCGTGTCCGGACCCCGACCAAGCGTCAAGGTTGGTCGCCGCTAACTTCAGTCCACGCGCGTCTTTTGTTAGAGAAAATCATAGCGGACGGCTCCGGTTGAATCGTTTGAATCGTACTGCATCGGCGGCATCGGTGTCTTTGAATCGGTTTGGATTTCCCGTCACTAAATTTCGGCTGTGACGTCACAAAAGGTATTAAAAAATCGGCACGCTTGGTTTCAATCATAGAGCAAATACAGAGTAGAGGTGCGGTAACTAGATTTACCTATGAAACAACGCGTGAGGATTTGCGGGGTGAGGGGTGTTAAATCCCGCCCACTTCTACATTTCCCCATCTAGTGGTCAATAGCGAAACGCTTATATCACTTTGTACAGAAGTAATGTAACTATCGCTCACTAGATGTCACTAAATGTCATGCTGCATTCAGACTCTTGACTCACCGCGCGACTCGTGCGATCGCGAGCTTTTAGACGAGCTTCCGTTTACACTCGCGTGCGCTCAGTTCAGTTTCACCTCACGAGAATCTTTGGAGTCCGAAAAGTCCCAACTATTGGCTGCTTAGCTCCTGCATTTGATTCTCGTTGATGTTGTATCAATGAATAACTATCTGCTTGGAAATAAATAACTCTTTAAATAATTTCGAGTAACTCTTTAAATAAAATTGGTGTTGAAAACACACGGGACAAATCTTTGTGTGTTCCGCAAAGATTTGTTCCGACTCTGGGTGTGCTTTGTGTGTGTGTGGAATGTATGTTTGTGAACATGCCCGCGATATAGGAATTATTCCAAGTGCGGGCGTCGTTTCTATTTTAAAAAAAATATTTAAATAATGTTATATTATTTTGTTATAACCAAACTTTTTGGTCTAATTACAATGTTCAAGTCAAAAATTACCATAACAAATAAAAAACGGCCTTTAAAAACAACTCGCTCCTGGCGCGAGCGCGCGAGCCTTTTCACGAGTCGCGAGTTTCCTCGCGAGCTCCTGTTCACATTCATCCCCTCGTGCATTTACTCGCGACTTGCCGCGCAATGTTAAGCGAGTCTGAATGCACCATCAAATTTACCCTAAACGTCACCATAGTTACAATAGACTATAACAGGGTCATTCTAAGAATTTCTTTTTTTTTAGTTAATTATTGAACTTCATTTTGACTTTATAACTATTTAAAAACAATTAAAACTTCAGTTGAAATTGTGATATGATAATATTTATGATTTCGTGCCAGCCGAGACGGATTATTATTTTAAAAGCTTTTATATAACTTGCAATGTATGGTCAGTAATGGCAAAGCCACTGTACGTCTACCACATCATCATGTCTGCCGACATCAGCAAAGAACTCAAGTGCTTACAAACGTATCCAATCGTACATTTTAAAGATGAAACGTGCAAGGAAAACTGTAACCAACGAAAAAGTGAAAAGAACTCTCCTAATGGACAGTCAAAAACACCTCAGCTCGGAGGAGGAACTAGAGGAGAAGAGAGAGAAGGAGGAAATTATGAAGAACGAGGAGACACCCCCCCCGAATTGGGAGAAAATACGGGACAATATGTATCAAAATTGTGTCCTGGGCCAAATGGGGTTATCGAATCTGAAGATGCAAGTGGATACACAATCAGATGGAAAAACGAGCGAGTCAGAAGATATACCAACAGCGGAGGAAACCGAGACCCAGTGGCAGCTGGTGATGGACAAGTGGGACGAATATCTCAAGTCGGCGCGTATACAACAAGCACTGAAGGTGAACTTACAAAATTATATGAAGGACCTTATAAACTCGTCGCTTTCCATAAAGGAACAAGAAGATCCCACTGGCATCTCATATACTACAGTATCAATAAACAGTGGGGATTTAACTCACGACTGGGGCGAACTATTCGAAACGGAACCTACAAAAATAAATCAGTTGACTGCCTGTCTTGTCTTCGCGAGTACCTTTATTCCGGCAATGGTCGTCAAATATTACAAGACATTCTCGATCAAAAACATCTTAAATCTTGTGAGTGCGCCGAGCATCACTGTGGAATGGTCGGCGAAAATAAATGGAAAACAGCGGCATACGAGATTGATTGTGCCGAAGGGGGAGATCCAATACTTCGATCAAAAAGCTTGCCATTTAAAGAAAAATACGATGGAGTGGTGGATGCAATTATTCAAGCCAATGACGATTCGACTGGAGAGTCCGGATATCAAATTCCAAGCAAAGCAAGGAAAGTTTTGGATGGAGAACAAGACGGTGAACAATTCGAATTAAACACCAGAACTGATAGCGAAAATAACAGTAGAAACTCAAATATTATTATGGCACTATGTACGGGCGGTGCTTTCACAGAAGCGGAAGCTATGGAACTGTTTGCTAAATCAACAGAAGGGATTGACTTTGTTTGCACAAAATTCTACGTCGAGAAAATCAGGACACACATCCAGCTCGCAAGAAGTCTGGTATTTTCGGAATCGATAAAACAAAGATTCGAAAAGGCAAAATTGAAATTCGCGTGCGCCCATCCAGATCTGATGCACGAGGAAATGCAGGACGAAATAAAGAAGAAGTTTAAGGAAATATTAAGAGAAAATTGTATAAACGAACAAAAATTTTTTGAAGACACGTACAGACATTTCACGAGACAAGGAAATAAGAAGAATAATCTGTTTTTCTTGGGTCCGCCGTCCACGGGAAAGACAATGATCATGCAGAGCCTAGTAGAGTGTCACTTTAATTATTGTAGATTAACCGGCCTGATGGCGAACAGCAGCTTTAACTTTAGTGGGTTGTTAAACACGAACGCTTGTCTGATGGAAGAATGTAAGTTGACAGAGAACCAATTCGAACAGTGGAAAATGTTAGCATCGGGGATGCCCATGTCAACGGATGTGAAATATAAAGATAGATGTGTGATAAAAGACGTAATATTATATACATGTAGTAATTATCCAATAGAAATGTATTGTAAGGTACCGATGGCGATGGAAGCGGTGAGGTCACGCACCATAGAGTACGAATTGAACAAGAAGTGTCCATGGTATATTAAGATAAGTCCTCACGTGTGGGAGGAATGCTGGGGAGAATATAATCTTATATTGTAAGCTAATGTAAAGGCCCAAAAAAAAATTAAAAATATAAAATGTAAAAAAAAGATTAAGTTAAGTTAGGTTAAGTTAAATAAAGAAAACAAAAAAACACATGAATTTTATTTTTTGATCCAGTAGAACAAAGGAACTCAATACATTGAGTAAGTTAGGTCAACTTGCGTTAGGTAGTGTGTAAATCCCCACCAACGGGTCCCGCGTTGTCGTCGCGGTGGGGCTTAGTACCCGTGGCGCCCTCCACGCCACGGCGAAGCCAAGTGGACCCCAGAGGGGGGCTGCTCCTCGGGTTTTGGGAGTGAAGCCCTTGTGGAGCGGCCCATGTTGCAGGGCCTTTATGGGGGGGCTCTGCAACAGGAGGGCCTGCGGTGTTGGCGTGAGTCGGCACCGCGGCCGAGGAGTTGCGGGGCCGCGGCGGGAGAGGACTGTCGGTGTTCCGTTGCCGCTTTCCCTACCTTCCGCGGTCCCGGCGGGGCCGCAGCCGTCAGTACTGCGGCGTGGTGGGCGGTGGGACGAACATCTGTCTCACCGCGGAGGGCCAGGCCGTCAGATACGAAAGTGTCTGACGGCTTTGCACGCGGCCCTCGGTGCCGGTCCCCCCACATTTTTGGGGGCCATGAGGGGCCTGCCTTGGCGGGCAAGGCCGGGCTGCGGTGTTGGCGCAAGCTGGCACTGTGGCCCGGTGGTTTACGGGGCCGCGGCGGGAGAGGACTGTTGGTGTGTCGTTGCCACTTTCCCTGCCTTCCGCGGTCCCGGCGGGGCCGCAGCCGTTGAACTGCGGCGTGGTGGGCGGCGGGACCGACCACCTGTCTCGCCGCGAGAGGACCAAGCCGTCGGACATGGGGAATGTCCGATGGCTTTGCACGCGGTCCTCGGCGCCGGTCCCCCCACATTTTGGGGGCCATGAGGGGCCTGCTTCGGCGGGCATCGCCGGGGGGGTTGTGGATGTAAAGGCTGTGCCAGATTCCCATGACCCCCCCATCAAGGCGAGTGCGGGAGCACCGTGGAGTTTTAGTGGGTATTCCCGTGCCGTTTACCATCTTTAGGCACGGGCGAGTCCCACATAACCACTCTGCCCTTCCCCGGGGTGGGGTGGTATGCGTAAATGCATTTCCCCACGTAAAAAAAAAAAAAAAAAAGGTAGTGTGTAAATGTATTGAGTTAGTTAGGTCAACTTGCTAATCGCATAATTGACAACATTTCATTTTTTTAACATATATAAATTATTATTTTAATTGAAACTAGATGTAAAATAAACGGACCCGTGTTTTATCTTTTTGCGAAATTTTATTATTTCATTATTTCCTTTTTGAAAGTTAGTGCATTCTAAATAGACGTAAGCGCCAAATGACGTCACATATACGGTGGAATAATGATATGCCTTTGCTTATTATTTTTTTTGTTGATGTGACATATGTCATAATTGTCATACTTGTTTACAACTTTGTTTGTTTACCTTTATTTTCTTACATAAAAATCGTATTATTCTCTCTATTCTGCTCCTCATTCATCAACCATGAAGGTATCAGATGGATTTCAAGCTGCTGATAGCAAGAACTTGCCAAAAGTTAACTACGTTATGCTTTTGGAATATATGGTAGAAAACGACTGCTACAATGCCGCCGAAACGCGTAGTGCCAAAGCATTATTAGCTTCCAGGGATGTTTACGTAGACACAGCTGTAGGATATGTGTGGAAGTAAAGCGTGATACCAACTCGTGCACCATTAAATGTAGGGTGACACCTGAACTTAAAGTAAGAGCCAAGTTGTGCATGGTAACTGCTGAAATTGACGAGTCTAAGGAAAATATCATTTCTGTTCAGTGTCATGATTATACTGCGTCTTCAGGAGGGTGCAAACACGCTATCTACTTTGCCATGTGGCTGATAAAACTGTCAGATGAACCTTCTTCCACATCTACTGCGTGTTATTGGGGTAAACCAAGACAAGCTAGTGCTGGTGATCAGAAATTTATTTTAGCAAAAATATAGGCAATAGGAAAATTACCCCTGACAATGGAAATGTTAATATAAGTTTATCCATGTTTACTGAAGAGTGCAACAGGCAGAAGATGAGGACAGGAAATGAAGTACTGTGGTAACCGTCAACCTACTTTGAACTTAATGCTGCAGTTTGTACACATCCAACACGACAATATTACATAATTTTATATGATTCTGCCAGGAAAAGCTCAGTGAAGAAGTATTTAACAGTGTTGCTAAAGCTACAACAAATCAAGTGGATTCCAAACTATGGCATTCAATGCGTCAAGGTTGAGTGACAGGGTCTAGAATTCATGAAGCTGTCCCTTGCGAAACAGAACAAGGTGTATTAGTGCAAAGCATTTTAGGTGGTTACAAGGTGCCTTAAACAAAAGCCATAAGACGGAGTAAAACTTTAAAAAAACATCATTAATATTTTAGAAAAAGATTTTGGAGTTATTGAAAGCACAGGTCTTATTCTTATACAGGGGGTATTATTGGTGTTTCACCAGATGGGCTTTGTGCAGACTTTGTTATAGAAATATAGTACCCTATTAGCAAAAACACTATCAAAATTTACATCAAGGATGGCAAACTTAAAGAAAAATGTAAAGCTCAAATAATGGTACAAATGCATGCTGCAAACAAACCTATGGTCTTATTTTGTATTGCTGATCCAGATTATGAGAAGAACAAGCTAATCCACAAATACTAGGTTGAGTATGATCAAGATTAAACAGCAAAGATTGTGCAAGAAGCTGAACATTTTTGGAAGCAATTTATATTTGAAAATATTTTAGAAAGTGCTAAATAAATTTTGATTATTTATTTATTTTTATTTTTGTGTTCTTTAATGTATACAATTGTATTTTAGTTATACAGTGTATTTGTAACTGCTTCGCTCACACATGTCATAACTTTTTCTCTCATGTTAAAAACAAATAAATACTTTTATTAATACTTGTTTTTGGGTGATATGGGGTTGATGTTATGTTATATTACATGTATGTTAGTTTTCATAAACAAAATATGAAACAGCAATCATAAATAAAAAGATACTTGTACAATATTTTAAATAATTTATTTTCACATGGCCCAGGTCTTGTCCACATCTAAACATTACTGATGAGAACATAAAAGTAAATTATTTTTTTTAATAACATTATATCATTAAACTTAATGATCCCCAAGGTTTTACTTTTCCAGTCCCGTTTCTGAAATGTTCCCAGTTTTTGCTATTTATTTCATTACTGCTGCGTTCCTTTGAGTTGTAGTGTAATGTTATGTAGTCTATTGCTTCTTCACACACATATAGAACTCGTTTCGAACAAACTACATCCAATGCATTACACTAATCTTTCGTGTTTGAGTTGGCGTCTTTAAATTTGTTTTTACATGTTCGTACAAAACAATATTTTAAATCCATCGTAGGTGCATATTCCTCACTTGGATTCAGTTCGATTTAGGAAGAATAACTATTATTCTTATTATTATAATCAATAAATATTGCTTATATTTTCATTATTGCAAAATATGTGTTTATCGTTAGTTGACAGGCAACTGACAATACTGACATTACAACTGTCATTTTCGATTACTCTTCATTCTGTCGTAGCATGGGCAAAGGTAATACTTTATTAAGCCTTATATGTGACGTAACGACGCATTTTTTCGTTTTTATTTTTTTTCTCCAAAACTACTGATCCAAAAAAAATTAAAAAAATGTTTTTGTACTCCGGATAGGATAATAAAGAAACGGTATTTTTGTTTTAGACACTTTCAAATTTTGAAATGTTGTCAAATTGACAACATTTCAAAATTCTGATCTGGTTGAATCTTGATACTTAATGTGAAGCAGATATCTTTAATAAAATATAAATAAAAAATCTTTTTAAAAACAATTAATACTTTTATTTTGTCTTGAAAAATACCTATTATTTATACGTAGTTTTTCTTTTAACTTTGAATTTATCTTGTAGTCCGTTGGTGAAATGGGGTAAAAAACTGACATAAAAATAGAAAAATAAAATTCAATTGCCTGCAAAAATAACTGCTTTGGTTAGATGCTGTCGGTTGGTTGCTCTATCATTTTCCATGGTTGCGAAATGTTTGAAACGAATATCAATATATTTTTCAGCTATAGCCTTGATTAAAAGAATTAAATGATTATCCATCGGTGATTGGTCAAACATGTGATTCACCGATTTCTTAAAATATTCTTGCCCAATTAGGGACTTTAATGTATTTGATACAATGATTTGTTTACGGAAATTGGGCGAATTCAATGATTGCGATTTAACACAACGAATGCTGCACTCGGTACGTAAACATATATCTATGATGTCCTTGGATGGAAAAGTAAGTCCACCTTTATTCTTAGTTTTTATCAAATAAAGGTCATCATCATCATCATTATCAGCACATAATTCATTGAGACAGCTCTCATACTTAATTTTTTGTCTTAAGTACTTCACCACAAACCCAGAAATTTATGCGACTATTTGACGGCGTAAATAATGACCATTTGAAATGTTTAATTGCTGATCAAATTCTAATAATAAATCATCCGGCATGGGCTCGTCGTTCGATGCCTCGGTCAAATTATTTTCCAAAATTCGGTAACGCCCCGAAGTTTGATTTATTTTGCTAACAGAGGATTCATTTAAAATTGGAATAACATTATAACACCAATTCAATTTTTGAAAAAAGTTATTTACTTTAAGTTAAATCATTGAAGTGATTATTAGTTTAAGTGTAGCTTCTCACTCTTGTTTTAATTAGAAAAAGTGTTATGTTTTTTTATGAGTTTCTTTTATTCCTGAATATTATTCAAACCTGGTATTAAACAGTTACAAATAATAAATAAATGAATTCCGATTTAACTCTTATTTACAACTGTCTCAGAATTAGGTATGTCCAGTCCAACAAGCATTAGGTATAGTCTAGTTAGTTCGAGTTGCACGCACCCATTATGAATAACTATCTAAAGATATTTTTTAGCAAATGTGACGATGCCAATGCTGATTACATTTTCTAGAAGTAGTCATTTTTAGAAGTGGTCATTTCTAGAAGTAGTCATTTCTAGAAGTGGTCATTTCTAGAAGTGGTCATTTCTAGATGTGGACATTCTAAGAAGTAGTTTATTTCAATTGTGGACATTAAACGCCGAAAGGGTCTTAAGATATGTGCCAGCGCAATTTCGTTGGAAGATCGAAAACAAATATTTGAGACTTATGTAACTCTTGGATCTTACAATGCTCAGTTAATGTACATTAAGTCATGTGTCACAGAGGAACCGAAAAAACGGGCTACACCATGACTTCTGTCCCTGTTAACAAAAAAAAAGCCTAAACAATTTTATCGCACCTATAAATTAAACGATGTCAAAGTCTGTCGCGATATGTTCCTGCACACTCTACAAATTACAACACAAAAAGTTACCATATCATTAAACAAGATTCGTAATAATGAAATAAATGACTGTCGAGGCATGAAAGACAAAAGCTGGAATAAATTGACTGAACAGAACTTGAACTTTATTATGGAAGTTATTTCAAAATTACCTAAATATGAATCGCATTATCGTAGGGATAATAACAATGAGATCCAATATTTAGAGCCTGGCATGACAATATCGAAACTTTATGATATTTACAAGAAACTTTGTGTTGAAAAATTTGGCACCGAGTTGAAATGTGCCTCTCTTGAAACTGTAAAGAAAATTTTCTTGACTAATTTTAATTTGAGGTGTAAACCGTTAAAAAAAGACACGTGCAATAAGTGTGATTTGTTTGCGGTGCAATTACAAAACACTAGTGGATCAGAAAAAACAAAAGTAGAGGCTGAGAAATCGTTACACTTAGAGAAGGCACAAAAAATGAGGGAACAGATGAAATGCGACTTTGAAACTGCACAAAATACCCCAAACATAGAATGCTTATCATTTGATCTCGAAAAACCTTGCCCCTGCCTCGTATACCAACAAACGTAATTTTTTATAAACGTCAGCTTTGGCTATATAATAGCGGTATACATTCAGCATCAGATGATGTAGGGCACTGTTATGTTTGGGTGGAAGGTGAAGCCGGAAGAGGCGCTCAGGAAGTAGGATCATGCCTTGCAAAATATATTGAAAACAAACTACCTCATACTATAGAACATCTCATACTATGGAGTGATTGTTGCGGTGGACAGAACCGAAACATAAAAATTGTTTTAATGTTAAAGGTTATCTTAGACTCCCATTCTACATTAAAAACGATAACTTTTCGGTATCTTGAGTCAAGGCATAGTTTTTTACCAAACGATACCGATTTTTCAAAAATTGAAACGGCCAGTACTCTCGAGTGTTCGCACCGCATCGGCTTAGGTCGGTCCTTGTTAACGTATTGCGGTTGCTGGTAGTGGGCTAGCATTGTGTTGCGGTGCTCGTAGTGACGGCTTCGTTAGCGGACTTCACTTTGAGTATTGTAACTCACGGCCGAATAGGGACGAATTAACATTGTCATCAACATTGAATTAGCATCACATCACTTCATTTAATAAAATAAATTTAGTTCTTCTTTAAAATTGTTATTAGTTAAGTTTTCTTTTCCTAATAAAAGTTTTGTTAAATTTGTTACGTTGTTTAGTAATTTATCTCCTAACACACAGCCCCCTCGTTACAATTGACGCCCGTAAGTGTGGCCGACGATCAAAATTACTACGAGACTAATCGTAGTAATTTTGATTTATACTTATATACATATATATATATATATATATATATATTTTTTTTTTTTTTTCTTGTTTATGATTTATTAATTAGTCTTTGTCTTATATTTTTTTTTCATCTCAAGTTAATTTTATGTATTGTGTGTTAGGCTAGTAAAAATAATAATTCAGATTTAAATAAAATTATTTCGTTAACATAGATTTCTATAATATATTACCTAGACGTAGCCGAAGAAACAAAATAATGGCTAACGTCGGTTTTAGTGATGCACAATTTCGTGATCTCTTAGGAGTATTAGCAGCTAGGGATTCTTCTCATTCGCCCAAGAATGGTAGTTTTGCTGTTTTTTTTGCGCCATGACGCTACGGTCGTAGAGGCATTCCTTGGGCCTGTCCACATCACCACGGCACGACATCGTCACCGTAGAACGGTGCGGTGTCGGGGCGCGACGCGTTGCCGCGCCGTGCACTAGCACGGTACGGCAACGCCGCCGTCGAACGGTGCATAGGACGGCGTCGTCGTAAGCCGGTGACGTGATACGATGCGCCCGATCAGTTGATGTGTTATTGTCTTAGCGATTAGTTGTACGTGTGAATAAAAGATGTCGGAAAACATAGATTGTGATTTATTGATTTCACTTGTTGAAGAACGTCCAGTATTATGGGATAAGACAATAGATGATTTCAAGAACAAAAACTTAAAAACAGAAGGCTGGAAGGATGTTTGTCGAAACATTTTTCATGACTTTGACGACAAAAACGATAAAGAAAAAACAAGACTAGGTAAGCTCATATTTATTAGTTACATTAAGTTATAAGTATATTATAATAAGTATTAGTTTATTTATTTATTAATTAAATTAAGGCTTACCAACTAAATACATAGGTACATAACATTGATTTGCAGTAAATTATATTTACTAATAATATAATATATTTATTTTCTATATGATATATTTTCGACCTTTTCTCATGTTTTAGATTCTTTTGTGGATAGTTTTAATAGGTGAGTACTATAAAAAATACTACTAAAGTACGATTAATAAATCGAGTCAATAAAAATGACAAGTGCAACTGTCACTGATACAAAAAAGGGTGACCCGCTACAATAGTGATGTTCGGCAATCTCACTACGACGACGACATTTAGTCATACTTTATTTTATTAGGTATCAAAGGGGTTGAAATTGGGTTGAGCTCACAGTAAATATTAAATATTAATTTTAATATTTTTATTTATATAAAGGGAATTTGATATTGAATAAAAAAAATGTAATCTCGACTAACCTTTTGATTGTAAAAAGTAGATTCTACTACATTACTATTTATTTGCGACTAAAATCCTGTACCACTGGAAATGTCAATTTACTGACTCGAATTAATAATCGTACTATAGTCGATTATTATATTTTAGTTAATTGCCAACTAAGTGCTCCAATATCGCTATTAAAATATTTACAGAATTCATTCCTTATGTTGACTGGGTTTGTGTTGTTTTGAAATTCGTCATCCTCTGACTGTTGCAAGTTTACAAAATTTTCTTCTATCATTAGTTCCTCAGTTGTGGTAATTCCATCTCTATTAATAACAAAGTTATGCAAGACACAACATGCTTTGATAATATCTGTAGCAAAATCATATTGAACATTCAGTGGTCGGTGAAATACACGCCATTTATTTGCCAGAATACCAAAAGTACATTCAACGTATCTTCTCGCACGACTCAAGCGATAGTTAAATACTCTTTGTTGTACAGTCAAATATTTCCCTGGGTATGGGCGCAATACATTATTTGTGAGTGGTAAGCCTTCATCTGCTACAAAAACATGGGGAACTGGTGTCTGTAGACCTGGTAAACATTTTGGCTCTGGTAAAGGCAGATGGCCTTGTAGTAATAATTCGTACAGTTTCGTATTGTGAAAAACAGTCGAGTCGCATTCCTTACCAAATGCTCCTATATCAACATACACAAATCTATATTTGGAATCAACAATTGCGAGCAAAATTATAGAATTATAACTCTTATAGTTAAAAAAAAGAGACCCACTATGGGCAGGACTCCAGATCCGAATGTGTTTCCCGTCCAACGCCCCTATACAATTAGGAAAATTGGCTTTCTTGTCAAAATCTTCAGCTGTTTGTTTTAATAACTCCTCTGTTATTTTCGGAATACATTCACTTAACATGATTTTCCATAAAGCTTGACATACTTCTCTTACTATTTTTGCGATTGTACTCTTTCCACGATAATCCGTTAATTCTAAATCTCTAAAACTACTTCCTGTTGCCAAAAATCTGAAACAAAAATCCGGGTATAACATCATAAACATTCAAACATCCATACTCATAAACTTTTACGTTTATAGATAATATTAGTAGGAAGTAGAATGACAAAATTAACTGATTTTTTTCCCATAACAAAGGGGTATTATCAACCTAGTAAATACTCATTTAGCGTACCTAAGTAATTTTTAAAAATAGGAATTATAATTAATTTGTGGTATAAAAGCCGCTGGTATACCTACATGAGTACTATCTCTGTATTTCAGTTTGATACTCAGCCCCTTTCCGTCATACACTTTAAATTTTATTATAAATGCGAAAGTTTGTGAGGATGTATTGCTGTATTTATAATACGTATGTTTCTCTTTCACTTAAAAACTACTGATCCAATTTTTGCTAATAATACACGTTTTAAATATTTTGCAGGTAATGCTGTGGTAAAGAAATGGACTCATATAAAAGATAATTTTACAAAATACCTGAAAAAACTTGAAACTTTAAATAAATCGGGATCTGGTGCAAGCAAAATTAAGGAGTATCATTTGTATAAGCAACTTCTGTTTCTAAAAAAAACCGCTGCAAATTTAACTGACTCAAGCATAATGGAAGAAGATGAAGAAGACGATATACCATATGAAAAAAATGATTATAAAAGATCACGTTACCAACCAAATCCACGAAAAAAAAAAAACAATGATGAAATCGATTATGAGATTCTCCAAACCCTAAAGGAAACAGAAAATAGACATCTGTCATTTTTTAAGGCCATATTACCATCATTGAACACATTGAATGAACATCAAACTCTAATGTTTCAAAGTCGTGTTTTACAAATCCTAACTGATTTACATCAGATCTCATATCAGTATGAAACATCAACTGGTTATCATACAGCTTCTCAGGATAGCTTCCAAAGATCACAATCATCATATACTACTAATTATCAACCAACACAAACATTTACATACCAATCAACAATGTCATCAAACGTTTCTAAAACACCAGCACCAAGTACACGCACTATATATCAACCATCGACTTCATCAAATTCCAAACCACCAAACTCAACTTTCGAAGAACTATCGAATGATTGCGAAGATGAAGCAAGTGCATTGGAATCAACATATGATTTTTCTTGAAAATTAAGATTAAAAGAAATATTATATTTTTTATCATAATGATAACTACGTAGTAAATTTGTTGAATTATTTATCTTATAATTGAAACGTTGGTAGATCAGCCACTCAAAATCTGTGATTTTATCTAGGTTATTAAAGACTGTTATTGTTTTTCTTAGTTATAACTGTAATCTTACGGGCATACAAGCCAGTAACCTCGCAAAATCTGTGATTATAATTAGTTGTTAGGTTAAACAGGCAAATCAGCCGATTGGAAACTGTGATTTATAAGTAGATATTAAGTTATTATTATGTGTTTATATAGATGTAGGCATTTTTGCAGCCAATATCTGCTGTTCTTAATATTTTAAATTAAAATATTAATAATTGTACTCGTACATACTCGTATGTACCTACATCATTATGAATATAAAAGAGGTTTGATTGTGATTTACCTAATTGTTTTTCTAATGTTTATTGTTACTGAAAAGCAAATCGTTCATTCGAAAACTGTGATTTTTATACTCTAGATTTAGTAAATATTAAACTTGCTATTATTATCAAAAATAAAGCACATCAAAAAATATTACATACATATAAATTGTTTTCATTACTTACCTTATAGTTAATCCTAACTTCTCCAAAGGCCCAACAGGTTTTCTAAATACAAATTGTTTTTGTATACGCGGTGCAACTCTTGTTAGTAATTCTTCAAAACTTGATACAGACATTCTAAAATAACTGTAAAATTTATGGTCACAGGTTTTCAACGCTTCATATTTTCTAGTGAAATGATTCCCATCACTATTCATAATTGAAAGATATGGATGCACCCAGTACTGTCTTTTTAATTTTTTTTTCTCCATCTTATCTCTTCGTCTTTTTAATAACAACAGAAGCAGAATACGTTTTGTGCGGTCCATATCTACAACGAGACTGTTATTTATTTGGTGAAGAATGTAGCGAAAGTTTACACGGCACGGCAACGTGTAACTTTGCGGTGTCGTGACGTACATTTTTATGGTACGGCAACGTAAATTCCCACGTTATGGCAACGTGCCGCGCCACGGCACCGCACCGTTCCACGGCGACGACGTCGTGCCGTGGTGATGTGGACAGGCCCTTTCGACCATAACAACTTATAAGAAAATCGAGGCAATTACCGACGACAACGCTATAGAGGGTCTTACGCTATTGTTAGTTGGCGAAGCATCCATCTGGTGGTTGGGAGTTAAGGAGAGTATTGACTCTTGGAATGAAGCGCTATCATTGATACGTTCCGCTTTCGCACCGAAAAGACCGGCATATAAGGTTTATGACGTGATTATCAGTGATAAATAAATAAATAAAATAAGCAGAGAACTGCTACTAAAACTAAACTATTTGTTGCCAAGAAACGAGCGCTGTTAGCTGAATTGCCTAAACCTTCTTTAACTCAGTCCCAAGGTTTAGATTTACTGTACGCCTCTCTCCACTGGCAAATAAGGAATAGAATACCTCGCGACTCCATTGACAGTTTTGATGAGTTTTTAACGAAGGTTCGTCAAATTGAAGATACAATTGAAGTTGATACAAACGAGCGAGCACAAGCCTTCACTACAGTATTAGCGAAGAGAGGAAGATGTAACTTTTGTCGTGCTTTTGGACATACTGAAGATACCTGTCGCAAGAAAGACACCAAACCCACGCAGGCAAAAGAAACTTTGGAAACGAGTGATAACCCCAAACCTCGAGTATCTAGAGGGTCACGAGAACTTCCCAAGCTCGAATGCTATGGTTGCGGCGAACCTAGTGTAGTAAGAAGCAAGTGCTCGAACTGCAACAAAACAAAGATAAGTTTTAGGTAGATTTTATTCGCTGAGCCCAAATTGGCATCCATAACTAGGCTAAGACCTACTGTTGAAATTTGCATTAACGGCACTTATGGCAGAGATACAATCTAATATTACAAAAACTATTTTTTCTTATATATCTATTAAACAAAAACAGCAGTGCAATAATATTTTTGCGATCCATCTTACGCTTCCTAAAAATACGTACAATACTGGTGAACGCCCGGCACGTGTAGTTCTTAATGAAGTTCCGATCTCAGTTCTAAAATGAGTAGGAATTCTAAAAATTACTAATATGAAATTATACTTTATTGCTTGCACCTTACTAACTTTGCATACACAAGTTTAATACATTCAGTTTTGTTTGTTTAGATGACCAGAAACCGAATGAAATCCGTGCAAGCTCTGATGATATAAAATATATTATTATATGTGATTTAATTTGGATGGAAAAAGCCACAGATAGAGATAAATGGGCATCTCTGGAGGAGGCCTTCACCCTCTACTGAGAGAGGTTCACAACAAAAATTAGACAAAGAACAATATTATTATAATGCAATATTAAATGCGATGCGATTAATTATAAATTAATTGGATTGATTTTAAAAAAAAGAATGTATTAATTTTAACATTAATTTTAAATTATTATTTTAATTTGTTATTTTGTTAAATCTTTTTAATTATCAAAATTATTTTTTAAATTTTATTATTGTGATATTTTATTATTATTTATTACTGCATGAAACTGAAATGTTTTTTTTTTACTGTATTATTTAATGAATTGATAAATTATTATTATTTTTAAAACCTAATAGTGAACTAAAAGGTTTTTTTATTTATTTTTATATATTTGATTTATGTAATAAGCATTTCGGTTATAAGAATAATTTAATCGCTCTTATTCGTACACACACTTCTGAGAAACGATATGAATGTAAAATCTGCAGCAAGTACTTAGCCATGCACGCATAACTGGTGATAAACTTTATAAATGCAATATTTGCTACAAGAACTTTAGTGAAAAGGGAGGATTAACCAGGCATAATGTGGTACACACGGGTGATAAACTCTTTAAATGTGAAATTTGTTGCAGGAATTTTACTCTAAGAAATAACTTAGTTAGACAAACATAATAGCACTCACGCCGTTATATAAACGTTATAAACGCAGCAACCTGTTCACTGAAAAAAAATAACTTGTCGGTCAAATTTGCATACAAGCTAGCGTTATGTCTCATAAATGTAACTATTGCAGCAAGAACTGTACTGATAAGAGCAATCTAGACAAAAACATACCTGTTCGCCTGTCATAGATACGCATATTCGGTTTCGGCTCAATAATTTAAATATTAGTTATGATGACAATCGAACTAACAAGAACTGACCACTCGCAATCAGTGCATTTTTTAAAAAGCTTTTTCGTAATTACTTCTATGTGCACGGTTGGCGTGGTGGTTAAAGCGGTTGCCTCGCCGCTTTCAACTGCGCTGGTGTTGTGGGTTCGATCCCCACATGGGACAAATCTTTGTGTGATTCGCAAAGATTTGTTCTGACTCTGGGTGTGCTGTGTGTGTGTTAAATGTATGTTTGTGAACACCCCCGCGACACAGGAGTTATTCCTAGTGCGGACGTCGTTTTCTTTAAAAATGAAAAAAAAAAAATAATAATAATAACCGTTAAATTTTGCAGGTATAAAGATTTTTTTAATAAAAATTAAATGAATCGTTAGAAAACATACAATGTATGAGTACAAGACTCTGACTACACTGGAAGGTATGGTTGCCCCCTACCACACAATTTGCCGCACAAAATCGTATCGCAGAAAGCCGCTTCGCAAGTTTCTGCGCTGCGGCATCGCATCGCAGTTTTGTGTGGGAGCCCTTATAGAAGAGGATAAGTGAGGACACCACACTAACCACAATCAGATAATAAAGCCTGACACAATCAAGAGTGTATGTGGTCATGTGCGATCCTTTGCTCCCGTAGAATCGCACTATATTCGCAAAACTTCTACCAAACTGTATCTGGAGTCTAGACGGCAGTTAAAATATTTCAAAAATGTTTCAACTTTACAAGGACTGGTTTGATGTTTCTTTATATACTAGCTAAGCAGTTACAGAACGCCAATACCGCGATATGGTTAGTAAAAACTTTAATTTCGGGTTCTTTATTCCCAAGAAAGACCAGTGTGATGTTTGACATATTTTTCATAACAAAAGTGATCACACCGACCTAGAAAAAGAAATGTATAATAAACATTTGTCTAATAAAAATGAAGCTCGTAAGTTAAAAAAATCCAATGGTCAAATTTTAACAGCTATTTTTGATTTTCAAAAAGTTTTATCATGTCGTCATGGTCAAGTCAGTCTGTTTTATTACAAGTGTAAATATATATATATATATATATATGGCTAAGTAGGTTATAGTTTTGTTTAAAGCACTTGCTGCAGATTTTACATTCATATCGTTTCTCAGAAGTGTGTGTACGAATATAAGCGATTAAATTATTCTTATAACCGAAATGCTTATTACATAAATCACATATATATTTTATATTTTGCATTTTTACATCTATATCTTGAAGGTCATATTGCGTCCTACATGGCGATTTTTACCAATGATACTGCGTCCGACCGACTTAATGCGTCCGGTATACGGACGCAAGATTAACCGACCCCAATTTTTGGTCCAATGGTGTCTTTTGATTAGTAGAACGTGTGGGCAAAATTTTGGCATGGACGTAATTTTATCACTACAAGGCATTTTAGCGTATTTCCTATCCTACTCTGAACTTACCTATTTACACCAAATTATCTACTTCTTATATTATATGCCTATACCAATTCCCCCGCTTTACATGGCTTCGCCTAAATTCAAGTATTTTTTTATTATACTCATTTTGTGTCCTTGTGCCTATCTAAGATACACCTGTTTAGTTTATAACAACACTTCTTTATTGGTTTACCTAATTACCGGTTCACCCTACCTATCCGTTTATTTGAACTTTGTTAGACTTTTTGCCAAATGAGTATACATAACCTTTACTTTAGCCTCTTAATTTTTTTTAAGTGTAAATAATACTTTATTCTATTGTATCTCTGTTACAGGAAATATCTGAATCATTCTCTGACTATTCTTCGACTTGTTCAAATTACACTCCACCGAGACAAGAAGTAAGTTTAACTATAAAACTAAATTTAAGGTTTTGGTCTAGTATTTATTGACCCTGACTGCTATACCGGACACCGTGGGTTCGATACTCACCTAAGGCATAATTATGTTTATGTGATGAGCACGATCATTTGTTCAGTATCAAGATGAAATGTATCTATAATATGAGCGTTTTAGAAAGATATAAGTATGTTTAACAGTTGTTTGGTACTCATAGCGCAAGTTCTGCTTAGTTTTAGACTAGATGGCGTTATGTGAAGGTTGTGGCACATAATAATAAAAATAATATTTGTTAAAATTAAGATGAACAATACCCATATTTATATATTATACAAGCGCAAAGCCAGAATTCAGATTAGGCAGGGGTAATTGTGTCGTTTAACAAGGGATAGACAACAAACTTTATCACTAATCAAGTTGTTACATATTAACTGAGCAACGAATTGTTATTTTTGCAACGAAATATCAACAACAATGTTTTTTTCTTTGCAGACTAGTTCTGATGATTCTATTCTTAATGAATTTGGGACTTCGAAGCACAATTCATACCTAAAGGAGGTGAACTGGACTGGCGATAAATCTCCAATCATCGAGAATAGTTTAGCGCTATTAGAATGTGTTTCCTGCTCTGATTTATCAGTCAAGCTGCCTACGAATATCAATGATAGTGAACTTAGTCACATAAGCGGTTCTCCTTGCAGTGTATTTGTAGATAAGAAACTTCTACAACCTTACAAAGCAAAGGAATTAGTACCAAATCAACTAACTCTCGATATTAATAATTCCGTGTCTGATACAACAGTCAAGCCACCTACTTATGTTAATTTTAGTGAACTTAGTAATTCAAAAGAATCAGTACAAAATGAAGGGGTACTCACAATATTCATAAAGAATCTCAAATAGAAGATAATGGCAATGATACTGTAACAATAAAGTTAAAACCCACAATTTACGTACGAGATAAAGATTATTGCTTTTACTGTGAAACTTTTGTTTTAAATTTTGCTCGTCATTTACTTCGAAACCATATTTACGAAACAGAAGTACAAAAAATTGTATCAAAACCTAAAAAAGTCTAGATAGAAAACATTTAATTGCAGCTCTACGTAAAAACGGAAATTTTCTTATAAATTCAAAAGAGATCACTAAACCGATGCGTAAACAAAAATTTACCGAGTATTTGCCGTGTACCGAATGTCTAGGATTTTATTCAAAAAAACTGTTATGGAAACATAAAAAAAATGTAGTGCTGAAACAGGCAGTAAAAATATTCAGTCTGAGGCGCAGAATTTACTGATACGTCATCTTAAAATAGATGAAAAACTTAAAGAGATAGTATTTCCCCGAATGAGGGCAGACAAAACATCACTAATTGCTAAAATAGATAACCTCATATGTGCTTTCGGATCTCAATATTTAAAAACTCACCGAGAAAAACATTTCGTAAACGTAGTGTCTAGAAAAATGAGAGAGCTTGCAAAATTATTAATTGAATTAAGAAAGATTGATCCATCCATAAATGACTTGTTTGCTGCCCTAAGACCAATTCATTATGATGTTATTGTGCAAGCAACCAAAATACTGGGCAAATATGACACAGAAAGTGATAGGTATGAGACACCTACGTTTGCAATGAATATATCCACCACCTTAAAACAGTGCTGTAATATAGCAATAATGTTTGCATTAAAAAAACAAGGCCCTTACATGGAAGTAGCTACTGGCAGAATAGAAGCCGACTTAAAAACTTTGATACAACTTATTGAATCAAATTGGAAATATGATGTATCAACACAAGCTGCAACAGATTTAAACAAAAAAAAGTGGAATAAGATAACTATTGTGCCTTTAGCAAATGATTTGAAAATACTTAAAGAATACCTAAATAAAAAATCCTTGGATGCTGCTATAAAAATTAAAGAAGGCTTACAAAATACTGAAACATATACACAGCTATTAGAGACTGTGTATTGTAGGGTTTTATTATTAAATAGGCGCAGGCCCGGAGAACTTCAAAGAATTACATTGCACGATTATTTAGAGAACGAAAATAACGAAAATAATAAATATGAAGAGTTTGATCGTGCGCTTACTATCTCAGAAAGGATTCTTGTAAAGAAATTTAAACGAGTTGTTATTAGAGGTAAACGTGGCCGAGGAGTACCAGTTCTGTTTAATAAAGATGTTCAAGGTGATATTAAATTATTATTATCAATCAGACATATATTTTTTGCTTCTACACCAAATCAATTTTGTTTGGTAATCCGGGTTATGAAAATACAATTTATGGCTACAAAGTTTTGGAAAAGCATGCCAGATTATCAGGAGCAAAACAGCCTAAAGCAATATCTTTTACAAGGCTAAGGAAACATTTAGCCACCTTATCACAAATTTTTAGCATGTCTGAAAATGATATGGAGCAGCTGGCTACATTTATGGGCCATACCAATGAAGTGCATAAAAAATCTTACCGGTTGCCGGATGACGTATACCAAACTGCTAAAATATCGAAACTTCTTATTCTTATGGAAGATGGAAAAGCAGACGCTTACAAAGGAAAATCTCTCGAAGAGATTGATTTCGATTTAAATGAAGAGCTAGATGAAGAAGTCCTGGACAACGACCAAATTTTAGATTATGAATGTGATCCTACTTTCGTTGCCAACTCTGATTACGATCAACAAATATGTAATTTAAATAATTTATCAGAACCCTCCGGCTTGCAAAAAATATCTCAACAAGAGCTAAATGAACCAGTGTCACCATTAAGTACCGAAAACAAAATACGAAAAGGAAAAAAAAGGACATTGGTACCTTGGACACAGGAACAAAAGGATGTGGTTACAAAATACTTTCGATTTAATATAAAAAACCATCAACCACCCAAAAGACATGAATGTGAGAAACTAAAAGAACAACATAGACATTTACTTGATAATAAAGACTGGCTAAAAATAAAAGTATTCATCCAAAATATTTACACTAAGTCTAAGAAATGAAAGATACATATACTATTTTTATAAATTGCAATTAGTTTTGTTAAAAAAAAAATCTTCACACCAATGATTAAGATATTTTATAATGCTAATAATTCAGTCTGTTATATTAATGATTAAGGCTCTTAATTCTATCCACCAGCGACACTCTAGTTTTAATTTATAAACCCCGGCATTTTATCGGAATTCTCCATGTGCAATGTAGTTGCAGATAGAGTATAGGTGCAGGTACAGTGTTAGTTTTTTTTAGGAGTTATCTAAAACTAGAATGGTGGCTTGGGGTAGAACCCTACTGATTCCGTTTATTTTTAATATAAAATACCTTGTGATAAATTGAAGACTGATTGATGATTAAGATTATTCTATTATTATATTTTTATATTATAGGCAGAGCCACAGCCCATTTATGTTTAATTACAACTACAAATACAATACAATTATAATCATTAAAATGTCAGTTGAGAAATGTGATTAATTTTAGATAATTATTTCGTTTGTTTAGTACATTTTTTTAAAAATTTGTAAATGTTACAATTTGAAAATGTTTTTTGAATTTATCTAATATCAGCAATGTTGTTAAAATTCTGATACTTTTCTAAAGAAATAACATTAATAATTTTCAAAAATCAGATAATATCTAATATCAGCAATGTTGTTAAAATTCTCTGAACAATTGACTTAGTTTCAATCTTTTAATTATAATATTTTTGTTATGTTTAATATTTTTGTAAAATTATCTGAGTAATTGACTTTATGATAATAAAATACTTTGTTACCTGTAACTGCTTACCTGTTTAAAAAATATGATTGTTTTTTTGATTGAATATTCAGTAAGTATTTTTTTTTTTATAGAAATAAATCTTTAAAATTTTTAACAAATGCCTTTTTTTATTACGTATTTTTATGAAGCAACACCTACATAAATATAACTACCATTCGATTATTCGTATCATGAAATCGTTACGCACACGAGTAGTTATCACTTGTGTCTTATTGCACTGCCTCTTTTACACCAACTAACTTACCAAAATTTTAATATAACTTGTATTATCCATGCTACTTAAACTGCCGTTTTCACCACCTGTTTGAGTTCTTGAACTTACCTGTTCGCATCAACCTGTGACTTTCAGCTAATTTCCTTGTTCGCCCCAGTCTGAGACCCTTTACTTACCTGTTTAGACCTACTTACCTACCCGTTCTTGAACCTAAATGTTCACACGAGCCTGTACCACGTGAGCTTACCAAAAAAAACAAAAAAAAAACCTATTCGTCTCTGAACTTACCTAATCATACCAACTTGTAACACTGAATTTACTTAGGTAGGTATATGTTTGCACTAACTTATCTATCCTCTTATTAATTCATTATATTATACGTTCATTCGATTGCACGCGGCTCAGTGCTTAATACGGTCTCGAGACGCCCGCCTTTAGAATGCGCAGCATGTTTTGAGTTCGATTCTCACATAAATAAGGACACATATTTGTGCGTTTCACAAATTATCGTTTTAAGTCAGAATGTACCTTCTCTCTAAGAAGGAAGACCTAGCGTTAGATGTCGGGTTAACTTTTACCCTCGAAAATGGCACAGGGGGCCACATTAATACGTTTGGTGTACTAGCGTGTGCCAGCATACATAAGAAAGTATAATACTTGTTACTTTTAATTCATTTTTAAAACTTTTCCTAATATTGTATAGAATTGGAAGTTCTTCTTTTTTTAATTTAATTTAATTAATTTTGATATTATTCTACCTCTTTGTGGCCGTGACATATTATTATAAATCTGCAAAACATAACAATTGTTTCTGTAGCCCTAGGAGTCAGTAAAAGCAGTTATAAAGGTGGATGCCGCTTGACTAATAAGCTGGATACAATAATACAAAAACATTATTCGGAACCAATCTGAATTCAATAATAGATGGAAGTAATTTAGTTAATGTAATAATTGTGATATATGCAGAGCATTATACAGACTTCAGTTAAACACACATTTGGATGGAAGCGACAAAATGCCTTCAGTGCTTAGAATATATACGAAAATATTCAGTGTGCTAGAAAGGTTTAAAAGTGAACGGACGCACGAATTTAGCTGGAAATATCTAAAATCGAATACAAACATATAACGTTTAAATGCAATTTCACGTCGACTCCTGATATCATACTGATAAAAACATCATACATATGCATTGAAAACCTTAAAATTCTTATTACATTCAGTGGACGCCGCAGGGTGGTAGTTTGTAAAGACGCAAGAATGCTTCAGCGATTTATATATATATATATATAATATATACAGGGTGGATGCGACATAGCGACATTTATTGAAACCACAGCTTCTATGCATGGCCAGTATGCATTTCCACCGGATAAAAAAATCTCTGGCGAAAAAAAAAATCCACGTCTTCCGAACAAATTGCACGATCGCAATGTTCAAATTGTTCGGAGAACGTGATTTTTTTTTTTTTCGCCAGAGAATTTTTATCCGATGGAAATTGATACTTACCATGTATAGAAGCTGTGGTTTCAATAAATGTCGCTATGTCGCATCCACCCCGTATATATATATACAGGGTGTCCCAAAAGGTAACGTAGCTAGGAAGAGGGGTGATAGGGGTGGTCACAAGGGTCAACAGAAAAATAAAAAAAAAAATCCTCTCTGGGAATTAAAAGAATAAAAGGCATTTTTTTAAAAACTAAAAATTTTACACCTTTTGGGGCGACTTTGCTCCGGATGATCTACAAATATTGGTATAATAAAAAAAAATGCTGTTATGTTATCGTCAATAACCCTTTTTCAAATTGAAACAAAAAAAACAATACATATCTAAGCAATATTTTAAAGAAAATTAAGTTCTTGTCCAGTCAAGGACTTAGTAATTACGATTTCACTCAACTTCCTCCAAGTGTACTGAAAAAAAAAAAGTCCTATGCACCTCCGGCGAGTAACTTAAAAAGATAGGTAATTTTATTACAATTCCAAAATGGTGTAACACTTACTTGAAAAATTCTTACTAGGATATGTAAAAATAATTTTCGGGAACAATACCCCTGCAGAACAAAACATACCAATAAAACAATAGTCTCAAATTCGTACGCAAAATACATTTTTAAATGTCTATTCTCTTTCTTAAAACTTAAAAAGATAGGTAATTTTATTGCAATAGTTTTAAATGAAACTCAAAAATAAAACAAAATTGTAATTATTTATTTAAATAAAATGCTCGAAATGTCTACCACCAACATAAATACACGCCCTACATCGTTTTAAAAATGAGCGGGAGATATGGCGAGCAAATCTTCTATTGTTGATTGATTCCGCGGCCTCTGTGATCCTCGCCCTCAAGTCAGCCAAGTCCATGATGGGTTTTCCATAAACTTTTTCTTTTATAGCACCCCAGTAAAAGAAGTCTAACGGGTTTAAATCTGGTGAACGAGCTGGCCACGCTATAGCACCGGCCCTTCCCATCCACCTACCAGGGTATTCTTCGTCTAGGAAATCCCTTACAGGACGTGCATAATGTGCTGGGCACCCATCATGCTGGAACCACATATTCCTCATTGTTTCTAGCGGCACATCTTCCAATAGATTTGGTAATTCGTTTTGTAAGAAGTTTAAGTACGCCGCGCCAGTCAGTGCCTCAGGTAGCTCAAGGGGTCCTATTACTTTACCATTTAGTATTCCGGTCCACATGTTCACTTTAAAACGATATTGGGACCGATCTTCTCTAAGTAGGTGGGGATTTTCTACGTGCCACTCGTGTAAATTGTGTAGATTCATGTATCCGTCCTTTTTAAAAGTAGACTCGTCGGACCACAATATTTTATTAAAAAATTGAGGGTCCTCCCTATGCATGCGCAACATCCTACGACAAAATGCCAGTCTCACAGGATAATCGCGTGGTAACAGACCCTGTACGCGTTGCACGTGATACGGGTGAAACTTCTCAGCTTTCAATATGCGATGAGCAGTACTTTTTGGTATACCTGTACTTGCTTCAATTGCCCGAACTGAAGTACTCGGATCGTCTGCGACGGCTTGAAGCACTTCATCTTCGATATCGAACCGAGGTCTGCCTTCATTAACCGCTTGATGTGGAAATCGACCCTCAGACAATAGTCGGTGGATATTGACGAAAACACGGCTATCCGGATGACGTGCGGCGTTCGGATATCTTTCTCGGTAGAGTCTTGCTGCAGCACCGGCATTACATCTACATTCGCCGTAAATGAGATGCATGTTCGCATATTCTTGCGCAGTGTACGTGGGTGGCATGGTGGTAGGTACAGTATCGTACACTTTAGTCCTTGAGAAAGCCGGATCGTTGGAAGAAATCACAAACAATGTCCAAATCACAAATAAATAATCAAGTCCAGAAAGCGAAGCAAGTTGTTAGTACAAAATGAACACAAACGAATACAAAGGATGCGCAGTAAACGAGAGATCGTAATGTACTGACCGACTATTTGACTAACCAGAGATGGCCTACCTACTTTTTCTCTTTCTTAATGTATCTCCTGTCTCTTTCACTCACCAAACTTGTTTAAACTTGTTTTGTTTGGTTTCATTGTTATTGGTATGTTTTGTTCTGCAGGAGTATTGTTCCCGAAAATTATTTTTACATATCCTAGTAAGAATTTTTCAAGTAAGTGTTACACCATTTTGGAATTGTAATAAAATTACCTATCTTTTTAAGTTACTCGCCGGAGGTGCATAGGACTTTTTTTTTCAGTACACTTGGAGGAAGTTGAGTGAAATCGTAATTACTAAGTCCTTGACTGGACAAGAACTTAATTTTCTTTAAAATATTGCTTAGATATGTATTGTTTTTTTTGTTTCAATTTGAAAAAGGGTTATTGACGATAACATAACAGCATTTTTTTTTATTATACCAATATTTGTAGATCATCCGGAGCAAATTCGCCCCAAAAGGTGTAAAATTTTTAGTTTTTCTTTTAATTCCCAGAGGGGATTTTATTTTTTTTTTCTGGTGACCCTTGTGACCACTCCTATCACCCCTCTTCCTAGCTACGTTACCTTTTGGGACACCCTGTATATATATTATATAAACCGTATCTATATCGATCTACAGGGACATTTTACCGACATGCAACGTCAAAAACCAGAAGTATTCGTTGCTGTACCAATTTCCAAAAGACGTAAGCGCAGAGGTAAGTAATATATACATATAATAAATCTGCAGAAGTAAAAATTCTGAACATTAAAAATATCAAAAAATAAAATACTGCAATTAAAAATTGTCCGTCTGTCTGTTTGTTCAGGCAACGGATTAGATGAAAGATCATTACTTTGACATTGTTGTCAGCAAACAAAAATATTTTACAATTATTGACTATTCTGTCAAGCTGTAAGGTTAAAAATGCTGGCCCAATTTCGATAAAACAAAAATTATCATTTTTTGCACAACGCATTAACTTTTGTTGGTGGACAGATCAAGTGCGGGAACAGTAGTAAAAAACAGGTGGGTTTTTAAGAAAAAGTTCTACAGTAATGGTGAAGTACATTACAGGGCACGGCTTGTTGCTCAGGGCTTTACTCGAGTCAAAGGAATTGATTTCCACGAGACTTTTGCTCCGGTGTTAAGGTACTCAACGTTATGATTATTATTTGTCTTGAATATTCAACTTGATTTTAAAATGAATCACTTAGATGTCCCTACATCTTTTTTAAATGGTCATCTCAATGAGAATGTTTTTACAGAAATACCAGAAAACTCAGATTTTGATCATTGTTAAAATAAAGTGCTTAAATTGAAAAGAGCAATTTATGGTCTAAAACAATCTGCTTGATCTTAGTATATTAGAGTAGAAGAATGTTCGTTGAAGTTAGGTTATTTTAAGTCTGAATATGAACCTTGTCTTTTTAGTTATTGTAATAACCATGTAAAACTATTTATTGCCTTATATGTTGATGATTTTTTCGTATTTTATAACTATGTAACCTATAATTCTTTAAAAGAAGTATTAAAAAAGGAATTTAAAATAAAAGATTTAGGTCAGATATCTAAATGTCTTGGCATGGATGTAAAAATTTATAGATTGTACTTTTTTTTTCAATTCTAAAAAGCATCTACCATTATCGTCTCTGCACCTCCTTATGGTTGACTGGTAGAGAATGCCTTGGGCATTAAGTTCGCCATTGTACTTGTGATGTGCATAAAGTTGTAAAATAAATAAAAAAATAAAATAAAAGTTCAGACTGATTGTATTAATGTTGATCAAACAGATTTGATAAACAATATATTTATTAAGTTTAATATGAGTAAATATAAAACAGCTGATACTCCTATGGAAACTAACCGTAAATTAGAAAAAATGTTTAAATAGTCAGTGTAATGAGAAATTTCCATATCAAAATTTAATTGGCAGCTTAATGTATGTATCTGTACTTACAAGACCTGATATTTCCTATAGTGTAAGTTATTTAAGCCAAATTAAAACATGTTTTGATGAAACCCATTGGAAACACTTGAAGAGATTGTTAAAATACTTACAAAAGACTAAGAACCAGTGGCGAAGAGTCCATATATCTCGATTCCCATCGGCTTCCCTTTTCAAAATATGTCAACTATAGGTCAACGACATTATTTTCTAGTTCGTTCCATTGATCACTTATAATCATAACCCGAAATATACCGAGTTATTTATTTATAAGCCAATAGTTATATATTATTATAGTTATGTCAAATGTTGTGACGCCCGTCTCTTTCATTTCTATTAGATTTGTACTCGTTCCGTCTCGTTTTAACACGCGAAATACCGCGCGAATAACCCGTTGCTTACCGGCTTACGATAGAGATGGATAATTAGCAGCGCACAGGTGCAAGCGAGATAGAAAACCATTTATTTGGGTATTTCTATCATTTCGTGCAAAACACGTGTCGGAAAGAATAAAAATTAAACGGAATAAGTCTAAGTTCTCAAATATTTTTATATTATAGGTATATTACATACGTATATGTTGCACAGGGAAATAATAACGTCAGGTACTTAAAAAAAAAGATACATATAAAATATATGCCTAAATATCATTACCATTACTGGTCAGATATCAAATTTTTATACTTTTAAGCAAATAACACGTAAATTTGGTCGATTACTGAGTATTACTATTTTTCAGTGTATGAAGTAACTATCAAGCTATAAAAAGTTACATTATTAAAAATCATTTACGACTGTTATTTAGTTAAATTGCTATGATAATAATTTGACCAAAAAAAATGTTCATTACCATCAATTAAACTTGAAGTAAAGAAATCATCCTGTACGAACTTACTGCCCCCGTTCCCCTTTACGCGTTGCTCGTTAGTCGACCAGTGAACGAGATCAGAGCCGGACGTTTGCGGTATTTTGAAAAAACAACAACGAAGACGAGATTATTAGACGTGGTAAGTTTTTTTTTGTCATTACCATTAGGGATATTTCGGCATGAAGAGTAATTGATTTTTATTTTGGTAGATGTTAATATGATAACATTTGGGTTTAAATAGTGTTTTGAACTTTATTCTAAACATTTTAAAGTTATATAAGGAACAATTTTAAATAAAGTGCCATTGTATCATTACCATTCCGTTCATTACCATAATTTACCATCAGCTATTTGGAAAATGGTAATGATCATAAAATGATGGTAATGAAGATTAGTGTAACAACAGAGTTTACTTGTACATAGTTTAATTGTTGTAGACTATATATATAGTCTGTACATGAATGTACATGTAATACGGAAACATTATTTCCATTGCCATTGATCATAGAGAAAATAAATAACAATTATATATACTATATATATAGTCTGTACTGACTTATATATGTCGACAGCATTTATTTATTGCCGACATATGTATGTCGGCAATAAGCTCGCCCTTGTTAGTAAGAATTTCCTATTTTGCTCGACCCGGTAATCGAATTCAAGATCTCTTGATCCGCCGCGTCATTTTATATCGCAGAACCAATGAAGCAGTTAATATTATTATAGTCAATATTATTATTTACAGATCAGAATATGGCTAGAACAAAGTCGAAAAAATCTCGTGAAGAAAAGTTAGTTGAAGCAAAATTACGTAGAAGAAAGAAGTATGAAGAAATTAAAAATGATTCCGAAAAATATGCAATTCAAAAAGAAAAAGAAAGGCTGAGGTACCAAAAGTGAAAAGAGCAAAAGCAAATTAAAAGTGTGGCTGATATGACTCCTAGGGAAAAAAGGCTTCAAAGAAAGAAATGGAAGGAAAATAGCAAACGATACACAGAAAAAAAGAAAACTAATAGAAGAATACACCAATTATTAATAGATGGTACCCCTCCCTCAAGTGATCGTGAAAATGACGCAGATGTAGTTATTCAACCGGATCCATTAGATGGAACATCTCACGGAACTAAAAATATTATTAATAGAGATAGTGAACCTTGCCAAAAGAAGAATTCTTTGATAAGGAGGCTACGCTATAAATACAATAAACAAATACGTATACTAAAACGGGAACAAGCAAAAATTGAAAAGGAGAGAGATGTTTTTAAAAGGATGTTGGCTAAGATCATAAAAAAAAACCAAATACGTCAAGCTCAGTGTGGACAGATTACTACAGAAGAGAAAGTAGATAAACTAGTTGAAAATATTGACACTAACAAGCGTGAAGATAGTGAAAAAGAAGTTATTATTTGGTGAGTTAGTTTGCAGAAATTTATCGGAAGGGTTTAGTGGCCTTATGAAGAAAGAAAAACGTGTATTCAGCGACATTGTAGTAGGGAATAGGGATAACTTCAAGAAAAGGGTTAAGTTCAAATATAAATCAGAAGATTACTTGAAGATATGCGCACAGTTTCATATACTTCCACTTTACGTGCGCCGTGAAATAGCGGACATTACTTATTTCCTGAATGTATTAACTGGTAAGATAGACAGTCCTGACCTTCTTTCTAAAATAGCATTTAATGTGCCAACCAAATCAGCGAGGCATTATACCCCAATCCATCTACCATTGGCATCTACAAACTATCGCCAGAATGCGTTTCTGTGGAGAGCAAGTAGCTGTTTAAACACACAGGCTAAAAAATTAGATTTTGATATATTTGTGTCTAAAGTTGAATAAGTGAGACGGGTGCTCAGTCTGGATTTTTTCTCAAAATTTTCTAATGTTGTGTCAATTTTAAAACATTAAAGAATGTAATTTTATTCATGTATAAGTTTATAGCCACACATATTAATTATTGTATTCAATTGTTTATCAGCGAAGTCCTATAATTAGCTATATGTTACATATTATTAAGTATCATAAAATGTTATAACCTGCTGTTGGTCTTCCAATAAAATAAAATAAAATAAAAATAAAAAAATAAAAAATACAAAATATTGGGAAAGGCTAACAACTTTACAGTACGAACTAAGGCTCAAAGTCAACATTCAAAAGATCATTCTAAATTGGATATTAAACAACAAATTGAAGATTTTTTTGAAGACGATGATAACACAAAATTATCCCCTGGAAAAAATGAATTTATAACTCGAAATGGAGTTAAAAAGCACAAAAGATATTTAATGATACTCTAACTAATCTATATAAAAAGTTTTTAACTATTCAGAACACTAACATAGGATATTCCACCTTTTGCAAGAATCGCCCATTTTGGATACTGCATCTAAAAGAGTCTGATCGGAATACTTGTGCGTGTAAAGTACATGTGAATGTTGATTTATTAGTGAAGAGCCTAAATAAAAATAAAATAATCAAAGAGGCAAATGGAACTGCTTTGCTGCAAAGTTTATGCTGTGACGTTTACAGTGAAAGATGCTTAAACCGAACTTGTAAGTGTTGCGAAAGAAGAGCTCTAAATTTCGAAGAGTTTAACAATGAAGGCAAGATACATTATTATGAGTGGTGCACAAAGAAAGAAAATTATGTAACAAAAGGAAAAGAAAAAGTTATGATTGTAAGCACAAAGAGAAAAGTAACAGATTATCCTAAAAATATTATAGAAAAACTGCAAAAGTCATTAAAGCCATATTTTAAACATTGTGCTAACATTGTTGTTTAGTATAGACACTTAAAATCATTGAAGGCAACATTAACTACCATGGAGGCTGTAGTACATATCGATTTTTCAGAAAATTATTCAATTCAATTTAATGAAGAAATTCAAAGCTTTCATTTTGGTGGAAGCAGGACACAAATAACATTACACACTGCAGTTGTTTATATAATTGATAAGGAAACCGGAATTTTAAAACCATATATTGCTTGCAGTATTAGTGAATGTAATAAACATGATGCAAGGGCTATAAGGAGCCTCCCCGAGTGACGTACTCAACAATTCCCTACGTCCGGCGCACCCTGGGCAATTCGCGAGTACTTAAAAGCGAATTGGCTAATCCTTTCACCACGATGGCAAGTCAAAACCTTGACCACCTTACTGACTGTCCAAAATGCCCTACCACCTGCACAAGAGAGGCGCTCATGAACGCCGACGAGAGCGCCATAACAGTGGCCACTTATTGGACCAATAAAATTTGACTCAGCCATCGACACGACGAAGAAGAAGAAGAAGGGCTATATGGGCTCATCTGTTACCACTACTTGGCTATATCCAAGAAATTGCGCCGCTAATTGATACAATACATTTTATATCAGACAGCCCATCAAGCCAATATAGGAACCGATTCATGTTTTATGTCATTGGTCAACTGCATCAAGATTTTCCACAGCTCAAATGCATTACTTGGAACTATTTAGAAGCGGGACATGGTAAGGGAGCACCGGATGGAGTTGGGGCAGTTTTGAAGAGGACCGCTGATCAAATTGTGCGACTGGGCAAAGATATTGGCAGCCTTCAAGAATTTTGGACAGGTGTTGGCAGCAAAGTCAAAAACATTAAGTTACTTTCTGTCTCAGAACATGACATTACAGAAAAAGAAATCCCGTCCGAGGTCCAACCATATCGTGGAACAATGTCAGTTCATCAAGTTCTCTGGTCACCTAACAGTCCCATGACCTTCAGAAAGCTTAGCTGGCTCTTCTGTGAAAATGGACAGATATGCTCTCATGGGTACCATCTTGGATTTATAGACCTGCCAAGGCCTGTCCTGGGCAATTCTACAATTCAGGTAGAAGACGACATTTTAGACATAAATACCACAGGAAGCTTTTTTAGAGATATAGCAAATGTTTCTGTAGAACCCTGTAACATATCACACCAATCTCAACGCCCGATGCCTTTAAGCAGCTCGGATGTCAGTGTAACTCCTAACATTAAATGTTCTTCAAGCAATGTTAATCCAAGTAAAGCTATTACAGTGCTTTCAGATATAAAACTACATTGGTCTAACAAGGCTTTTATTGACAAAAAGCCGGTACTGAATACGACAAAATGTCAAAAAGATTTTGAGAATTTTATCTCTGGTGGTACCCATCAAAAAGAAGACATAAGAAGACCAGTGAAGAAGACAGTGGTGAGAAGCTTTTTCGATGACTCTTCAGATGAAGATGAACTTCATATAAACGCAGAACGTAAGCAAATAAAGGAAGAATATGAAGATAAACGTAATAAAGTAATAGAAGCAAAGGAGAATATAAATTATAATTGTAGTGATTCATCTGATAATAACATATTCTGACCTCAAAGCTGCTGGGATGATAACAATTTAAAACTGTGATTATTATAATAATAATAATAAAAATAATAATATTAGTTTTTATGTTTAATAAGTAAGTCTAAGTGAGACTGCAATTTACTTCGAGACTGAGTAATTAATAATGGGAAATTATAAGTCTAGCCACAAAATTATTTATTGGATACGTGATAAAACTTCTAATTTTATAACTAAGCAACGGGAAAATGACATAGCCTCTGATAAACTAATTCGTCTTTTTTACAACGCCCGCTAAATATTCTATAGAAAGCGTCAAGTAAAGAACATCAATTATTGTGACTTGTCCATCTTATTTATGCATTACCACCTAATTTACTAACTCGGCCACGAATTTTACATCTCGTCACCATTTTACATTTTACAGCTTCAACGCAATGTCCTCAAAAAATATAATTCAAGCTTTTACAGAAAGCACCATATATTATAACTTAGCATGTAAAATAATACATCATATTCTATTATCGTGAAAACAGCCACTGCATGATTTGGCGCGAGTACGCGAGACGACAGCGACCGGCCATTTGCACCAATCAGAGAGCGCCATTCGATTCATGTGACGACGAGTTGAGTTGTTTACGTGTAATTGTTGATTGTCGTTCGTGCGTTCGTATTGCTATTGTTTTCGCTGTAATTAAATTAAAGTTTTCGATAAGTAATAATTAGTTATGACGTCTAAAAGTGAAAATGAAGTACCACTGTACTGTTCTGACGAGGAATCGCAAGAAGGTCAGCTGTCGAAAAAAAAGCGAGGTGAATCTAAGAACTGGATATTTGTAAACAAATTTTCGTGTGTAAGTTTTGCCGAAGAAGCCGTGAGTGCAGAAAAGACGTGGGCAGTACGCACTACACATATTTCCATAGAAGGGAAAAAACGATTTTATAGATGCAACAAAGTACCACGTAAAGGAGTACAGTGTGCTGCAGAAATATATTTGCTATTTGAGGCGGATACAGAGGCTGTGTTACTTTATAGCACAGATCGCGAGCATAATCACGATTTCGTTAAAAATAACTACCGTTATGGTATTTGCGACGAAACAAAATCTGAAATTAATAAACTGTATGATCTCCACCTAAAGCCAAAATCGATCTTGAAGCATTTGAAGAAAAATCCTGAACTTAAAATACCTACAAAACGGCAGCTTTATAACTATTTAGCAGATCGCCGGCGTATCAAATATGGACCATCCACAATTTCTTTAGGAGAGCTAGAAAAATGGATTATTAATCATACAAATGTCCCTGACAACGAGAACGAAGTCTTTGTGATAGCCTATTATATTTTAGAAAGTGATCCACCAAGTTTCCGATTCGTATTATCTACTAAGAATTTGTTAAAACAATGTATTTCTGCTGATATTCTGCATGCAGATGCAACATATAAATTGATTTGGCAAGGGTATCCTGTATTAGTAGTAGGAACAACCGATAAAAACAGAAAATTTCACCCCATTTGCTTGACAGTATCTACAAATGAATGTAAGGCTGACTTTAAAACAATGTTTCAAGGAGTAAAGAGCAATCTTTTGTCAATTTTTTCTCATACCTTTGAACCGAAGATCCTAGTTTGCGACGCGGCAAAAAATATACAAAATGCATTTCGTGATGTGTTCGGAAAAGAAACGATTGTGAAAATGTGCTGGGCTCACGCTAAGAAGAAGATTTGCACTAAATTGGACCAAACAACAGAGAAGAATTTTCGAAAATATTTATTGGAAGACATTGATGCATTGCAATCAGCTACATCTGTTGAAGTATTTTCTGCTGCTTCGAAGTTGTTTTTGGAGAAATGGAAAGACCAAAAAGCATTCGTAAAATATTTTAAAAAAGAATGGCTTATAAAAAACCCAAATTGGTATTTGGGTGCAGCACCAATATCACCAGCGACGAATAACGCACTCGAGTCCTTTAATAGGGTTATAAAAGACCACAACACCCTCCGCGAACGTATACCTTTGGCCCGTTTCCTCGTGGTAGCAGAGGAAATGATTAATAGCTGGTCACTACAAGCAACAGAAGAAAAAATTGCGACACAGCCTGAATTGCAGTTATCAGATTGGACAACAGGATATCAATGGGCTAAAACTGATACCAAAATTAGAGTTGCACATTCAACGCCGGAGAGCACCACATATTTAATTCCAGGCAACAATTCATTCAAAATTAATCAAACTGAGAAGAAATTCAGGTGTTTTGACGAATATAAAAAAGTGTTTTTTTCATCTTGGAACGTAGTACTACCAAACAATCAGACCGAGTGGATTACTGGTAGCTGTGATTGTCCAGACTTTTATCGCAAGTACAGCTGCAAGCATCTAATTGGCCTTGCAATCAGATTGAAATACGTGACGCCACCATTAGAGGCAAAGTCACAGCCACTTGGATTAAAACGAAAGCGTGGAAGGCCAACTAAAGCGCGAGCTGCGTTAATTATCCAATAATGGTTAAATTTTCTTTTTTGTTTACCTACCTACATTATTTTCATTATGTTTCTATTCACTATAAGTAAAATGATGTTTATTCAATAAACAAATTGATTTTTCAAAAATAAAGTCTTTTATTTTGTATCTCTTCAATGGTGTACCGCCGTTTGCCAGAATTTCATTTTCCCGAATTTTATTTGCTATAATACTCACCTGACATATTATTGTTTCTCATAATTTTATTTGTCATATTCATTGTTTACTATATTAGTCACGTGCTAGAAACTTTGTTTCCCATAAAGTTAATTGCCATAACATCATTTGTTATAATCATTGTTTCCCATAAAATCAATTTCCATAACATCATTTGTTATAATCATTGTAAGCCGTAATTATCATATGCCATAACATCATTTCTCACCAAAATTGCTTGTAAAATAGGTTTAAATAATTATAAAAATAATAGGTAGGTTAGGTTAGAAACATGAAAGACAACGCACGAGCCGAGCGAGCGAAGCGAGCGTGCCGCGGCAGCGGCCGGCGAAGTGCCTGTATTATCATTGTAAGCCGTAATTGTCATATGCCATAACATAATTTCCCACCAAAATTGCTTGTAAAAAAGTTTAAAATAATTATAAAAATAATAGGTAGGTTAGGTTAGAAACATGAAAGACAACGCACGAGCCGAGCGAGCGAAGCGAGCGTGCCGCGGCAGCGGCCGGCGAAGTGCCTGTATAATCATTGTAAGCCGTAATTATCATATGCCATAACATCATTTCCCACTAAAATGGCTCGTAAAAAAGGTTAAAATAATTATAAAAAAAAATAGGTAGGTTAGGTTAGAAACATGAAAGACAATCGCTTTTTAGGACAAAGGTGTTAGGTTAAATTTGTACGGAAGCGACTGATTATAGTGATAAGTAGGTATTTAAAATAAATCAATTTTAATACTATAATCATACTTTATTTATATCCAGTTATACTCTTGTCAATAAATATCGCCTACAAATATTTTTCCTACCCACTAATTTGTAATTACTTAAGTTTGTAAATAATTTTAGAGCGCCTATTAGAATTTCATGAGCAAATACTAAACGCCATACTAAATTAATTTCCAATCTATCAAAGGTTTGAAAATTCTGTTGCATAATATTACTGCAATTTAAAGTATGGATAACAATGCGTATGGCATTCGAATCATTATGTTATCAAATGTTTGGGCAAATAATATTATTGCAATTGAAAGTATGGAAAACAATATGTATGGCATTCGAATCATTATGAAATCTAATGTTCGGGCAAATAACAGTATGTCACATGTCTTTTATGGCAAACAAAACATTCGAGCAAATGAAATTCGGGTAAATGAAATTCGGGCATATGAATATTATGGCATATATTCTTCGGGCAAACAACAGACAACCCTCTTCAATAGCTTCTGATAATATTAGTGGCCAATATACCGACTGTTTGATGACATTTTTAGCAAAATTTTGAAGATCAATTTATATGGGATGAGTTATATTTTAAACGTACTCAGTAAAAAAGTTAGAAGCTAAATAAATATATTTTTTGAGTTCAATTAATAGTATTTTAGAAGTTTACTATTAGAATTCATGCTACAAATTTAGATGCTAAAAAATAATCATTATGCTGAATAGTGTTTAGAGTGGTTTACATAGAAGATAACTAGTGGCTAAAATAGTATTATTTTGATGTTCGTTAATTGTGGCTGACTTAGTAATTTAGAAGGCAACATACATTTTTGTGGGCGAATAATGATACTAAAAAGAAGCCTGTTTAATTAGCACCCATTAATAATGTGGAGTTTGATTATATAAAGCTTGTAGGTTGTCATAATTAACAAAAAAAAGTTTTGAAAGTTGTTTTGTTACATTGTTGATTAGTTCTATTATGCCAGTAAAACTCAATTTAAGTATAATTTTTTTTTTAAATAAAAAACGAATTTAAATTACTTTTGTTTATTTAAATTCTCATTACCATTAGCATTTTCTCATTACCATTATCCCTAATATCATTACCAAATTCCTTATCTCATTACCATACGTACGAAAAAAATTAAAAAGCACATATCTTTGTCAATTTTGCGTATAATTCAGTGATACGCATATAGCAAGTTTATTTTTCAAGTAGCTATGCTCTGGCACTGAAAAAAAATGATTCTGTATTTTTCTCGTAAATTCTTCTAATTTGCACGAAACGCGAGAACTACCCATTTATGCATGACGATATTAAAATGATTCAAAATAAAAACAAATTTCGCTGCATAAAACTTTCACGACTGAATTGTAACATTTTATTTGACAGGATTATTTATAGGGTAAAATTGACATGGCGGCAAGTGCGTGTGCATTGTGTTTGTATTGTTAAATGTATGGTTTTTGTTATTGTTTTCTTGAAGTGTTTTGTTTGTTTTTAGTATTGAAGTGTGTAGTGTGAACCAGGTAAGGTGTATTGTTATTATATTGTGTGCAGGGCTGTGGACGACATTTAGGCTTATTATGGCTTTGATTCATATAGACTGCTGTTTAACCGATTGTTTGTTGTGCAACAAAACTTCGAGATTTTTCTATAGAGGAGCATGATTATAATGAATTGTCAAAAGACGTAATGCTGTTAGTCATAGCGAACTTAAACAAGATGGAGACTATGACGACGATACAGATTCTGATTATGTACCTGATAGTGGCGAAGAAACTGATGTTTCGCGTTCATCTGTAAAGCAAAAAAAAGGGAATAACTTTGAAGTTCCCGAGAGCGACAGTTCAAGGGATGGAACCACGCTAGAGGGTTTGGTTCAAACTCATGTTGCTATTGTGCACGATAACCAAACTGGAACTGACAGAACCATGAATATTGGACACAATGAAAGTCCCGTAATAGTTACGAATGCTACTTACAACGACACGACGGTTGATGAAATAATTTCAATAGGTCGAGGCTCTGACACTGAAGCTATTACTTCTAGCTATGAAATTTGCTAGAAAAGCATGGTACTTAGTCAGTGACGTTACTGTCAAAAACTGCTTCAAGAAAACTGGGTTTTGGAAAAGTACAGATGAGCAAGACCTGCCAGAGGAAAATTATGTTGAAGTTGGACCTAGCAACGAGGAATGGACTAAGCTTGTGTCTCACGAATCCAATATGTTAATGCCGAAGATTTCGTTCAAATTGACGACGACGTAACTACCGCTGGAGAACAAACCGACGACGATATCGTTAAGAATTGTGTGAACACCTGTATTGCTGGCAATGACAGTGAAGACGAGGCACGGATTCCGGAAACAGAAATAAAGATCATTCCAATGAAGCTAGCTTTAAATGCGTTGGAGACGGTGCATCAGTACTTTGAATACGCGGCGGTTGTTGATCAAGCAATATTTGACAAAATTTATGAGTTAGAGAAAAACATTCAAAATACAAAAATAGAAACTCAAACGAAATTGACGGATTTTTTTGAGTGCAAATAAGTTTTTTATAAAATAAAAAGAATAAAATTTATAACTTTAGGTTGAATATATAACTCTTTATATGGAATACTAAGAGATATGGCCATAATGAATTTGAATAGATGTTAATGAAGTCTTGCTTAATTTGATGTAATACTTGAGATAACTCTGGGAATCTGCAGTTAAGATGATCTTCGCCATTTATTTTATTTCGACGAGCGCTGTCCACATAAAATACTATAAAAATTCTAAAATGTATACAGGAAGAAATAAAATTAAAAATAAGTATTTTTTTTTGAGTAAAAAGTATGAAAATGGCTAATTATTCCTTTCCTTTTCAGATGCTGTCGCCTCTACAGGATGTCGGGTGGAACTGTTATACCCTGCCTATGTTGGGAGACGGGCTGATCAGCATCACGAAGTATGTCATCCTTTCATACATTGTATAAATACGATAGATGGCATGGGACTTCAGTCTCGTCTCAATCTCGGTATGGATCGGTACCTTTTCTAAATCTAACTTTCTAAATCATAGTGTACCTATTATCTGTAATTCAATTATTAATTTCTAAGTTCAGTTAAATAAAATAGTGTTTTGTTAATAAAGTGTTTTTTTAAAAAAACACCTTTCGGGGATCCCATATAACAGAAGGACCGCCGCGGCAGAGCCTCGGGGGCGGATCGACACGCAGGTGGTAGGTATTTCGGGACACAAAACACCCCAAAAGCCTCACAAAGGTAAGTAATTATAGCAAATGAACAAAATGTTACAAAAAAAAATTTAAAATAAATTAAATTTAGAAAACTACGCGACGCTGCGCCACTTAAGGGAGGTCGTCGCGTAGGGAGATGTAATCCCGACTATTAAGTGCCAAAAAAATTCAAAATTTTATAACCAAAAACCAAAAGTGTAAATAATTTTTACAAAAACAAACAAAACTACACAGTGCTTAACAAACCAAGGGGGTTGCACTTTGGGGGTGGGCACAGAAGGGGTGATTTGGAGCACCACTAACTGGATCTGAGTTGTTGTTTGAAAAGATAATGAACCTAAGCAGAATTACTGGGATATTTAAAATCCAGAGGGTTGACACTAGGGGGTGGGTACAGAAGGGGTGACTTGGAGCACCACCTACTGTTTAAATACGAATAGGGGAGCTATAATGTTCAGTAATAAGCCAGAAAGCTCGGGGTGTTAAAGATCAAGATATACCACAAACAGACCAACATAAATTTTTAGGTATAGTTATTGATAATAAACTAAATTTTAAAGAGCATATTTAACATGTATCTCAGAATGCTTTGAAAAGCCTAAATATTCTTCGATGTTTAGCAGGAGTGTCTTGGGGTGCAGACCCTAAAACACTTACTATGTTGTATAAATATATAGTTAGAAGCCATTTTGATTATAGTTCTTTAGCATATTTTAATTGTAATTGTACCAATATGTTAGATATAATACAAAACAAGACCCTGAGAATAATATCAGGTGCAATATGCTCTACTCCTATAAGAGCCATGGAAGTAGAAACGGCTGTTATGCCACTAGCAATCCGTAGACTTCTGTTTGCTAGACGCTTTTGTATAAAATTAATTTCTAATAATAATCAGATCATAATAAATAAAATAATGCCTTTTTGCAATACAAAACCATCTTTGGGCTTATGAAACATTTTAAGATCAGCATAATAAATTGCCAACAGTTTGGTTACCAAAAATAATTAGGCACAACTGATGCTATTGAAAATCTAATTGATGAAGTAGTCATAAATCTGAATAAAAAGCTTAAGGTGGGTGGAATATTTCTCGATCTTAGCTCCGCTTTCGATACGGTGGATCATGGTATTCTTTTGGCCAAATTAGAACACTATTGTGTACGTGATAATGTGTTGACCCTATTGAGTTCATATTTACATAATAGGAAACAGTATGTAGAAGTAAAGTCAGTAGTGGATGGGGAAGAAAATACATAAATCCAATCTAGTCTCCAGTTCTCGAGGAGTTCCCCAAGGCTCAGTAACAGAGTTTTTAAAGAAACGTGCTGCAGACACTAAACTTGTTATATTTAAAATAAATTTAGTCTTAGAAGCTTTTGAAGATTGGTTCGGTACTAACAATCTAAAACTGAACATAAGTATAACTAAATGCGTCATATTTAAGTCTACGATTCGAAGTGATGCTAGTCTGTGTATTGTTTCTAGTGGTAATGAAGAAGAAGTTGTCGATAGCATTAAATTCCTAGGTGTCCATATTGATGCACTGTTGAGCTGGAAGGTTAAGACAACAGCCTTAACAAAATATATTTATTTATTTATTAATTTGCGAATATATAAGCTCTGCTTGCTATGCAATCAGATCATTAAGGGATGAACTCACTTTGGCTCAACTGACAGTATACTATGCTTTAGTTGAATCCAAACACCGATACAGTATCGTTTTTTGGGGTAATAGTTACAAATACAACATCCAATCAGCGTTTGTGATACAAAAAAGAGCAATTAGAACTATACTTCGTATGAAACAGACGGAATCGTGCACTGCCGTCATAAGATAAAGGGGCACAAATAAACTTTTTTTTTCGAAATTAAGTTATATATATATTTGGAATCAGGAGAAAAAGGCCTATCAGCTAAATATTTTTATGTATTTTTACATACACCATAAATAAAAGTACCATAACTTGAAAGGGCACAACTGAGTTATTTTTTTTGTGATATTACGTGAAAGAGGCATGTCTTACTTAGATTACGTGAAAAGGTCACAAGTAAATAGATATGGTTATTTATTTAATTTATCGTATAATACTTTTTTAATTGGAAAGGCGTAATTGACTTAATTCAAATAGTAAAGGCATATGTGTCAAATGTGGCCATTCATTTAAAATTTTACCGGCACTTCACCAAACATTTAATTTAAAAGAAAAGGCACAAATGTCAGTTGTGCCTTTACTACGAAACATAATTGAATAGAGGTGAGGTGAGGGGGTTGAGGTTTCAAAGTCTCTCGCGTTAGTTGTGCCTCACGAGTTACGACGAGTCCACGCTTGTCTAAGCTGCGCTGGTAAGATATAATTTTGTTGATTATATTAATTCATTTCTATATGTCTATTATTTGGTGGCTTGTACTTTTTTTGAAATATTTCATGGTTTACTTGTTGTTTGTATTATGTTGTTTGTATGTACTTAATTTTGATTTCCTTAATAACAAATCAACATTTTTGTATTCCGTTAGTATAAGTTAAATTTATTATGTTTCAATATAAATTATGACTCAGTACCTACCTACATATTTAGATATGAGGAACTCAATAATTATATTTTTACTTGTTATTTAATTTTTATTTGAATGCCGCAGTGGTCGAGTGGTTGTAGTATGCAATTGCTAAGTAAGAGATAGTGGGTTCTGTTCCCATACAGTGTTCAACAAATTCTTAGTGTATTTCTTAAGTAGGTAAAATAGTAATTAACAACTTGTTCTACCCGCGGCCTCACTCGCATGTCATCAAATACATATTATTACATTACAGTACATTTAAATTATTTTTTTGATGATATGCAATATCAGTATGGATTGTTATATTTTTTGACAGTTCATAATACCTTTAACTTAAGACATAATAAATACTAATACTTAAGTGGTCAAGTCAATAAATTCACTTTTATTATTTAGCAAAATGCAGTCACGAAGCGCAAGGATAGTAGGTGCGGCATTACGCAACAATCAGGTCGAAAAATGGTCATCTACGCCGTCAACAAGTGGTGCTCAAAACTCGGTGCAAGTATCAAGCATACAGCAATCTGAAGTGCTTCAGGCCGTGTCAGATATATGGTCTGATTTTGATTCCGATGACTCGGTACTTGATAAAGATTATGAGTTACCAAAAGGACGGGAACAAAACGTTCACTGTGAGGATTCTGATTCCGAAACAGATTTTATTCCATGTTCACAGCCAACTTTAAGAGGAACAACTGTTTTAGAATCAGCAGAAGAATCAGATGAAGACATAAACCAAACTGAAGTGACTAAGAGAGGTACTATAAGAAAACGAAAAACATATAACGTTAGCGTCAAGGAACGTAAAAAATTAAAAAAAGAAGAAAAAGTTTTAACCAAATATTTTGTAAAGCCTGGATGCCAAGAAGACATCTGCAAGAAAAAGTGCGCAGCTCGTTTTTCAGAAGAGTACCGTAAAACAGTAAATCGTAATTTTCATAAAATGTCATGGGTGGACTAGAAATTCTTCTTTTTGTGTAATACTAGTCAAACAAAACCGTTAAGACCTAAGAACCGGGAAAATGATGCCAATGAAAGTAAACATTACGTGCGAACTAAAACTGTATCATACTTTTTGACAAATGAGAATGGTGATAAAATGCCTGTATGTAAAACGTTTTTCCTCACTACTCTAGGCTACAACCGAAACAACTGTAAAGCAGTTAGAAATATTCTCGACATAGACTATGATTCTACATTATATCCACAATCTCTCATAGATAATCGTGGTCATAACCCGAATCCGAGAAAATTCGATGACTCTAAAATAAAAGAACATATAATGTCATTTCGTCCCGCTGTATCCCATTACAGACGTGAACACGCACCCAATAAAAAGTATTTGCCTTCTGATCTCAGTATTCGTATTATGTATGACCATTATTGTGAATCTAATCCTGAAGTGCCTGTATCGTATAGTTATTACAGAAAAGCTGTAAAGGAACTAAATATATCATTTACTAAGTTAGGCCATGAAGAGTGTGAGCTTTGTGAAAAATTTATCATTCACAACCCTAACCAAGAAACAAGACACAGACGTTGCATAGAATGTAAAAATTACGAAGAACATCATAAAAAATATATTTTAGCTCGAAAAAAGTATGAAGAAGACGTTGATAACCAGACTCAGAAGAAGAATGGCACCGACACTGTTATTTTTGCTGTAGATCTCGAAAAAGTTATTATGTTACCTCGTATGGAAGAATTTAAAACTGTCATGTTTTGCCCGCGACTTATTGTCTTTAACCAGAGTTTCGTGCCGGTTGGCGACAAAAAATTGCATGAGGTGGGTAAAATTTTAGCCGTTTTATGGCATGAAGGCATGTCTGGCCGAAAAAAAGAAGATATTATAAGTTGCTTCAGGGCTTTCTTTATAGAAAACCGAGACTTTAAACACATAATTTTGTGGCTCGATAACTGTGCTGGTCAAAATAAAAATTGGGCACTTTATTCTTATTTAACGTATTTGGTAAACACTGCTGAAGTTAACTTCGAAAGCATTACCTTACGCTACTTAGAAGTCGGTCACACGTTCATGGCCGCAGATGAGTTCCACCATAGAGTGGAACGATCACTTAAAACTAAAAAACGCATATACGACTTCGAAGACTTCTGCCAAGCTGTATCTGATACTGGCCATAGCACTACTGTTAAAAAGATGACCGTTCAAGATTTTTATAGTTTTGAGGACTGCTCTTCAACATCCAAACTTAAAAATTCCAAACCACGAGCTTACATGAATGGAATTTGTGAAGCAAGTTTTAGAAGGGGTTCCTATTCCATTTTCTACAAGAATAGCCATGATAATGAAGAGTACTTCGAATTAGATTTTCTTAAGTTAAAAAATATTAAAGTAGGTATTCCACCGCCATGCCAAAAACTTGCTGCGAGGGGCATTACGTTTGACAGAAAAGCTGCTATAATCACTAAGCTTGCTCTGCTTATGCCTACAAATAGAAGAGTTTTTTGGGAAACATTACCCGTGAATGATAGCTCAGCTGATCTCACTGAAACCTATGAAGACTAAAAACAAGACTGATTTTTATATTACTGATTTTGATTGAAATGATATACTAAGAGTGCCTTAATGATTGTGATAACTATGTATAATGGAAGTTGATTTGATACCAAAGGTATAATTTTTAATGTTTAAATAGTTTAATTTGGTGTTTTTTTTTTCTTTTAATTTCTCGTTAATTCTGATTACTTTGAAACTTAAGAGAGTGCCATTTAATTATCAATAGTTTTTAGTTCCTATTAGAATACAATTTATTGTTAGTTACTACAAATACTTTTAATAAAAGATTTATTATTTCCTGGTTGTATTTGTTATTTAAATATTTTAATCATTTTGACTTATTTAAGCTATAATGGAAATATATATATAATTATAATATTAAACTTTTTTCACAAAATGTTAGAATGGAAAGTCACATTTGGTTAATTATGCCTTTTATACGTAATATTAATGTTTTTATTATTTTTTAAAGTTACGTTGAAATGGAAAATGTTGATTATTTCATAAATGCAGTAAAAAATTCTAAAAATAAGTTATTCGTCTTATAGGATTCACGTAGACGCTATTATTTCCATTCATACATTTTCGATAACTAAAATACTGTAATTTTTTTTCGCCAAAATCCATGAAATATTTTGAACTTGATTTTCTCCGGATTTGTAAAATGTTAGTTGTGCCCTTTAAAGTTATGACGGCAGTGCAGGACGCATTATTAAACTCCAAATATTAACAGTACCGTCTCTTTATATTCTAATACTGTTAACCAAATTTGTTAAGAGTCTGCCTAATTTAGAGATGACTGAAGAAAGAGCTATTAGATATGAAATTCGTAGAAAAGATTTACCCTCAACAATACAACCCAAGTTTAATATTGTGCAACATAGTCCTAGACTAGACTGAAAGTCTGTATATTTGTTCAACAATTTAAAAGCACACTTAGCACTAACCTGTTTAAAAATAAGTTGAGGGAATATTTATTGAAGAAGGGCTATTACAGTGTTGAAGAGTTCATAAATGACAAAACACCGACACAATAATAATAATTATGTCTAAAAAAAATGTAATGTATTTATAAATCTGTCTTCGTTTTCTTTTTATTTGGATTTTATTAAGTATGTACGAGTGTCTTGCCTGACATTAGAAGTTAATTAAACTAAAATGTAGAACCTTAAATACTAGTTTTTTTATGGTTGATGTATGTTATGATGTGTTCTATTTTATAATGTTACTCTCTATTTTCATTTTTATTTATATACTTACTTACGATTTTATGTGTCCATTTTTTTTCAACACAATGTATATTGTTAAGAAATAAATTACTTATGACTTATGACTTACCTATGACTTTAAATTTAATCTCTATTGGTAATGTGTTCTCACCAAAAGTAACTGTACTACTTTTATTTGTGTTAATATCAAGATGTACATAACTGCAATTGTTTCAGTGCATCATTTAACAATGACATGTATTCAGCGCGGTTCAAGTTATTATCAATAGCATATAATACAAGATCAAGATCATCAGCATATTAAAGAATATTTACATGGTTAGTATTGCATATTTACAAATTTCACTAGTACATAAATTGTTCATCAATGGAGATAAAATTGCTCCTTGCATTGTGCCTTTAGTTGCTGTTCTGGGTCTATGCAAAATATTATTGTGCTTAACATCAATTATTCTATTATTTAAAAATATATATATCCATCTACATAATAGACCCGGAATGCCCGGCATTTGCGAAAGGATTGAACTAAAATACCTGGTTGAACATTATCAAATGCTCCTTGAACATCAAGAAACGTGCATATTACATATGCTTTATTATTTTTTGCATATTTCAGATGAGAAACAAGTGAGACAAAGCTGTCTGCGCAACTTCGCCCACGTCTGAAACCAAATTGGACATGTGGTATAATGCATTTTCACTCTACAAACCAGTCGAGTTTTTATCATGTTCTCAAATATTTTTCCTAGACAAGAGGATAACGAAATAGGACGATAAGAATTTGGATTATTTGGAGGTTTATCAGGTTTTAATAAAGGGATAATACATTGAGTTTTCCATGCTAACGGAATAATTTGTTTACTCCAAAGACAATTTAGAATATTAAGGTATTTTAGTTGTACTGATGAATGTATTTTTTTAATTAAGATATAAGGGAGATCATCCAATCCAGGGGTGAAGTATTTTTAACCGACTTCAAATTACAAAAAAAAAACCGACTTCAAAAAGTAGGTAAACTGAAAAGCAAAAAATAAATTTACTTCGCACAAAATAATACGTTTTTTCATTTAGTTAAATAGAAATTATTAAATAATTATTTTATTTTACGATTTTAAGTGATGGGTAGACCGAGCAAGAATGTTTCTCGAATGAGGAGACGACGCGACGGTTACTTGAGTCGGCAAATGATAGACGGAAACGATTAGACAAAATTAAAATTAGTTACTCTACCCTTAACCAGGCCCCGGTACGATTCGGTCCCACATCTTTTTTCCACAATTTATAAAAATGGCTACCCTAAATATATTATCTATGGGTCCGGAATAAAAAACTGTGCATCCGAACGCAATTGTCAAAGTGACAGCCATTTGAATTCGTAAGTCAGTTGCGCGCCTCTGTTTTCGTAGCACAGTGAACATTTTTATTAATAATGTCGAAAAAACAAAAGGTAAGTCGTGTCATTTTTGGATATGTTGTAGACAATGATATTATAGAACTATAGATATGTTACGTTCATAGAAATTACGATTTAAATCCGTTCCGAGCTATTCCAAATTGCACACATTGACAAATGTAACTGATAAGTAAAACAAAAGATACGAAATAGCACGCAAATGAAAGAGATAGCTATAGTTTTAATGATTGCACTTCAGTAGTACGCACGTGACTGCGCTCGACGCAGGCCACACGCAAACTAAACACAAGACGTCCCAATTGGGACGTATTTGAGTATTCACAGCGCGAGCGCTTATAACATATCTGCTTTTGTTTTTATATAATATCATTGGTTGTAGATTATTTGTTTTTCTTGTGGATTTAACATATTTTTTTGTAGATTATTGTAAATATTTGTCACAATATCTTCCCAAATGTTGTGGGGCAAATGTGGACCGTTGCCTGTTAACGTTTTTGTTTTGTGGGACTTATGCTACCTTTGCCTGATTATGATTTTATTATTTTAGAAAACCGTTAAAGACCACGAAATTGAGAACATCCTCCAATATTGGCAGTCGTCGGAAGATAGTAGCGAGGATGACGATTGCGAGGCGAGTCTTAAGGATTGCTATTCTCAAGTTATGGACACTGCTTTAGACAACATGCAAGGTATTTCGAATGACGATTTGTTGCATATACTTGAGGGTAGTCCTGCACAAGCACAACTGTTACAAGAAAATGACCACTATTTGTCAAATTCAGACCAGGAGGTTCTGCATGTCGACAAGAAATATAAATCACATCTTTTATCGAAATCTTCACTTGCTGATGCAATGCTAGGTCCTGATGGACCTAGCATTGCATCAGGGCAACACAGAAGCTTCATCTAAGTGTCCACCAAAGCGCACACTACCTACTTTTATATGCACATGCAAAAATTGCTTGTCTCAGCGTCCACCAGTACACGACACACCAGAACCTGTGGCCAGTACATCCCAGTTTTTGCATACACCGGCACATCTGGACAATGCTGTTTCTGGCCATCCCCAGCTTTCAACTATGTCTCAGCGTCCACCAGCACACGACACACCAGAACCTGTGGCCAGCACAACCCAGTTTTTGCAGACACCGGCACATCTGCACAATGCTGTTTTCGGTCCTTCCCAGCTTTCACCTACGCTACCAGGTGCCAGGACGATTTCACCCGAATATACATTTCCGTATAACACCGCGACAACTTCATCACAACATCTGCCGAAATCTAAGTTTCCACATACCAACAGAGATAGTGAGTCTGGGAGATTGTGAGCAAACTCCTGAGGTTATGGTTGAGCAAGAAGAGATGGCCATTTCCTTAGCTTCCGACGATGATCAACTTTGTGAGCCAACTTATGCTGAATTACAAGCGAAGCAAAGAAAGTGGCGTACAAAAGTAGGTTACTTTGAAGATCGTGATTTTAGTAGACAGTTACAACCTACTACAAAACACGACAACAGAGGTACCCCATTTGACCATTTTATGGATATGTTCCCTGATGAATTATTTCAGCTCATTGTCGAAAACACCAACAAGTATGCGAGCTAAAAAGGCAGCCAGTTTTGGAAGGATGTGGACAGTAATGAAATTAAGGCATTCTTGGCTATAGTGATTCTTATGGGAATTACCCCACAATTAGATATCGAATTATACTGGAATTCAGACCCATTTTACAATAATCAGGAAATATCTGGAACAATGCCTTGTAAAGGTTTAAAAAAAAATTAGAGATTCAATTCAATTCATTTATTTCATAACAATATAATAATTGTGTGGAAAATAACTTATCACTAAAATTATAATAAATCAAATTAATAAATTACATTAATAAATTACATTCATAAATTACATTAATAAATTACATTCATAAATTACATTAATAAATTACATTAATAAATTAAATTAATAAATTACATTACCAAATTGCATTAATAAAATAAATCATAAAATATTATCTAGTTTACAGTCAGTATACACATGTCAATACAAATTAATTAAATCATAAGAGAATAATCATTATAACATGTCATTAAAATCAAACTATCTTATTACCTTACAATTACAAATCAATAATGGAATACAGACAACGTTCTAAAAGAAAAGCCTTTAAATTAATTTTGAAGTCCAAGAAGTACAAGCGCTTCTTTATTTCTACAGGAAGTTTATTAAAGATTTTGACCGACAAATAACGTGAACTATGCTTGATCAAATTAAGGGAAGGGGCTAACTTTGATGTAAAATCAAGTCTCCTAGTTTTCTCCCTTGTTTTCCTCTCATCATCTGTTTCAAACTGATGAAGGTTTTTAGCAAAGTTCATCATTAGGACCATTATATATAGACTTGGAACCGTTAGAATATTTATAATATAATAGTTCTAATCGCTCGTTTTTGAGAAACAAACGCTTTTTGAATATTATACTCATAGCTGCCGCCCCAAAATAATATTATTATGCTGTATCTAAGTTTCGATTCAACTAGAGCATAGTAAATACATTTGAGTTGTTCGAGTTGAACTTCATCCCTGATGTTTCTAAGTACGTAACAGGCAGAGCTTATTGAATTTTCTACCTGTGCCAATTCATGCTTCCAATTGAGCAGATTGTCTACATGTATCCCCAAAAATGTTGATTATTTCATAAATGCAGTAAAAAATTCTAAAAATAAGTTATTCGTCTTATAGGATTCACGTAGACGCTATTATTTCCATTCATACATTTTCGATAACTAAAATACTGTAATTTTTTTTCGCCAAAATCCATGAAATATTTTGAACTTGATTTTCTCCGGATTTGTAAAATGTTAGTTGTGCCCTTTAAAGTTATGACGGCAGTGCAGGACGCATTATTAAACTCCAAATATTAACAGTACCGTCTCTTTATATTCTAATACTGTTAACCAAATTTGTTAAGAGTCTGCCTAATTTAGAGATGACTGAAGAAAGAGCTATTAGATATGAAACTCGTAGAAAAGATTTACCCTCAACAATACAACCCAAGTTTAATATTGTTTTTGTTTTTTAAATTTCTTTATTCAATAATATAATACATTGATTTATGCACTAATCTAGTGTATATTTAATCCTAGATGTACAAAATATTATTATTATATATGATTTTACAAGTATATGAAACTTATTTAAAAACTTATAGCATGTAGATAATTATAAATGGATCATTAAATTATTGGAATTGTAATTCAAATATTAAATAACATAAATATATAATTGTACAAATTCTTTAGTGATAGTAATTCGTTTATAACAATGATTATCATAAAAATTATTATGTTAAAATAATAGGCGACGGTACTTTACAAACAAAGCCGGTCGCCGTCATACGGTAGCAGCGAGAACAACTCGTACATGCGCGTGCGCAGCCGGCCGCGCGCTACTACAACCCGATATCCACTGATAATACGGGCTAAAATAGCTCGCACCGCGCTCCGCAGCGCTTATCGGCCGGCACGCGCGCAAGGAGTGACTTTGCTTATTCATCGCACTCTAGGAATAAATGGTGAGGTAGCTTGTATCGATGATAGTTATCGATAAATGGAAGATTTTTGTTGCGTGTTTTGCATAAGTTTTTAATTAGTTGGTTAGGATTAGTAGGGTTTTTATGTATATAAAATTTTTCTGCTAATTTATAAATGTAAATGTTAATAGTTGGTAAGCCAATTTGTAGGTGTAGTTTAAGAAGGTTAGTACGGAATGGTGTATTGTAGGCGTACTTCAAAGCTTTATTTTGGATAACTTGTATTTTGTTAATGTTACTTCTGCTAGTGCTGCTCCAAACCGGACATGCATAAGTCATACAAGGGCGAACCAAAGTGCAGTAAATTCTTAGCTTGGTGCGATGACTGAGGGTCGAACGCCGATTCAAGAGTGGTGATAGGGCGTTTAAGGCTTTAACCCCCTTAAGGCGGAGGTGTGAAATATTGTCTCCCCAGTTAAGCTTGTTGTCGAGGATGGTGCCGAGATATTTCACAGAGCGGCTCCAGGGAATTTCAAAGTTATTAACTTTTAGCCTGCGAGTTGGTAGTGTGCGCTTCCTGGTGAACATAATTGCTTCAGTTTTGGAAGCATTGATTTTAAGTTTCCATCTATGGAAGAACTCGAGGAGTTTATCAATGGACAGTTGGAGTCGGCTGATTACTAAGTCAATGTCCGTAGAAGCAGTAAAGCATGCTGTGTCGTCTGCAAAACAGGCTAAATTAGTCCGAGTCTGCACCGGGACATCATTTAGGTATAATAGAAATAAATATGGGCCCAATATTGAACCCTGCGGGACGCCAGCAGGGACAGGTTTAGGCAAAGACGAGTGGTCTCCCATATGTACCTGGAAACTGCGGTCAGACAGGTAGGAATACATAACTCTAACCAGGGCAGGTGGTAAGCCGAGGTTGACTAGTTTATGAATAAGCGCTTTATGCCAGACCGTGTCAAATGCTTTTTCTATGTCAAGTAGGAACATTCCCGTGGATTGTTTCATGTTGAGGTTGTACGACACATTTTCAGCCACTCTTGTCAGCTGTTGAACTGTCGAGTGCCCCTGCCGGAAGCCAAATTGTTCATTTCTTAGGAGATGATTAGAAGCGCGGAGAAGGCGTGCGTAAAGTACTTTCTCAAAGAGTTTGCCTAAACATGGTAGGAGGCTGATCGGCCGATATGAAACTGGGTCAGAGGGGTCTTTGCCTGGTTTATGAATTGCAATGACTTTTGCACTTTTCCAGGGAGATGGAAAGTAGTTTAGGATAAGGCAAGCATTGAACAATTTGGTAAGGAGCACAACACACTTATAGGGAAGATTTTTTATTAATACATTGCAGATGAGGTCAGAGCCAGGAGCCTTCCGGGGTTTTAGTGCTGTAATATATTTACGGACCTCAGTTGGTCGAGTCAAAAGGGAGTGATGAAAAGGTGTGTTTCCTTCTAGAACGCTTAAGGAGCAATCAATGTTAGGAGACTCCTCACTAGACCAATCACTCGTAAGCAACATATTGTTTAGAAAGGTATTGGCCAGCAGGTCGCATTGTTCCTGTAGTGATGAAGTTAACTCATTGTTCTCAGTTTTTAATGGCGGGATGATATTAGTGATAGACGCGGAGCGCAATCCCTTGACTAGACGCCAAAGGTCAGAACTTGGGTTATCAACTCTTTTTAATTTTAAGTTCCATTCCTTGTCATTATTTTTTTTTAGAGAAAGATTAATTTCGTATTTAATTTGATTAATGCGAATGATGTAAAGTCTACGCACTGATAAATCCGTTTCAGATACAACATATCTGCGTAGTCTATTTTTGTACTGTATTAGTCGCCTGACACAACGTGGTAGAGTATTACGTTTATGCGGTTGGAGAGTCGTATATGGTACACATATGTCTCTTGCTTTCAAGATTGACTCTTGGAGGTCGGAAACGGACTTATCAATTTCGTTCGCAGTTTTGTAAGTGGTAGAAGATAATGATGTGTTAGCATTGAGATAGTTGCGATATTGGGGCCAATCAGCTTTAGCAAAATTAAATTTCGTAACCGGCTTTCGTTGCAGTTCAGTACTGAACTGTGCAAACACAGGGAAATGATTCGAAGATAGTGCCGAAACAGTGTGTATACTGTCAAGATAAAGAAAATTTTTAGAAAGGAGCAAATCGGGAATTGACGGTCGAAAGTCCGCGCAGTAATGGACAAGGGTACACTCGCGAGGAGCATGTATTACATAATCATTTTGGAGCATATGTTCGTATAAAAGCTTACCACGAGCATTACATGGTCCAGGTGACCATAACTGGTGTTTAGCGTTAAAATCACCCATCATCAGAACTATTTCACCAGAGGACATAAGACAATCAATATCAGCAGTGATAAATGGGAGATTCGGAGATTGGTAAACCGAGTAGATTTTAACATTATTGTTTAGTAGCTTTAATGAAACACCTATGGCTTCTAAATTATGAGTACGAGGGGTAGGCAATCGACCATGGATCAAATCGGAACGAACAAGTAAGGCAACACCCTGGCCGATGTTATTATGCCGCTTGTCCAAGCGGTAGCAATTATAACCGGAGATGTTGAGTGTTAGTCTGTTTGTTAATTTAGTTTCGCAGAGTGCAATGATGTCGGCATTAAGTCTACTCACCGCTAGGTCAGAGAGTTCTTGCTGCTTCCCATGAACACCGTCAGCGTTCCAATATAATATACGCAGTTTATTTTTTATAAGTTGTTTAATGCACGCAAGTTTAATATTGTGCAACATAGTCCTAGACTAGACTGAAAGTCTGTATATTTGTTCAACAATTTAAAAGCACACTTAGCACTAACCTGTTTAAAAATAAGTTGAGGGAATATTTATTGAAGAAGGGCTATTACAGTGTTGAAGAGTTCATAAATGACAAAACACCGACACAATAATAATAATTATGTCTAAAAAAAATGTAATGTATTTATAAATCTGTCTTCGTTTTCTTTTTATTTGGATTTTATTAAGTATGTACGAGTGTCTTGCCTGACATTAGAAGTTAATTAAACTAAAATGTAGAACCTTAAATACTAGTTTTTTTATGGTTGATGTATGTTATGATGTGTTCTATTTTATAATGTTACTCTCTATTTTTATTTTTATTTATATACTTACTTACGATTTTATGTGTCCATTTTTTTTCAACACAATGTATATTGTTAAGAAATAAATTACTTATGACTTATGACTTACCTATGACTTTAAATTTAATCTCTATTGGTAATGTGTTCTCACCAAAAGTAACTGTACTACTTTTATTTGTGTTAATATCAAGATGTACATAACTGCAATTGTTTCAGTGCATCATTTAACAATGACATGTATTCAGCGCGGTTCAAGTTATTATCAATAGCATATAATACAAGATCAAGATCATCAGCATATTAAAGAATATTTACATGGTTAGTATTGCATATTTACAAATTTCACTAGTACATAAATTGTTCATCAATGGAGATAAAATTGCTCCTTGCATTGTGCCTTTAGTTGCTGTTCTGGGTCTATGCAAAATATTATTGTGCTTAACATCAATTATTCTATTATTTAAAAATATATATATCCATCTACATAATAGACCCGGAATGCCCGGCATTTGCGAAAGGATTGAACTAAAATACCTGGTTGAACATTATCAAATGCTCCTTGAACATCAAGAAACGTGCATATTACATATGCTTTATTATTTTTTGCATATTTCAGATGAGAAACAAGTGAGACAAAGCTGTCTGCGCAACTTCGCCCACGTCTGAAACCAAATTGGACATGTGGTATAATGCATTTTCACTCTACAAACCAGTCGAGTTTTTATCATGTTCTCAAATATTTTTTCCTAGACAAGAGGATAACGAAATAGGACGATAAGAATTTGGATTATTTGGAGGTTTATCAGGTTTTAATAAAGGGATAATACATTGAGTTTTCCATGCTAACGGAATAATTTGTTTACTCCAAAGACAATTTAGAATATTAAGGTATTTTAGTTGTACTGATGAATGTATTTTTTTAATTAAGATATAAGGGAGATCATCCAATCCAGGGGTGAAGTATTTTTAACCGACTTCAAATTACAAAAAAAAAACCGACTTCAAAAAGTAGGTAAACTGAAAAGCAAAAAATAAATTTACTTCGCACAAAATAATACGTTTTTTCATTTAGTTAAATAGAAATTATTAAATAATTATTTTATTTTACGATTTTAAGTGATGGGTAGACCGAGCAAGAATGTTTCTCGAATGAGGAGACGACGCGACGGTTACTTGAGTCGGCAAATGATAGACGGAAACGATTAGACAAAATTAAAATTAGTTACTCTACCCTTAACCAGGCCCCGGTACGATTCGGTCCCACATCTTTTTTCCACAATTTATAAAAATGGCTACCCTAAATATATTATCTATGGGTCCGGAATAAAAAACTGTGCATCCGAACGCAATTGTCAAAGTGACAGCCATTTGAATTCGTAAGTCAGTTGCGCGCCTCTGTTTTCGTAGCACAGTGAACATTTTTATTAATAATGTCGAAAAAACAAAAGGTAAGTCGTGTCATTTTTGGATATGTTGTAGACAATGATATTATAGAACTATAGATATGTTACGTTCATAGAAATTACGATTTAAATCCGTTCCGAGCTATTCCACATGACAAATGTAACTGATAAGTAAAACAAAAGATACGAAATAGCACGCAAATGAAAGAGATAGCTATAGTTTTAATGATTGCACTTCAGTAGTACGCACGTGACTGCGCTCGACGCAGGCCACACGCAAACTAAACACAAGACGTCCCAATTGGGACGTATTTGAGTATTCACAGCGCGAGCGCTTATAACATATCTGCTTTTGTTTTTATATAATATCATTGGTTGTAGATTATTTGTTTTTCTTGTGGATTTAACATATTTTTTTGTAGATTATTGTAAATATTTGTCACAATATCTTCCCAAATGTTGTGGGGCAAATGTGGACCGTTGCCTGTTAACGTTTTTGTTTTGTGGGACTTATGCTACCTTTGCCTGATTATGATTTTATTATTTTAGAAAACCGTTAAAGACCACGAAATTGAGAACATCCTCCAATATTGGCAGTCGTCGGAAGATAGTAGCGAGGATGACGATTGCGAGGCGAGTCTTAAGGATTGCTATTCTCAAGTTATGGACACTGCTTTAGACAACATGCAAGGTATTTCGAATGACGATTTGTTGCATATACTTGAGGGTAGTCCTGCACAAGCACAACTGTTACAAGAAAATGACCACTATTTGTCAAATTCAGACCAGGAGGTTCTGCATGTCGACAAGAAATATAAATCACATCTTTTATCGAAATCTTCACTTGCTGATGCAATGCTAGGTCCTGATGGACCTAGCATTGCATCAGGGCAACACAGAAGCTTCATCTAAGTGTCCACCAAAGCGCACACTACCTACTTTTATATGCACATGCAAAAATTGCTTGTCTCAGCGTCCACCAGTACACGACACACCAGAACCTGTGGCCAGTACATCCCAGTTTTTGCATACACCGGCACATCTGGACAATGCTGTTTCTGGCCATCCCCAGCTTTCAACTATGTCTCAGCGTCCACCAGCACACGACACACCAGAACCTGTGGCCAGCACAACCCAGTTTTTGCAGACACCGGCACATCTGCACAATGCTGTTTTCGGTCCTTCCCAGCTTTCACCTACGCTACCAGGTGCCAGGACGATTTCACCCGAATATACATTTCCGTATAACACCGCGACAACTTCATCACAACATCTGCCGAAATCTAAGTTTCCACATACCAACAGAGATAGTGAGTCTGGGAGATTGTGAGCAAACTCCTGAGGTTATGGTTGAGCAAGAAGAGATGGCCATTTCCTTAGCTTCCGACGATGATCAACTTTGTGAGCCAACTTATGCTGAATTACAAGCGAAGCAAAGAAAGTGGCGTACAAAAGTAGGTTACTTTGAAGATCGTGATTTTAGTAGACAGTTACAACCTACTACAAAACACGACAACAGAGGTACCCCATTTGACCATTTTATGGATATGTTCCCTGATGAATTATTTCAGCTCATTGTCGAAAACACCAACAAGTATGCGAGCTAAAAAGGCAGCCAGTTTTGGAAGGATGTGGACAGTAATGAAATTAAGGCATTCTTGGCTATAGTGATTCTTATGGGAATTACCCCACAATTAGATATCGAATTATACTGGAATTCAGACCCATTTTACAATAATCAGGAAATATCTGGAACAATGCCTTGTAAAGGTTTAAAAAAAAATTAGAGATTCAATTCAATTCATTTATTTCATAACAATATAATAATTGTGTGGAAAATAACTTATCACTAAAATTATAATAAATCAAATTAATAAATTACATTAATAAATTACATTCATAAATTACATTAATAAATTACATTCATAAATTACATTAATAAATTACATTAATAAATTAAATTAATAAATTACATTACCAAATTGCATTAATAAAATAAATCATAAAATATTATCTAGTTTACAGTCAGTATACACATGTCAATACAAATTAATTAAATCATAAGAGAATAATCATTATAACATGTCATTAAAATCAAACTATCTTATTACCTTACAATTACAAATCAATAATGGAATACAGACAACGTTCTAAAAGAAAAGCCTTTAAATTAATTTTGAAGTCCAAGAAGTACAAGCGCTTCTTTATTTCTACAGGAAGTTTATTAAAGATTTTGACCGACAAATAACGTGAACTATGCTTGATCAAATTAAGGGAAGGGGCTAACTTTGATGTAAAATCAAGTCTCCTAGTTTTCTCCCTTGTTTTCCTCTCATCATCTGTTTCAAACTGATGAAGGTTTTTAGCAAAGTTCATCATTAGGACCATTATATATAGACTTGGAACCGTTAGAATATTTATAATATAATAGTTCTAATCGCTCGTTTTTGAGAAACAAACGCTTTTTGAATATTATACTCATAGCTGCCGCCCCAAAATAATATTATTATGCTGTATCTAAGTTTCGATTCAACTAGAGCATAGTAAATACATTTGAGTTGTTCGAGTTGAACTTCATCCCTGATGTTTCTAAGTACGTAACAGGCAGAGCTTATTGAATTTTCTACCTGTGCCAATTCATGCTTCCAATTGAGCAGATTGTCTACATGTATCCCCAAAAATTTTACAACATTTACAGTATCTATTTTCTCACCATTCATAGTGCTGTACAGCTTGTCAGTTGTTTTTGTTGTAGACTGAAATAGTAATAACTTGGTCTTATTAGTATTGATACTAAGGCCATTTGCGGTAAACCAGTCATCAAACACACTCAATGTTTTGTCAACACTAGATTTTAGGCTAGGCAAGTCATCAGCGGACACGATGGCATTTGTGTCATCAGCAAAAACTGTCAAACTTATTGAGAATATACACGTTTGCGATATTACTACTCATTTACCACAAAATCATAAAGATCATGATAAACTGCAAAAAATAAGGCCAATGTTAAACATTTTAAATAAAACATTTCAAGAAAACGCTACCAATTCTCAATCACAATCAATCGATGAAAGCATGATAAAGTTTAAAGGTCGTGATTCCAAAAAACAGTATATGCCGGGTAAACCGATTAAACGAGGGTACAAGGCGTGGTGTAGATGTGATGCGAAAACAGGATACCTTTACCAGTGTGACATCTATACAGGTAAAGATAAAAATGCCGACAGTGAAGGACTGGGTTACAGAGTGGTGAAAAATCTGTGTGTTAACGTACCAAAGGACACATTGATAGTCTTTGACAATTTTTTTTCCTCTGTCGCTCTTTTGGAATATTTATATTACAAAGGAATATTTGCTATTGGTACTGTTAAGACTATCACGAAAAAGACTTCCTGAAGATTTAGTCAAAAAAGAAAGTAAGAAAAAACAACTACAACCAGGAGAATTCACATACAGATACTGTCGCCCTGTTGGGGTAGTTAAGTGGAAAGATACTAAAGACGTGACCGTCCTTACAACAGCCGTAAACCCTAGAAAAATAGAACTAATAGAAAGAAGACAAAAGAATGGCGAAAAAAAGAAAATGTATTGCCCATCTGCTATTGCTGATTACACCCGAAACATGGGTGGAGTTGATCATTTTGATCATTACCGTAGCTCATACTCCATTGGACGCAGATCCAAAAAAACATGGCCAAGATTGTTTTGGTTTTTATTTGAGTGTGCTGTAATAAATGCTTATATCATATATCAACATGAAAATGAAACAAGGAAAAACATACATCGAGATTTTCGTTTGCGTTTGGCCAGAAAATTAAAGTCTGAGTACATAAATATTCAAAAACCCAATAATTTGGAAAAATAAAAAAGGAGGAGTGTTTGGCGTCCCAGATGAATTAAGACTGGGTTACAAAGGGCAGCATTACTTGGAACCCATGACCACTAGAAAGAGGTGCAGATTCTGTAGTACGAGACAGAAGGATACCCGTTCGAAGTACACGTGCCAAATATGTAAGGTCACCCTTTGTGTGTACCCCTGCATGATACATTTTCACCAAACCTCAGAACAACAATGTTGATAGATGAATGTTTATCAAAAACACTTTCATAACTTTTTTTATATTTATATTTGAAAGTAAAATAGTACTCAAAATAAAACCACTTTCATTTCACAGTGCATCATATATTTATAATACCCCACCCTATCTCAGCGAAGTACCCCCTGCATTTTGAGTCAATTATTAACCTAACAAGAAAAAATCCAAGAAAATTATGTTCAAATATTAAGTAGTCGCACAATTTTTTTTTAATTTCTTTCCAGACAATGGGAATATGTTGTCCCACGTGTTTTTCCTTTAATTTTCCAAGTCATTTTCCAATTTTCTTTTGTTTGTATGCCATAACAATTATAATAGTATATAGAATCAATAGTTGAAAGTTATGTAAGTTATGTAGTTCTCTTTAGCCTGGTAAAGGGTTTACTTTTTTTATGAATATACTTGAGATATCATAATATGCAACCAGTACCAAAGGTTGGATGGAAACAACAATATTTTATAATAATCTGAATAATATTCTGATTCCAACCTTTGGAGAACACCGACCAGTACTGCTACTTGGGCCCAGATGTCGTGGAGTTGGCCATAAAAAATAATATAACCGTTAATTGGTTTGACATTGTATGCTTCAATTCAATTTCTATTTAAAGCACATTATAAACATGAATTTTGCATGCCAAGTGTAATAATTTTAGCATTAATATCTTATATTTGCATGTCGAATTCCCGGCGAAATATGTGATACAAAAAAGTAACAATATGTTAAAACATCTGTACCAAACATCTTTACGCGAATAAATTATTTCTATTTCTATTTCTATAACGATCTTGAAACTGCCACCTCACACTTCCCACTTGCTACAGCCACTTGATGTGGCTGTATTCAAATCTTTTAAAACAATGTGGGATAAAAAATTAGTCGAGTGGCAGCGCCATAATATCGGCAAAAAAATGCCAAAGAATGTTTTTGCGCAAACTTTTGCTGAGACATGGCAAGTTCAAAGTCTCTAATGACATTGTGTGTTGAAATTTAATGATTGAGTTGATTAATAAAAATTTCGTATACAATAATGCAACACAGTCTTCTGTTGAGCTAGTGAAATAAATTGATAACAACTCCATAGGTGTGACACCATTGGCCAGGATTTCGAGAATTGATTCATTACCATTTCTGGCAAACATATTGTTTAGGAATGGGTAAAATATTAGATCTCTTATGAACTATTCAAAAAATATATCGAAATTACCCCAAGTCACCTTATTTTTTAAAACACTTTGTGAAGTTGTTGCTGTTGTTAGTCTTGAACTAGCCTCTGCAAGCCCGTCCTCAGTTCGTGGGGCTTAAGATATTAAATCACCAGCTAGCTAGCTCTAATTCCTCTTCTACTCTAGTCTAATCGCCTTAAAAAAAGAATGAGTGGTATTGAAAAAACCTTATAATGTTTTTATTTGATTGATTAAGCACCATTATCATTTTGAGTAAAGGAGTCGAAGTCTGCGCCCGTGCCTTCTACCAGTCACAGTCGTTCGGCATTTAGAACTAAGAGGCAAATAATTCACAGACTTAAGTTTTATAGTAATTTAAACTCAGCTTAAATATATCGTCACTGTAAAGCGAAAATTCACCAAGTTACAAAAATGCCAAAAATGACTTTAGAGTACCACAGTTATCACTGATTTTTTCTCTATTTTTGTGACTAATCGCTGTTACCATAAGTACGATGGTTACGGAGATTATGTTTTTCAAAAATTCACCAACTGCGATAAATTATCGTTAAAGTTATAAGTTCTGTAAGGAAAAACTAACTACTGTCAGTAATTACTTTTTCCCTTTTTCAAAATAATAATTATGCGTCACTAATGGACTTTAATTATTTGTTTCGTATTTTTTAACGTTTCATATTTTAGCGACGTTGTATGCAAAACATCACCAATAGCACTTGATTAATTTGAAATATGAATCTCGTCAAAACTTGTGAGGGCGAAAAATAACCAAGTTCACTTAGTTACTTTTCGAACGCAACATTTAGTATCTAATATTGTTTCTTACAATGCGAAAATTAAATAAGTCCCGTTAGTGAATATTTTCCTGTATTAATTCTGCATATAAAATATAAAATAAGACAACAAAATTACTTAGGTTATTTTTCCATAACATGTCGAGGATCAAATTGAAAAATGTAAACGCGCAAAGCTACTTAGTGAATTCTCCCTCCCTCTCGAGTGCGGGGACTGCGGGGCGAGGGACGGTTGATTTGCGCGGGCGGCGATGTTATGACTGGCATTCACCGGCAGAAAGCCGTTTGTTGCGCTTGCGTGTGTGTTTTTCGCTAGTGTAATAATAATTAAATATGAGTCGTGCTAAATTAATGCTGGAACTAGTACATGGAAGTGATAAGTCCGCACTGGAAATTGTAAGTTTTACACCTGCTTTACTTAGTTGTATTAATCACGTAATTATTGCAGCGATGACTCTCATTATTTAAAATGAGCTAAAATACCTACCGTTGGATTTAAAGTTTGGTTGTTTTATAGGTGCCTACAATATACAACAACATTATGGAGTTCAAATTTGAATATCACTGGTAATTAGGTAAAAGTATTAGATTTAAGACATGGGTCTGCAATGTGTTAACAATGCTTACGGTTTTAATAACTCAACATACCTAATATTATTGTGTGGTTATTGCTTGTGCTTTTGTGAATGTGGTTATACAGACTTGCCTAACTAATCTTTACCTACCAACTAAATTGTTCAACAATGAATTAACTTGATAACCGTTATTGCTGTTTCTTGAGAATAGTTTTCATTTGGTTTTGTTTTGTCGCACCTATTTTTAATTACTTGATCACATTTTATTTATGTTTGGATTAACAGCTTTTGGATGTTTTTGTTTGGAGTCTATCCACGCTAGTGTATATAACTCGCCCTAGTTTATTTTTTTAAGCGAATAACAAACTCCCTCTACTTGCATAATATAAAAATTTCCTGTGGGTTACTTTTATTGCCACTTTTTAATTCTATTTCAGGTGACATTATTTCCTCAAGAATCTGCAGCTGATGAAAATGAACTGGTTACCAATAAAGAGGTGCCACCAGCTGGTGTAAAGATTGACGAAGTTAACAACTTCTTCTGCGAAAAAGACTTGATTATGCTTTACGAATCTGCCCCAAACTCAGTACTTATTTCTCCAAAAAATATACCAAGTACAGAGCCCCCTCCATCAGCACCACAATTAACAGATCCTGAAAATTACTGGATAACTCTTCAAGACTTGGGTATTACAACACCAGTTAATAATAATACCTCTATATTTCCAAGTAATCCCTCTTCACCTAGTGTACTAACAACAAGAAATGACATTGAGTTGCTTAGCAGTTCTCCAGTCCGCGATTTTTCTGACTCCGGTTCTTCGTGGTATCCTGACAGTGAACCCCAGAGACGCCGTAGGTGGGTAATAACTAATAAGAAAAGACAAGTAATTAATGATAGCTCTTTCTATGTTTCATCTGATGATGATAATACTATCTTTACACCTGTCAAACGAAGGCAAATTCAACAAATGGCCCCAATCATCATTCCGCCTACCGATGAATCTACGTCTGCACTCTCAGATACTCACTCTTCTCCACATACTGCTGTTGAACCTACATTAATAGACTTCCAAGTACCCAGCACCTCTTCATTGAATAACCTTCCTGAAAACAGCCCCTCAACGTCTGATCTTAGCCCCAAGCGTTGGAAAAAAAGTGACCCAAGCAAATGGAAAAAGAACATAGCTATAGCAAATAGGAATAATTGTTTGCCATATCAAGGTAAAAAAGGTAAATGTATGCCTGCAAAACAACCTAAACCGGTGAGATGCGATACCGGGACGTGTCGATTTCAGTGTGCGCTTTTCTCAGAAGATGACCGAAAGTTCCTATGTGAATATTATTAGAAAATCAACGACTATGCTTCAAAAAAACAGTACTTACTAGGTAACGTAGTTCCTATGCCAATAAAAAGAATGTCTGTTACTACGCACAAACATAGAAAAGTCGCTAATGCGTACTACTTTTCAAAAAATGGGGAGAAGCTTCGCGTATGCAAGGATTTTTTTTTGAAAACTTTATGTATTTCAAATGGACCGGTGATCAAAGCACTGAGCAACAAAAATGAATATAGGCACTTTGTCGAAAAAGACAAACGTGGATCTCGTGTCCCAGTCAATAAATCGAGTCCTGAAACAGAACAGCGAATAATACACCACATAAATTCATTCCCACGTATAGAGTCTCATTATTGCAGAAAGAATTCGAAACGTCAATATCTGGATAGTAAACTCTCAATAGCTAAAATGTACGAATTGTACAAAGAGGAAATGAACGTAACCGGAGATAAACCAGCTTCTTTATCTGTATATAGACGAATTTTTGGAACTAAGTTTAACCTGTCGTTTTTTAAGCCGAAGAAAGATTTGTGTCTCACCTGTACGAGATTTATAAATTTAGGTCAGCCTGTGGATCTCAAAAATGAATACGAAGAACACATTATCAGGAAAAACGCAGCACAACAGGCTAAGGACGCTGATAAACAAAGATCAATTGAAGACCCTAGTTACCTTGTCGTAACTGTTGACATGCAATCGACTTTACAAATTCCTGTGAGTGGAGAGGGTATTCTGTACTATTCAAGAAAACTAAATGTTCAAAACTTTACCATTCATACTGCTAAGCCTCCTAATGAAGCATACTGCATCGTGTGGAATGAGATTAATGGCAAAAGAGGGAGCGTGGAAATTTCTACAGCATTAAACTGGTGGTTCAGCAAGATACCACCTACCATCAAGGAGCTTACCATTTATAGCGACACCTGTGCTGGACAAAACCGCAATCAATATATCACAGCGTTTTTGATTTACACAATCCAAAGATCGGATGTACCGCAACAGGTTATAGAGCAGAAGTTCTTAGAGAGTGGGCACACCCATATGGAGGTCGATTCCATGCACAGTGCCATTGAGAAGGAGGCGAGACACACATCTGTTTTTTCAATGATTGATTGGAAGTCAATCATGCTCCGTGCACGTTCCACCAGGCACAGGGTGTCTGCACCACCTTATATTGTGCATGAAATCACTTACGAAGATATGATTGACGTTAGAGTCATAAATGAAATTTTTGTCAAAAATACAACTAAAGACATGGACGGAAACAAAGTAACGTGGCTAAAGATAAAATGTTTGAGAGTGGAAAAAGAGTACCCTGGAATAGTCAAGTTTCGTATTCTTCATTTGACATCTTCCAGAATACGGAAAAAAGCGATCCCTCTACAAGAAGTAGGAAAAGGGGCCAAGAAAACAGAGAAGTTAATGAAAGGAATTTAAGTCGAGAAGATTTGGTAAGAAAAAATCAGTCTTATGAACCTTCCAAAGCCTATCAAAACCCACTGCCTATTTCAGACGCGAAAAAAAAAGATTTGATGAATCTATGTGCAAAAGGCGTTATTCCTCGTGCACTTCATCTGTGGTACCAATCGTTGACTTCAAAAAAAGATATCGTGGATAGATTAAATGAACCAGATGCTGGAGAAAGTGACGAAGAAGATTAAAACTAAACCCTGTACCTAATAATTGTTTTTTAGTACTTGAACTTTATTAAACTGTTTATTTTTTCAATAAAAGTAATGAATATAAATTGTTTTGTTATTTAGAGTATCTTGTGTTGATCAATATGAAGTTAAGTTTGCCTGTCACAGTTATTTCTCTTGAATACTGATAATTATGAACCCTTTATCGCGCTATTCACATGACGTAGACGTGGCCAATCCCTTAATTCAGACGATAAGGCACATACCAATGGTTCCAGAGCCATTCTATCGGCTGGTCAATTGTATAGGCGTCTTGAAACATCAGGGTGAGACGTATCTTCCAGTCCTCCCCTTAGAGAAGTACCAAGATGGGCGTTTTATACTACAGTGTTCGAATATCACGTTGTCGAACTTAAGGAAAACCGTCGTGGCCCTAGCTAATCCTGCAACACAAAGGATATCAAGGCAGGACTTTTACAGCAACTCTCCGATACCAGGAGCTCGATGGGACGGGATCCGGCTAGTCAACCCGGATGACATCATCCCTCCCAGCTATGACAATGTTGCTTTCAAGCGTGACCTCGACCACCTTAACGACATAGCGATTTACCTCGAACGGAATCTGCCGAAGATGGCTGGTGGTCCAGTGGATCTAATGACACCTGGGACTCAAGCCCAGCTTCTAAGTAATGAAAAAGAAGACCTCCGGGTGTCCGACTTTAACATTGGGACCTTACAGCAATATACGCGGACTGCTGAGGTCCAAGGAAACGTGACGAACTTCTGGAGTCAGTCAGAAATTGAAGGGCCTTTTAGAATCCTTGGGGCTCTTAGTTTGTTGGGGGAAGTACCAACCTATCTGACTGACTGTTACCCTCTATTCCTGAGGAGGATGGACGAAACGAGCCAGTTCCGCTATAAATTGGTATTATATCTTTTTGCTGCGTAATGCATGCTTTATTTTGCCTGGTTCACAGGATAATATAGATATTCAAGGAAGACGCTTAATTGATTTTCGTTTCTTCATGAATCAGTTGGTTGCTATTGATGCGCATAGCGAAAAATGTGTTAACTGTAAACTTAATTACCTAAAGTTTATGAAAGTAAAGCAGACAGGTTTAATGTCGGAATTTCGAGTAAATGCTCAATGCATGGATCGGTTTTTTATATTAAAACATCCAATGATAATAACAATAATAACATAAATGTGAATTCAAGTGCGGTTTTTGGAGCAATCATAACTGGCATTGGTCATTCCAGTCTCAATGAACTGTGTGCATCTATGGATTTACATACCTTACCCTTCCGACTATACAGCAAATGCCATGATTGGAAACACACAGAACAGGCCAAAATGTGGAAACATACCACGGAGGCTACAATGCAAAAAGCAGCGGAAGATGAAGCTGAAGCGGCTAAGCTGCGTGGCGATATCGATGTTGGGGGAATTCCCATGATATTAGTACAAGCTGATACATTTCGGGCGTTGCAGCTATAATCCTCCATGTAAGTATTGGTTTGGGTGCGTCAGTCCCTCCTGTAGAGGCATCTGAGGCATCCAAACAAAATAATAATCATGTCTAATTGTTGATTTATCTATTGTAACTGTTTCCTTTTTATTTTTAGTAGTTAGAGCTTTTTGAGTTTTCAATACTGATTTTGCTGTGTGCACATATGTATTATGTTACGATCCAGATCTGAACTGTACATTATCTATTTTTAAAGTTTTTTTATGATTGTAATGTGTTTTGTGCGCCTAATAAATAAATAAATAAATCGGAGAGCATTCAGGCAGAGGGATGCACATAGGTGTCCGAAATAAATATTGCGTAATATGTATGCGTGCTAGAAAAAGGCCGTCCCTCCACGAATGCATAAGTGTACAGTAAACCATATCAGAACGTCTACAAGCATGGAACAAGCTATATTAGTAGACGGATTCAAAAAATCTATCAAAGTAAAACACCTTATATATAACATTATTTGCAGACGGGGATTCAAGCACATATAAAAACATTTTTAGAAAATAAACCATATCCTGATGTGCCAATCCAAAAAATTTAATGCACTAATCATTTTTGCGAAATTATTATACTTAAAATTAAAAAAAAAAAAAATTGACAGATACCTGTATCCCGGACACAGAACGGAAATTGCTTACGTTAGATCGTCAGACTAGATTGCGGACAGCAATTCGTTCTGCTATAAAATACCAAAAAGCAGAAAATACAACAGACGCACAGAGGCGTCGTAAAGGCGTGAGCTATGCCTATTGTAAGAGTTGTAACCAAGACATCAACATCACATCTGGAAAAGATGCTGTAAAAAAACATATTTCTTCACAAGCACACTCAGTATCATCAAATAATATAAAATCACAACCGAGGATATCATCATTTACTGTGACCAAAACTCAAAAATCTGATATACTGGTTAAGCAAGGTATTTTTTTTGTTATTTATTTTTACTACTTATATGTTACGTTATATTATTTTGTTTCATACTTATCGGTTTTTAGAACCAGTGTATATAATTATACCCTAATCGCTATTAGATATACCTACGTAATTTTATTTTATTTCAGGTAAAATAAGATTAACCTTATTTGTTGCTGAACATATCTGCCATTCACTATAATATTATGGAGTACCTACCGAAGTTGTTGCAAGCCGTTTGTCCTGATTCAAAAATAGCAAAAGAACCAAAACTCATGACATAATTGATCATATTATAGGTAAAGAAAATTTCAATAATTTATGTGAAGATCTAGGGCAAACTAAGTTTTTGCTTATTATTGACGAGTCCACTGATCTTAGTACAACCATAAACTTGTGCTTAGTTGTGAGATATGCGAAAATGAATCGTATAAAAGATTGTTTTTAGCTCTTATTTCATTAGCAGAAGCTAATGCAGCAACCTTATTTGAACACATTATAAAGCTGCAAAATGAAATTCCCAACATTTTTATACTTAAGTGCGCCTGCCATTCGTTTCATCTTTGCGCGTCACATGCGACATTTCTTGTAAGAAACATTTACAACTACTTCTCTTCTAGCCTAAAAAGAGTTGCAGAGTTCAAAAAATTTCAAATGTTTTGCGACTTAAAAGTATATAAAATACTTCACCCCTCTCAAACACGCTGGTTTTCAGTACTTGCAGCAGTGAAGAGAATATTGGAACAACTCTCTGCTCTAAAACTATTTTTATAAACCAAATCTCTAACAATGATCATCTTTTAGCTGCAGAACATATATTACAGAAGCTCCAAGATCCTACAACGATATTATATTTGGAATTTTTAGATTTTGTATTACCATTATTTACCAATTTAAATAAAGAAATGCAAGCAAAACACCCGAAAATTCATAATTTATATGAAAAAAGAACTGGAACATTAAAAAGAGAATTTTTAACTAGCACTTCAATCGAAAATGTTGATTTTAAGAATTCCAGAAATTTTATGGATATTGGCGCCGTATACGCCGGTGCTGCTGCGTCTAGTACACTACTAAGTAGTTCAGAAACTCTAAACTCAGAGCAAGTAAATTTGTTTGCAGATGCTTAGATTTTTATATCGAAGCTTGTAAGCAAATAACCACGCAGTTTCCATTGAAAAATAACCCAATAAAAAAGGTTTAGACATAATTGATCCAAAAAATGTTAAAATTGGCAAAACTGCTTCGATAGTTCCGGTGAGTAGGCTCTTTCCCAACATTGTTCACAGCAATGATTTCCAGGAAATTGATACAGTGTCGCATTTTAAGAAATTGTGAACAAACCAAATCATTTCCTGATGATGTAGAACTAAGTATTTTGGGATGAAGTAAGTTTACTAAAGCGTGGCGATGAAATTCAAATGTTTCCTTTGTTGTCTAATTTCATCTTTAATATTTTATCACTTCCCCATTCATCCGCTAACGTTGAACGCATATTTTCACATATTAATATTTTGAAAACAAAACAGCGAAATAGGCTGTCTACTGAATCAATCATTGGTATATTACTTTCAAAACGACACTTTAATACAGCTAATTGTTATGCTTTTGTAATTAATTCGAAGATAACTGCGGCTATGGCCAAAGAATATTGGTATCATAAATAATTATACTCAAGTATGATTGTTATAAATTAGTCTGTAAGTTTATTTAAATAAATTAACGAATTTGATTAAATATTGTATTTTTTTTGTGAAATACCGATTTTGGGTACAAATATACCGATTTTAGCTGGCAATTCTACCGATCTCGTTCTATGACGTTCGAGACCACTGGTCGCAATCGTCTAGATTTTGGCCACAAGGATTATGGTTCTCAATGTCAGCGTCCAGACATCAGTATTAAATATTATGAGAACGGGAAAATTATTTTTTAAAATCTTCAAGACCAAGCTGCTAATGGGTGTGGCTCAAAAATTGTACTTTTTAAAAAAATATTTCGGTCACCTGTTTACCGCACATATTTAGTATTATTTACTTATTGAATACCTTAAAATTTAATTTATTATTATAATATGAAAACGACAAAAATACATGGTACCAAATAAAAATAAATAACATTTAGTTTACTAAATAATTTGGTGCACGAAACTTTTTCAATTTATTTTGTTTCATACAAAACTAAAATGTCCCAGTGCAGTCTTTCGACAGTTATAGTATCATAACAAAATATTTATTCGGTTTATATAATTTCTGATTGCCTTCGTAGTTAATACGGGAGTTCATGTAATTCATTTTGTCTAAAAATCTCTCGCAATTAAATATTTTCTTATAAAACTATTAATTTTAAAATTTGTCCCAATTAATCTTCTAGTGTGTTATAATATAATATTGTTATAATATAATAGATGTGTTACGTGGTAATTTTTTTTATTTTAATGACAACCACACTAGAACCACTTTTAATGGGTGGCAACACTCTAGGGCAACGCCAATGATGTGTCAATTTTATGTCAGCCATTATTAGTTTCGTAACATACATTAGTTGATTTGGGGTGTTCGTTTTGGTCGTGAAAAATATTGGATTTTAAATGCAGAATTTTCAAGGTACGTGTTTATAATTCGTTATTATATTAGTTAATATGTTAAATAATAGTATTTATCTTGTTCACTAAGGGTTTATTTCTAAAATATCTTTGAAGTTGTAGTTGCTATTTTCAAGTGAACACAAGAATCTTCTGGTGTGTTTGGTCTAGTGTGTTACATGTTGTGTTACGTAACATACTGGATAATATTAAGCTTGGTTCACAACATACTGTTACCCGAAAGTAAACATTAGGCACTAATTTTTTTTCAACAATTTCATAATTCTTTTTCAGTAATAAACAGTAGTTATAATACTTTCCTTGGTTATAATGTTTATTTTGCTTTAGACAAATTTCATGTTTATTTTTCGTATTAAATGAAATCAAGCGTTTGTAAAAATAATGCTAAATTATTTTATTTCTTTATTCTTCTGTATGAGAAGAGGCCTTTGCCCCGCAATGGGACAATAATAGACTGGTATTATTATTATATAAACACCATAAAACTACAAAATATTATTTTCTTTGTTCAAGAGTTTCTTTTTCTTTCTATCACAAAATATATTTAGAGTTAAAACTTATTTTGTACACAGATGCCTTTGAGCGCAGCTGAACGGCAAAAACGTTATCGCGAGAAGATGAAAAATGAAAACCCAAATAAATTTAAAGAAATGCAACGAAGAAATGCAGAAAGGACTAAAACAACTACAAAAAGAACAGGAGATTTTGGACCAGAAGAGCGGGAAGAACTACGAAGACAATGGAGAGAAAATAAGAAAAAGAAAAAAGATGTTGTAGAGTATTTGGTAAACAATGAACAACAAAAAACAAATAAACAAAAGTGTGCAGAAAGATTGAATTACAGGTTAAAAAAAGAAAATGCTTGTCTCAAAGGAAAGTATATAATTAAAAAAAAAACTTAATAGATACTTAAAGAAAAATAGAGAACTACTCGACTTATTGCACGAGAAAAATGATCTGATTCAAAAGTTACAACAAACACCGAGTTCTAATGATGAACAAGTAAAGAAACGCTAATTAGAACATAATGTTTTAGTAGATACAATAAAGGAACGTTACGAAAACATTGATAAAAATTCTGATAAAAGAGTACTTATAAATATAGTCTGTAGTGATGTTGTCAAAAAATACAAAATGAAAACTAAAATGAGTTCATACTTAGGTCTTAAAGGAAAAATACGTCAAATTCAAGTTAAAAAAAGAACTTTTTATTACTGAATCATTTGTCGAACTTTTTTTAAAGAGACGATAACAGCGTTGCAACAGCAGGGAAAAAAGAGATTAAAACGCTAAAAAAACAAACAAGACAAAGACGATATTTATTAGGAACCTTAAACATCTATATAAAAAATATAAGTTAGAAGGTGGCAAAATTTCATTTGCTACATTTAAACGCTATAGACCGTTTTACATGTTGCCCCCAAAACTTAACTCACGTGATACTTGTGCATGCAAAAGGCATGAAAACTTAGCGATGAAGGCGATGAAACTCAAGTCTCTGAATATAATTGAAACCAAGTCACTTGATGATATTTTGTCAATGGTTGTATGTGACGAAAAAAAAATAGAATGTGCCTATGGCGAATGTCAAGAATGCCGCAACAAAGTTGTGCAATTTAATCTTATTGGGCAAAATATACATGATAACGTTTCCTGGTCAGAATGGATTCTAAAATCATGTATCATGAATATGATGACAAGAATAGTGCTGGTTTAAAAAAAGTGACTAAAAAAATGGTTAAAGGAAAAAAGACTGACACTTTACAACATCTTTTAGAATCATTTACAAACGAGTTAAAACAGTTTAAGCATATAATATAAGACACCAATATACACAATATCAACGCTGTACTAAAAATCTCGATGATGAATCAGTAGTCGTTCACATAGACTTTTCCGAAAATTATTCGTGCAAATTAAGTACCGAAATTCAAGCCATGCACTTTCGGGTCCTCACGTGAACAATTTACGCTACATACTGGCCTTATGTAGCAAAGGCTGAGGCCCAATGTCATTTGCCTCTATTTCACCTTGTAACAACCATGGACCAGAAGCTATTTGGGCTCATCTGTCTCCGGTTTTACATTTGATTAAAGAGGAATTTCCTAAAGTACATGCAATACATCTCAGATGGTCCCACTGTTCAATATAAACAAAAAAAGAACTTCTACTTGTTCTCTAAACTTACTAAAGATCTAGGATTCCCCTACTCAACGTGGAATTTCTTTGAATCTGCACATGGAAAGGGTGCTGCAGATGGCATTGGTGGTGCGATAAAGAGAAAATTAGATTCGTTAGTCTGCTACGGATCTGACATAACTGATGCAGAGTCAGCATATCGATTATTAAACGAGACTGAATCAAAAATTAGACTTTTTTATGTGCCAGAAATTCTTGAAAATGTCAATATACAGCTACATCCTGTGCCTGGTACTATGGCACTCCATCAACTTAGAAACTCTCAGTCCGAAAACAAAATAATTGATAATTGGCGTTTACAATAGCCATGAGAACAATACTAAATGTCTTCTTATAGTTAAAATAGTAAGATCCAGAATTTGAAGGTTTTTCTATTTCGATGTGCTTGCCATCAACAGCACCTATACAGTTGGGAAAATTCCATCGTCTCTCGAACTCTTTGGCTACTTTTTTCCAGTCCTCAGTTGTTCTCGGTATCTGTAAATAGGTTATTTAGGTACACATATATATATAACATTGGTTATTTTTCTTACAGGCTTCCGGGTCATCCAATTATCAAAAAGAGATGCCACAACCAAAGAAAAGCAAAAACACATCACAGCAGGAACTGATAGATATGGCATCGCATTATTTCAAAAAACATAATGACTCTGAATCGGATATAATTGCGAAGAGCTGGGCTCTTTAACTCAAACGTTTATCAGCCGATCAAAGACGCTATGCGGAGAAAATAATAAATGATGTTTTATTCAAATCAAATCAAATCAAATCAAATCAAATCATTTATTTCCATGGGCCCCAAGGGGCGCTTGAACACGTCAAAACAAACATCAAAGCACAAAAAATATAAAATTAAAATAAAACTTAGCTAACTAAATTATAATACTTATTGTAATAAAATGATTTGACACCGGAGCTTAGATTGACTTTAATTCAACTAAGAGATTTGAATTAAAATCAATCCAAGTACCAGCTCCGATGGGTATTGCATCATGAGAAGAGCTGGTGAGAAACTCATGTGCACCATCTTTTCAAATAATTCATACAATATTTGTTTGTTTTTTGACAATAATTCTATGTGTAAGTTATAGCAACCAAAACAACATTATAGCTAAATATGGTTTTAAAGAGAAAATAAACTTAAATATAGAAATGCAATTAAATTATTATAAATAAATCCATAGTATATAAGGTTGCAATATCTTACACTTCAAGCAGAAAATAAAGGAGTAAAAACAATGTGATGAACCTGTGATGAATTATAAATAACCAAAGTATAGAAACAAATAATGAGACTGAAGAACCAAATACCATAATGAGCGAAGGCATAGATATAAATATAAATGTTAATGACAGTGTCTTAGTAAGATACTATGAAAAAAAAGGCATGGGTTTATTATGTAGGATTTGTTGAGAATTTGGACATAATTAAAAAACAGGAAATTAAATACACTATTCGATTTTTGAAGACTATTAAAAAACCTAAACTTAAATTCATCTTTACAAAGAAAATTGATAGAGATAAAGTGCCAGCTGTGTGCATTGTAAAAAAAGTTAATTTAACTTTTGACTCTAAGGAGTACACGTTAAGTGATAACGATGACCACATTTATTTCTACTAATATATGAATCTGATCCTAATATATAAATAAGTAGATTTTGTTATTAATTTTTGTTTTGTTAATTATAATTATTTTTGTTTCTAATTTTGATTTAATACAAATGCTGACTGATTTAAATTTTTATTAAGGTTACAATTTATAATTAAGTATTACGTTTGTTGTTTACGTTCTTTAATAGCATTTTGATAAGTATTGTGTTATAATTTTAATATTTTTTACGTTAAGTGAACAAAGTTCCTCTACTTTAGTATTCTGAATGTCTGAGATTGACATGAAAGCTAAATAAATAATGTTACAATTTATGTCACTTTTATTTCCCATCTTAATTAATAACTAGCTTTAACCCGCAACTTCTCCGCGAGAATAAAAAAATACAGACGAAATCGCGAGTAACAGTTAGTATTTTAGTTGCCTAGATCCTTCCTCATCTTCTCCCAAATCGGTTCAGTAGTTTAGCCGGTACAGACTGACAGACATAGTTACTTTCGAATTTATAATATTAAGTAGCGGGCCCGGCAGACGTTGTCCTGCCCTGAAAATCGGTACAAAAATCTAGGTCCATGCAGACTACCTGCCTACCCACCAATCTGCCTACGTACCCTATCAACCCACCTACCTGCCTCTATACTTACCTACTCTACCTACCTACCTACATAATTACTCTACCTATCCTACCCACTACTACTTATTCTACTTACCCTACCCCTACATACTTACCTACCCTACCTCTACATACTTATTCTACTTACCCTACCCCTACATACTAAATTTTAAATTTAACCATGTATATATAGATCATGTGTCTTAAACTTTGATAAATAATACAACAAATAAGCGGTCGCAGCACTAAAAACGTCCTGGCATATATACGCTCACTCCAGATGCGGGTGGATATTTTGTTTAGTTCGGGCCAATCACAGCCAACGCAAAGGGGTTAGTCCCGCTATGGTATGGTCCCGGTATGGCACCCTCTTAAAATACCTATCAAAAAGTCCCGCTATGGTACCCTTCAGTTTTTGGTACTGTTGTAAAGAAAAGTTATACAATGCGTTAAGAAAAAAATAGTATTAATAAAAAATATCTTTTCTTAACTATTATAGTTAAGCAAGATAATATTTATTAATACTATTTTTTAAACAAATCACGCTCGGTAATTGTCGTTTCACTTCAGGTAGTTACCTGACCAACCGGTTTTTTCGTAAAACAATAGAGACGAGCCCTTCCTCGAATTCGATGAAAATAGAGAGAGACAGTATTATTCCGGGTTTAGTTTGCTATTTGCAGCTGTACTTTTGCGATATGAGTAATTAGGATAGCTTGTTAGTTTATCTATTGCAATGTCTGGGTCAAGTAGTGCACGTGGTGTAAATTTAATAATTATTGTCAGTCGACGCGGTGGAAAAACTTTATTACGTGCCGGACATAAATATATTAAACGCAGAGAAAATAAAAATTCAAGTACTTGGCATTGTGTAAATAGGAGAAATAGTATTAAATGTAGTGGATATATAACTATTGATAATACCAATAATACAATAATTAAAGATTATAAACACAGTGATCAGTGCGTGCCACATTTTGAAGACAATGAATTTCAAATGGCTATAAGTGAGTGCAAAAAAGAAGTAAATTCAAATTACGGATCAGTACAGAAAATTTTCGAAAAACACATGGGTAACTTAAAAGACAAAGGGTTACACCTTACAGGAAATGTTCCTGACTATAAAAAATTAAAAACAGTATTATACAGACACCGAAATAAGTCGTTGAACGTACCAAAAACACAATTTAAGAATGTGGAAGAAATTATAATACCAGAAGAATTTAATAAGTATGTATTGGCTGATTATTGTAATGAAGACTGTAATCGAATAATTATATTTTCCTCGACAGAAGTAAAGGAATATATAAAATGTGTAACGCATTACTTTGGTGATGGCACTTTCGACGGCTGCCCAAACCCATTCGAACAAGTTTATGTCATTCATGGAGACATGGGAAGCACTGAGTTATCCACGAATGTAGCACCATTATTTTATATTCTGTTAAAAAACAAAGAAGGGAAAACTTATGAAAAAGTTTTCGAATTGATTAAACAAACTTTGCCTGAATGGCGTCCATCGAAATTTACCTTCGATTATGAAATAGGAGTAATAAATGCAGCAGCGAAGATTTTTCCTGATATCAAAATAAATGGATGTAACGTACATTTTCAAAAGAACGTTATCAAAAAAGCGAAATCTTTAAATCTCATGGAACACGAAGAGTCCTCGAACCATGTTAAGCAATGCATAGGCTTGGCGTTTTTGCCAAAACAAGATATTGAAGACGGCTGGCTGCATATAATGGAAAATAGGTATAATATCTTGGTTACTTTCCAAAATGATGTTTGAGTACTTAACTCTAATTATATGGCAAAAAAGTAAAGAACAACAATATCAGTAAGGACCTGTTAATTTCATTGCTTTACAAGTACGAACGTTTAATAAGTATTTTTTTCAGTTTCGACGATGAAGCTATGACCAAATTCAATGACTATTTTGTCACTCAGTGGCTTGAATATCCAGACCTCATTTGGTGTTGCCATAATGAACGCCATAGAACAACTAACTTGGCGGAATCATGGAATGGCAGATTCAACAAAGTTATTGGAAAAAATCCCAGTTTATTATTGTTTCTGCAAACAATTGGCAACGACACATGTCACTTTGATATAAAACAAGCCAAGTAAGTTGTATTTTTTAGACAATATTTTTAAGCAGATATAATATTTTTAAAAGCAGATATATATTTTTTTACATAATACGAGTACATAGAAGAATTTGAAAATGGATTTGATTTTATTTATTTTGGTAGATATTATTGGTTGTCGCCTTCTATTACAGACGGTTACTGAAAAAAATATAGCTTAACTTAAATAACTGATGATTTTTGTTATAGCTTTCGACTAAAAAGATCACCTATAAATTCAAGAAAAAGAACAAGTATAGAAATCGACCGCCAGATTCAAAAGCTAACAAAAAGTTACGAAAATAAAGCTATCTCCATTGGTGATTTTCTGATTAACATATCAAAGTCAACATTTCGATCAGAACATTTAAAAAAATAGTTTATTTTAATTTTGTTTTTAGCCTATTAAAATGTTTAATACTTTTTCTCGATGTTGATTATTTTTTGTAGTTTATGTTTACAATTTGCGCCTTTTTCTCCATGTTGATTATTTGTAATTAATATATTTGTCTAGTTGGTTGTTGATTATTTTTGTAGTTTATATAAATTTACAATTACTGCCTTTTCTCAATGTTGATTATTTGTAACTAATATTTATGTCTGGATGTTGTTTTTATTTTTAGTTTATAATATTTACAGTAATACTTTTCTGAGATGTGGATTTTTTATATTTTTTTTATTGTTGATTATTGGTAATTAATATTGTTGATTATTTTAAAAATTACATTGCAATTAATATTTCGTTTTACTGTTTGATATTTTTTTATAAATATTTTGAATTAATAAAAGACTGATTTAATATCGCAAACAGACGTTTTATTGATACACTCCTAAAAGTATTTATTTATAGATACACTTTTCTTTTCAGTTGTACCTTCTATTGTCTAACGTAGATCTAAAAGATGGGTACCATAGCGGGACTTTTTGATAGGTATTTTAAGAGGGTGCCATACCGGGACCATACCATAGCGGGACTAACCCAACTATTGCAGCTATAGCAAAATAAAAAATACCAGTATAAAGCTGAATTGATAAGGAATCAAAATATGTACTTACTAAAGTATAACAATTAATCTGAAATCCATAAAAAAAAATAACTTTACAATAAGAGTTAAATTTATGTAAAATATTTTTTTTAACAAGATGTAACGAAACTATATCTAACTTTTGTGTAATGATGTATACTAATTATTAAACAAGATTAAATAAGCTTTTCTTTGATACCAATATATCATTACTTAAAATGAACAGTGTAGCACATTCATCCAAAACAAAAAAATCCAAAACGCGGACGGCAATGGCGGCCATACCTAAACTCTGGGCAAGGAAATATAAAAACGTGAAATTCTAATTATGTACGTCATATTTCTTTTTGAAAGTCTACTTAAATATAAATAAGGACCTGTTTTACTAATTACAATAAGTATTTTATTAAAATATCGTATAATAACACAAAATCATGACGAATTTTAGGTTAGGTTTAGCATTGGGGCGAAGTTTTTGTCTTTCGACTATAACACGTGAAAAACTTTATTTTGACTGTGGATGCTTAAAATTGGTAGTTAATCTAAAAGAATAGACATTCAGCTTTCTTTTAATATATAACACTAATACACTGGGCTATTAAATGAGGAGATTCAAAAATATAGTACAACAGGTAAAATTATAGCGTAAAATTTAAAATGACCGGTAGGATATTCCAATGAACTGAAATCAACTTATTATTTATTCTAGTTTCATAAAATAATAATTTTTTTACGTTTATAGGGTATTTGAATACAAAAAAATATAAAAATGTGTGGGTAAGACGTGCATTTTGTCAGTTTTGTTACCAAACTTAAAGTTGAATAATTAATAAAACTACAATTATTTTACTATGTCAGTATTTATTTATTTGAAAAAACAATATTCCTGTTTATTATACGAATCAGTTTAGCAGAAATTTTTTAACACAGAGTTGAAAAAATTGTAAATTGTCTCGGGTTTGTTACCACAAGTCCCAAATTGACTTTGGTTTTTAATGTTAAGCATGAACTATGAGCCTAAGCACTTTTGAAATACGGTCAGAAGTCGTTATTAAAATAATAGTTTAACCAATATCCAGTATATATTTAAATATTAAGAATTTCTTTAAAAAAACATCAAAATACAGTGGAAAAAAATTAGGGACAGTAACAAAATCGACGGTAACAAAATTGTTAGGCTCAGTTTATATAGCTTCAAAAATTTAACATTGCCTACTATAATAATGATGTAGCTTATAAAAAATCTGATAAATTAATAATCAAGTTAGGTACTTTTTTTCTATTAATTGAGAATTAGAATGAAACAAGTATATTATTATTTAATAATTAAAGTATATAACGTGATAAGGTATTAATTATATCTAGAACACATAGCTTTATAAATGAATTAACAATTTCTTAGACCTAGATTTATTATAGTCTATAAAATTTTAGTGGAAAATTAAATTTAACTACTTTCTTACTTATTAATACTTTGTTTGTACTCATAATTTGCACTTTGTGGCTTCTTAGAATAAATCAACACAATTAACAAAAATCAACATTTAAAAAGCCATATTCTAATACTTATTACTACTTCAAAAAAAGTTATTATAATCAGCCTTCATTATACCCGTTCTTGCTAGTCTTAATAATATTTAAAAACATTATGCACATTCATCATTAGGATAATGATCATAGATTAAGGCACCACAATATTCACACCAAACATGTGAATTATTTAACAACATCTTTATATCGTTTACATGCATTAATAGGGTAAAGTGCAAGGGTCGAGTACTGATATTCGTTATGTTTCGATAGCATTCCCCACACTGAGAGGAAAATATGAAATGTGTCTCATCCCATGGCCACTTTAAATTGTAATAATAGAATTGCAGCAAATCCTGTTTTGATAAAACTTTATCAATGTCCACAATTATCACCATCTTTATGGTAGGTATCCACTGACATATTTATAACTGGTGAGTCGTCTTAAGTTCGTAGAAAAATGTATATACCTCTGTAAAGATAAAAATATTCTTAAAAAATTATTTGCTGTACATGAAAAAGACATATACAGAAAACACCATAAAATCATAGTTATCTATGAACATCAATATCTACCCACCTAAATCACTAAATGACTTAAGATTCTAAAGCACTGTGAGCACTTTAAGATGACGTCGGAGATAAATCTGCAACAAAATGAAAGTATGCTTATACCGTGTCAAAGTAATCAGCATAGTGTGAAAACAAAATTAAGCCCAACTCTACCTTCACTGTCTTCAAAGCATCTTTCACAGATATAATCGAAAAAACAAGGACCACCGCCGGTGCAATCTTCGCAATAATATTTCTTGCATGCCATGCATTTAGCTAACTGACCCAATATCGAGAAGGTACATTTATTACAATTTTGAATTGTTACTTTCTTTGATTGGATTCTGGTATTCTTATTCTGGTATTCTTGTTTTACTAAGGTAGAACATGATTTTGCCATATTATGTAAGTTATTTGTTTTGGAACTTGGACCTAGATTGCTAGATATTAATGGCAATGTGTGGATGTTCAAATCCGAATCTACCATATTTATTGAACTGTTATCAATGTGTTTTATACCATCCTTATCATCTGTAACTAATAAATCAGTTGCTTCTATTTCTTCACTGGGTGAGTCTACATAGTGTTCAATTGGAATAGTAAAAGAAAGTGAGGGTGATGGTAGGTTAAGTTATGTTAAGTCATGTAACAAATTAGCCTCGTCCAGCAGCTCGTCATGAGGAGGTATTTCGACTATTTGTACAGAATCACCGTTGCTCGAGCGCAGTATGTGTTCACGTAGATTAACACAGGAACATTTTCCTCTAAGCGGTTCACAGAAACAACTTACATCTCTATAATTTATTTTTGCACCATCACTGGCAATAATTTGATGCACCTTCATTGTTCCGGGTAACACACGTATATCGCTAGTAATTTTATTTAAAATCGCATTTATAGCTTCTTCTTCAATGAGGCGAACCTGTATAGCTGTTTCTGAATGTATTATAGCATCGTAGGCATCTTTTGCGTTTTTAATATCCGTACCATGGCATACTTTAAAATCCAACATGCGTTTTATGGTTCCACCTATTCCGTCTGCGACACTCTTGCCATGGCCTGCTTCAAAAAATGACCACGTCGAGTATTTGAGATTCAGTTTCTTAGTAAAAAATGAATGCAAAAAGAAATTATGTTTTTGACGATACTGTGAAGTTGGTCCATCCGAGTAAAAATGAATAACTTCTATATTAGGACATTTCTCTTTAACTATATCCATAATAGGTGACAAATGTGCCCATATCGCTGGAGGTTGGTGCGTGAGATTATCCGACATCGTGCAAAAAGACTGTGATCTATTTTTAAAATAAATCATGCCGGTGTGAAGGCTAATTTGGGACTTGGAGACACCAAAATGCATTGATTGTATTTCTGTCGTTAACTTACACTGATAATTTTCTGAGAAATCGCAAACTATTAGGGCCTCAATATCGTTCAAATTTGTCACCGCTTTCTGATATTCTTTTAGTTGGTGAATATTATTATAGTAATGTTTCTTAAAACTAATTATGTTGCAGCTAAAACTATCCATTAACTTTTGAACTGTATCATTTTTTGTTATTCTTACAGTTCTTTTTGTATTGATGGTGGTGCCGCCCTTTTTTGTATATACGAGATCTTGACGTTCCCATTGGTTCCAATTAACTGTTTTGTCGAGTAGGTCTTGACCTGCCTCAAATTTTGGTTTTCTGTTCATACATTTTTGACATGTATTATACATGCATTCAATTTTATTTGATCCACACGTTAGTTCTTGCAATAATGTTTCGAAATCTTCTTTTATAATTTTATGTCTCCTTAAAGTCTCGTATTGGAATTTAATGTTTTCATGCTTTTCGCAAAGACACGTTGACCTTGATTGGATATGTGGTGTTAAAATATAAAAAGGTTTGTTTTTATAAAACATAGTAATGCCATAACGTCCTCCTTCTGCTCTGTATTTTTTATGAAGATTCGGTATACTGTCAACAAGGTACCGGATTTGCTGCTTATTGTTATTTTTTACTTTACACTCTTTTTTACCCGATGTTATTCTACTAATATCATCTCTTACAAAGAAAGCTGTTATTTCTGGTATCTCTGACTTTTTTGCCTTCTTTTGTTTTATTCTTGCGGTTACTTTCAATCCTAGTGCTTTAGATATATATTGTTTATTTTTTGAATTATAGACTACTTTTTTCAGCAAACGTTTTTCTGAATGTTTAGTACAATTTGAGTAACTGGTTTTTATTGCACTCTCTAATACTTCATTACGGGCTTTAACAATGTCAAGTGTTTTTTGCAAAGCTGCTAAGGATTTACTAGCGTGTTGTTGTATTCTCTGTATTCTCTTTTTGTACCGTTCCAGTTTTGTATTCATTTTACATATTTTAGTCTGACTGTTATTGTTTTGTCTTAAAGCCAATTTAAGTTTTAACTGTAGTTTTTTAACTTTGTTATCATCTCTGTCTATACTCGCATCATTATAAACTGTTCTGTTATTTATATTTTCTAAGTCAGGTCTATTGGTATCATGACGTCGTTGCCTACTTATTCTTTTTTCCTCTCTCCAGTTTTTTCTTTTAATTTCTGCTTCTACTTTAGTCATTTCTGAAATTTTTTTCTTTTTCGATTTAATTCTAGCTAATTTTTTTTTGCGTTGTTCTTCATACTTTTCAGGATTTTCATTTTTTAGTCTTTCTCTATACCTACGCATCTTTTCCTTTGCAGTTAATGGCATATTTCTGAAATACATATCTATTAAGAATACCTTACCAAATGCATCCAATAGAATTTATTTTTTATACAATTGTCATAAATTAGGTAAGTACCTATCTTAGAAAATAGTTTACAGTTAATCTAGTACTATTATATCTGCACCTGCCACCTATAACCTCAACTGAAAACGTAATGTAAACTTAGCTTTATGCTGTCGGTTTTGTTACTATTTTAGTCCAACTATATGTTACCGATTTTGCAGTAACAAAACCGAAGTAACATAGTTTGATTTTCTAAGATTAAGAATAATATATTGACATTTCAGTTTCTGTCTAAATTACGCTATATACACTAAAATTTTCAGTAAAAAACCTATTATTTCTTCATAAATGCGTAATAAAGAGGCTTCGATAAGTTAAAAAAAAACAGGTACAAACCTGACAGAAAATTTCTTCACAGTTCAATCGTCAAACAACTCACTAGCACTCGCGATAAAGTTTAACTGACAATCTATTTTTAGATTGGGCCAGCTTTAGAACAAAGTGTTGCTATTTAATTTAAAACCAAAAACTTCCATTTTAGTAGATAATTTTTTTAAGAAATTGACGTAACAAACCCGACATGTCCGGAAATTACAAATTTCGGGGACAATATTAGTTGTTCATTTTAAAATAGTAGCAGATAATTTAAGGTTTAATAACTATTTGTTTTACTTTATTTCCATGGTAATAATATTAAAAATATATAATATTTATGGGCAATCTTGAAAAATATTCACACAAATTGAACATAAAGTTTACATTTTGCACTGGGGACATGTCAAAATGAAGGGGTGTGTTTTAATAAAAATAATTGTAAAATGTTTAGATTTGATCCGATTACAATTATTTTGGTTTAAAACATGAAAGAAAATGTGACTTTCAATTTAGAGTTTCAGCCAGCCTGAATAAATTATAAAATGCTTGAGAAAAAAATATATCCATGTGAAGGACATGCCAAAATGACAGTTGCACTATATTTTTGAATCTCCTCAAATACATAAAATACTTACATTTTAAAAGCGGCACTCACTAACACTTCCAATCACTAGTTACGCAAAATGTCACTAAAGAAAAAAAAATTTTTCAACGCTTGCTGACATCTGTCGGACCTTTGTATTAATACATATGACGCGTTAGCTAGTCAGAGCCATCTAGTAACAATTTTACTAAGCTTTTTAACAAGGTTCATAGATAAAAACTCGTTCTAAATTGTACTAGTACGCTGGATATCCGCGGGGTGTCTCTAGCCGCTCGGACGTTTGAGGTTATTATATTGGACTATGGATGTTTAAAATTGGTAGATAATCTAATAGAATAGACATTCAGCTTTCTTTTAATATATAACAATAATACACTGGGCTAATAAAAACATAAAATATTTACATTTTAAAAGCGGCACTCACTAAAACTTCCGATCAGTAGGTACGCAAAATTACACTGTTGAAAACAATTTTTTTTCAACGCTTGCTGCCATCTGTCTTTTTTTGAATTAATACATATGAGGCGTTAGCTAGTCAGTGTCATCTAGTAAAATTTTTACGAAGCTCTTTACAAGCTTCATAGTTAAAACCTCGTTTATATTGTAGTAGCATATCTTTGTCAGACGCTCACGGCAATTCATTCATTTCGGCAATATACATCCTGTATATGCCAAAATGAATGATGTTTTTTAAATGAAAATTACAATACAACACTAAAAACTACAAAAACATAACAATTACAACCACAATTATTTTGTATTATTTTGTCATAGATTTCCGCAAAGTAACGCCTTTTTACATTCAAACCCTATGAAATAAATAATAATAATGGGAAATCATACCTAAAAGTCATCATCTGATCGCATGTATTTGTCACTTCTACTATTTCTAATTGCGATTCCGGTATTTCCAATACTTTATCAATTCTTGTTGATGTTGAAGGTAGCTGGGATTCTTCGTTATCATTCTGTTTGTGTTCTGTCGTTTACTCCTACATAAAAACGCTATATTGCGTGACATCATCAATCAACATTAAAGCGGGATTTACATAAACAAACATGCTAAAATTAATTTCACAAAACTAGCTTCAATACAGTGCAACTTGTTTTGTATAACAATAGTGTCGTGAAATCTACAGTATCACCGAAATCATGGCCCTGTCAGCATCAAAGCTTTATTTTGCAATGTACAATAATTATTATCGTAAAAATGTGATTTCGTGATACTCGTTTCACGTCTCATTTGATAGAGAAATTAGTGCCGCGACATTACTTTTATCACCAATCGCGCTCGGCGCGAAATTATTTAGATTTGATTAAATTAATGTATGACTTGAAATTGATATTAATGATATAAATAATTTTATGTCACTAGTTTCGTTATGTAAATCTAACTTACAGGAATGCTCAATTTAAATGTCCAAGTAAAATAATATAGAAATTTTAACTAAGTACCTACCTAGCAGCTTGTAATTTCTCTAACATTTTCTTTTTTCTCATTCTTGTACCTCCACTGTCACTATAATACAATTTACTTTTTCGGCCCATCACCTAAAACATAAAAGGAATAATAGACCACACACACCTAAAAAGGTAAATATTGCATGATCGCGTTAATTCCCGTTATACTTTAATCGTTAATCACACGCACCTAGTAAGTTGACACTACACTATTACGTTTATAATTCGAATGTACAAAATAAATATTATGAAAAAAAAAACGTACGGATCAAAATATGTCAGGCGTAGTATATAGCAGCGTGAGCGACATAAGAGGCGACACTATGTTTATAATTATGCCTATTCAAATTAGGAATTTTTTGATGCTGTTAAAGGTTTTGTAAATATATGTTAAATATTCTTCTTTTTTTAGATATAGTTGTAAATATCTTCTTACCGTCTCATCTTCTGTAATTAAATATTTGTAAACCGTATAATAAATTGTAGATATTATATGTTTGTAACATTGAGCTGATTTTTTAATTTCTTTTTACATTAGAATCCTACAGTACCCCTGATGAGTATAGGCTATAACATCACGCTACGACCAATAGGAGCTAAGCACTGCGGGTGAAACCAAACCAACAATATTCTACAAGTCTCAAATTTTTCCAAATAGGTGTATTTTTAGGACGTAGATGAGTTAAGTGAGTTTGTATGAAACTCCGCCAGTTTTGAAGTTAAATCGATGAAAATTGGTAGGTACTTAGCTTTTTGCTTAGTGTAGTGTAGTGGTAGTTTTATAAACACTTCTTTTTGTGGCAGTGCAATTCTTCTTCTTCTTCTTCGTCGTGTCGATGGCTGAGACAAAATTTATTTTGACTTGCCATCGTGGTGAAAGGATTAGCCAATTCGCTTGGGAGAACTCGCGAGATGCAATGCACGCCGAGAACACCTTGTGTTAAATAAAATAAACACCGTGTAATTTTGTAGTCCCTAGCTTTATTTAGTTACCCTTAAACAATATAAGTTTGGTTAACTTTTGCCGCTTAGATGAATAATCAATAGTCTGATCAGTTGTAGCTTCGGGTTTGAAGCGAATTGTTGTGTATTTATTTATGATGGCCCATATCAAATTTGTGCGGTGGTTTAAGGTGCTTGGTTGATCAAACGAATGCTGAATTAAAAATGTAAATATCTCCTTCTGAATAAAGGACTCCAAAGTATTGACAGTAATAAAACTGAAACATAACATGTATTAACTGAAGTAGTATTTATTAGAGAGACTGATTCCACCATTTTTTTATAAGGTTTCGTATTACAGTTTCTGTGGCGATACATATTTTATATACGTCTTCTGTGGAGAACGACAAGCTACCCATATCTTTGATAGTTATAAGTCTATGATGTGGCAGCCTTTTTGTTGTACTCAAGCTATATACACTATCTTCACATTTTAATGACCTTGTAGTACCAGTATCCGGGCAAAATAGCTAGATATGTATCCGACAATCAATTTAGAAGCAAATGGAATTGTTTCGCAACTGAGAATGCCAGAAAAAAAATTAACAATTGTTCTCGGCTTCTATGTCAGATTCTAAGCAACGAGTTGCCGACAAGATTTCATATTGCTCATCGTCATGTCTGTTCACGAGTGTAGTGCCATTAATTACTTGAGTTGAAGATTTTTGCAAATTATTGAAATTGTCTATAACGATCATACGAAGGCGTATTGAACAAGATTTTGCGTGGTGTCCCTATAAGAAACGAATATGACTTACGTGCTTTCGAGCTAGCAAGCAAATGAATGTAGTGCGGTGCGTGCATGCACCGCACATATAAGGAACACAGAGTGGTGTGTGGCGTCTTCTCTATACGTAATAATAATAGCTCAATGGTTTAAAACTTTAATTTCACTGTTTTCGTGATAAGTTTTTTTTGATAAACAATATTTTAATTGTGACATTAACAATTTTTTGACTATATTTACAATAAAATTAATTAAGTTTTGCCTTAAAGGTTTGTTGTTTTTTTTATAATTTTCTAAAATCCGAAGGTCCTACAGTTACGTCGTTGTTTCTTCTGAAATACATAATTATAATAAAATAGAAACATAGATGAACAATTACATAAAGGTATAAATTAGTTGAAACAAAAAATAATAATTTAATTTATAAATTCAAATTCAAATTCAAATCATTTATTTTCATAGGCCCCAGGAGGCGCTTGAACACGTCAAATATATATTTGACGTGTTCAAGCGCCTCCTGGGCTTCATACAATGATTTGAATAACCGGGGCTTAGATTAATTTTAATCAAACTGTTTAGAATCAAATTAAAATCAATCCAAGTACCAGCTCCGATGGGTATTGCATTATGAGAAGAGCTGGTGAGAAACTCATGTGCACTATCTTTTAAAATGAAAAATATAACAATAAGTATACATATAAAAGTCACATAAGAAGAGCAATTCATTTCCAAATACTATTATCATTTATGTAGTCTGAAATACTATAGTGAGCTTTTTGACATAATCTAATTTTAACATGTTTTTTAAATTTACCTATCAATAATTCTATTGCGTCTAAAGGAAGTTTATTGTAAAAGCGTATACATTGACCTGGAAACGAGTTAGAGATTTATGGAGCCTAGTAGTGGGGCACAGCGAGTTTGTTTTTGTTCCTTAGATTTAATTTATGGAGATCACTATTTTTCTTAAATTTCGTTTGATGAACGTACGTGAACGTACGTTAAATTGTCATAAATGTATTGAGAATGTAACGTCATAAATTATAACCCTTTATAAGGCCGAGGAAACTAAATGTAATACAAATGTATATCAAACAAAAAGTGAAAGATAATACTTTTATGATGAAAATAATATTTTAAAATTTCTCGCACTCTTATAATTAGGATTTTAAAATTTGCCGCACTCTTAGAATAACGATTATTATAATTTTTTTTTTTCGCGCACATGGAACCATTAATTATTATTATTTTTATTTTGTATATTTACGCACTCGTACACTTTGACCGCATTTTTATCGCATGATGAAAAGTTTATTTTCGAGACGGTTTGAATGGTAAGCAGGAACATAACAGGAACGCAGGAACGGCACATCAATAGTATTAGACGGCTTCTTCTATAGTTGGCTTGGACTGCACCCTCTTAAAATAACTCGCAGACCTCTTCAAGGCGAATTCACGAAGATGCTCGTCCATCCACTCGCGATGGCATTTTCTATAAAGCTTGTACATTTTCTTTAAAGCCAGTACAATGCCAATGCCCATCAAAGTACAAATCGCGGCAAGGATATAATTTGTCGTGGCCGCCAGTCCTTGGAGCTGCTCTACAGCCCCCGAATTGGATCCTGCCCATTCCTGCCGCGAATTATTCCCAGTAGTCCCCTCTAGCCCTGTCCACCGGGGTGACAACTGGGAATTGTCTTCCCAGTTGTCACGGGGGTGACAATTTGTGCCGACTGTTCCCTTTGAAAGCTGACTAGAGGGGACAAATGGGAAGTTTGTTTCTCAATTGTCACCGCGGGGGTGACAATTGCTACGATTTCTTCTCAGAAAAAAAATGTAATTACCATAGATTTCAGCATTTTTATTTGTTGTGCTACAAAAATAATTAAATATAAAAATTAACACAATGTCAACACACAACATTAGAACAATATTAGCTATTAAGTAAATAAAAATGTCAAAAAAGTTATATAAAATCATAAAAAAAAATAACATTACGGTTCCTTTAATAGGTACAATCACAGATTATTTACTTTAATTAATACTAATCGTATAATCACAGATAATCACTAAGGGTAAAGTTACACGTGCTAATTTAATAGCATGCTTGTTTGTAAACTTTTGTCTCATGCTACCTGCAGCGCAAGGCACAAAATCAATGAGCAAGTTTACAAACAAGCATGCGATTAAATTAGCACGTGTAACTTTATCCTAATACATAGTCAAACGGGGTGAATAGGAATGATTTTTATCTTTAAAGGATGAAAACAACGACTTCATCGATATAAATGATAGGTTAATTAATACGAAAACTCTAGTCGAGTTGCATAGACTTTGAAATATAAAAAATATTAAGAAATTATGCTGCCGATTTTCTATAAATCGATAAAATATAGCCAGGTTCTACTATAACAGAAATTGGGGTCAATAGGTACCGCTCATGAGACGATAGGACTAAACTCATAGGGTTGTCACCACGTCATTTGAAATAAAATAATATAATATGAATGTTTTAAAATTATTATTTATTGACTAACACTTCAATTTTCGGATTTTATCGCGATATTTCACTTAAATTTCACTTACTTTGATTTCCCGACGTTTCAAATGCTAGAAACCTTAGAAAATATTATTATTTATTGTTGTTGTATGTATAGTCAAAATTAAATTTAAACTTATATCACTGATAACATTGAAGTCTCATTCCAAACTTAAGAATAACAAAATAAAATAATCATCTAAAATTCTTGGGAAATAATAATAACAAAATTAAGCTTACAATCAAATACATAAGTAATAAGAATTATAATTGAGGTATCATCCCAACTAGAAAAACAAAATAAAATAGGTTAGGTATAACAAAATTAAGCTTCAAATGAATTAATTATGTAGGATAATTGAAGTCTCATTCCAACTTAAGAAAAACAAAATAAAATAATCATCTAAAATTCTTTGGAAATAATAATAACAAAATTAAGCTTACAATTAAATACATAAGTAATAAGAATTATAATTGAGGTATCATCCCAACTAGAAAAACAAAATAAAATAGGTTAGGTATAACAAAATTAAGCTTCAAATGAATTAATTATGTAGGATAATTGAAGTCTCATTCCAACTTAGGAAAAACAAAATAAAATAATCATCTAAAATTCTTTGGAAATAAGTAATAATAAAAAATCAAGCTTAAAATTAAATCAGTCAACAATTTAAAAACATATAGGTAAGTATTTTTTTGTTTATTTACATAAGCTGTTATTATAATCAATTTTCTTACATATGTTTTTTTATACCTATTTATTATTTATTTACATTAGTAGTTAAATTATGTCGTCGTCTGTGAGATCGCTCAAAATTTCTGCATCATTTTTATAATAGTACTTTGTCTTTTTCACTTTAAGTCTATCAGTCAATTTTAAATTTATTGGTTTTGTCTTAATACTAACTTGCTTTTTTAACTTGCGCAAATCGTCATTGGATATCACTTTTTCTGATAGTATTTTAATTTGACTACCTTCGCTATTTCTTACATTATATGGTTCAATTTCGTTGTTTATATTTTGAATATCTGACAGTGTATCTTCCACTTCTAAAGTATTGTATACTGTGAACATATATCATCTTTATATATAATTGGCATATTATTCAAAATGTTTTCAAAAGAATGCAAGTTATTCTCTAAAGCTTCCTCCTCTTCTAATACTATATTATCATTTACTTCATTAATATCTTTTTTAGTATTTTGACTACAAGTATCAGTGTTATTTAAACTTAAATCTATATTAGTAGGTTTCATTATGTGGGGAGATATTGATTCGGAATAAGGTTTCTTGAACACGACCTCCATATTTTCTTTAATTTCATCACTATTGCATTCCTTTTTAAGCTTTGTTTTCTTTATTAGTTTGATATTATCAGTCTTCTTGCCTTTTATATTAGATGCATTTTTAATATTCTTAATTTTACTACAACCGGGTTCATTAGTATTAAACATATTAATTTCTTCCATAATTAGTTTGTTGTTTATTTGTGGACAATACGATTCTTCCATTAGTTTTTCAGATTTCTTCTTGTTTATTACTCCTTTTCTTCTCTTTACTGGTTTACTTGTCTCACTCAGTACTACTGTGGATTTATTGCCACCACATATTTCTTTCGTATTACTTTCATTCGACTCCTCAATCTCTATATTCTCTACACTTCTGCCCGCAACAACATCAATTTTCTTCTTTTTTTTTTGGAATTGTAGTACGACTGCTGACACCATATTCTTTCTAAAACTTTATATTTATTGATAGGACTTATACCACATTTTTCGAATCCTGACTTAATATTTTGCGAAATATTTTCTTGTATTGCAGATATTAATTTTTTAAATAGCATTGATAAGCACTGTTTCGGAATCGTAGCGTAGTTACTCCCATCATATTTTTTCCATTTACATAAAATATCTCTCCATTTTATTTTCAATGGCCTAAAAATGGCTACGTCCAAAGGTTGGGTCAAATGGGTCGAATTTGCGGGTAACAAAATAAATCTGATGTTATACACATCTTTACATTCTTTTATCAAATTTATGGACAAGTGGGACGAGAGATTGTCGCCAATCAAAATTTTTATTCCTAATTTTTCATTGAAGTAAGGTATTATGATAGTTTTCACCCAATCTTCGAAACATAGGGCATCAAACCAACCAGAGGTCGTGCTATTGTATCGGCAACCTTTCGGTCCATTGAGTCGCCAGGTGTCGTATACATGTTGTGCTTTATATACTACATATGGTGGTAAAAGGGTACCATCTGCGGCAGCAGCCATCATTATTGATGTCGATCCTTTAGTGTGGTTCATGATGCGTTCCGGATACTTTACGCTTCTTCTAACTAGTACTTTTTTACGCCCTGGATCGTCGGTAAGGTTAGTTTCATCGTAATTTACGATGTTTGAGAGTGGAATATCTTTTAGTGAAACTTCTAACTCATTAAAATAATTTTCTATAATATCAGGTGATACCTCTGCCCGAGACCTTTTAATATTTTGACTTAGCCGTGTTGTAATTTTACTTTTGTGCCTATTTAGAAAAGACTTGACAAAATCAGGACCAGGCATATTATTATTAAACTTTTTTACTGTGTATCCTAATTGGTCTAAATATCCTTTAATTAATAATCTTAAATCCAGGGTTTCTAATGGATATCCCCAATCGGAGCAAACATTTATATATTGAATTAAATAATCTTCTTCTTCAAGCTTAAGTGCGTTTTGCCCACCTTGTTTTTTGGTATGGAAAGTGTTATGTCTATATAAGACAGTTTTTGAAATATTATACTTTGCTAGTTTTGAGAATGAAATTTGTGAAGAATTTTATTCTTTTAGGGCCAAGTCTATCGTCTCTTGGTCGTATTTCTTATACTGTCGATTCTGACTAGGTTTATAAGTTCGCGGCATTTTAAATATTATCTGAAAAAGTAAAACATACATACTATAACAACCATACCGGATATACCTATAAAAGTAAAATAGAAAGTAAAAAAAAGTTATTAAATAAAATATTTTGTAGGTAGGTAGGTACTGAATTCAGCAAGTGACACCCCTGTTCCAAATCTCTTGTTACCGTCCCTATAGAACTGTTGCACGTCCCTATTTAATAATAACGTCGTTCCGATTAACCCCCGTACTCGTTCCTAAAAACCTCTGCGCCGTGCCTTATAACCTCAAATGTACCCACAATTCGCAGTAGTTTACATTTTTTGCTTTTATATTATAATATTACTCCTATTTACCGAAACATTGTTTATTTAAGGTAGAAGAATAAATGATACTTACCTTAAAACACGTTTTGTCCTCAAAAATTCACTTATATTAGTAAAATCGGAGGGTTTAAACACACAACTTTGAGACCGGTTTGAGAACTCCGCTTTAACGACTTCAAATGACAAGTTTGACGTTTCTTAGATGTTGCCAGCTCGTTAAATATATATTCTACTATCATAACGCACAGAAAAATATAGTAATGGTCATACTATGGTAGACACCCTAACGTTATAATCTCAACTTCGGTTTCGTCCCTATTCACCCCAGCATTCCTATTCACCCCGTTTGACTATTTACGTTTTTTGAAACACTAAAAAATATATATCTCCTAATTATGTACTATACTATAGACATAAACTTAATGTCTAAGTGTTTCCAAAAAATGTCCAACAGACATATTCCCATGCAGAAATTCCATCTGCATTTCTTGTATGCATTCATCCTTGAGTATATATTTCTTCTGCCTTTAAAACATTTTAATTTGTTTTTTACCATCGTGTGTCGGACTGTGACCAATGATGCATCCTTTGGTATAATGTTAAGAAAATGTATGATATTGGGCTTCTTTTTCCCCACTTCCCGATTTAATTTATTGTGCCGGCCCTCCAAACAGTTAGTGGTGCGATGCTGACTTCCGAATACATTCCAAGTTTGTATAAAATCATCTTTTAACCATTGCTTCGTCATATAAGCTCGAAACTTTATCATGTTTTCGTCTTCTGTAGGCTTCCGTGTGATATATAACCAACCGTTTATAACTTCGGATGGTGGTAGTAAAGGGAGTATAGCGCTCAATGCCACTTCCCGGATTTTTGCTGGATTGCTCGATTTCGTTCGCGCCCTTTACGCCAAATAGCTAGAGGTGTAAAAGTAACGATAAAAAGCAAACCCGTATGTATTCGTTACTATAACAATGAGTACTCGTTACTATCGTATCGTTACGTTACTCGTTACTTTTGAATGATACCTCACTATAACACAACAAATCAAGTCGTATGTAGTATCGTATGGTACGCATACAGTATGACGTTGCGGCGTCGCAACAAAGTTATAATGAAAAAGCAACACGTAGGTGTCAAAATTATTTATTGACAATAACATTTAAACAACAAAAATCTTTTGTTCTTAAACTGAAATTAAGCATATATTTTTTTAAATTAAACATAAATAAAAAACTATTAAAACAAAACAAAAACTATTTTTATAAATTAAAAATCTAATTATAATATTACTAGCCGTTGCCCGTGGCGTCCCTTGCGCAAATTCGGTCTGTCGCAGAAAGATTTATTTATTGTTTCCCGTGGGAATTATATTATTATATTTACCCGCGGTAAAAAGTAGCCTTTGTCTTTTCCCAATATGTATTTTATCTCATTACCAAATTTTATAGGAATCGGTTTAGTAGTTTAGGCGTAAAAATGCAACAGACAGACAGACAGAGTTACTTTCGCATTTTTATTATGGATAAATGCGAAAGTAACTGTTTCTGTCTGTCTGTTCCGCTTTCACGCCAATCCTCTGAATCGTTTTAATGAAATTTGGTATAGAGATAGACTAGACCTTGGAATAGGACAAAGGACATGGGCTACTTTTTATCTGACAGCGACAAAAAGGGAGTTATGATTTTGGAGTTCGTAACTGTGCGAGCGAAGCCGCGGGCAGAAAGTTAGTTAAAAAAATTATTGCAGGAACCTCTGGTTAACATTTAAAAATAAAATCTTTTCCATTCTCTTTAGCTGAATAGAGCTGCGCCTCTCGCTTAATATTTGGCCCGATTTCGAAAAGGTCCTTTCAGATGGTACCGAAGAAGCCATAACTGATAAATATTTATCAGCCAAGCTTGAGAGCTCCGGGTATAACATTGCTCGCGCCTGCCACCATCTCAAAGGACACTCATTTCGGGGTATAATTCTTTCCTCTAAATATTGCCTCATAGTAATAATACTGCTGCTAACTACAGAGTTTGAAGCTGACGCTGACGTCACCAGAGTGGTAAAATCTTTCCAAATTGAATCGTTATCAGCGTCAGTGTTGCTAGTCGATATAGCTAACGGTGATTCAGTAGGTTCTATAGATTGCTGTTGAAAGTTGAACTCGTTTTGCAGCTCAGCTGACAATGCATCTTTGGCAGATTCATAACTTGATGCATCAAATCTAAATGCCAGCTTCTTAAAACGCGGGTCTAATAGTGCCGCTTCAGATAACACAGGGTGCCTGTAACAGTTCTTAAACCTACTTTTAAATTCTGTTAATATTTTATTTGCTAGTTTTTTCCTGTGTCTGTAATAATACTCGTAGTTAAACTGTGCAAAATTCTGTTCATACTTTCCGCCGAAGCCAAGACCATTGAAACCGTCACCTTTTTTTCTGAAGACATCTCTTCAGTGAGTTGTTTGAATGGCTTCAGAATTTTTATTATTTCTGGCAGTGTCTGCCATTCGCCCTCTGAAAGATTCTCTACTGGATTGTGTAGGATTCCAAGAGACGCTTCTAAAGTTTCTTGAAGTGAATAAATTCTCTCAATCATATCCAGGGTACTGTTCCATCTGGTTACTACGTCCATTTTAAGTTTTAATGGTTTTTGATTAGGCTTCAGCGGTTCCTGCATCGCAATTAGTTTTTTGGTAGCTATTGGACTCCTGTGGAAATGTTCCACAATAGCTTTTATTTTTTTTATCAGCTCCCCGAGTCCACTTTCCTGGAGTCCTGCACGCACGACTAAATTAAGAGTGTGAGCGATACACGGCAAATGTTCATAATTTGTCAATCGTAATGCAGACAAATATCTTATTCTGATTGTCCCAATTGCAGAGCAACTTATGCAACTCATTTTTAATGTATTCGGCCGTGTGTCGCTCATGGCATTCAAAACATCCTAGTAATGCGGACTTCATCTCCCAATTTATTAAATAATGGGCTGTTACGGCTTGGTAAGAAGTTGTTGCTCTTGAGGTCCAGCCATCGGTGGTGATCGATACATATTTAGCACTCTTCAATTCTACTTTTAATTTGTTTTGGACTTCGGAGTAGTGAGCATCCAACAAAGTATTGCTTAATATATATCTTGAAGGCATTTTGTAACCTGGTTCTAAATAATTAATAAGATCTTTAAAACCCGCATATTCAACTACAGAAAACAGCTGAATGTCTTTAACTATCATTTTAAAAATTAAATCATTATTTTTTTTTCTCTTACTACATTTACTGGACGTTTAATAAAGTCACTTAAATTAGTCTGCTTTGATTTTAGGATTAGACTCTGTGCTTGTTGAAGTTGATGGTATAGGAGCTTTCAGAACTGTCCCATTTGACTCTGAGTACGGAATGAGGGTTTCATAAGTTGGTCTATGTTTTTTCATGAGATGCTTTTTCAAATTCGTAGTAGAGCCACCTTTCACGGAATACAACGAATTACAAAGATCACATTTTACCTTATCGTCTTTAGCCTCCGTAAAAAAACTCCATAGTTTACTTCTTTTCTTATCCATTGTATGTCCCGGTGAAGTTATACTGTAAAATAATAATAATAATAAGTTTAAGTATACAAAACTAAATTAAATATAAATTTCAATCTCATTAGAGCGGCTTTATAATAATTTATCATAAAAGATAAGAACAAAAAATAAAACCGGCATACTCGTAGTATGAATCCGACTCGCGTGCGAAAGGTACCATAATAAATATAAACACGCTAAAAAAAAATCACGTTTGTTGTAAGCCTCCCATAAATATTTGTTGTTGTTACTTATTCATCCTATTTTGAAAACAAAACCGAAGTCTTTTCGTTTTTGTATTAAATTTATTTAAATTGTTTTAGCAGACTTATTGTGATATTTAATTAGTACGGTAATTATTGAAAAATTATAACATGATTTTAACGCAAATTGAAATTCCTGGGCACTTACAAAACAAAAGGTGAAAATACGAAAATATGTACGCGATAGTAAAGAACAAATATTAACACTAAAAATTATACATTTCTAATTTGTAAACAATATTTTCTTACCTTATCCAACTTCAAACTTTTACACAAAACACAAAACTTGGACGGACGATTAATTTCCACTAATAACAAACAAAAGCAAACATCTTTGTATCAAAATATGTTTTTATAAATTCATCGAATTGTTAGATGGATCATTTGTAGTGAAACACAATATTCCAATATGACTATTTAATTAAAGGTATTCGTACTTAGAATTTGTACATGACAATGACTTGCTTGTAATGCCATGACACACGATACAGCGGATGCCCCAAGAGCGGGAGCCAAGTGTCATAGACAAAATATTAAAACTAGACTTATTACTCTATGTAACATCTCTCCTTTTTTTTTTTTTTTTTTTTTTTTTTTTTTAACAATAGTTTAGTTTCCATGACCTTAGAACATTAAAAAAAATCAACTTTATTTTGATATAGAAATATTTTTTTTTTAATTGTTAGGTCATCAAAACTTTACAAACAAAATCAATGGCAACACAATTTGACATTTGACACAATTGCCTGTCTGACGTAAGTATTTGTTATGACATTTACTACTAAACTGTCAGAATTTGATATATCAATTAAATATCAATATTTATATTTTAATGTATTAATAATAATATATTATACAAAATTATTGTTAATTAGTCACAAAACCTCTTGGGTTTCACAATAACACGACCTGAGCGTGTTGTTCTCAATGGAGTTGCACTACTTAGGTTAGGATTATTTACATTTGATGCAGAACTACTATTACTAATGTTTGTATTATTTTCAGATGCAGGTGCAGTGGCTGGTGGAGTTATAATCACAGGAGGAGAAACTGGTTTCAGAATGTGTTCACGACTTCTACGGAATGTACCTTCAGGAGACTGAATAATAAAACTTCGAGGCTGACTACAAGTGTCTGTTATTCTACCTGGTGTCCAAGTGGTGTTAGGTTTGTGTTTAAAATAAATAGTGTCACCAATCTTTACCGGCGGTAGTGTTTTCTTGTGTTCATCATAATAAAGTTTTGAATATTGCTTACTTTTATTAATAATATCCTTAACTTTTTGTAAATTGACAACCTGAGGTAATAAATGTGCATCTGAGGTAGGTAATTTGGTCCTTAAGTTCCTAGACATAGACATCTGTGATGGTGAGAACCCAGTACTTTTAGGAGTGTTCCTATAATTAAGCAAAGCTAAGTAAGGATCTTGTCCGTCAGCTTTGCATTTTTTAAGAATATGCTTGATAGTCTCTATTGATCTTTCTACCATACCATTGGATCGGCTTAAATAGGGACTAGAAGTTATATGTTGAGTATTCCAGTCAGTTGTAAAATCACTAAATTCCTTGCTATTAAAAGGGGGACCATTATCAGATACAATAATTTCAGGAATACCATGTCGAGCAAAGATAGATTTCAAGTGAGTAATCACTGAATTGGATGTGAAATTTGTAAGTAAGGCTAATTCAACATATTTTGAAAAATAGTCTACAACAATTAAATATTTTCTTCTATCAAAATCAAATAGATCAATTCCTACTTTAGACCATGGTAGGAGTTTATAGTCATGATGAAGTATGGGCTCTTTAGAGTTATTACGGCGATAAGTTAGACAAGTATGACATTGGTTAATATATTTCTCAAAATCATTGTTCATTAAGGGCCAATAGACTGTACTTTTAGCAAGACGAATAGAGCTATTAATACCCTGATGGCCTTGATGTGCAAGTTTAATGACATATTCTCTCATGGATTCAGGAATTACTATAAAATTAGATTTAAACAAGACATTATTTATTACATGTAACTCATCTTTAACTAAGAAATAATGATGAATATTCTGATCTACTGACCTTTTATGCTCTGGCCAACCATTCTGACAATAATGTATGACTTTAGACAAAACAGGATCTTTACCAGTATTTTCCTGGATCTCTATTAATTTATGTTGGCTTACTGACAGGGAGCATATTATCAAATTAATGTGAAGGTCAATATCTTGCTCTAAATCACTAAGAGTGGTTACTGGCAATGCTGCTCGTGATAGTGTATCTGCAATGTAAAGATAACGGCCTGGTTTATATGTTAGCTTAATTTCATAAGGCTGCAGGCGTAACATAATTCTTTGTAATCTGGGGGGAATATCATAAAGAGCTCTTTTTGACAAAGTTATTAATGGTTTATGGTCTGTTTCTATCAATATTTGCTTACCATATATGTATTGGTGGAACTTGTTACAGCCAAAAAGTATAGCTAAAAGCTCTTTCTCAATTTGAGAATAATTTTGTTGACATTTAGAGAGAGATGCTGAAGCATATGCAATAGGGTTCTTATCATGACTTAATACCGCACCCATAGCATCCTTTGATGCATCAACTGACAGTGTAACATCTTTATTTGGGTCAAAATGACATAAAACTGGAGCTGTAGAAATTAAGCTTTTTATATTATTAAACTGAGCTTCGTGTTCATCTGTCCATATCCATTCATTTTGCTTGGATAAGAGTTGTCTAAGCAAAGAACATTCTTTGGCTAAATTAGGAATGAAGGGACCTAGATAATTGACCATACCCATGAATCTTTGGAGTTCTGGGATGTTAATGGGACTTTTTATATGACTAATGGCTTCAACTTTGGCAGGATCAACTCTAATACCTTGACCATTGAAAATATGACCTAAATATTTTATCTCTTTTTTACATAAAACACATTTATCTCTATTAAAAATTAAACCTATTTCCCTAGCTCTCTCTAGTACTTTATTGAGTATGTCATTATGTTCTTGGAGGGTTTCACCGTAAATTAAGAAATCGTCCATCATTATCTTTACATTCGGAATATCTTGGAACCGTTTTATCATTTCACTATGAAATATTTCAGGCGCAGCATTAATACCAAAAGGTAGGCGTTTAAATCTATACCGGCCTGAAGGAGTAATAAAAGTTGTGAGTTTAGAAGAATTCTCAGACAGTTTTAACATCCAGAAGCCTTTATTAGCATCTAATGTAGAGAAATAATTAGCTTTAGCAAGATCTGACTTAATCTCATCAAGAGTGGGGAATTGGAAATGAGGTCTCATTATTGCTTCATTTAGCTTACGCGTATCAATACATAATCTTAGTTGACCATTTTTCTTTGTTGTCAATACAATAGGACTTACCCACTCGGTCGGTTCATCAACTCTCTGTATAATGTCAGCTGCTTCTAAGTCAGCAAGTTCCTTCTTCAAAGGTTCTCTCAGCTGGAGTGGAATTCTGCGACAGGGTGTTATTGACGGAGCTATATCCGGTTTCAGCTGAAAGTTAACCTCAAAGTTTTTTATATATCCTATGCCTGTAGTCAGGTCTTTAGGAAGTTCAGGACATGATTGAATATTCTGTATTTTTTTTACTAAATTGAGGTCTTGGCATGACTGTCTACCTAGGATATTCTGGCATTGTATATCAACAACATGGAAAATAATGTTATATTTATTATTGTTAATGTGTGTAAGAAGCTTGCATTTGCCTATTGTGGGAATAATTTCACCACTTACTGTAGATAGTTTATGTTCACTCTTCTGAAGGGTAAAATGTGAAACACCTAATTGTCTAAATGTGTAGGCAGATATAATGTTAGCCTCTGCACCTGTGTCCATCAAAAATTGTATAGACTTATTATTAATGGTCAGATCTATTTTCCACGGATCACATAAGACAGAATTTATATAAATTGAACCAAGGAAAAGATTTAACTCATCAGTAATGAAAGGTTTATCACCTTGCTCAGTGACTTCAACAAACTTGATAGATTTAGTTTTGCAAAGTTTCGCAAAATGGTTCTGTTTGCCGCATTTTGCGCACGTTTTTCCTTGAGCTGGACAACTGTTACGGTTGACTTGACCACATCGACTGCATGTCTTAGATGTTCGGATTTGATCTTGAGATACATATCTTGTGTGAGGATTATTGCGATTTTGTGTAGTCTTGAGTTGACCTATAACTATACTTTCTTCAAGCTCCTGTGCTTGCTTGCGGGTTGCTTCTAAGCTCTTTGCCAATAAGACTGCTTTATTTAATGTATCAGGTTTCTCAATTAAAATTCTTTCTTTAATGTATTGGTTTTTTGAATTTAGGTTTAAACTAAAAATATCGCGTAAGATGTTGTCTTCTAAATTGCTGAATTCACATTGCCTTGCTATATTTTTAATATCTGTGAGGTAACATTCAATAGATTTTTCTGGACTCTGGCGACGGTTAAACAGCTTGTGTCTCTCCATAGTAACATTTACTTGTGGCATGTAATGATTATTAAAAGTTTCCACTAATTCTTTTAGGGGAACCGTATCGATATCAAGTGCGAAAGAATAAAACACTGTAAGTGCTTCTGGGCCTATGAAATGCAGTAATATTGCTACTTTCCTGGTGTCTGGCTTATCTTCCAAGCCGTGTGCTCTTAAGTAGATCTTGAACTGTGTTTGCCAGTTCTGCCATGCTAGCGGCATGTTAGGACTCTTTGTGTCTAAATGTTGAAGCTGGCCATGTCCATGGAAGCTCGGTTTTGTAGACTTCGACATTGTATTGGATGTTCGACACTGGAATTATTTCTGAATCAAAAACGTGTATGACAAAATGGCGTTGTCGACTCGTTGATCTAACTTTATTTTCACTGTTTTCTTTACTTCTGACACCATGTTAGATGGATCATTTGTAGTGAAACACAATATTCCAATATGACTATTTAATTAAAGGTATTCGTACTTAGAATTTGTACATGACAATGACTTGCTTGTAATGCCATGACACACGATACAGCGGATGCCCCAAGAGCGGGAGCCAAGTGTCATAGACAAAATATTAAAACTAGACTTATTACTCTATGTAACACGAATAAGCCCACGTAATACGCGCATGCATAAAACCACAGATTAAGTGCGTACCTCACGGGTAGGACACTACGGACCGTGGTTGATGGCGTCAGTGGTGAGTCTGCGCCTGTCACGTGTGGTGTTCCGACTGGTTCAGTCTTCAGCCCTCTCGGATACATAATGCATGTAAACAATATGTGTAACGTAGTTAATAATAGCAAAATTTATATGTTCGCGGATGATACGAGTTTAATATATATGGATAAGGATCTAAATGTAATAGAGAATAAAATTCAAGAAGATTTCACTAACATTATAAAGTGGGCGCACGATAACGGTATCATAATAAATTTAAACAAAACTAAATGTATGCATATTCATTCACCTTATTTGAAAGGAATAGATCGCGCACCACGCATTATAGGACATAGCTATGAATGTTTACATAGTGATATTGCGATGTGTGCGTGCGCTTGTATGGAGGTGGTGGGGAATTACAGGTACCTCGGCTTGGTTATTGATAGTAGTTTTTCATGGAAAACACATATTATAACTTTGTGTGATAAACTAAGGTCGGTGCTTGTGAAATTCCATCACCTTAGTAGTGTTTTGGATAGGGCAACCCTGTATATGTTGTATTATGCATTAGTAGAATCGCTGCTATCGTATGGACTGACTAGTTATGGTCGTACATTTAAAACTTACTTGGATAAAGTAAAGTCTTTACAGGTTAGATTCATGAAGTTTTTAGTTGACAAAAATACTAAGCGCCGCTGCAAAGATACCAATTATGAAGAACTGTTCTTAGCCTGTAAAATCTTACCTGCACATGAGAAGGTTCAGCTATTGTTGGCAGTTGAACAGTACTGTAGTAAGGAATTTAAGATTGAAAGAATACGCACGAAGTCTAGCAGGGTAAAAGATGTTTATGAAATTCCCACTTGTAATAACTATTATGGTGAAAGACAGAGAAAATGTTTAGTGCCTAAATTGTTAAACAAATTTCCAGTAGCATTAAATAACACAGATTGCTCAAAACGAATGTATAAAAATAAGGTAAAGAAATTCCTATTGGCCAATATTGTAATTGATGGTGTATGATAAAGATCTCGTTATAGTATTAAATTTTGATTAAACTAGTGATAAGTGTAAGTGTAGTGATAAGAAACAGTTTGTAAACAACGGAAGTACATCTGCCAACAAACTGCTATGCAGTTTGGCAGAAGATTAATATTTGTTAAGCATGTTTTTGTTCCCTGAATAAATATATTTTCATTTCATTTTCATAAGTAAACAAACGCACGATCAGCAAACGTTTCAATACACGCATCAACTTACCTGCGTGAACTGAACCCATACTACAAAAAATGCGGGATACGAAATCGTGCGAGTAACGAGGCACATTCGAAAGTAACGTTTCGTTACTCGGTACTTGAGGGCGCACCCGTTACTCAGTACCGAATACATACGGTTTGCTACAGCTTTACAAATTTTAATAGCCTTGTTAAAATGATAGTAGCATCCGCTCACTATTACAGATGGGAAAACTTTTGCGATGGCGTTCATCGCTGCTTTTTCATAATCAGTTTTGTATTTTGTGGGATTCCATCCAGGTACTTGAGATTTAATTAAGGAAAATAAAACCACGTAGGACGATTGTTGTCTATCACTCATTAGAGCGTACACAAGTGGCACGATGTTTGTACTGTTCGCGGTACTTCCAATATCACCATGTATGGTGTATAGTTGATCAAACGGTCTTGGACAAATTTTAAAGGTTCCATCGCTGTAGTAATCCTCGACTGTAAGTAATAACTCTCTTGCTCTTTGTGAACAAAAGATAATGATTCGTTTATTGTCGTAATAATAATCTGCCATTAAGAAATCTTCATATCCGGGAATTTGCATTGGATTTTATCAACTCCTGCTACCTTATTTCTATATCTATACAATGATGATTTGACAGATTTAAAACTTGGCATTTGAGCAATAAGTTGTAGTCCTCTATTTTCGTACGAAGCTACCAAAGCGTTATAAGTTTGAGGAACTGCTGGGTAATTTTGTGTAGTCAAATCTTGCTTGCATCGGTAGAGGTGTTCGTCGATTTCGTTTTTGGCAAAGTCGGGTGTGCATGTGTGAGTAGTTTCGTCTACAATATTTCCGTCCTGAAAAGTAAACATTCTTTCTATGGCATCTTATATTTAAATAACTAGCTGTTGGCCGCGACATCGTTCGCGTGATCCCTAGATAAAATGCATCGTTTAGGCTCAGAATTTTTCCCAAAATGTCCCTAGGTTTCAAATAGTCCCTTTCCCTAAATGTCCCTTTCCATCATATGTCCTTTCCCTGGTTCTAAATTACCTCTTCACCAATTTTCAGCCATATCGGTTCAGCCGTTCTTGAGTTATAAATAGTGTAACTAACACAAATTTCTTTTGTATATATAAGATTACCCTCTAGTTATCGTATAATAACTAATAAACGTTCACCCCATACCTATCAACCTAATTGACAAGTTAATAGTACTTTCAAATACCTACTTTATATCCAAAAACTTTATTGTTGCCATGTCATGTGTATAGTAAGTAATTAAAGAAATCTATACTTAAATACTCACTTTTATCCTGATACGCCCTTTACACATTTTCCTTCTCTGACTACATTCCCATATTGAAAGACCAGTATTGTACTGTTTTTTCTTATAAAATTGATGGCCTGCTCGAAGCAGAATGTTTCCAACTCCTCTTTGTATTATCACCAAAGTCGAATCACTCGAACTAGAACATGCACTATTCCCAGACATTATTTGTAGTATTTAAAACAACAGTGAGTAACACAACGGGCGAAACTAACGAAGTTTATGGTAGGAAATATATCGTCAGTTTAAAAAATGTGTTCCTACCTACATTTTGAAAAAAAATTCTAACCTCGGTGTTGCCGTACAAAATAAATTCCGTAATATGTAAAAATTATATAAAATTAAAAAAAGATTGGTGTTAATAATCTATGATTGTACCTATTAAAGGAACCGTAATGTTCATTTTTTTATGATTTTATATAACTTTTTTGACATTTTTATTTACTTAATAGTTAATATTGTTCTAATGTTGTGTGTTGACATTGTGTTAATATTTATATTTAATTATTTGTAGCACAACAAATAAAAATGCTGAAATCTATGGTAATTAAATTTTTTTTCTAAGAAGAAATCGTAGCAATTGTCACCCCCGCGGTGACAACTGAGAAACAAACTTCCCATTTGTCCCCTCTAGTCAGCTTTCAAAGGGAACAATCGGCACAAATTGTCACCCCCGTGACAACTGGGAAGACAATTCCCAGTTGTCACCCCGGGGGACAGGGCTAGAGGGGACTACTGGGAATAATTCCCTGCCGCCGTTTGCACCAAAACCACCTCTTCCTTTTCTACAGCCTGGTTGTTGCCCATTTTTGGTTTTTATCAAAAATAATCGGACGCTCCAAAACGCAACCACGATGTCGCACCGACGAACGAATACCAGTTTTAAAACCCATAATTGTAAAGGGACTTATAACAATGCACAGTGACACAAGTTATCAGTCCAGTTCACACGAATTTGCTGACACCACGGAATATGCACCTGCAGTCCACTCAGGTTACGCGCTGGCGTGATGCAATTTCCCACGCAGGGTCGCCATGTGAAGTTGTCGTTAGAGAGCGAATGAAAAGACGTGCATCACTTGCAAAACCCCGTTTATTACTTAGCTTCACATAATAATGTAAAGTTACTTATACCTAGAACTTACACAATTATAATGCTTACACATACTTAACTTAGTAGGGCTGTACCATACCATAGCTATCTGCTCTAGTCCACACTTTATACCCTCTTTTTATAGGTTTTAGTGGCATGTATTGTTTCATTGACGATCGGCCTTTGAATTGTATCATTGACTCATCTATTGATTGGGAAGTTGTGGTTTTTGCAGCACTTTGACAAAGTTTTATTGAGCGTCTCAAGAAGCGGGCGAACTTTGTATAATTTATCATAGCCAGGTGTTCCTATAATACATGGTGGCAACCTAGTTGCCACTACCTTAAAAAGGGATAATAATAAATAATAAAAATATTTATTTTCTCTTTCACAATTTGGTAAAAAATACATTGCAATGTTGTACAAACAGAGACTGGTGTCTGATTTAGGATATATCTGTGGTTCAGATCACCAGGAGTGTTACTACCAGATTTGTCTTAATGCTAGTTTTAACAGTAATTACTGAAGTACCAAAAATTTTATTTTGACAAAAAAGGTTTCTTAAACAAATAAGACAAGGTATCTCTTTAAATTTATTTCTTAGTGTCTCCTTGGGACTGATCATATAGATAGCTCGAATACCTCGTTTCTGGAGCGCAAATATTTAATCTATATCCGCGGCACTACACCAAAGCAATAAACCATATTACATTATTCTGTGAAAATAGCTAAAATAAACTAAACGCGCAGTGTCAACATCGGTCAGTTGACGAATTGTTTTTACGGCGTAAGTTGCTGAGCTGAGTCTACCAGACAACGTTTCTATATGTGGGCCCCGTTTTAATTTAGAGTCTAATGTTATACCAAGAAAGACAACCTTATTGACCATTTCCAATTCCTCATTGTCCATCACCACACTAGTTTTGACTTGCTTAACATTTTTTGTAAAAAATCTAATATATTTTGTTTAACTACCATTTCAAAGAGAGTTATTAGTACTAAACCAGTTCACTATCTTTGATAAAGCATTGTTTACATCGTCAATTACTGATTGTTTTACTCTCTTCAAATGCTGAAAACATGTGTTTTAATTTACAAGCACCATATGTATTGAAATACCAAGGAATGTCAAAATTAATTGATAATCTGGCACAAAAATACTATTTATGAAAGTAGCTAAATAAAACACAGAACTGGGCAATATTTGTATTTATTATAAATTATTTATCATCGTAATCTTTCAATCACTAGAACAATGAGGTTTTAATCAGACTTTTGGCCTTATCTACTATATAAAAATAAGTCGGGTTTTCCTTCCTGACGCTATAACTCCAGAACGCACGAACCGATTTCCACGGTTTTGCATTCGTTGGAAAGGTCTCGGGCTCCGTGAGGTTTATAGCAAAGAAAATTTAGGAAAACAATACAAATTTCAACAGAAAAGCGGGAAAATCTTTTTTTACATACAGCGCCATCTCTGATACATAGCATGCACTACAAACCACAGATATAGATCTACATAGATAACGCAGATGCATGTACTTCGCGTGTCTCAACCCCGACCAAGCGTTGAGGTTGGTCGCCTCTAACTTCAGTCCACGCGCGTCTTTTGTCAGAGAAAATCATAGCGGACGGCTCCAGTTAAACGTACTGGGCGGATTGGCATCGGCGGCATCGGTGTCTTTGAATCGGTTTGGATTTCCCGTCACTAAATTTCGGCTGTGACGTCACAAAAGGTATTAAAAAGTCGGCACGCTTGGTTTCAATACAAATAGTGATACTTGCGTTATCTATGTAGATCTATATCTGTGCTACAAACCAATATTATAAGTAGATGGCGCCGGTGCGTGATACATTGTTTGACAGCCACTCATTATTTTCTGCTCAGTTAAATTCATGTGACAAACCGGTATTGTGTTTACTGTGAAATTGTGAAAAAAAAAAGTAAAAAAAATAAGTTATTCGTTTCCTAAGATTACAATTGGAAACCCGATTGAGACAACGCGTGAGCACACGAAGATCATTGGCATCATACAATCGCTTGGCATTCCAATATGATCCCGCTGCGAACTACAGTGATGATGAAAATTTTGATATTGGACCAATGATGACTATATGCCGATATTGCAATGCGTTAAATTAATTCGTGCTTTTCAAACACAAGAGCAAAGAGAGGCAGCCCGTGAAACAGCTAGGTTAGAAACGAGAAATCGTCGAGCTTATCGTACAGATGAACAGAGGAATAATCTTCAAAGTGCAAGAAGAAATGGTTCCAGTATTGATTTGAATCGAGCAGCGTTTCTATATGATTGCACTATCGACTACAGCTTGCATCGTTTAGTTTGCATTGGTCCAATGGACGTTGTTTGCCAGCACTGTTTTGGTGGTGCAATGATTTTATTATCTGGCGATTTCCGATAAACACTACCAGACATTGCAAGATCTACTGCTGCCGACGAAAAAAATGTTTGCCTCAAAGCATCAAATCTGTGGCAATATGTAAAGAAACTTCAACTGTCTGTAAATATGAGAGTTGCATTGTTGAACGTTCTATCTGCTTATGATTTCTCGAAGCAATTGCTGACTATCGGTAATGGCCGTGTTCCTGTTGACAAATTGAGCGGTTTGATTTCCTTTTCTCCAAATGTTTTCAATTTCGTATCATCAAAAGACGAGCTTATCAACAAAGTATTCCCGGATATCATTGCTAACCACAAAAATACTAAATGGTTAAGTGAGCGAGTAATTTTGGCCGCTAAAAATAAAGATGTATGAATTTTATAGTACAAAATCAAATCGTAGGTACTCTGTATTCATTCAAATCTATCGACTGTGTAACAACCGAAGAAGAAGCCACTAATTATCCAAGTGAATTTTAAAACTCCTTGGATGTGCCTGGTTTACCACCGCACAATTTAAAACTTAAGGTTGGCTAGGTAGTCATCATGCTTAGAAATTTAAACCAACCAAAACTGTGCAATGGAACGCGTTTAGTTTCCGATGATCCTAACGGATATGCCTTTTGAGTTTAAACGAATTCAATTCCCGTTTCGTCTTGCCTTCGCCATGACGATCAACAAATCACAGGGCCAATCCTTGACTATTTGTGGCCTCAATCTAGAAAATGCATGTTTTTCTCATGGTCAATTGTACGTGGCATGCTCACGTGTCGGCAAACCATCCGTTCTATTTGTTCTTGCGCCTGACCAAAAAACAAAGAATGTCGTTTACCACAAGGTGCTTGAATGAAAATCCCATTAATGAATTAATCCGAGTGTATGCCAATCTGCACAACATAGTTTTCAATATTTTTTTTCTGACATGAGTTTGAAGTACTTAATTATTATTATTTTTTTAATTTTTATTCTCATTCTGTATGTTTTCATCATCATTCATCATAATAAAATACATTTATGTTTCTATCTATATTAATATTATTTTGTACCATTGTATTACGTTCATCAAAGCCTAAATTAGTTCAGCTAAAAGGTAACACGACATTCATTGACTGTTAGGCGGTACGAAGTTCGCCGGGTCAGCTAGTAATCATTAAAAACTTAACAGATAGCTAACATACATCTAGGGGAGACCGGGGCAAGATGGGATACTTAAGAGAAAAAAAAGTCATAATATATATCATCTACATATATCAAACTGTTTATTAAAAATCTCTTACAACAAAGTATTGCTACAATCTCTGATAACTTTTTAAAGTTGTGATCCAATTTTTTAACGAGGGCACAGATGTTTCCTTACCATGTTTGTCGACATATTTAATTAGTTGTAGTTTTTTATCGCTTCCCTCCTAAAATCGTGGTGCGGCGACTTTTCCGTTACCGCCGGTCTTAAAGGTTTCCCTTTGGAAGTTATGCCAAAGCCTGTTCGATTGACAGAATCGAATAGGTCGTCAAATAATGAAACAACTTTAGCAGTGTTCTTCAATGTAGTTACTTGCTTTCCATCTGCATAATGAGCTACAACAAATAAAAAACTTAGTCAATACTAAGATCACAAACAACATTCTTAAAACAAAAAAAAAACAGCATATCAACTTACAAAACTGAGCGTATATGACAATGTAGCAGCTACTGTATTGCTAAATACTGTAGTGCAATTTTTCATCTGAATGCTAATAATATAAATTACAATTTTACAAGTAATAGAGCTCATTCATTTATACATAGTAAAACACTGTTTAAGGATTTGAATATCACAACAAAAGTGATTTAATTAAACAATTAAGTAGCTTCATTTTTTTTAATTTTCTCTGGAATGTCGTGTTCATCAGTCAACTTATGGAGGAGTCGCGACTGAGCATGATTGCAGTCGGTTTTGTAGACGTCCACTATATCAATCCATTTTGATATTTCTCCATTAAGAGATATATTTTTTGTAAGAAAATTATTTCTTAACCCTTTGAGGTGTGGTGGATCGTGAATTACACTTAGCTCCAGTCCGTTAATTACAATAACATCATCTGAAAAATTTAAATTACATTTCTACTATAAACCTCGAAACATTTATGGGGTGGGGCCCGGAGGCCCTAGGTGTCGTTTTAAATGTTGTCGAAAAAGGATGCACATAAAGATAATGTGTAAAAGAGGGTAATTTTTTTTTTATTACTTATTTATTTAACTTTTTGCACAAACAAATAGTACATAGGCGGACTTAATGCCTTATGGCATTCTCTTACAGTCAACCTAGGGTGGTGCAGAGATAAGCATAGGTAGGTGCAGATAAGACAGAGGAATAATTATTGATATGTAAATAGACGAATTACATATTATATAAAATACGTAATAAATATACATAAAACTAAAAAAAAAAATATATAATAATTTATAACATATTAAATACATACATTTATAAATAAAATAATAATAATATATACATAATTATACAGGTTAGCCTTACAGGAGGAGTTGATAATGATATAAGATAAATAAGAAATATTATGATGATTCTGCCAATTTCTCAGTCAACAGTTTACGCACATTAATCTTAAAACTGTAACGAGTTGTTGCCATCCTGATTTCCAGAGGTAGCGCATTCCACAGAAGAACGGATTGAACGAAGAAAGAAGAATGAACAAAGCCAGTAGTGTGTGAAGGACATAAAAGCAGTCTGTTATTAGATGACCGTAGACCGTAGAATAGTAGTAGCCCTGTCTTGCCCTTAATAACAGATGTTTTTTCTGGCATTTTGATTAAATTATGCAATATAGTACTACATTGGTTTGACGTGCCAGGAACTTGTGGTAAAACATCTGATTCAGAATCAAGTGGGACTTCTTGGTTACACATCTTAAGATCTGGTGAATCAATTTGTGTTGAATTGCTCGGAACTGGTGGGCTGGGAATCACACAGGTAGCTGCGAGAGATTCATTGCAGTCTTGTATTACAACGGTCTCAGATTGGAGAGTTACTGCAGCGAGAAAATCTTCTTCTGTGAATACTTCCGGATTTAGTGGCACTATTCCAGTTGATCTAAATCCCGATTCTCCTTTACTAATAGATGCAACATTATTAAATGCTTTCCTTACCAAGGACGCTACGTCGTAAGGGGTTATCTTCTCTGCTAGATGGCTTTTTAAAAATAAGTCACATTCTTTTTTGTAGGCCATTTTGAGCGGGCCAAAAAAGAAACGTCAAGGGGCTGCATTCTATGAGACGTGTGTGGTGGCAAGGACAACATATGAATGTGATTAGACTTGCAATATTCGTAGACGGAAAGAGAAATGTGACTAGCATGGTTGTCTAGTATTAAGAGGATGGGTTCATCTTCAGCCGGTTTAGCGTGCTGTTTAAAATGCGCCAACCATTCAAGAAAGAGATGCTCGTTGATCCAACCATTGTCTGAGCATTTGTAAAGTGCTCCTGCTGGACCGTCTTTCTCGAGCAGAGGAGTCATCCTTTTCCTTGGGAAGATAAACATAGGTGTACCCCCCCAGCGCTGCTCATAGCACACACCAAGGTGATGTTTTTCCCTCTCTCCCAACTGGTTATAGATCCCACCCTTCTGTCCTTTGGCAGCCAAAATTTTCGCAACGCAATTATAAATATTTTTTGCAACGAATCTGTGCTTTTCCATCAGCTGCCCAAGGAGCTCAAAGAACAGACTAACCTCTGTTTTGTTAAACGCCGTGATTCTCTTTATGCTGGTCGCCTCCGGTTTTCTAATTGTAATATTATTTCTAGTCATAAAAGCATGCAACCAATCACGTCCAGCCATTTTTGAAGCTCGATTAAAATTGTGCTTTAAATGTATTTTTTTAGCATATTAAGTTTTAATTTACTTTACAGAACATAACAATTTATTACCATAAGGACTAATTAATACTTTTGCAACATGAAATAAATAAACATACATAAATTTCAAGGGTTATACTATCCACCATTACTGTAAGTATAAATAAAGTTTGCTAGCCTTAAAAAAAAATCATTTAAATTATTTTATGCATAATTTTTTATGAATAAGATCGATACTTAGTAAATGCTTTGTAATTAAAAAAAAAGCACTTACGTCAGACTCTGAAACTATAGTATTCCGTTTTCTTTTTGGAGCTGGAGGTGCAACAACTTATGGCCCGTCGCTATCAGACTCTGTTTCTGAAGCGAGATGGCTTTTTATTAAGCACGGGTTTCTTTTTCTGCAACACTTTTTACATTACTTAACAGCTTTCTTTTTTTGAGCTACTGCGGCTTTTTCTTTGGCTACTCGAGATGTTGTTGGCAAAGAGTCTTCTTCAACCAAAAAAGGATTATTCGTTGACTGTGACCTAAAAATAATATCATATTACTGTAAATATTTCATTACCATCATTCCACATGTAAAAACAATTTCAATAGAAATCTTTGATATGTAAGTTTCGAACAAAAATTACTTTGAAAATATAAATTAATCAATATTTGTTATTAGATTTTCATCTTTATCAACTTAGCACTAAGGTAAATTTTATTTTATACGTTTCTAATTCCAAATTACCAATGTGAATGCTTCTGAATACTCTAGATATGGAAAGTGTTTTCACAGCACTTTATCCTTATTAAGTGTATGGAGGATAAAAATCGTAAAAGGAATGAGATGTCAATTAACTTAACGGAATACATACAAGCATATGAATTGTAATTACTTAAATAAACTTAAAAATATTATGAGAAACACTACCTGGGTACTTGTAATATTTAAAGCAAATTTTTAGCTTTGCTATGCCTTTTTGTATTTATATAATATTAAAGTTGAAAAATTAAGAATCCAGCAGGACTCGAACCTGCACCCCCTGGGTATACGCCCCAAGTGCTTTGCCAATTCAGCTATGGATTCGTATGCTGCCGGACTCGAAATTTCTCAACTCTTTTGTGCCAGCCGAAGCTAGACGAACCATTACTTGGTTTTAGCGCCATCTATGCGTTACTTATTCACATAATCGCATACAGTACGTTTGAATTAAGATCAACTCATTACTGTCGAGAGATGACGCATTTTTATCAATACTTGTAATATTTAAAGCAAATTTTTAGCTTTGCTATGCCTTTTTGTATTTATATAATATTAAAGTTGAAAAATTAAGAATCCAGCAGGACTCGAACCTGCACCCCCTGGGTATACGCCCCAAGTGCTTTGCCAATTCAGCTATGGATTCGTATGCTGCCGGACTCGAAATTTCTCAACTCTTTTGTGCCAGCCGAAGCTAGACGAACCATTACTTGGTTTTAGCGCCATCTATGCGTTACTTATTCACATAATCGCATACAGTACGTTTGAATTAAGATCAACTCATTACTGTCGAGAGATGACGCATTTTTATCAATACTTGTAATATTTAAAGCAAATTTTTAGCTTTGCTATGCCTTTTTGTATTTATATAATATTAAAGTTGAAAAATTAAGAATCCAGCAGGACTCGAACCTGCACCCCCTGGGTATACGCCCCAAGTGCTTTGCCAATTCAGCTATGGATTCGTATGCTGCCGGACTCGAAATTTCTCAACTCTTTTGTGCCAGCCGAAGCTAGACGAACCATTACTTGGTTTTAGCGCCATCTATGCGTTACTTATTCACATAATCGCATACAGTACGTTTGAATTAAGATCAACTCATTACTGTCGAGAGATGACGCATTTTTATCAATACTTGTAATATTTAAAGCAAATTTTTAGCTTTGCTATGCCTTTTTGTATTTATATAATATTAAAGTTGAAAAATTAAGAATCCAGCAGGACTCGAACCTGCACCCCCTGGGTATACGCCCCAAGTGCTTTGCCAATTCAGCTATGGATTCGTATGCTGCCGGACTCGAAATTTCTCAACTCTTTTGTGCCAGCCGAAGCTAGACGAACCATTACTTGGTTTTAGCGCCATCTATGCGTTACTTATTCACATAATCGCATACAGTACGTTTGAATTAAGATCAACTCATTACTGTCGAGAGATGACGCATTTTTATCAATACTTGTAATATTTAAAGCAAATTTTTAGCTTTGCTATGCCTTTTTGTATTTATATAATATTAAAGTTGAAAAATTAAGAATCCAGCAGGACTCGAACCTGCACCCCCTGGGTATACGCCCCAAGTGCTTTGCCAATTCAGCTATGGATTCGTATGCTGCCGGACTCGAAATTTCTCAACTCTTTTGTGCCAGCCGAAGCTAGACGAACCATTACTTGGTTTTAGCGCCATCTATGCGTTACTTATTCACATAATCGCATACAGTACGTTTGAATTAAGATCAACTCATTACTGTCGAGAGATGACGCATTTTTATCAATACTTGTAATATTTAAAGCAAATTTTTAGCTTTGCTATGCCTTTTTGTATTTATATAATATTAAAGTTGAAAAATTAAGAATCCAGCAGGACTCGAACCTGCACCCCCTGGGTATACGCCCCAAGTGCTTTGCCAATTCAGCTATGGATTCGTATGCTGCCGGACTCGAAATTTCTCAACTCTTTTGTGCCAGCCGAAGCTAGACGAACCATTACTTGGTTTTAGCGCCATCTATGCGTTACTTATTCACATAATCGCATACAGTACGTTTGAATTAAGATCAACTCATTACTGTCGAGAGATGACGCATTTTTATCAATACTTGTAATATTTAAAGCAAATTTTTAGCTTTGCTATGCCTTTTTGTATTTATATAATATTAAAGTTGAAAAATTAAGAATCCAGCAGGACTCGAACCTGCACCCCCTGGGTATACGCCCCAAGTGCTTTGCCAATTCAGCTATGGATTCGTATGCTGCCGGACTCGAAATTTCTCAACTCTTTTGTGCCAGCCGAAGCTAGACGAACCATTACTTGGTTTTAGCGCCATCTATGCGTTACTTATTCACATAATCGCATACAGTACGTTTGAATTAAGATCAACTCATTACTGTCGAGAGATGACGCATTTTTATCAATACTTGTAATATTTAAAGCAAATTTTTAGCTTTGCTATGCCTTTTTGTATTTATATAATATTAAAGTTGAAAAATTAAGAATCCAGCAGGACTCGAACCTGCACCCCCTGGGTATACGCCCCAAGTGCTTTGCCAATTCAGCTATGGATTCGTATGCTGCCGGACTCGAAATTTCTCAACTCTTTTGTGCCAGCCGAAGCTAGACGAACCATTACTTGGTTTTAGCGCCATCTATGCGTTACTTATTCACATAATCGCATACAGTACGTTTGAATTAAGATCAACTCATTACTGTCGAGAGATGACGCATTTTTATCAATACTTGTAATATTTAAAGCAAATTTTTAGCTTTGCTATGCCTTTTTGTATTTATATAATATTAAAGTTGAAAAATTAAGAATCCAGCAGGACTCGAACCTGCACCCCCTGGGTATACGCCCCAAGTGCTTTGCCAATTCAGCTATGGATTCGTATGCTGCCGGACTCGAAATTTCTCAACTCTTTTGTGCCAGCCGAAGCTAGACGAACCATTACTTGGTTTTAGCGCCATCTATGCGTTACTTATTCACATAATCGCATACAGTACGTTTGAATTAAGATCAACTCATTACTGTCGAGAGATGACGCATTTTTATCAATACTTGTAATATTTAAAGCAAATTTTTAGCTTTGCTATGCCTTTTTGTATTTATATAATATTAAAGTTGAAAAATTAAGAATCCAGCAGGACTCGAACCTGCACCCCCTGGGTATACGCCCCAAGTGCTTTGCCAATTCAGCTATGGATTCGTATGCTGCCGGACTCGAAATTTCTCAACTCTTTTGTGCCAGCCGAAGCTAGACGAACCATTACTTGGTTTTAGCGCCATCTATGCGTTACTTATTCACATAATCGCATACAGTACGTTTGAATTAAGATCAACTCATTACTGTCGAGAGATGACGCATTTTTATCAATACTTGTAATATTTAAAGCAAATTTTTAGCTTTGCTATGCCTTTTTGTATTTATATAATATTAAAGTTGAAAAATTAAGAATCCAGCAGGACTCGAACCTGCACCCCCTGGGTATACGCCCCAAGTGCTTTGCCAATGCGATTATGTGAATAAGTAACGCATAGATGGCGCTAAAACCAAGTAATGGTTCGTCTAGCTTCGGCTGGCACAAAAGAGTTGAGAAATTTCGAGTCCGGCAGCATACGAATCCATAGCTGAATTGGCAAAGCACTTGGGGCGTATACCCAGGGGGTGCAGGTTCGAGTCCTGCTGGATTCTTAATTTTTCAACTTTAATATTATATAAATACAAAAAGGCATAGCAAAGCTAAAAATTTGCTTTAAATATTACAAGTATTGATAAAAATGCGTCATCTCTCGACAGTAATGAGTTGATCTTAATTCAAACGTACTGTATGCGATTATGTGAATAAGTAACGCATAGATGGCGCTAAAACCAAGTAATGGTTCGTCTAGCTTCGGCTGGCACAAAAGAGTTGAGAAATTTCGAGTCCGGCAGCATACGAATCCATAGCTGAATTGGCAAAGCACTTGGGGCGTATACCCAGGGGGTGCAGGTTCGAGTCCTGCTGGATTCTTAATTTTTCAACTTTAATATTATATAAATACAAAAAGGCATAGCAAAGCTAAAAATTTGCTTTAAATATTACAAGTATTGATAAAAATGCGTCATCTCTCGACAGTAATGAGTTGATCTTAATTCAAACGTACTGTATGCGATTATGTGAATAAGTAACGCATAGATGGCGCTAAAACCAAGTAATGGTTCGTCTAGCTTCGGCTGGCACAAAAGAGTTGAGAAATTTCGAGTCCGGCAGCATACGAATCCATAGCTGAATTGGCAAAGCACTTGGGGCGTATACCCAGGGGGTGCAGGTTCGAGTCCTGCTGGATTCTTAATTTTTCAACTTTAATATTATATAACTACCTGGGTAATTAATGAATAACATTACAAATAAATGTTTATTGTTAACTTTAACATATTAACAGCAATTTAATTGTATAAGTAGTACTAATATAATATATATATATATATATATATATATATATATATATATATATATAAATTTGTTTAGAGCGGCTACGCCATGGGCGTATAAACCTGTAATAGGATTAAGTTCGTGGTGTTTATTGCAAGATATAATGTATATAACTTAAATTAAAGAAAAATAAAACCTTACGTCGGTGATATTCTAAAACCGCGGAACTAACAGTGTTTAAAACCGCGTAAGGTGCAGTGAATTTTACAGGACCGAGGAAAAACGTAATATTTACTAAACTACTTGACTTTCTATTGATTAAAATAATTATTAATGAATAAGAAAATCGACTTTCGCGGATTTATCATCACAAATAAAATCAAAATAAGTTTTTTTTATGTCACTTACGCAGAATTGTTCACCAAAATAAAACAAAAGAATGAAATCAAAATCTTATTATTATTTATTCAGTCAACTTCTCAGTTTAATTAGCGGTACATTAGGTAATCAACAATACACAGGAAAATAACACCGTAAATCCCCATAATGTAAAAAAAAATACTCTTTATAGCTAATTATGTTAAAATACCTTGTTGTAGGGTACTTACTAATAAAACCAAAATAAATGAACAAAATGTATAAAAATATTACTTATGAGTAGAATAATAATTGCACTTTGAAGTCTTTGTTAAAAAAAGAGTTTTTCTTAAATGGCAAATTATCGTAAAATAAGTGACTATCTGCAGGTATCACACTCTAACTGTTGTAAGTGCTGATATTTACTGTCTAATATAGGCTGTCTAAAATAGGCTGTCTAAATAGATGAATACAGGGGTGGTACATTATTTACTACAGCAGAAATAGGTTTTGGTCTTCGAGGAAGTGGGCTGAAATCATCTTTAAAGTTTTTTTTAAACTCTATTGTGCCGTTAGGATTATACTTTAACACCCTCAGATTTACTTTATATTTTTTAATGTCAGTTTGACATCAAAGTACTGAAAAAATGTACATGTATATATATTATAAAAATAATATTTGGAATCAAATAAATAAGCTTCTTTGAGAAGACTGTTTCTAATATGATAATATATCCCTTCATCAAAAATAGATTAATTCGGTTTATAAGCGAGGAAATACGTATTATTCAAAAGATCTCAACAAAAAAAATATACAAGTATATTAGACGTAACTGTAAAGAATAGGCTGTCTTTAAATTCAGCTTTTGCAGTACTCACAAGGTGCACAAGCTTTCCACACTATATTATCTTTATTGATTGACAATTTTAAGGTTACTAGCGATTGTTTATACCGCTCATTATATGCAAGGTTTTCCACTTCACGCACGCATCGTTAGGAGGTTCCTCTCTCTGGAGCCCTAACCATCGACAGCTTGGTCCCTGCACCTGATGTCGGTGGGACACTGTTTTTTATATTTTTAAATGTTTTTTTTGTATTTTTTATAAATCATATTTAAAAATATATAAAATAAGTTTAAAAATAAATAAAGAGGAATAATAATAAAACTCTTTATTGTACACCAAACACAAAACAATATAAAATAATAACATGAGATATTTACACAAAATGGTTATACAAGTGGCGGCCTTATCGCCTTGTGGCAATTTCTTCCAGGCAACCATTGGATGGAAAGAAATTTAAAAAGTGTCAATTTAGGGGAGCGCGCGGTGTATAAAGATGGGAATAAATTAAAAATTAAACTGTCTAATACTTTTAATAATACATAGTTGATCAAATTACACACAATTCATAAAATATAGTAATACTGTACTAATACATATATAAATAAATAGTACTTATATAAATACATAACAATATGATATAAAAAATGGTAATAGATATAATATTTCAAAAATACATATAGATGTGTAGCATAAATAAGTGAAACAACACATAAATAAATAAAGCAATAAACTGAAGGGATATCATTTAATTTTAGACAGGTAGTGTTCATGTACCATTTTCTTGAAAACTGGCAGTGATTTTGCACCTCTCACATTAGCCGGCTCACATTAATACTTAAGTTACTTTAAGTTTCATTTCGACAAAATTACAATAAAACAGAAAACCTTTAATTTTAATTAATTTACTATTTCTATCATTACATGATGAGCCAAAAATTCAATAATTATTAATATTATGATAGGTCAATCGATATGTTCATCCTATCCTCTATTGTTTTGATGACTTGAAAACATAAAGTTCTGAAGTTTAGTGGAACAGTCGATGGCCCTCATATTAACATATTTCTTGGTTATGTTCTGTTGAGATCCGAAACAGAAAAAATGCGCATTTATTTACCTATAACAGCAAATTGGTGTGAAGTAAAATAACATACATGGAGTATACAAAATCGACTGTGAGTGTGGCCTCTCTTACATTGGACAAACCAAAAGAAGCATAGGAACCCGCATGAAGGAACATATAGCTGACATTAAACACCAACGTTCAACTAAGTCTGCTGTCTGTGAACACACACAATTGGGTACCAAGCATTACCTCAGATTCGATAAACCACAAATACTTGCAAAGGAGAATCGTTTCTTACCCAGGATGCTTCGTGAGGCTATTGAAATTAAAAAACATCCTAATTTCAATAGAGAGGATGGTTGGAACCTACCACCAGCTTGGGACCCAGTTATTGAGTTAACTAAGACACCCTTCAAACAAAACACAGCTAGACTTAAAGACACAGTGAGTTCAGCCTGCGTTAATAGAAACTCTCAACATTAGAAAAAGTGAAGAAATGGAGGGTACTGCGGAACAACTTCTTCCAGATGTCAAGACGCCTACCAGCTCAGTCTACCCGCGACCATGAATGCTGAAATAGCATTTGAAACGTCGGGAAATCAAAGTAAGTGAAATTTAAGTGAAATATCGCGATAAAATCCGAAAATTGAAGTGTTAGTCATGTATAACATTCGCGTAAACCTTAGAAAATATAACATACATGTAGTCAACTACACACTTTTACACCAAATGTGTATTAAATAAGGTTATTAAGTCGCCCGAATTCACAATTCAATAGATCGTCAGTTCTCACTAAGCTTCAAAGGCCCAGGACACGTTTATATATAAGTGGCATTTATAATTTAGTCCGACAACAAAGTTATTATAAACAAACTTTTATTATTTGCCGTAGATCAGCGCTTTATACACACTACCATACGTACGTTAGACACATACAGTTTATATTTATTGTACGTTATTGAAACTGAGAAAACATGTTGACTCGTTGTTGTTAGAATAAACTTTCTGTTTCACGTATTGATGTCCTCTAAATAATAGTATTTTACCGCGTTTGCGATAAATAAATTTAATTTCCGTACTCATTATGCCGTTCAAATACAAAATCTGTTGCAGCAATGACATTTGAAAGATAAATGACATCACATTTTATCGTGTTGACGTAAAAGTGGCAAATGAGATAATATTTTATAGAATAAATAGGTCTAATACTATTCTACAATTGGCTTAACGTACATATTATTTTTCATTTTAATATCATCGATTAAAAGAATCGATATTTATTGACGCAGTGGGTACACGGGTAAATAGGAATTACCCATACACCCACCGGTGGGTGAAGCCAGTGGGTGCACGGGTCGCGAGTCACATGTTCAATCTTAATAGCATGCAATCGTTTAGGCTGGCAGCTTGTGTAGAGAATGTTATTTCTCTGGAAAACTACAAACTCCTTCAAAACGGCTTGATCGGTTTTACATAAGCTAGAATATTCATAATCCTGTACCATAATATTTTTTAATCAGCATGATGCAATCGATATGATCTTGTTTTTATGAAAGAAAGAAAGTATCATATTTATTTTGACAAAAAAGCAAATAAAATTTAATTAAAGTAGAGTCAGAGGGGGAGGACAGACGGTGTCAAATTAAAAATACTTAAATAAAACTAATGTACAAACATAAATCAATTAAAAACAAAAAATTTAAATGTTAGAACTAAAATTTAAGTATATCAACCATAGAAATCTTAATAACTAGTCAATAGAAATGCTATCGACATCTTTTAACACTGGGACGCATGTCGCCGTTTTTCAAATACCACTTTTTGTATTCCTGCAAACAAAATTATTCTTTTTGGCGATGACATAAAGACGACAATTCCTCAACTCGCACTTATGTTCGATTAGACTCATGCGCTTGTATTCCTGCAAACAAAATTATTCTTTTTGCGATGACATTAAGACGACAATTCCTCAACTCGCACTTGTGTTTGACTTGACAGATGCGCGGCGACAAGGTCACGCGTCTTTGACATTTCTATTGCCTTATTATTAAGATTTCTATGATATCAACTATTGTATTTTAGGGAATACAGTGGGGCTTGAAATTCAAAGTCCGTGATGCTGGTACAAGTGATTTATTTGACGATTTTAACAGAATATCGGCAGGCGACGTGCGTAATGGCGAGCTCAACGAAATGAAAAAAAAGGGTGACACGGTAGTGTTGCGCGTCGACCGGCGATGTCTTAGTGATGTGAACTTGTTTCTTAGTCGATTTTATAGTGAGGCGAGTATTCGCCGGACCATATTCCCAGCCGTTGAAAGCCTTTTTCAACAGGAAGAATCTTCATTGGTAGGCAACGGATAGATGCGAGCAAATGGGCGTCGCACACAACCTCGAGAAGTTTTGATTTCCGCTACCCTTGCAATTCCGTCGGTGAACAGACGCAGAACTCGTCCCTGGCGCCAATTTAAAGGAGGCGCGTTGTCTTCGGCCAGAAGCACCATGTCGCCTATGCGAAGCTGCACGTTGCCCTTTCGCCATTTAGTGCGCTGTTGAAGCTCCGCCAGATATTTTTTTTGCCATCTTTGCCAGAAATGATGCCTTATCTTCTGTAATCTTGCGTATCGATTTCGTGGTATGGTCTCGTCTCCACTTTCCCATACTGGCGAGGGTAGAGCCGTTAGAGGCCGCCCAATGATGAAGTGCCCTGGGGAGAGGAGGTCATAACACTTTACTCACAGGCGTGCTCTCGCCGGCGACCGATGACCCCGAACCAGCTGATCGCTGCCGGATCGTAGGCACGGAAACGCTTCGTAGATTCTCACTGAAATATTCGGCAGTTGTGACTAAGTATTTATACTGAATATTATTTTATTACTCAAGTGAGCGGCTCGCGTTAGCTTGACTATGCCCATGTCACTACTAATAGTTAACCTTGAATTTTATTTTATTTGTATGTAGGTAGTTTGAGCTAAGGTAATTTCTAGAAAACTTGAACCAATTATTTGTATAAAATTATGCGTAAATCGCTTACGTTACGAAGAATGCACTTCATTATGGCACTATGAATGGATTTAAGTACAAACACTGAAATTTTATTGCAAAATGCAGCCGTGGGGCAGGCGCGTGGCGCGTACCTGTCACGGTTGATTTTAAGAACAAACTAATTATGCATAAAATATGATCGCAATCTCTGTTTGCACAAGCGGAATCGACTTTCAGTTAAGCCTTAGCTAGGAAAAAGTTAAGGAATGCATTGGATGCAAATTATTTAAAATGGAATGGAAATGGAATTAACATGGAGGGATTAAAATTAAATGAAAAAAAATAAAAACTACTTATTTCTATTTAAAATGATAACATACTTTATAAGTTGTCACTTCACATAGACCATAAAATTAAATAAAGTTAAGACCGTATGGCTGAATAACAAATCAAAAAATAAATTATCATAGGTAACAACATTTTGTAGCAATAATTTAATTAATTATTACGACAATCGTCCCATTAAGTAATTTATTTTATTTTATTTCTTTAATAATGGCTAGACACACACTAATGTCGTTTGACACTTAAGTATGCATTTTTTATATCATGTTCATATAAACAATTGATAAAACCTATCTTACTTAACACGTTTTCAATAACCTAACTAACCCAGTAACTATTTGCATTCTTTCATCTCTAGTTTTGCGGGAAGCGCAAGAATTGTCGGAATACCTCGACTTCATTTAATGCATCTGTCACTGCCCGTATCGATCTTGATACTGCTGGTTCAGCCCATGCATGAAACTCATGCCAATGGGTTTTTGGTATCAGCCAGAGGCATAATAAGATAATGCTGTTAGTATCTGAAATATGAATACAATTTTAGTAAGCTAATTACGTTGGTAGGTATTAAACTTTTAAATTAAAAATTGAAACGTCCTATTATATGTTCTATAGCAAACGTGTTGTAGTGGCCAATCACTTCAGGGCTGAGAGGTGGATTAAATTCAATAGCAGCCAAGATCACATTTAAATGTATATTAATATCATGAAGTTCAAATATGATTAAATGATTCAGATGATATTTAAATGAGAGTGTGCCTATTCTGCAACAAATACAAATTGGTGTGAAATAATTTTTAATGCCTGTTTCTACGGACTTTTGTAATTTTGCAATATCTTTCTGTATTATTTCGTCGATATTCAATGGTGTATTTACATTCAAACGTTTCATTATTTTTCTGACTACTCTTAGTTCAATTTAAGATTGAGCAAATTCTTTTTCTAGAAGCAGAAAAGTATAAAATACTAATTTCTTAAATATTTTTGTAATATTACATGCCCAATTTATATTATTGCACGTAGTTTTGTCATTGGTTTCAGAGTCGGGACCAAAAATATTAGTTAAAAGTATGTATCTTTTGTCGTAATTGTTTTGGCTGAACTTCTTTGCAGTAGAAGATTAAGCAAGAACATTGGAGATCATCATCTTGCCTTTTTTTTACAAGAGTTGATCTCCTGTCTGAATGTAATTCTATCTTTATAATCTGTGGCAAACGCTTGTGAAATTGCGTCAAATACACTAGGATTAGTCAGGATTATTCTTTTATTTCTGGACATGGCTATGTTGGCATTTTGTAATTGATATATATAGCCTGAAGTATAATATATTTTAAGGGTAAACGTGCCAGGCCGGCACATCGCGCAACATGCCTCCTTTGAACTCTTGATCTGGTCCTCTGCCTTTTGCACAGCCAGGTGCGATGTTTTGGGCATTTAATTGATAATTTAAAAGCCTCTCTTTAGCTCTCTTTTATTTTTTTAAATGAGTGACGGTTTTTGCACTTTAACTAATGTTGCAGCAATGTTAGGCAAATGAAGCCCTTCCTGGACGATTAGGTTTAATTTATGTGCATAGCAACCAAAATGGACCCAACCAAGTATTTGTGCTGCAGCGGTCATATTGGTTGCATTATCCGTCACGAAGAAATTTACTTGATATGTGCCAGTCATCAGTTTTTTTTTTTATTCTTCTGCTATTTTGGCACTAGTGTGAGCGCCCGCTAGGTTACAGCATTTTATCAAAATAGATTTACATTCTAATGTCCCGGTATGTATAAAATGCCCGGTTATTGCTATATATGGTACTAGATTTCGAGAGGTCCAGCAATCCGCAGTAAGGCAAATACCTAGATGTGCAAAAATCATTCACCATTTGTTTTGTCGACTGTAGTACGGTTTCGTATTCAGCTGGCAATAATCTATTTGATAAAGTTTTCCTATTTGGTAATTCGTTACTAGGGTTCAGGGCATGCGTGAATTGTTTAAAACCTTCGTTTTCGACTATACTACAAGGTTGTAGGTCGGTAGTGACTAGTTTGAGTAGGCATTTGTCAATCTTGGTTTTCTCCTAACTTCCTCGGTATGTACGACATCATGTGTTGTTGCTTTTTAGGAGGAATGCACGATACATTAGCATTAGTAGCCGTACAGATAGAATTTGACTTGCCTGCCACAGGTTCTGTGACAGAAATAGTCGGAAGAATTGAGGAACTTAAAGCCGTAGGTTCATTAATTGCGTTGCCACCACCACCCAAATTCACCACTTCACTATATTAAGCTTTCTTCAAGTCCTTGATGTCGCCGAGTTCTACACCTCGAAGTTCCATTTGCTTGGCTGGTAGGCTGTCGGCACGGCGTCACTCAGGCATCTGTACAGGCGGCAGGCTGTAGAACACTGAAGTTGCGTTGGTTGGTGTGGTGATATAGCTGTCATCAATCTCCTTCCTAGTGTAGACCAACCAATGGTTATCAGACACTGACTGCACTTTCATATATTATCTTCTATTTCCACCTGGTACTGCTGGCATTCAGTGAAATTGTGTCTCAGCAGCATCAACTGCTCGATGAAAGTCTCTATTCGGTACTGCACAATGTCCTCCTCTGTACTTAGGTACAACAAGTCGTCGATTTCCTTGCAGCTGTTTACTAGGGACCTTTTCACTATTACATAAGGGTATTTTGGAATAATGGCAAGGGTCTTCTTATGATTGGTAGGCTTATTAGCCAGAAAAGCAGCTGTTGTCGGCGCCGCAGCTTTATTAGCATATGATTCCACTGGCGGCAATGGCAGCGGTGGCTGAGGCCTTCGACTTGCTGCCGCGAGCGGCGGTAGGCGTAGGCGACCCTCCATATCTCAATACTTCATCTTTTTGGATGCTTATTACTTTGACTGGGAAATCTGAGCCGGTCCATATAGCTAGGAAGCAAATATTCTTATTTGCTATATGAAGCTGTCTTTGCACTTGATAAAACCAGTCATGGTTACGATTTATTTCTGCGCCAGATGAGTCACTGATTGTAAATCCTTTAATTTCTTTTGTGCGCACGGCGGTATCAAAGTCTACTTCAAAACCTGAAATTGGACATTTAATTTCAACTAAGCCTTCAGTACATAAACCATCAGGAGTAAGTAAGTTACAATGTCCTGGGTCAATAAACAAGCCTCATTTTTCTATTACAATATTGTCTTGGCTATGTTGGGTTAATAGCCCAGGGTAGATCCCTTAAAAAATGATAAAAAGTCAAAAAAATAATAGTAGGATGAAACCCATTAGAAAAGGAGGAGAATATTATAAAAAATTAAGGATTCGTCAGCCTCAGCAGACCAAACGAACGGATTAGACTTTTTGTTAGTCGAAGTAAGTTTATTTAAAGGACCAGCAATAGTACTAAAATTAGGTACAAATTTACGATACCAGGAAGCAATACCTAGAAATCTTTTTACTTCCTTTTTATTGGTAGGAATAGGGTAATTTAAAATTGTATTTATTTTATCTGGATCGACGTAAAGACCATTAGAATCAACGACGTAACCCAAGTATTTAAGTTTATTACGAAAAAATACAGATTTCTCAAAATTTATAGTTAGGTTAGCCATTTTCAGTTTTTTAAGCACTTTTAAGAGTAAAGAAATGTGAATATCATAGCTAGAATTTACTATTATTATGTCATCGATATAACAGAAGACTGAATTCTCAAATTCTGGACCATAGAACAATGTGTCAACCAGCCTCTGTTGAGTAGCAGGAGCATTGGTTAACCCGAAAGGCATTGTCACGAATCTGAAGGTTCCGCGATGAGGAATATAAAAAGCAGTCTTCAAAGTTCTTACAAAGTAAACGCAATTCATAAATATCATTAACAGACGAAGAGTTACACAGCAATACGTTAGCATAACAAGGTCGAATATTATGCAGTAAAATTTCTAATTTATTTTGTTCAGATATTTTTTTATTTAATCTAGAAAATAATTCGTTCATTTTAGCAAAGTAAATAGTAATATTTTCAGAATCACCCTGAGTCCTATTACGTATTTCAGCAATTAAGCGGTAATCATGATCAGCATGAGAAAATTCATCTTTTAGTAAAAAGACCAAGTCCGCCCAAGCATTCACTGAACCCAAGACACTACGATACCAAGTCAATGCATCGCCTGTGAATAATTCCGTAGCGTAAGTTAATAATTTATTAGACGAAATATTACGAACAGTACTAAACTCATTCACTCTCTGAATAAAAGCATGGACACAAGACTTGCCGTTAAATTTAAGTTTTTGTAAGTCTCCAATGTGGGTACGATCACACTGCATCGATACTTTAGGTACAACACACGAAGTTGTTTGAACACTTGCTACAGGCTCACAGTTATCAGAAATCTTAGAAGGATTTTTAATATTATTTAAATTATTTAGCAAAGATGTCAAAGTTTTTGGGGATGAAAATTGTGTCTATTAAATTTCGAAACAAATCACCACCATGCGGATGGCTCTTGATAATTTTTAGTTTGTAAGCGGCGTGCTTATATGAAGTAGGTACTTATGCCGAAACGGGAAAGATGGTCTTATTCGAATGAACAAATGAATCCACATACCATTCTATCGCCTTCCCGGGAGTCCTGGTCCAGATCTAGGATGTAGCACTTCACAAGCACAGTTTTGCGAATTAAAATTAGTTCATGCAGCGATCGATATTCGTATCAGCGGTGCGCGGGCGGGGATGCAACAGCGGAATGCGCGTGCGGTTCGGAAGACGTTTGAGGTGTCACTAGTGCGTGTCCTGGCTCCTAATTACCAAATAAGGGCGCGAATAGTCCACGCGTAACCACCAATAGCAGCGAAGTATGGCGGTGTTATGAAGAACGATAAAATAGCATGTTTAAGAAACAAATGTGCATTCAAAAAAAGAACCATCCCCCCGGACTACAGGAGTTTGAAGAAGTCCTGTACCAAAAAATAAGGGAAGATTATAGCGGGGTGAAAAATAAAGCGAATGCGGGAAATATAGAAAATAAAATGAAAAATGATAATAAAACAAATAAAATTAATACTTATATATAATGCGGATGAGCCTTTACAAGGCTTTAACAAAAGAATTTGCGGAAAGTCATTGGGAAGGCAAAACACATAGTTTTGCAACTGGCCTAACATATGTGCCGTTCTTAGTACGTACAGATACAACACGCACTATGCCGTCTGAACCAGGTTTAACGTCTTCAATGACTCCTAGTGGCCATTGTAATGGCCGCGAATTTTCTGATTTTATAAGAACTACTGTTCCTTTAGTCACCGGATTAGATTTAGTGTTCCATTTAGACCGAGTTTGAAGCGTGTTTAAATATTCGCATTTCCATCTATTCCAATATCTCTGAACTATTGAGTCAACTAAGCGTTTGTTGCGTACTAAATCTATTTGTTCAAAATCCGGTTTTGAATGTAATGAATCAAGCGGTCCGTAAGTTAAAAAATGCGCGGGTGTTAATGCTTCTGCTTCCGGGTATGCAGATAAAACAGTTAGAGGGCGAGAATTCATTATGGCCTCTATTTGCGTGAGGACAGTAAGTAATTCTTCGTATGTGAGGAGAACGTCTCCTATAGTGCGACGAAGATGAGTCTTAAGGACGCGGATCTGACTCTCCCAGGAGCCTCCAAAGTGGCTAGCCGTCGGCGGATTCAGGTGCCACTCAATGCCTTGATACAGAGATTCCTGTTCAAAGGAGTCACGAAAGGCTTTGGATCGCAGAAACAAACGTATCTCATCGAGTTGAGCTTTAGCTCCAATAAAATTCGTGCCGTTATCCGAATACAACGACTGAATTATTCCTCGACGGGATATAAACCTACGAAATGCGCGAATGTAAGATGCGGTGTCAAGGCCTAGAACAAGCTCAAGGTGACAGGCTCTAGTGACCAAACAGGTGAAAAGAACTATATAAGCCTTTTCCTTGCGGGCGCCGCGGTAGCGACTAATCAATATTTCTAAAGGTCCAGCCAGATCGACTCCCGAGTGGAGAAACGGTTTGGCTTCATTCACACGCGGCGGAGGAAGAGCAGCCATAAATGGCGTTTCTGTCCGAGGATTAACCTTGAAACAATTGTTGCAAAGACGGAAGCGGTGTTTGACCACGCTGCGTCCAGAAACTATCCAGAATTTCTGTCGCAATAGCGAAAGTAACAACTGCGGACCAGCATGTAAGTATTTTTTATGATGATAATCAATTATAAGATTGACAATGTGATGTTTCTTAGGAAGCAAAATGGGATGTCTACTATCAAAAGCGAGCGAAGATTTTTCAAGGCGGCCACCCACGCGAAGAATGTCTTTATGTAAGAAAGGAGAAAGCGGAAGAAGTGATTTAGAGACTTGGCGGTTTTTCAAAAGTGCGTGAATATCCTCATGGAAGTACTGACTTTGCAGTGCTTTTATAATAGCGGTCTCGGCAAATTCGAGTTGTGAAAGAGGCATCCTTTCGGAACGCGGGAGTTTTCCTGACAAGCGATAAATGTAAACAACAATGCGTAGAAACTTAGACCATGAAGAAGTACGCTTGGCTAGCGTGCAGAGAAAAGGTTCTGGCTTTTCTGTCGTGACAAATATGTTTGACTGTTTTTTGAGCTCCAGAATCTTCTCGTCCTGCGCGGGATCGAATATGAAGCGATTGATAGGCCAAGTATGTACTGGATCTCGAGCCCAAGTAGGCCCGTGAAGCCATAGCGGGTGGTCTAGTAATTGAGCGGGAGTAAGTCCACGACTAATACAGTCACTGGAGTTCTGCGCACTTTCACAGTGATAAAACTGTTTAGGACTAATATTATCCTGTATTTGAGCGATGCGGTTTGCGACAAAAGTGTCAAAACGATGCGGCATCGAGTGTACCCAGTATAGGGCGACAGTCGAGTCGCTGAAAGCGAAAATGTCATGAATACGACAGCGGGGAGAGATTGTGTCGATAACGAAACGCAACAATCTCGACAATAAAACAAGAGCGGTTAGCTCTAAGCGAGCCAAACTAACATTGCGAAGGGGGGCAACTTTACTTTTGGCGACGATCAAATTAACCTCGTTTGAGCCAGAAGCAGATTGAACACAGAGATACACGGAAGCGCCCATCGCTTTTTCGGATGCATCTGCGAAACCAAAGGCCAAGCCCAAAAAACGCGGGAGTTTAAATTTTTGAAGAGCGGGTAGCTCAGAAAGGAAGCGATTCCAAGCTAAACAAATGTCGCGGGGCGGTGTGTCGTCCCAGTCAATCTTTGGGGTAGCGGCCCAAAGAGCTTTAATTAAAAGTTTTGCGTGTAGAATAACTGGGGCGCAATAGCCATTAATGTCCCAAAACCGGGCAATAGTGGAAAGCATGAGTCGCTTAGTACATTTCGATTGCGGGTTAAATTTTACGGCGATTGAAAACTCATCCTCAGTTGGGGACCAAATTAAACCAAGCAGCTTTAAATTGTCGCCCTTATCAAATTCAATAGCTGAAGACAAGCGATTGTCAGCCGGAATAGCTTTAAGTACCTCCGACGAATTGCTGACAAACTTAACAAGATCGAAACCTCCACGTTTAAATAATTCGATCAAATCGAGTGCGAGTTTTATACCTACTTGTTCCGAGCCTACGGATACTCCTAAATCGTCCATATATAAATTTTGTGAGGCTATCTCCGAAGCCAGCGGAAAGTCAGGTTCATCGCGCGCCAGTTGTCTCACGGTTCGCATTGCTAAGTAGGGTGAGCAGCGTAGACCGAAACAAACGCGATTAAACTGATAAAGTTGTGGGGATTCGTCCTCATCGAATTTATAAAATATATTTAAGAAGCGGCTGTCATCATTGCGGATGCCGATAGCTAAAAACATTTGCTTAATATCGGCTGTAAGCGCTACAGGAAACAATCTAAACTTTAAAATAATTGCGGTTAAATCAGCTTGTAAATTAATACCAGAATGTAAACAATCATTTAACGATACGTCAGTGTCTATGCACTTCTGCGAAGCATTCAATACGACCCGAACCGGTTTGCCGGGGCGCTTGATTGCGCGGTGCGGGATTACGTAAAAATTGTCAGTAGGTAAATAAACAGATGCGCGTGAAATAATATTGCGGTGGAGATAATCTAACATTACATTATCATATTCAATTTTTAATGCGGGGTTCGTCTGAAACCGGCGTTCAAGACTAGTATAGCGGCGCAGAGCAATTGTTTTCGAGTCACCTAATAATGTGCTCGACTTTGAAAAAGGTAATGCTGTAACGTAATGTCCATTATTGTCGCGACGCGTATTTGACACATAAAAGTCTTCACATTCTTGTTCGGCCTTAGATATGTGAACTTTATTCGGTACTGACTCGAGTTGCATAAACTTAGTCATTAATGACTCGATCGATTCGTCACTGGAAGCGAAAAATGAATGACAGCTGTCGCGCGACGAGTCATTGACCTGCGTTAGCTCGGCAATAGATCCGAAAACTACGTATCCAAAAATGGTTTCCAAAGCGTCAGGTCTACCGGGCGGGCCTAGGATGCGTCCAGGTCTTAAGATTTGTGCGAAAACTGCGGCTCCGAGTATCATATCAATGTCACCCGGAATATAAAACTGCGGGTCAGCCAACTCTAAATTATGTAAGTAAGATACAGGGGATATATCAAATTCACTACTCGGCAAACTGTCTGAAATCTTTTTAATTACGAGCGGTTGAACAAATAAGCTGCATGTCTTATCACGCTTTGAATATAGTGTTACATTTGCTACACCTGATATAGGCTGAGAGCTGTTGCCGATTCCATTCACCGACTTATCTTCACAATCATTATAAAAGCGGATATTTAACATTTTACAAGCGCGGCGAGTAATGAAGTGATTTTGACTTCCATTATCAATTAAAATTCTTATTTGAGACATTGAACCGTCATTACGTATGACGTCAGCGAGAGCGGTACCTAATAAAACTCTTTGAGTTTTTTGCGGATTTCTATTATTTGAACTCATACTACAAAATGGAGCTTGATTACTAATTGGTTTATTAGAAGTAGAATTTAATGAGTCTTTATTAGTTTGAGCCGTGGCTCTTGTACTATTTGATGAGTTATCATGCGATGCGGTTGCGTTCGACGGGGCTAATGATTCATTTTTAGACTCCGTGAAATGTAAAAGGGTATGGTGAAAACCAGAACAATTCTTACAGGTCGATTTAGACTGACAGGAACTTGAAAAATGTTTTGTTGATAAACAGCAAATACAAGCGCGTATCTTTTTGATGTAATCGTAACGATCAAGCGGGGTAAGATTAATAAATTTTGGACAGGTATAAAGTCTATTGTGATCGGACTTATTGCAAAGTGTGCAGTTACCGTTATCAGCGGCTTTGTTTACTACAAATGCGCGCGCTTGGGTTTTATTGTTCTTGGCGGCCGAGGTACTTGTATTAGTATCTCCGGTACGAACTAACACCTTTATGCGTTCTCTAACAAAAGAAACTAAGCTATCTAGTGTAGGTATATCACTATTTCTGTTTTCCATTTCGAAAAGTCGCGCGGTTTCTTTATCTAAGCGTTTTAATAAAGCATGTGACATAACAAAGTCGCAAAGGTTAGGTAATTTTAAATTACTTAATGCGAGATATGAATTAGAGAACTGATCGATTAATGCCTCCAGGCTAGACGCCGTAGGTGCAATAACCGGCTTCAATGAAAACATCTGTTCAATGTATGTGTCTGCCAAACTTCTTTTATTTTCATATCTATCTATCAAAGCCTTATAGATAGTATTATAATTATCTGCGGAAGCAATAAAACCAGCATAATATACTGAACAAGATTTGCCTTTAAGTTTACTGGCTAAATAAAACATTCTTTCAGTATTATTAAGTGAAGTATTTAAATGTACTGCATTATGGAATGTCGCGTAAAAGAGTGGCCATTCAGACTGGCTCCCATGAAAGTCGGGGATCTCCACTCTGGCGAGGCGGACGGTTTGTGTTGGTTTAACGCTGTCTACCTTCGGTGCAATATTGTGCGCGGGTTCTAACTGATTTTGTTTGCGTTTGACACGACAGTACAAATCTTCAAATGCTAGCCATTTATTAAAACTGGGTGTGTAATCCTTATCAATTTTAAGCGAAAGTGTATTCATTTCCTGAATACATTGTTGGAAATTATTTCTTACTTGGTCGAGCGTTTCGACCGAGCAAAGAAAATCCTCTATTGATTCAGGATCCACTAAATTGCATGATTGATCGTATATTTGTTGTATACGTTCAAAATAAAGCTGACGTTGGCTTTCTAATATTTTTAACTTTTGTTCGTTAGAAGACGACATAATTATAAAAATGAAATGAACGTTTTATGAATTGATAAAATGAAAATGCGGGTAACTCCGTTCAGAGATAACGGGTCGAATGGAATGCGATGCGGAAATATAATTATAATGTAATGCGAAATAACACAAAATATAATGTGTTATTTTAATTGAACACTAATAATAAAATGCGGTAACACTAATAATTATGTGCTAAATACGAATTTCGTTGGTTCAAGCGGCAATGGCGTCGTATCACACGAAGAAAAAACGGCGACAATGTTAAGCGAAAAAATGCAGATTTTGATGCGGGAAAACTAATAAAATTATCAAAATCCTGCTCGAAGGACCATTTAATGGGGATGAAAATTGTGTCTATTAAATTTCGAAACAAATCACCACCATGCGGATGGCTCTTGATAATTTTTAGTTTGTAAGCGGCGTGCTTATATGAAGTAGGTACTTATGCCGAAACGGGAAAGATGGTCTTATTCGAATGAACAAATGAATCCACATACCATTCTATCGCCTTCCCGGGAGTCCTGGTCCAGATCTAGGATGTAGCACTTCACAAGCACAGTTTTGCGAATTAAAATTAGTTCATGCAGCGATCGATATTCGTATCAGCGGTGCGCGGGCGGGGATGCAACAGCGGAATGCGCGTGCGGTTCGGAAGACGTTTGAGGTGTCACTAGTGCGTGTCCTGGCTCCTAATTACCAAATAAGGGCGCGAATAGTCCACGCGTAACCACCAATAGCAGCGAAGTATGGCGGTGTTATGAAGAACGATAAAATAGCATGTTTAAGAAACAAATGTGCATTCAAAAAAAGAACCAGTTTTAGTTAATCGTTTTACTTCTGTATCATGCTTGGAACCTGAAGTATCAATTCTCCCTATGCGATGAAACAAATGATTACCTAAAGACCTAGTACGTTCAAAAAGATTTGAATCATATTTATCTTCTAACGTTTTTACTCGAGAGGCAAACTCAGATAACGAAATACCTACACCGGAAATATCGACGTCAGGTTCGATACCCGATTCACAAATATCAGAAGAAGGTATTAAAGGTACCAGTTTATTTAACTGTTTACGAAGTTCGAGAACGGTTGTTGCTGGCTCTCCACCGCGAATAAGCACTTCATAAGTTAGTTCATTCTTGTTAAGCAAGAAAAATTTAATAGGGTAAGCTTCCATGTTCAGTAGCGGCAACTAAAGTAACTACCTATTTACGATGATTACAGAAAATACAGTACTACAATTGGTGTTCCTTACAAAAATGCAATAAAAAAACTATCTACGCTTAGGTGATAATTGAAGCAAAGCAAGGGGAACTACTAGTTTGATAGCATAAAAAAAATTCAAATATGCAAGAAAATAAATCAATTAGTGCGAACTGCTACGTATTACAACGGTAAAATTTAATTTAAAATTATATTTTTTCAAATATTGTAGGTAGGTACAATAATTTTTTAATTTTCACATAAATCACACAGAAATATTACACAAAAATAAATGAGCACAATCTAAAACAATTTAGAAAAACAAGTACGTACCAGTTCGCTGACCGCTGCAATGCACCTTCACGCTCACAATCAAAATGTCGGCGGCAGAACCTGCTGTCTTTTAGTAAAAACTCGATGCCAAATCCACAAGAACCATGTTAAAAGGCGCCACTGCGGCACTCACCGTTGTTTAGGTGGCTCGCAGGTAGGTAGGTAGGTCGGGTTCATAAATAATACAGTAAATAGTACTTAATATTATTTATTGCCTTTGTCTTGTGGAATTGGTCACCGAGCTTTATGAGTCTAGAATGGTACACTGGCCTTAGGACCCGTCTAATCTTGAAGTGTGCAAAGTCGCCACGCGGTTGCTTCTCTTCCGCAGAGGTCACGGAGGGTCACGCGTAGGTGTCGACTTCAATCGAACCACGTAGGTGCCTCGTGGAGCCGGAGTAGGTCGTGAAGGTTTCAAGCCCGTTGCAGCACAGAGCAAGGTGTAGTCTTCGAGCAGAAGAATAAGCAGAAAGGTAATCCTGGAAGGCCAGACAAGGCAGTGTAAGCAAAAGCGAGCTAACTTTGCAGGCGGCATGACGGATGTCAATGTACCGTTATCAAGAAATGAAGACAGTTTACAACGCTAAGACTTTAACAGTTATTAAAGGAACACCTTACAAAATTAACTTAGGTTGTAAAACGATAGAAGCTTATAGAAATTATAGAAACTTACCCCAGCGGGATTTTAAGATAATTTAGTTGAGCACAGCCGTCGCGCTAGACGCCTTGAGTGTGACTGCCGGTGCGCAGATCGCAAATGAAAGCATTACCGTTAGGAGGCGTGGCCAATTGTTTAGAGATGCTTAGGCGAATGGTTTACTCAGCAACAACACATATCGACGGTTCCGTACTAATATTTATATTTCTTAAGACTAAGAATACCGCGTAATTATTAATCTAATGACTAATCTAAACAAAGAAAATTCACAACGTGACACAAAAACTTGGTTTTTTGAATTTTTCACATAAATTTTGAGGTTATATGAAAAAAAAGTAAATACAAAAGTTTTAGATCTTTTTTACAAACAACTTTGCCATTAGACTTTTTTCCATAGGACTTTTAGTTTTGCCGGAAATCGAGAAAATACGTTTTTAACCCTTAAAACCCCCCCCTCCACCTCTTCCCGACCTCAGATCGCCCGTAAATTATTTTTCCTTAAATTTTTATAATATTCTCCTCCTTTTCTAATGGGTTTCATCCTACTATTATTTTTTTTGGTCTTAAAAATTAACGGCACTGGGCTATAAAGTAACAGATTCATTTTCCCGTCCGTGTTTGATAGAAGAAAAAAAAACTAAATAATAATAAATAAATAATACTTTTTTTTAAATTGTCGAGGTTATAACTATATAAAATAGTTTTTACAAGGGAAGCAGAATTTTGGTTAGATCTTCTTTTACAAAATTTAGCAAAAGTTGATGCGGTTATGATATGCCGTCGTAACTCTAACCATAAACTACTTTCAGACTGTAAAATAGTCGCACGCTCTATGTCATGCCTATGGGTGGGGCTCACAAACTTTGTACCATAACACACTGGAGAGAATATCACACAATGTGACATGCAACACACTGGAAAATATTGTAACACACTAGAACTTTGTAAAGGCAGGTCTACATTGTCCAAAAATATTATTATTAGATTAATACATTAAATGAATTGGTACGTACCGTAAATTGGGGTGAAACGGGACAAATCTGAACTTCACATAAGAAAGTTAAGGAGTTTTTTTAAAGAAAATCCGCTGTAAGGCGCTTGTTCGGCAATTGAGTCGTGATGATATCTTTGTGATCAAATATAAATTTTGCAATTAACATTTCAGTTTAAGCATAAAAAAGCTAAAATATAGCGTTTCCCTATTCACCCGGAAATTGGGGCCAATCGGGACGCAAATACGTTAAATAGGGAAATTCTTTAGGGCTGCCACTTGTGTAATAAACAGGGCTCGGAATTAGGTAGAGTTTTTCATGTACTTACACTGATTTCATACAGCGAAAGAATAAAGTGGATGGTGATTTATTATACAAATATATTACAAAGGATTGGAAGAGAGGATAGAACTTACTTGAATATTTTCTTCGCTGGATCTTAAAGTACTTTTCACCATAATTTTCACATGTGCACACAACGATGCGTTCGCGGCGTGATCGATAGCTAGACTGTCAGTTTGACAGATCGAACCGATGACGTTTCGTTCCTTAGGAAATTTTGGATGGAAGGATATGTGATATGTCAGACGGGACGAATGAAGTGATATTTATAATATATAATCTGTGCAGTGTGAATATTGAAAGATAGATGGCGTTATAAGAAATGAAACGAATTTATAATATAGATGGCGCCACTATTGTTCCCGGGGCTGAAGGGTTACCTTCTGAATAAATGTGCATTGAAAGAAAAGCATAATGAATTTTTAATTTGAGGGAGTCTATAGCAAATAAAGTTAAATTAAAAGAAACTAAAATTAAATTGGCTTAAACTTAGTTTATATACAGAATCTATTAAACGTTAAAGAATTACTGATGCGGTAAACGATAGAGTTTAACGACTGGTCTAACATATGATCCGGTCTTAGTTTTGACTCTAGCGACTCTGGTGATCTGATCTCTGCCAGGATAGAGCTCTTCTACCACAGCAATAGGCCAGCTGAGTACGGGAGCATTGTCGTCTCTAATTATAACTATTTGACCCTTTTGTAAAGGTTCAGTAGGAACATTCCACTTCTGCCTGCTTTGAAGTGAAGTCAAATATTCCACTCTCCATCTATGCCAGTATGTTTGAACTAACTTGTTCAGTAATTCGTAGCGAGAAAGTCTATTTTCGGGTACGTTAAGAACATCTTGCGCTGGAAGATATTTTAGAGGTGTAACATTAAGAAAATGAGACGGCGTTAACGCCTCGAGTTCATTAGGATCAGAACTTGAAACGCACAGCGGACGGCTGTTTAAGATGCTCTCAATTTGGATCAAAACAGTATTTAACTCTTCGTAGGTTAGAATTTGATTACCGATTGATCGTTTTAAATGTGTTTTTACGGATTTTATGTTACTTTCGTAGATTCCTCCGAAGTGCGAACCTAGAGGAGGATTTCTTTTAAATTGGACGCGCAGATCCGTTAAATTTTGATCGAGATATTTATTATGTGTTTCAGAAGTTAAAAGTGAATGTAATTCGTCGAGCTTTCGTTTAGCTCCTGCGAAATTAGTTGCTCCATCACTTAGAATCATTGAGACTGGACCTCTTCTACTTATGAAGCGTTTGAAAGCGGCTAAGAACATTTCTGAGCTGAGGTCTGAAACTAACTCTAAATGCAAGGCCTTTGTCGTTAGACAAATAAATAAGCATAGATAAGCCTTAACACTCTTTACTCCACGGCGGCGATAAGGAGTTACGTAGAATGGACCGGCGTAGTCGACGCCAGTAAAAACAAAACCTTTAACTTCACTTACCCGAAAATGGGGTAAATCTCCCATAAGTGGGCAAGTATTTTTTGGATTGACCTTGAAACAAGCGTTGCAATTTCGCAAGCGTTTGCGAAGCATATTTCTTGCAGAAAGAATCCAATAGTTCTGTCTTAGCAAAGATAAAAGCAGACTAGGACCAGCGTGCGAATTTACGATGTGAGAATGATCGACTAACAGATATACTATCGAGTCGTTTGCAGGAAGAACTATTGGATGTCTTTGCGTGAAATCTAATTGAGCGTTATTTAAACGACCACCTACTCGTATGAGGTTGTGGTTGTCAATGAAAACGTTTAATTTTTGTAAGGCAGGAATGTTTACATTTTTAAAATGTTTCTTTTGAATGCTACGTATGACATAAATTTGCGCGGTTTCCAAATCTTGAACAGTTATCTCATTGCGTGATTTTAATATTTTTGTAAAACGAAGTACGTATACGACGACGTGTAGGTACTTATTCCATTTTGACATTCGATTGGCAAGATCGTATAATACGTCAGAATATTCAGTAATTTGAATAGCAAAAGATTTTGCCTTCGTTTCGGGAAGTTCAATGACCGGTAAAGGATTAGCGTAAGTTTGAATCGGCCATTCTTTTATTGGATGAGCGAGCCAAGTAGGGCCATGAAACCATAGGTGATTATCCGCGAGCTTGCTCGGCATAACAGGACGTGAAATAATATCCGCTGGGTTTTCATTTCCCGGGATGTGAAACCAATGTCTTGCCGGCAGGTTTTCGTTTATCGCGGCAATTCGATTCGCGACAAATGTTTGAAATCGAAATGGTGGCGCGCGAATCCACGATAACGTAATCGTAGAATCAGAAAAAGCGATGGTTTCATTTATTTGAATGCGTTCGCTAACGGAGTCGCGTACGGCTACAATTAGGTTTGACAGCAACAAAGCAGCGCAAAGTTCGAGTCGCGGTAGGGTGACAATATGATTGGAAGACGCTACCTTTGATTTAGCACAGAGTAGAATGACTTCGCCTACGTCTCTCTCACTTTGGCTGATTCGCAAGTAGACAGCGGCACCGTAACACTGCTCACTAGCGTCAGCGAATCCTATAAGCGTTATATTTCGCGAGTTTTCGAAAATACCTACGTGACGCGGAATTTTTATGTTTTCTAACACATGAATTTCGTTTTGAAACTGAGACCATTGATCTGATATATCAGCGGGGACCTCCTCGTCCCAAGATAAGTTGCGGTTCCAGCATTGACGAACTAGAAGTTTTAAAAGCGTGGTCACCGGACCGAGTAACGACAGAGGGTCGAAAAAGCGGGCGGCTACCGAAAGTATATTACGTTTAGTACATTTAGCGTGGTTAGCGTAGTTTACTTTGAAAAAGAAATAGTCCTCTTGGGGTTTCCATTGAAGACCAATAATTTTAATATTATTATTATCCTCATCGAAATTGACAATATCAGGAGCTTGTTTATCTATAGGAATGCGTTTCATTAGCTCGGTGCTATTTGTGACCCACTTCACTAGATTGAAACCACCGGCCTTGAAAAATTGCGTGAGTTCGTGAAACAGCTGTTCAGCTTCAGAGACTGATAATACAGATGATACGTAATCGTCCATGAAAAAGTGACGCTCGGCCGCCCACGCAGCAGCAGGCCAACGTGTGCGCTCATCATCAGCAAGCTGCCTCACGACTCGCATCGCTAAATAGGGCGAACTAGATACGCCGAAAGAAACGCGAGAAAACTCGTAAGTTGAGATCGGATCGTCTGAATTAAAGCGGAATAAAATACGATGAAAGCAAGTATGATTTTTATCAAGTTTAATTTGAAAGAACATTTTTTTCAATATCTGCGGAAAGAGCTATTGGAAACAGTCGAAGATTGATCAGTAGATCGAAAATATTTGTTTGTAAATTCGGTCCCGTATATAAAACGTCATTAAGCGATTTATTTGAACTAGTCTTACAGCTTGCGTCTAATACGATTCGCGTTTTTGTAGTTGATTTATCGGGTCTGTAAACAGCATGGTGCGGAATGTAATAGCACGGACCGGGCGCGGGGTCATCGACCTTATGTAAGTAACCTTTATCTATATATTCTTGTAATGCTGCGTTGTAATTTTTGCGTAAGTCAGGGTTAGCGTTTAGACGCTTTTCGAGTTGAAGCAGGCGGGCTTTGGCCATATTGTTGGAGCGACCGAGTTCGGTTGGTTCGTATTTAAATGGAAGCGTAACCGTGTACCGCCCGGTATCGTCGCGTGAAACGGTGTTTTTAAATAAAAGTTCGCTAGCTTCGTCATCCGGACTTAAGTGCTTTTTAGTAGGTACGCTCTCCAGTTCCCATAATCGTTGGGTTAAGTTTTCTAAAGTGGGTTCAATGACCGCATGGTAAGCATGATTGTTGTTACTTGTTGAATACGGAACACAATCCGCCCTTCCCATTACTACATAACCGAGCGAAGTCTCGACACCAACGACCGAGGAGCCTGGGTAGGTTACTTTGCAACTACCTAACAAGAATGGGAACAGTTCGTTACTGATTAAACAGTCTATGTCAGCCGGTGCGTAAAAACCATCATCGGCTAACGGCAGATCGCGCAGATGAAGAAGTTCAGACGTGTCTACGATTGTGTTAGGTAATTTGTCGGTGATTGTATTCATCACCCGTGCGTTAATAGTGTAACTACACCGCGCGTCAAAGCGAGAATGAATTGTTAATTTTGCGAAACCAATCGCTGGTTTGACCGATAGGCCGATACCTCTTACCTCTGAAGGCGCGTGAGTTATGTTTAAATGTAAGCGATCACAACATGATTTTGTGATAAAATGACACATGGAACCACTGTCTAAGAAAACTCGCATTTTAAGACGCTTGCCCGCGTCGTTAAATACGTATACTATAGCAGTAGGTAAGAGAACAGTAGTGTTATTATTATTAGCGTTAAGCGCTGTAGTAAATGCGACGCTATCGTGAGCGTAGTTTGCACTTTGCTTGGTAAGCGGCTGCGACTCCCGTTGGTCTGCACTAGCAACCTCAGCCTGCGCGGGCGGCGCGAGTTCCGCTGTGGAAAGAGGTGAATAGGTATTGACGCCGCACGTCGCGGCAGTAGCGAGCGACCGCGAATGCCCGGCTTGGCGACCAGCGGGTGAGCCGTTGGCGGCATCAGCTGACGCAACTCTAGTTGAATCGAGATGCAATTGCGTGTGATGCATGCGATTGCAAACGGTGCATCTATTATGTGAGCGGCACGTACTTATGCTATGATAACCTAGACAATTTACACACATATTGTTAGATCGTACAAAGCTATTACGAGCGGGAGTGTTTAGTTTAAGAAAGGCTTCGCAGCGGTACAAAGGGTGTATATTATCATTTTTGCAGTAGGCACATTTAGGGGAAAGTATTATTATTATTACTCACATGTTGAGCGACGAACGTGTGAGTAGCGTTACGCGGTTTATTGTATTGCGGGTTTATTGTTTTTGATTGTTGCGGTTTGTTTGAGTAGGTATTTGAAGGTTTAGAAGTAGACATTCCGGCGCTGCGAAGCATATATATTTTACTCTGCTCTTTTATGAATTTTGTTAGTGACTTGAATTTAGGTAGCTTTTCATCGCGGTGTGCTTGTTCGAAAAGGTTGACGGTCTCTTTATCTAATTTCGTCATAGCGAGATGCGTGAATATAAAATCGGCTAGATCGTCAATACCTAACTGTTTTAACGCGGATTGAGCGGCGCAGAAATGCTCAATGAACGCGTCAAGTGAACTGGTTGATGGAGTTTGGCTACCCTTGAAGTTCAATATTTGTTCTAGGTACATTGTAGCTAGTGTCCGTTTGTCTTGGTATTTGTCTTTGAGCGAGTTCCACAAAATGGCGTAGTTGGAAGCGATCGGAGGGATTCCTGCGCAAACGCTTAGGGCTTTGCCAGACAGCTTTCCCATCAGATATTGAACCTTCTCCGCGTCAGATAAGTTCGAGTTATTATCTATGAGCGCGGTGAAGTTCTCGTAAAACACTACCCATTTATTGGGCGAACCATCAAAGGACACTAACTCCAAAGCAGGCAGTTTGCGTTTTAGATTATCAAAGTTACTACTATTATTTTGCGTTTTAGTGGCGACACTGGTTAAGTCCGCCTCCACGGCTTTGATGTGGCAGTAGAGCTCGTCAAATGCAATCAACCTCGCAAAGTCTACTACAGTATTCGGATTAGCTACTAAGATGGCTAAGTTTAACTGGTCGGTTACTTCGATGAATTCTTGTCGAACCTTTTCTAGCGAATTTATTCTAGTGAGAAAAGATCGAGTTGCTACTGAGTCAGACCGTGTCACCATTTTTTTGTCACTACTACAGGCGGTACTAAGATCATACATATTTTGCACTAATTGAAATAAGCTTTGTTGTTTTGCAGTTAGTAACAGCACTTTGTTTTGTAACATTGTTTTATCTACGGAAGCGTTAAGCGCCATTATAAAAGTTGAAAATAACTTTTACGCAAAATAACACAAATACAGAGAAATATAAAAATTAAATGCACAAGAAAGTAGGTAGGCTAGGCAATGCAATAGGTACCTATGCGTTTAGATACGTAAGAACACAGAATAAAATATGTAGTTTGAAATAAGAAACAATGGCGGCGTTTGTGTGCGATCGTATGCAGCGTGTTTGAAAAATGCGTACGTGATGCAATTGTTTTAGCGAATCTAGCGTAAATATTAGCGTGGATGTATAGAATGCGTTTTGCGTAGGTAAATAAGCGCGTGTAAAGTATTTTTGAATAGCGGATGCGTGTGATAAGTGTGGAGTAGATGTAGAATACGGAATTGGATGCCGGGTGAAGGACCAGAAATTATGGTGATTTATTATACAAATATATTACAAAGGATTGGAAGAGAGGATAGAACTTACTTGAATATTTTCTTCGCTGGATCTTAAAGTACTTTTCACCATAATTTTCACATGTGCACACAACGATGCGTTCGCGGCGTGATCGATAGCTAGACTGTCAGTTTGACAGATCGAACCGATGACGTTTCGTTCCTTAGGAAATTTTGGATGGAAGGATATGTGATATGTCAGACGGGACGAATGAAGTGATATTTATAATATATAATCTGTGCAGTGTGAATATTGAAAGATAGATGGCGTTATAAGAAATGAAACGAATTTATAATATAGATGGCGCCACCAGTGGATATGCCTCAAATCCCCAGATTAATTTTAAAGATCAGAAAAAAATCCCATGATTTTTTAAATAAAAAGTTATTTACTTTTTTACACAATTTAAACTACTGCACGCGCGACTAAATATTTTAATTCTCACAAAATTTATACAGTTATGTCGGAAGCGAACACTTCAAATCTTACTGGTAATTAATCGGACAAGGAAAATTATTCTGATCGGCCGTTTGAATAAGCAAAACCTCACGAGTCTAGGCTAGAAGCAAAAGTATTTGCTCGTTTTTATAAAAAAGGTGAAATATGCGTATGAGAATTTACTACAGACTTTCAACAATTTGTATTGTGAATTAATGTAAACTAATAAAAAAATATGTTAATTATCTTTGTTTTATTTGTCTATCTCTGAGGTTTTTATTATTATTTATTCGTAATATTGTTGGCCACACGGGATTGTCCATTAGAAATCCCGGGAAGGTCCACATTAATATCAACATTTCGATGCAAGTACATAAAAAACTCTACCTAATTCCGAGCCCTGGTAATAAATCATAATTTCTGGCTACCTACCTATTTTTTTTATTAAATGTATATTATTTTATTATATTTGGTCACTTAAATAAAATCCACTTTTACTTCCATTATTTATTTTTAATCCACAAAGCTTAAACCACAAATTATTTGTTAATTAACCTTTATTCAAAATCAACAAACTTAATATTATAATGAAGGTATCAAGTTACTACAATAAGAATATAGTTTTTATCAAGTAGGTACTTAACAAATCAGTTTTACTTAACATAAAAAAATATTTTAAATACTTATTAACCTTTATTCAAAATCAACAAACATAATATTATAATGAAGGTATCAAGTTATTACAAGAATAATATAGTTTTTATCAAGTACTTAACAAATCAGTTTTACTTAACATAAAAAAATATTTTAAATTCAACAGGAATACAGGTACCGAAAATGAGATCATACATGTTTTGGTATAAAAGGAAACAGAAAACTCGCAAAAAAAAATAAGAAAACACTTATCATCGAAGTCCATCAGATCTCGAAGAATTTCTTCGTCATCCTTATAATAACTAGGTCTTCTGAGACCACATGTACTAGGCTTAGGTTTTAAAAAAGTTTCTGAGTTATTCTCGTAATCATTAAATGTATTCAGTCGATTAGCACTAGGTTTAATTTCAATCGGATTTTTCATATTTCCTCTATATATAACATCAGATAAAATGCGTATTTTTGGCTGTGTGTCTTTTTGGCGATGGTCTTCTGATACATTTATTTTGTCTTCTAGTAAAGCAGAATATTCTTCTGTTACAACACATTCATTTTCTGTTATAGTAAAATTATCGTCAAATAATAAAACAGGCATATTGTCAATTTCAATCAGGTTAGTATCAAAATTTTGTTGCTGTTGTTCTTCTAAAATTTGTTTCTCTTGTAATACATCAGATTCTTTATTTAAATTATTGTTACATTTTTGTGGTTTAGACTTCTTACCTATCCCTTTACCTTTACCTTTAATTTTTGGTACTTTCGCTATTAAATTTTCTTTTCCTGTAGGTATTGGACTTTTATTTTTATTGATTGTTTGGCTTAGGCTCCTTTTTGATATTTTAGACGTACTCGCAACTTGTGAATCAACATCCGAGAGCGCATTTGAATTTGAAATATCGCTTTCTAGATAATCGCCATCTTCTACACTTTTTCCTGGTAACACATTTATTTTCTTTTGTTTACGAATAGTTCAAGTATTTTCGGGCCCATATCGCATTTCCTTTAATAATGACAACACCGATTCATCAATTGCTTCTTTATCTTCAATACTAAATTCGCGTCTTAAGTTATTTCCAGGCAATCTATTGAGTACTTTTTCCTTATTCAGAGGGCTTATTCCTGCTTTCATAAATCCGGCTAAAATATTTTGTTTTGTATTTGGTTCCAACTTGATTAGTAACTGCTTGAGCAATTTCGGAAAAACATTCTTTGGTATTGTGGGCTTTACCCGACCTTCAGATTTTTTCCACTTAAAAAGAATGTTACGCCACGCAATTTTCATAGGTCTAAAGAAGGCTACATCAAGTGGCTGCGTCAGGTGCGTTGAATTTGGTGGTAGAAACACAAAATGTACTTCTTGTTCTTTACGTTTTTTAATTAAGTCTAAAGACAGGTGTGAAGACAGGTTGTCACCTATCAATACGTTTTTACCAGGTTTGTTATTGAAATAAGGAAGGGCTACGGTTTCCACCCAATCTTCAAATATGTTGCCGTCAAACCAGCCTGAGTTGGTGCGATTATACCTACACTTAGGGGGGCCATTTTTAATCCAGGTTGTGTAAAGATTGCCAGCTTTATAGACTACGTAGCAGGGTAAAAGTGTTCCATTGGCAGATGCAGCCATCATCAGCGATGTTGATGTCTTTGTATGGTTCATAATCCTTTCTGGGTATTTGACGCCTCTTTTAGTCAAAACCTTCTTTTTTCCAGGGTCATCGGTTAAATTGGATTCATCGTAATTTACGAAATTACTTAAAGGTACATCCTTTAAGGAATTTTCTAGTTGCCTAAAATATTCTTCTATAATTTGTGGAGATACTGCAGCCCTTGATCTTTTAATGTTTTGGCTTATTCTTTGTGAAATTTCCTCCTTGTGACGCTTTAAGAAACATTCTATATAATCCACGCCAGGTAAGTTATTTTTAAATTTCTTTACTTCTATACCAACTCTTTCTAAATATCCCTTTATTATTATGCGTAAATCATAAGTTTCAAGTGGATACCCCCACTCAGAACAAATATTTATGTATTTTATTATGTATTTTTCTGCCTCATCACTTAGTGCTCTTTGTCCACCTTGACTCTTCATTGTTCTCGTTACATGTCGATGCAAAACAGATTTAGAAATATTAAATTGTTCAGCTATTTCAACTAAAGATTTATTGCCAGTTTCATATGTTTCTATTGCAGTTTTTAATATTAAGGGATCATACCTCTTATAAGGTTTTGTAGTTTTTGAGACATACACGCGAGGCATATCTGAAAAAAAAATACATTATTGTATATTATTATAAATATTGCCACTCAAATTTCATTTACACATTTTAACAGTAAAATGAACTTTCGACTCTGCCCAAAGTAGTATTCATTTAATAATTTACACTATTTTATATTATACCTACACTATTGAAAAAAAATGTTAAGTCTGCTTAATGACAACCCTATAAAGCTATACCTATTCAGACATAAGTCGTTCCCATTCATCCCATCCTCATCCCGATTAACCCCGCTTTCGTCGTGATTCGTACCTGAGACGTCCCCAATCACCCCAAAAAATACAAATGTTTCATGTAATTCTAAAAATCGATATAATAGCAATAGCAAATGATAACTGATGCTTACCTCTTATGTATATGATGGCCCGGACACTAAAAAACGTATAAAACAAACACTCGTATTCGTTTAATACAAAATAACATGGAAACAGCAAAGTTTTAAGCACAGTAATAACCGACGTCTTGTTTACACTATTTTCAACTGCAATTTTTGACAGTTTGCAGCTAATTTCACACTTGTTCAATGTTGCCATAGAAAAGCTTTAATAATCTATTATAATCCCTCAAAAAATTGTAAAAGTTGGAATGATTTGCAAACTAATATTTAGGGCCAAAAATTATTCCTGGTTTTTTCCCTATTCACCCCTGGATCCCTATTTTACGGTATGTGACTTCCTTTAAGACCTTTAATGAATAATAGAAAAAGATTCGTTGTCGCCTACAAATTCAAACAAAATTCTGTCCGTACACTTGCATGTTAATAAACGGAGAACAATGTTTTTAAGCCGTTTAAAGAACAAAGTATTTACTACTGTAGCGCCTAACAAATAAAATCGCAATCCCTGTAACAATGACTTGCACTTACGATCTTTCGTAATAAAAAACTAGCAAAGAAACAAAACACGGAAAATCATAATTCGAATTTCGAATTGTATCGTTTCTGGGAACTTCTTTGCATTTGGCTTCAGGAGGAATGGAGTCGCATTTAATTTTAAATGTAAGAATTTAGGTACCATTTTAGAACTTTACTTTCTTGTTTAAGATTAGTTTTTAAATGGTTATTGTTTAGGTATTTACTTATATTTATTTACATATTTTAATATTATTTTCAGTTTTTACGTGTTGCATTAATGTTTGTGTTGGCCAGGTGGTCGTTGTTACATATTGATATAAATACAAATATCACGCGTTTTTTATGATGATAACACGACTGCAATTAATAATACTTACACTTGTCGAATTCGCACAGTGAGGGCCGCTATGTAGACAAAAACAAAACGATGAAGTTTTAAAACTTAAACCGAGACCTCGTAGTGAGGGGGACATTCACTAACCACTAAATCAACGCGGCAGATTTTGTTCATTACAACGAAATCCACGCGAACGAAGTCGCGGCCAACTGCCGAAATTTATTAAATAAACCTAGCTAATATCAAGTCAAAGTCTACTCCATGCATCTCTACTGTTCTGTTACACATATTTGTTTGTGCTAGTATTGGCTATATTGGCCAAACATTTCCAAGTCATGGTCGTGATCGTTAAAATCTTTATTATTTATTAGTTTTCAGGTTTATATGTAACTGATTCCTACATTTACTTACCAAAAATAGGATACTCCATCCAAAAACTTTTTCTTTCGTTCATTATTTTTACAATATCTAAGCACGCATTGCGACATCGTGAGAGGTCTTTGCGTGGGTTAGTCCCGCTATGGTATGGTCCCGGTATGGCACCCTCTTAAAATACCTATCAAAAAGTCCCGCTATGGTACCCATCTTTTAGATCTACGTTAGACAATAGAAGGTACAACTGAAAAGAAAAGTGTATCTATAAATAAATACTTTTAGGAGTGTATCAATAAAACGTCTGTTTGCGATATTAAATCAGTCTTTTATTAATTCAAAATATTTATAAAAAAATATCAAACAGTAAAACGAAATATTAATTGCAATGTAATTTTTAAAATAATCAACAATATTAATTACCAATAATCAACAATAAAAAAAATATAAAAAATCCACATCTCAGAAAAGTATTACTGTAAATATTATAAACTAAAAATAAAAACAACATCCAGACATAAATATTAGTTACAAATAATCAACATTGAGAAAAGGCAGTAATTGTAAATTTATATAAACTACAAAAATAATCAACAACCAACTAGACAAATATATTAATTACAAATAATCAACATGGAGAAAAAGGCGCAAATTGTAAACATAAACTACAAAAAATAATCAACATCGAGAAAAAGTATTAAACATTTTAATAGGCTAAAAACAAAATTAAAATAAACTATTTTTTTAAATGTTCTGATCGAAATGTTGACTTTGATATGTTAATCAGAAAATCACCAATGGAGATAGCTTTATTTTCGTAACTTTTTGTTAGCTTTTGAATCTGGCGGTCGATTTCTATACTTGTTCTTTTTCTTGAATTTATAGGTGATCTTTTTAGTCGAAAGCTATAACAAAAATCATCAGTTATTTAAGTTAAGCTATATTTTTTTCAGTAACCGTCTGTAATAGAAGGCGACAACCAATAATATCTACCAAAATAAATAAAATCAAATCCATTTTCAAATTCTTCTATGTACTCGTATTATGTAAAAAAATATATATCTGCTTTTAAAAATATTATATCTGCTTAAAAATATTGTCTAAAAAATACAACTTACTTGGCTTGTTTTATATCAAAGTGACATGTGTCGTTGCCAATTGTTTGCAGAAACAATAATAAACTGGGATTTTTTCCAATAACTTTGTTGAATCTGCCATTCCATGATTCCGCCAAGTTAGTTGTTCTATGGCGTTCATTATGGCAACACCAAATGAGGTCTGGATATTCAAGCCACTGAGTGACAAAATAGTCATTGAATTTGGTCATAGCTTCATCGTCGAAACTGAAAAAAATACTTATTAAACGTTCGTACTTGTAAAGCAATGAAATTAACAGGTCCTTACTGATATTGTTGTTCTTTACTTTTTTGCCATATAATTAGAGTTAAGTACTCAAACATCATTTTGGAAAGTAACCAAGATATTATACCTATTTTCCATTATATGCAGCCAGCCGTCTTCAATATCTTGTTTTGGCAAAAACGCCAAGCCTATGCATTGCTTAACATGGTTCGAGGACTCTTCGTGTTCCATGAGATTTAAAGATTTCGCTTTTTTGATAACGTTCTTTTGAAAATGTACGTTACATCCATTTATTTTGATATCAGGAAAAATCTTCGCTGCTGCATTTATTACTCCTATTTCATAATCGAAGGTAAATTTCGATGGACGCCATTCAGGCAAAGTTTGTTTAATCAATTCGAAAACTTTTTCATAAGTTTTCCCTTCTTTGTTTTTTAACAGAATATAAAATAATGGTGCTACATTCGTGGATAACTCAGTGCTTCCCATGTCTCCATGAATGACATAAACTTGTTCGAATGGGTTTGGGCAGCCGTCGAAAGTGCCATCACCAAAGTAATGCGTTACACATTTTATATATTCCTTTACTTCTGTCGAGGAAAATATAATTATTCGATTACAGTCTTCATTACAATAATCAGCCAATACATACTTATTAAATTCTTCTGGTATTATAATTTCTTCCACATTCTTAAATTGTGTTTTTGGTACGTTCAACGACTTATTTCGGTGTCTGTATAATACTGTTTTTAATTTTTTATAGTCAGGAACATTTCCTGTAAGGTGTAACCCTTTGTCTTTTAAGTTACCCATGTGTTTTTCGAAAATTTTCTGTACTGATCCGTAATTTGAATTTACTTCTTTTTTGCACTCACTTATAGCCATTTGAAATTCATTGTCTTCAAAATGTGGCACGCACTGATCACTGTGTTTATAATCTTTAATTATTGTATTATTGGTATTATCAATAGTTATATATCCACTACATTTAATACTATTTCTCCTATTTACACAATGCCAAGTACTTGAATTTTTATTTTCTCTGCGTTTAATATATTTATGTCCGGCACGTAATAAAGTTTTTCCACCGCGTCGACTGACAATAATTATTAAATTTACACCACGTGCACTACTTGACCCAGACATTGCAATAGATAAACTAACAAGCTATCCTAATTACTCATATCGCAAAAGTACAGCTGCAAATAGCAAACTAAACCCGGAATAATACTGTCTCTCTCTATTTTCATCGAATTCGAGGAAGGGCTCGTCTCTATTGTTTTACGAAAAAACCGGTTGGTCAGGTAACTACCTGAAGTGAAACGACAATTACCGAGCGTGATTTGTTTAAAAAATAGTATTAATAAATATTATCTTGCTTAACTATAATAGTTAAGAAAAGATATTTTTTATTAATACTATTTTTTTCTTAACGCATTGTATAACTTTTCTTTACAACAGTACCAAAAACTGAAGGGTACCATAGCGGGACTTTTTGATAGGTATTTTAAGAGGGTGCCATACCGGGACCATACCATAGCGGGACTAACCCCAATAGTTTGCTAGAAAATACACTTTGAATCAGTAGTATGATGAGGCACAATTTGCCGCTCTAGTTTCTCGGACGTTTCAATGGACACTATTAAAAGAAAATAAAACAGGATTTATATCTAAATTCTTCTTTCAATGTAATATGTGCAATTCTAAGTTCGAATTGACTAGCCACGATGAAACACAAAAAAATAAACTAAATGTCAATGAAGGCGCCGTGTCAGGAGCCATGATTTCAGGAATTGCCCTAACAAATTTAAATGAAGTAGCTGCATCGATGGACTTGCCTGTTATGTCATTATTCACTTACAGTAAATGTCATGATAAAGTTGCTGACATGTGGAAAAATGCCGCTGAAGAAACTATGTTTGCCGCAGCTCAGGAGGAAACAGCTGCTGCTCGATTACAAGGTGATACTGATGACATCCCGATGATACCAGTGGAAGCAGACTGTTGCTGGAGCAAACGCTCATATAAAAATCAGTATAATGCATTGTCTGGTGTTGCAGCTATTAAAGGACATCACACAGGGAAAGTCCTCTACATTGGGGTTCGGAATAAGTATTGTGGCATTTGTGCCCGCGCAAATAAAAAGGAACAACAGCCTACTGCTCATAAATGTTCTAAAAATCACGTTGGTTCATCATCTAGCATGGAACCATTAATACTGGTAAAAGGATTCAAGTCCTCAGTAGAAACCCGGCAATTAATTTATAATACGTTGATTACTGATGGTGATGCCAGCACATCTAAAAATATATTAGAAAGCAGACCATATCCCGGCGTGCCAATTCAAAAAATTGAGTGTACAACTCATCTCCTTCGCAATTACAACGGAAAAAATGTATTACTTAAAGCTGATACTTCCATCCCTCTAATAAATAAATAAAAATAAAAAAATAAAAATAAAAATAAAAAAGCCTTTTATTTCCCAAAAACCTTAATTACATAATATAGCGCGCGTTTTAAAACGCGCGCCAAAGTGGCATTCGGTCGCTCGCCGTTCGGAGACCTTCAAAATAGTTTCCCGTCGCGCCGCAGGTTCGGTCGCAGTTCACGGCGCGCCAGTCGCCGAAAAGGCAGTTCGTTCGCCAAAGCTCGCTCTCTTGGCCGACGCCCGCGCACCGATACACACGCGCCAAAGTAATCCTCCGCGTCTCGCTGGCTATGCGCCGCCATTGTATTGTGTGAACTTCTTTTCGTGTCATTTGTTAACATGTACCTAGTTCCTAGTGACTATTTGTTTTATTAACTTTATGGGTGTTCTTGTTTTTTTTATAATAGACGTTCTTTTCTCACGCAAAAGTAAAGCTTCGTTTGTTTTCTCTCCCTATCACCAACCCAGACAGTTATAAGTGGCTCCCAACTAGCGGCAGTGATTAGTGCATACCTAACACGTGAACGAACCCACATACGAAAAGAAGCATGCGTAGAACGCGAGCAACCCGCGCGGCACACGCGGCAAACGAGCAACAGCAGGAAGAGCACAGCAGCGATACCGCGTCCGATGACGATCGGGGCTCCGTGGTGACAACGCGGCCCGACGCCGGAGCCGCAATCACCCAAGCACGTACCACGACTGACACAGAAGACGAGACGCGCGCCGACACCGGCGTCGGCGCTCTCGACCACGTGCCCGGCGGGACAAGTGCTGGAGTCCCCGCTGCCGACTTCTACAGCGACCGGACGCGCGCCGAGGCTGGCGCCGCCGTTCGCGACATCGCCGCCGGCGGGGACCGAACCGGAGCACCCGCCGCGGCACCGTACTACATCGAACGGACGCGCGCCGAGGCTGGCGCCGCCGTTCGCGACTTCGCCGCCGGCGGGGACCGAACCGGAGCACCCGCCGCGGCACCGTACTACATCGAACGGACGCGCGCCGAGGCTGGCGCCGCCGTTCGCGACTTCGCCGCCGGCGGGGCCCGAATTGGAGCACCCGCCGCGGCGCCGTACTACAGCGAACGGACGCGCGCCAAGGCCGGCGCCGCCGCTCGCGACTTCGCCGCCGGCGGGGACCGAACCGGAGCACCCGCCGCGGCACCGTACTACAGCGAACGGACGCGCGCCGAGGCTGGCGCCGCCGTTCGCGACTTCGCCGCCGGCGGGGACCGAACCGGAGCACCCGCCGCGGCACCGTACTACAGCGACCGGACGCGCGCCGATGCCGGCGCCGCCGTTCGTGACTTCGCCGTCGGCGGGGCTCGCACCAGAGCCCCCGCCACACCGTACTACAACGACGTGACGTGCGCCGAGGCCGGCGCCGCCGTTCGTGACTTCGCCGTCGGCGGGGCCTGCATCGGAGCCCCCGCCGCCGCATCGTACTACAGCGACGTGACGCGCGCCGAGGGCGGCGCCGCCGCTCGTGACTTCGCCGCCGGCGGATCCCGCACTGGGGCGCCCGCCGCGACGTCCAACACCGAGAAGCTACTAATTACAATGATGGAATCGTTCGCCCGGGCACAGGCTGAGAACAACCACACACTAGTAGCTACTCTACGATCGATACAACGTAACAGCAACCAGTGGAACCCTGTGGCGTCGACGCCTGCGGCATCGCCTTCGCGGAGCGCACCTAATGCACCCGCGTCGTCCGGCGGGAACTTCGCGCGATGTACCGCGAGGTTCGACGGGCAGTCACGTGATGCTGACACCTTGGAAGCGTTCATCGACGCAGTTGAAGTGTACAAGGAGTGCACCGACGTGTCTGACGAACACGCGTTACGGGGCCTCGCCATGCTCCTAACCGGCGACGCGGCCGTATGGTGGCGCGGCACCCGCCCTGACGTCGCTTCGTGGCCTGAGGCGCTGGCGCGCCTACGCGCTGCCTACGGCGCTCAGAGGCCAGCCTACCGGGTTCTGCGCGAGATCTTCGCGCAAGAACACAGCGATACGGAGCGCGCAGAGGTATTTGTGTCTAAGGTACGATCTTTAATTGTTAAATTACCGTACATAGTGCCAGTCGTGATGCAAGTGGACATAGTGTATAGTTTATTACACCGTCGCATAAGAAAAAGGTTACCGCGAGACAGTATAGTCGATTTAAACGATTTGTCAAAGCGAGCGAGACTCGCGGAGGATTCATTATCTGAATTAAACCCCGCGCCCGTCATCGCCCCCGCGAAACCGAACGTGCGGCCGGCCGCGAGTGCTGCGACCGATCGATCCGCTACTACCGACAACAAACTCACTTCTAACTCGAATCAAACTCCCAGAGCTCCGCGTATTAGATGCACATTTTGTAAAGCGTTAGGGCATTCAACGACCGAGTGTCGAAAGGCTAGCATAGCCACAACCGATAAAGGTACGAACCCAATACGGTGTTACGGTTGCGGAAAAGAAGGTGTTGTGAGATCAAAATGCGATGTTTGCAACGAAAAGTCTGATGCTAAGCCGTCGTTCAATAGCATCGAAATAGATAGTTTTCGTAATAACGATTCGTGTATTAAGCTATCTAGCATGAGCATGCATGAATCATACCCGATGGTTAATATTGACGTCTCGGGGCGCTACGGCGTAGCAATCGTAGACACAGGGGCTACGCATAGCATTGCGAGCCCCCTACTATATAAAGTACTTCTTGAATCTGGGGTTTCTTTTGGTAAAGTTAAACTTTTTGTTCAGTTGGCCGATGGAACGAAACAATGGAGAGACATGATGACAGCTGAAGTCGAAATTGTTATACAGGGCCGTAAGATACCATGTCAGCTGTTAGTGTTACCTAACAGTGACACGAGAACGCTCCTAGGTGTAGATTTTTTGGCTCGGGCTGGCATGATTATAGATGTGGCCCGACGCCAGTGGGTATTTGCTGATAGTCCTAATATACCTTATGACTTGGTGTACTCTTACACGCTTAGTCCGGCGGAGTCTGACCTAATGCGCGCCTCATCGTCGGAGTTGGCGCTGCGCTCGGACGAAGGTACCAAGTTGAACCCCGAGCAGCGGAGCGCACTCAATTCTTTCATTGGTGAGCGCGCGCCGCAGTTTGCACGCGGAGGGCCCGTCACCGAATTCGCTACGCATCGGATCAAGGTAAGCCCGCAACAGGAACCTATTGCCAGTCCGCCGTACAGGTTGTCACAGAGCAGGAGGGACGCCGAGCAGCAAGAGGCTTTCGATAAAATCAAATCCCTCCTGGTATCTGCCCCCATACTCCGCCAGGCAGACGAGACGAAGCCGTTCGTAATTTGCACCGATAGCAGTGCATACTGCCTAGGAGCTGCTCTCCTGCAGGGGGAGGGGCCAGACGAAAGGCCCATCGAGTACGCGAGCCGCCTACTAAACGATGCTGAGCGAAACTACTGCACGACCGAGCGGGAAGCACTCGCCGTCGTGTGGGCATTAGGTAAGTTTAGAGGGTACGTAGAGACCGCTGAGGTAACAGTCCGCACAGATCACCAGCCCCTTCGATGGCTGATGAACCAGAGATCGCCCAGCGGGCGATTAGCCAGATGGGCGTTGGTACTGCAAGAATTCAATTTAAACATTGTATACGTGCCCGGTAAGTCTAATGTAGTAGCGGACACGCTATCGCGACCTGTGTGCCCGCAGGAACAAAACTGCGAGCTGCACACGACCGTCGTTGACATGCCCAAAAGGACTAGTAGTGACATCCGTGAAAACCAGCTGTCGGATCCTGAAGTGAAGAAAATCGTCGAAGACTTGGAGTCGGACGAACCCTCTAGGGGGAGACCTTGGTCAGACCGCGGATACACCGTATCTGATGGCATCCTATACAGGTACAGTTCAGAGTCAGACGATGGGGAAGACTGCTGTTTAGTAGTAACCGAGCACGAACGGAGGCCATCTCCAGAGTTTAAGGTAGGTGACTTAGTATTGCTTAAGACTCAAGGCCCTAACGACGCAGGACGCGGACAAACCGCGAAGTTCATCCCACGTCGTGACGGCCCATACAAAGTAGGTAAAGTGTACACTCCGACTACTTATGGTTTGGAAAATATTCAAACGGGGCAAGATATAGGCAAATATCACGTTTCGCATCTCACACCCTTCTCCGGAGAGGTAGAGCCTCCTGTTAGGGAGAAACGTAAACGAGGTAGACCCCGTAGGTATTTAGACTAGCCCTAACCGCGAGGGCGTTCGGTTAGGCTAGAGGGGGAGGTTATAGCGCGCGTTTTAAAACGCGCGCCAAAGTGGCATTCGGTCGCTCGCCGTTCGGAGACCTTCAAAATAGTTTCCCGTCGCGCCGCAGGTTCGGTCGCAGTTCACGGCGCGCCAGTCGCCGAAAAGGCAGTTCGTTCGCCAAAGCTCGCTCTCTTGGCCGACGCCCGCGCACCGATACACACGCGCCAAAGTAATCCTCCGCGTCTCGCTGGCTATGCGCCGCCATTGTATTGTGTGAACTTCTTTTCGTGTCATTTGTTAACATGTACCTAGTTCCTAGTGACTATTTGTTTTATTAACTTTATGGGTGTTCTTGTTTTTTTATAATAGACGTTCTTTTCTCACGCAAAAGTAAAGCTTCGTTTGTTTTCTCTCCCTATCACCAACCCAGACAGTTATAATAATTATTATCTTAAAATATTTTTCACTTAAAATTACACTGTTTACTTAAAATTATCTTAAAATTATCACTATACTATTATAAAATTTGGTCTAATCTAGTTTTTTCATAAATATTTTTGATAGAATAGATATAATAATATATTTATTTTAGGAACCCCTCTTAGGTGAAGGCCTCTTCCAAGGATTGCCATGCTTCCCTATCTTGTGCGATTCTTCGCCATTGTGATCCGGCTATTTTTTTGATGTCGTCTTCCCATCTCGCATATGGTCTACCTTTACGGCGTTTGCCTGGTGGACCTTGCCATGACGTCACCGACTTTGTCCATCTATTGTCTTTTAGACGCGCTACATGCCCGGCCCATCTCAATTTTAATTTTTGTGCTTGGTTAAGAGCATCAATTGTTTTGGTTTTAGCTCTTATATCGGTGTGCCTTATTTTTTGTATTCTTTTAATGTTCATCATGCTACGTTCCATACTACGTTGACATGTGATTATTTTGTTTTTCGTCCTATTTGTAAATTGCCAGGTTTGGCATGCGTATGTTAAACATGGTATAAGACATGAATCCATTACCTTCTTTTTTAAATTTAAAGGCATGTCGCTTTTAAATACTTCTTTGAAGTTCCAGTACTTTAACCAAGTAGTTTTAACTCGTCTTTCCACTTCCAGCTCATTGCTGTCTTTACTGAAACCAATTTGTTTTCCTAAGTAAATATATTGTTCTGCATATTCTAGTGATTGATCGTCTATTTTTATGTTTGTTTTTATATGGTTAGTCATTGTTTTTGTTTTTGTAACATTAATTTCAAGACCCACTTCTCTGCTAGCTTTATGGAGAGTTTTAACCATATGTTGTAATTGAAAGCTTGTTTCAGATAACAAAACGAGGTCGTCTGCAAAACGGAGGTGACTTAGGTTTTTTCCATCGATCTTTAATCCTTGATTTCTCCAATCTAGTTTTTGTATTATGGATTCTAGTATTGCAATAAAGATTTTGGGGGATAGAGGGTCCCCTTGTCGCACACCGCGTTCAACAGGAAAGCTTGGTCCAATCGTCTCTAGTTTGACTCTACTAGTACATCTACTATAAATACTTCTTAGGATCTTAATGTATCCTTCTTCAACATTTTGAGACCTCAGAGTTGCCCATATGCTTTCATGTGAGACCATATCAAAAGCTTTCTGGTAGTCAATAAAAGCTAAATATAGAGGTCTTTGATGTTCTTGATATTTTTCGATTATCAACTCCAAGGTATGAATATGATCCACAGTTGAGAAACCTTTTCTAAATCCAGCTTGTTCTATAGGTTGTTCATGTTCTAGTATCGGGCTTATTCTGTTGTTTATAATTGTAGCAAACAGTTTGTATAAAGTCGACATAAGACTGATTGGTCTGTAGTTTCCGATATCTTTGGGATCCCCTTTTTTATAAATCAATGTGATGTTGGATTCGGACCACTGGGGTGGCGTTTCAAACGTGTCTATGATCATATTAAATAATTTTTCAAGTGGGGCAGCTGGTACTGCGTGGGCTTTCTTAATGGCGTCATTAGTAATGTTATCCGATCCAGGGCTTTTGTCGGGTTTTAGCTTGTTTATGGACTCTACTATTTCTCTTTGATCGATAGGTTTTATAAAGCGTTGCATTGGCGACTGTGTTTCGTAATTTACATAGGTAGTGTTGGGTTTAATTGTTGCGCTATACAGTTGTTTGTAGAAGTCTGTGGCAATATTTATAATATCCTTGCGGTTGTATGTAACTTTATCTGAAACTTTCAATCCTTCAATCCATGTTCTTTTAAAGCTTAGTTCTTTATATCCCTTTTTCAAGCTGCCCTTTTCCTCTAGATGTTTAGTTATGGTATTGGTTCTGTGTTTCTTGTAGTCGAATTTAATATACTTGCTTATCAGCTTATATAGAGCTTTAAGTTCGTTTTTCGTCGCTCTAGATTTGTTGCTGGTTTTCTGTAGCTCCTGTCTTCTTCTGATGAGATTCTTAGTGCGCTCAGATAGTACATTTCGGTCTTTTATATGTAGGTTTGAGTTTCGCGCTACGTGTAAGCTTTTTTGAATAGTATTTGTTAATTTGTCATAGTAATTATTGACTCTATCCTCTTCGTCAGAATTTAGTAGTGCAGGTATGGAGTGTTTGAGCGACTCTATGTACGATGATATTTCGTTATCAGTTTTAAGCATGCTATATTTATTATTATTATTATAGTTAGCTCTACTTTTAATAGTCTTTTTGAGTGTAATCGTTGCTCTGACTGGTCTATGATCTGACGGATAGTTAATACTTAAAGTTTCAATATTTTGAATCATTTGTGGTCGGTTTGACAGTATATAATCGATTTCATTTTTATACTGGCCGTTCGGAGAGCACCAAGTCCATCTTCTTTTGAGGTTTTTCTTGTAGAAGGTGTTAATTATTGCTAGCTTGTTTTCCAAGGCAAAGTCAATAAGTCTTTGACCTCTGGCGTTTCTCTCTCCATAGCCGTTTTGTTTCATTATCAATCCTTCATATTTTTGTGGTTAACCTATTTTTGCGTTAAAGTCTCCCATTAAAATGAAATCTTTGTACGCCATACTCATGGCTTTGTATATGTTTTCATAAAAAATGTCGACCTCTTTTTCGTTTGCAGCTTCAGTTGGGGCATAAACTTGAATTAAAGTAAGTTGTTTACATGGTAGGTCCAAGTTCATCAGTGCTACTCGTTCTGAGATGCCGACATAGCCTGCTAAATATTGTTTTAAATATTTCTTAATTATAAAGCCGACTCCGTGCCTGCCTGGTGTTTCTCCCGTGTGACAGAGTATAAAATTTTCGTATTCTGCTATTTCGTTACCCAGACGTCGCACCTCAGATAATCCTATGACATCATATTTAATATTTGATAGAGTTTCAGTAAGTTCTATTAATCTTTCTTGTGACGATAAAGTTCTAATATTATATGTAGATATGTAGAGCGTTTTTGATCCCGTGTTTTTTGGGTAATTTTTATTATTATTTTTATGTTGTGTATCCTGTGGAAGGTAGTGGTCGTAATCCTCCTCGGTGACCGGCCGGCTTGGAAGATGTGCGTTCTTTGTTGATTTTTGTTTTGTGTATATATTTTTTGAGAGAGGTTCTGTTAGTTGCTAATTAATGCTGTTATCTTCTACTTGACCTTTTCCGGTTTTGTTTACAAAGTAGTTTAGAATACCTGGTTTGACCATCCCGTCCGAGAAGCTAGCAGATCTCTGCGGTGCAGTACGTGAAATTATAGTTTTATTTTTCTTCGCAGCTTGAGTGTTACGGGGGGTATTATTCTTATTATTTGAGTGGTTTTGTGGTGAAATAGAGAGATTTCTTTTTCTGTTATCTGTTAATTCAGTGTTTGTTTTAGTGAGGATAATAAGTTTATCGTATTTAATAATTGCATTATTACCTTTTTCTCTCTCTATTTTTACTTGTTCTTGCAATACTTTTCTTTTCTCTAAAACGTGTAGAGGATAGTCTTCTTTTATGTAGAAAGAGGTATCATTTAAGGCCGATTTCTGCTTCATTATTTTAATTTTATTGCCCATTGTTGTAAGTGTCACTGTAATAGGCCGTGCTTTTTCTGATTTTCTGCCTATACGTCTGGTCTCTTGTATATCACTGAAGTTTAGTATTAATGAAAAATACTTGTTTAAAAAATCGATAACGATTTTCTCTAGATCAAAATATGATTTTTCAGTTTCTTCGATACCAAAGAAAACAATGTTCCTCTGTCTTACATGTTTTTCCAAAAGATTTAGCCTTTGTTCTTGAGCTTCTATTTTTTCCTTTAGTTTATCTTGATTTTCTTCCCATGACTTAAATTTTTCACTTATTATTTTGTTTACATTTTCTGTTACTTTCTCTGTTACCATTTCAGCGCTGTTTTTTATAGACTCTTTTTGCTCGTCTATATCTATTTGAATTTTACGAAGTGCTGCCATAATCTCTTCCATAGTTAAAATTAAAATATATTGTTGTTTTGGTAATTAACTTCGCTCCTCGTCGCTAGATAGCGCTATGTGGAATATTCACTATAGTCCTCTCGTGGTCAGTGGAGGTATCAACAGATTTAACTATAATGTTGTTCGTTGAGATAGATAGATGGCGTTTCTTGGTTTCGGAACTGTCGGATGACTATTATTTTTGGTTGAATTTTAGGTTATAATTTTGTAAACCAATTTCAATTTTTGACCAACCTTGCTTTAAATGATGATCCAACAGTGCAGTATCACGAAAAGTCCAATTGGCACGTTTAAAATCTTCAGTTCCGCCTCAATTCTCTTTGACAGTACGAAACAAATTGTTTGTTGTTGACATCACTTTTTGCTTTATAACGGCTACAATCTTCAGTTTACACAAAAACTTTATTTTGACACACAGTATTATTGTAACAGCAGGCTTCACAACTGGTTTTTTGTCCGAAATTCAAATTATTTATATTTTTTAACATAGATTTACGTGGAACACGATCTCAACAGTGGCACTGCAGCGCCCTCTCTATCGGAGCGTAAATTATTAACACCGGAACGTTTGATTCGTCTGAGAACAGCAGTAAGATCTGCAAGGCAGGCGCTCATAAACGCCGACGAGAGCGCCATAACATTGGCCACTTATTGGGCCAATAAAATTTGACTCAGCCATCGACACGTCAAAGAAGAAGTAAGATCTGCAGTACGGCATTGGCAAACACAAACTTTAACCGAATCAGAAAGAATTATAAAAATACAGAGAGACATTCTAAACAGCGCCAAACACATCTTTGGAGATCATAGTGAGTGTGACTTGTATTACTGCACCGAAGAGAGAAAAAAAGAAACAAACCAAACACTCCAAGCAAAAACTTTGATGTTAAAACTGCAACGAAATATCTCTCAGCTGGCTTATCACTCTCGAAGTCTGCTCCATGACTTTACCATAAACCGTGCAGAGCAGTTCAATAGTATAGTAGTAAAGACTGTAGGTGGAAAACGCATCAATTTTCCCTAAAAGATTCTTACTCCGTCCGTTGTCATGCCGCAGTGGTTAGTTTTAACACAGGTATACCTCAAACTACCCCGTATAAATCTGCCTATCAGAAAAGTCCAGGTCAATCCCTGAAACGTTTAGAGCAAAAGCGTTTTTCAATCAATCAAAATCGGAAACGCCAAATACCCTTTTACGATATGTAAGCTAATCCCACTTTAGTAAATTTCAGTGAGACCACGGAGTGGCAACCCACATTTTTGGATACGTCTAATTATGATGCGAAATATTTGGTTATTGTTCTAAGATTTTAAAACTTGGTCGGTTAACGGGTAAAGGATTAAAATATTTTTTATTTACTAAAACTTCTTCTGTTTCTAAATTATATTATTTACTTAGGTAGATAAATACATAATTTTGATTTATTATTACATGACTTGAAAGTCCACAAGATTCGCTTCGTATTTTAGTGAAGAAAATAGTTTTTATTAACTTTTGATAGTACTTATTCTGAAGTATTTTTCTAAAAACCGCCGGGTCAGATTTTGATGCCCCTTTACACAAGGGTACAGTTGAGATCAGCCCTACGTAAACATCAAAACAGTGTTGCTATTGGTTCATAGACCACTTTCGCTCTGTCTCCTTTATTTATTTATTTAATATTATAATAATTAAGTACATTTAACATGTTTTTTAACCATATCAGCCATAGGACATCAACAGCTGAACATAGGCCTCCCCGTATTGACCTCCACTTAGACCGGTTGGAAGCAGCTCGCAACCAGCTATACAGCATACATACACTTAATTTTTCAAACTATATTTTCAGGTAACGATGTCATAAAGAAATGGAGAGGAATCAAGGATAATTTTACAAAATACGAAAAAAAATTAAACGAGCAATGTAAATCCGGAGCTGGGGCAAAAAAAAATTAAACAATATTATCTATACGACCAGCTCCGATTTCTGAAAAAGAATTCTCAAAATAAAACAACATCAAGTCTTGACGAAGAAGAAATAAGACCAAGCACCTCAACGCAACAAAGCCAGCAACCTGTCATGCCACGTTACCAGCCTGCATCGCGTAAAAGAAAAATTGTCGAAGACGAATTTGAGAAGAATACTGCTTTAAAAACACCTGAAAGCAGACATTTATCTTTTTTTAAAGGAATTTTGCCATCATTGGAAAAATTTAATGATAATCAAACAATAATTTTCCAAGGTCGTGTCCAGACGTCGTGAACAGATATTAAGTGATTTACACCAACCATCATACTATCCCAGCCACTATCAAACTTCACAAACATCCATCCAAGCAAACTATCAAACATCTCAAACAACTGTTCAGACTGGCTATCAAACAGCTCAAATGCCTATGCAGAGTGGCTACCAAACATCCATTCAACGCAGTGCCTTCCAAAGCGGCTGCGAAACATCACTGGCGCCTATGCAATCGTCTCCACAAACGCCAAGGAATGATGATGTAAATGAGCCAGAACAAATGCATTTCGATGAGGAACTAACAAATTTGACGAGTGACACACAATCGGAATACGAGTTTTGAATAACACTAAATTATGAAAATGATTAAACAGTATGATTATAGTAAAAATAGTTTATTTTTTTCTTACCTTAAAGTTAATCCCAGCATCTCCAGAGGTTCGATGGGTTTTCTATATATGTATTTCTTTTGTAAATGAGGCGATATCAAACTAAGAAGCTCTTCGAAACTTGCTACACTCATCCTAAAGTAATCGAAAAATTTAACCTCGTCCACTTTTAGCGCCTCATATTTCCTTTTGAAGTGGTTACCATCTTTATTCATAATTGTCAGTTATGGGTGCACCCAGTACTTTATTTTCTGTTTATTTTTCTTAATACGCCTTAACGCAAGCAGAAGTAGAACACGCGCAGTGCGGTTCATGTCTCACTAGAAACTGAAACGTTGGTTAGGGTCTTTACATACGATGTCGTATCCGATGAAATATTCCGTTGCGACATCGCATCGCATTTTTGTGCGATGTTGTTTTTGCGACACGACGCCGCAACGCAGTGATGTTGCCTGGCCCTATGATGTTTACATTGCATCTGACACCCCCGCCGCTTCCCGCGCGCTCCGCACACCGCGCGTGCGGCTTAGATGTTTGTTCTATACCTATAATACTTCAATGTTTTAAACACATTTTTCTCGAGTTTACACTTTTTGCACTTACGTCAATGTAATTTTAAGGGTGCGATATGTTCCTAAATTGTCCAAAGAGTAACGTAATGGAAATTACAAAACTAATTACAGAGATTACAGTGGATTCTATTTTAAAATAAATTTGTTGCTTGGGTGTAATTAAATAGCTATTTAGTAGTTGTTATGAAAGTTGTATTAATACAATTATAATTTTTGAATACCCTAATAAATAGCAGATATATTATTATGTTAACCGCGAAAATAAAAACCAAACCAAACCAAACCTTTAAAAAAAATGTATGTGGGTATGTTTCAGCCAAAAAAGGATGCTTGTGATACATGTAGCCAGGCCAATATAAAGCAGGAAACCTTCCAAGATCAGATTATGATTCTCATATAATCGAAAAACATCTAGCTAGAGATGCTAAAACCAAAGGTATACAAGACGCTATTGATGGCCATTGTTACGTATTCGCAGTTGATCTCTTGTCTGTTAAAGTATCACCAAATTTAAACACTAGCAGTATGTATTTTAAAACAAAACTTTCTGTATAAAATTACACTGTATACATATAGGCAGATCATCGGGTGAGATGCTATCGGTTCACCGAAACAGATACGGACTTGTCAGTTTCAACATTTGCCTGATAGATATTTTAAATGAATATGTTACAGAAAAATCTTTGCCAATTATTATTTATTCTGATGGATGCACCTACCAAAATAGGAATGCTGTAGTCTCCAATGCATTATTTGAGTTAGCAATCAGTAAAAACATTCTTATCTATCAAAAGTATCTTGTCAAAGGCCACACTCAGATGGAATGCGATTCTGCTCATAGCTGCATTGAAAGCAGATTGAAAAACGTGGCTAAACCATTTGCCTAGCCAGTATGTTACTGCGGCCAGTGCTGCTAGAAGCAAGCCGTTCCCATACGAGCAGAAGATGGTCTCGTATGATTTTTTTTTAAAGATTATTCCAAAACTCTTAGATATGATTAAATACGACCATCTGTAAGGCAAGGTCCTGTCGTAACAGATATCAAAGCACTATGCTATGATCCAGCTGGAAGAATAAAATTTAAACTGACCCATCAAGCAGACGTTCAATTTGAAGATATACCCAAGAGACCACGAAACATAACTTCTCAAATTATTTATCCACCAATGCAAATCGATTGCCAATAAAAACCAAAATACCAGCATCTTGTAATTTAATTAAATGTAATTTTGTATATTTTTAAACTTTAAGATTATTTAATGGGTTGACTCTTACTGACAAATTCGGCCTCATGGTCGAAAAAAGATAAGAATACTGGCAAAGTGTCGTCACCCGACCGATCTTCTCCCAACAACAACGTTATCAAGAAATTGGACGATTTCACCCTTTCGGCCATCACAGGAGAAAAGTTCATAAATTTTATTATAAGAATGACTTGCCATGCCAACCGTCAACAAGGTACTGAAGGCCGTAAATGATGACAAGGACCTGCCAAATTTTAAAAGAACCACTATGTTTAATATAATGAAAAAACTGAATTTTAATTTTACTTAACGTTCAAGAAAGAGTATTTTGATAGATAGAGAAGATTTAATAGTTAGGAGGAGAAATTATTTACTTAAAATGCAGAACTATTGGAAAGAAAATAGGAAGATATTTTATACAGATGAAACGTGGGTGAACGAAGGTACTTATTTGTTTTTACAATTTCAAATCATATGCCTATTGTAAATTGTTACTGAGCCAATAATTATAATGTTTTTGGCTTACAGGGTCAGCTAAGTATGTCTGGGTTGATGATAATATAACAAATTGTCGCCAAGCATTCCTCAATGGACTTTCAACGGGACTCAAAAACCCACCAAAGGGGAAAAGATTAATTTTAACCCATATCGGGAGCACAGAAGGATTTTTAGAAGGCGGGGAATGGATTTTTATAGCGAAAAAAAAAAGGCGATTACTACAGTGAAATGGATTATTTTATTTTATTTTAATAATATATGTTAGGAACCTTACAGCTAGTACAAGATATTCTGATAATACATAATAAAACATGGCCAATTACAAGTTTCCACTGTTAGCAAATGAATAACATTTTCACACACACGCAACTGGATATAAATTATTCTAAACTTAGAGAAGATAATACATAAGTACAAGAAATGCCTAATTTAGTTTTGAATCAAAAAATAAAATGATGCTCACAATTTTGAGATATGGTAAGCAATTATAACTTTTAACAATATTTTTGTACCATGGATCTCTTTTTGCATAGTTCTATTTAATAGTAAATTAATTAATATTTTATTATATTTTATGCACCAACTTAAATATCTCTTAACTGCCTAGTTGGGGTAGTGGTTAGCGTATGCGTCTATCACCGCGAGGTCTTGGGTTCGATTCCCGGGTCGGGCAGTGTTATTTAGGATTTTACCATCAGGAAATTCTTAATAGCAGCACGGAGTTGGCTTTGTGCCCGGTGGATGGCGATAGGTTTAACCTCTATCTCATAGGACCTAAACATAACAGGTGAAGTGTGGGTGTTATACACCTCCGCCACACACTTCTGGGTAATATGGCGTGATGTTTTGTATGTATGTTTATGTTAAATTGATATCTCTGCACCACCTTTAGGTTAACTCGTAAATCTTTAGTATTAAGTCCATCATCGACACATGTATCTGTGCTTGAAATTAAGAAAATATTCATTGTATTATGTTTGCTATTGATTTGTCTACTACTCGTACGAATCAACTGTGCACTCCGCTGGCATGCGACCCCTCTCTACCGCTTCCCCGCGCGGCGCCCCGCATTCGCCGTAAGCGGCGCTTACGGCGAATGCGGGGCCTTTCCTTGCCTCACTATGAATTGTCTTGCCCATAATGTTGGTGCAATCAACAGCAACACTAACGCGTCGAAAATGTCGGTAACAAAGATGCTATCGCTACTGAGCGCTTACTAAGCGCTCAGTAGCGATAGCATCTTTGTTACCGTTGCGCGCGACTCGTTTTAATTATCTAAATACAGTTTAAATCCACTGTTGTTTTTACTGTTTCTGTTGATTTGTTTTGTTAAGTTTGTTTTTGTTTGGACATTTTCGACGCGTTAGTGAAGCCTGTTGATTGCACCAACATTATGGGCAAGATAATTCATAGTGAGGCAAGGGCTCTTATATTAAAGGTGTTAAAATTCTTTGAAAATGAGAAAGCAAATAAACATTTTAGACCTGTAGACCAAGTTATAAAACGAACTTGTACAGCTACTGGTATATCAAAAAGAACACTGATGAAAATTAAAAACGAAGCAAAGGTTGTACGACAAAATGATCTGCCCGTACCTAGTACATCATCAGCGTCAGATTCAGGTCCAACACCTACACCAAAACTGTCTACACCAGGCAAAAAAAGAAGATCAAGTGCCAAAAAGATCGACTTTTGGCGGCTGCAAAAAGGGACTTAAATTTTCCAGGTGAGCATTTGATTTGTGTTTTAACATGCCGTCTAGTTTTTAATCTACAGAAACAATTTTAACTTATATAAGTAGGTATGATAATAATAATATGTAAAAAGAACCTCTAACCATTGTTACATAAATAAATAAAAAAGAATACATTAAATTACCAACGCGCATTAGTCCAGCGTGGTCCACTATAAATACACCCTAAATTCAGCTGGCTTAGCATACGAACATGACATAAGTCATGGACGAGAGATGGCTGAGAGTTTTTATCTCACGTTTAACACATACGCACAACGACCGTCACGTTTTCTATCTCACTTGTTATAACGTCAAAAGTAGACACAGTAGACACTCCGACCTTAATTGAACCCATTTACCGAATTTTGACAAATAATATCGAGTTAATATGAGATATTACTCGTCGTCACTATTGTGCGACGAGATGATAGGAGATAATTATCGAAGTTAATATTTAATTTAAAGCGATGTAAAACAAAGAAAGTATAAAAACTTGTCCTACGTAAATTATAAGAAAAAAGAAGTAAGACCTAAAATTTTAACTGTGAATGTGTAAAGCAATGTTGTGAAAAGATTTCACTCGAAGAACGTCAAGTTGAATTTAACAAATTTTATGAATTGGGATCCTACCATGCTCAAAATATGTATATCGTAGCTTCTGTTAAAGAACAATCTGTTAAACGACCCTATGTACCACAAAATAGATCAAATACGTCCAAGAAAAGATCATTTTCACGTCAGTACTTTTTGAAAGGTATTCCTGTATGTAGGGAAATGTTTGTAAAAACAATTCAAACAACTCCAAAAAGGATTGATACAGCCCTTAAAAAGATGAGGTCAGATTCTATTTCAGATAAACGTGGAGTAAATGGAGGCCGTAATAAAGTTGATGAGGAATGCGAAATGCTTTTCATAAATACTATTAGAAAACTCCCTACATACATATCGCATTACTGTCGAGAAAAAGTAGACACAGCTAAATTTTTGAGACCAGATATGACATTTTCAAAAATTTACCAAATTTATACTGATGAAGCACATTCCGCAGGCATCAGGGTTATGTCTTATCCAAAAGCCAAGCAAATATTCTTGACAAAATTTAATCTTCGTACAAAACCTCTTAATAAAGACACCTGTATATAAATGCGACTTTATGCTCACCCTAATGCTAAAAGCGTTTTTAAATGATCACCCAACATTAGAAGAAATTTATATTAGATTTTTAGAGTCTGGACACAGCTTCCTACCTAACGACACAGATTTCGGAAAAGTGGAGTATGCTTTAAAATTCCAACAAAGGGTTTATTTACCCGAAGATTATATGAACACTATGAGAACCTGTAAAAAAAATAAACTACTTGAAGTCCACAGAATGGAAGCCAAAGATTTTCTTGGATCAGTTAAACTAGAAAATATAACCACTAACAGAAAGATATCCATAACTGGTGAAAAAATATCGTGGCTCAAAACAAAAGATTTTTTTTAAAAAAAAGAAGCTATGTTTTCTTTGTTCATGAGGAGCAGTTTAGAGGGTGATTATGCAAAGGTGGATCTAAAAAGACGTCAACGTGGTAGACATCAAAGAGTAATTACCAGAGATGTAATGGAAATGCTTTGGCCAAATGGCAAACCTATACCAGCTGCGAAATTAAATGACATCAAAAGCCTTATGCATTTAATACCGTGCGATGCACACAAATTTTATAAAAAATTAACGGGGGGTGACAGTGTTCAAGACGACATTGAAGGTTTTTCTGGTCATCCCGATTTTGAAGTAGAAGACGGTGTTGGTGTTAACGATGGGGGTGAAGATGACTAATATGACTAATACGCTTAATAATTACAATTACCTATTTTGAATACTTAACAATAAAAAATAATTATTAATAAATATTTCGTTTTGTTTTAACCTGGTAAAAGGATACCACATATCAATCAAATATTTTAATATTTTGCATAAAAGATCCACGGGTATATTTTCAGGAATTACAGAAATTCTTCACATGAAAACTCATTATATTCTAAGTTCAAAATAATGTATATGTCATGTTTTATTACCCAACCAACTTTCAACTAGTTCCTGTGTAATACTATTTTTAAATTCACTGTCTAACTTCAAACTGCATTTACTCAAAAAGATGAAAACGTCAGTTGGATCTTTTCTTCATAACAGGGTCCAATTGATTTTAGCTTGTAACGTACTTTCCATTAAATAAACTGAGGCGGCGCGGCGCGCGGGCGCGGTGAGCCTGTTGCGCGAGCAACACGTTCGTAAATGATCGGCTAGCTTCGGCGACGTTCAATTTTCCTGCGCACACGACGGCAGTCTATAATTAAAAAAATACAAGAATATTTAATTTAAATGAAGTATCTCAAATCAGTAAATCTTACAACGACCGCCTGCATTAATAATTTTGTTTTCAAAACGTCAACATTTAATGAGATAAAATGAGTGAATTTACCGTTACATATAAGTTTGTTTTAAGTAATGTAATTTGTTGTCACATGCCTATAAAATTTGAATATTATTTTCTTTTATGTTTTAAATTCTTTAATGGTAAGTGTTACTTTTTCTAATAAATTGGCGTAAACAATCATTTGAATTATGACGGATATAAATATATCGTGCGCAAATACAGTTTCATTTTTGAAACAGGAGTAAAAACATGCTACAGTACTTTTGAATTATTTTATCACTTTAAGTCAAAAAGGTTTACATTTTATGTTATTCGTTACAACTAACAACCTGTGAAAATTATACTTTTGAACCATACCGATAACCCTACCGGTTGGCAAAATAATATTCTGCTAAGGTCCGTATCGCTAACAATATCGCAATTAGCGCTTCTCACGGCAGCTATAATGCATATTAATGTATGTCAAAATACGAAGATTAAACATATACATTTTAGCTGTAAACTTCTAGGTTAAGATGTAATGAAATGTATAGAGATTTAAATATACATTTATACATCATAGCTAGATCACATTAAGCACAATGTAGAGATAAACGCGGGTATCATGCTATCTCTTTCATGTTATGAGAGATACATGATAAAACCGCGACAAAACCCATCTCACGCTCGTATGCTAAGCCAGCTGGTGTTGATGTGATGCGTGTATTACATAAAACTTATTCTGTATCCTATGTCAGACTAAGTACCTAATTCGGTTTCAAGAGCTTGTCTAAAATATTTATGAGGCTTATGTCATAATAATAATATTATGATAATGAGTAATATAACTTTATTTTATGTTCTTCAGGTGGAATAATTACATTGCGGCTGATACTTGTAAACTACTTGGGTTATAAATTTAAAAAATGTAAAAATATGCGACATGTGTTAATACAAAAGCCCGGCATCGCCGCTTGGAGGGCTCGCTACCTGCGAAAGAAGAAAGAGAACAATGACCTCGGGGTGAACAAAATGGTGACATACCTTGATGAATCATGGATTCATTCGCATTATACCGTGCATAAAGCGCCATTTAGACGGGGAGAGTTTCTCGTACATTTCCTTACGAGAAACTATACGCTTCTATCACAAGCAATAATCGCCATAACACAATCGTATCAAAATGTTTACATACAGGCAAGAACTAAAATCTCGCCTACGATTATGTCATACGAGATTCGCATATGACTTATCGCTAGGCGATTATTGCCTGTGTTTGTTTAACCGACAAAAAGTATAGTAAGCAGATTCTTGCTTATGAGAGTCTCGACTTGTCTAAACACGATCTCTTGTGACATATTTTCAAGTTGATACGAGTATTAACTTTTAAACTTACGCGTTGCATGATTAAATAAAGTCCAGGGACTAAAGTAACCAGCATGCTTGGCACACCAAAGGATGTCCTACCTCTGCAAACACCAGGTGTCTACAAGATCGACTGCAGCTGCGGTAGTTCCTACATAGGCCAAACGAAGCGGACCATCGCAGAAAGAGTCAAAGAACATATCGCAGCTGTCAAGAACCGTCAGATCAACAAATCGGCGATTGCAGAGCATATACTCGAATCAGGCACTAATCACTGGATTGAATTTCATCAACCACAAGTACTCTCCACCGATCACCATTTCTACTCAAGAGTTGTGCGTGAGGCGATTGAAATTCGAAAACATAAAAATTTTAATCGGGAAGATGGGTATAAATTGTCTACCGCGTGGAATCCAGTGATTACAAAAGCAAAACCTCGCTTTGATTCGCAGTCGGTGAAATCCGCGAATCCGGACACGGTCAGTGTAGTGTGTACTGGACTTTATAATGAAAAAAGTCAACAAGTGAGGGTAGACAGAAAATCATCGCCCTCACGAACGGAGACGGCGCGCCGCTAGAACCAGTCTGCTTTCGAAAATGGCCAGTGTAATCTGTGAGCCGAAACGTAAAGCCTAAAAGGTAAATAATTGCATGAACGCGTTAATTCCCGTTATATATTTTATTTGATACGAGTATCGTACAAATCAGTTTGAATCGTTTTTAGTGCGAGATTTGTCAGTCGAGTTAAGTGATTACTAGTGTATGTTGTTCGTAAAAATTACACAAAAATCTTTTAAATTCGGTTCTGCCGACAATATTAAGTTCATTGAACTGTATAGAAGTTACGAGTGTTTGTGGAACACGGAGAATGACAATTATAAAAACCGTGATGCAAGAAATGCAGCCCTGAATGATTTTGCTAAAGAATTGGGTATTAAGGAATTTGGCCCTAAGGAAATCACTGCAAAGATTAAAAATATGCGAAGTCAATATTTGCAAGAACGAAAAAAAGTCAGATCTTCTTTGGGGACTGGAGTTGGGGCCGGAAATGTGTACGTGCCAAAATTGTCTTGGTACAATTCTTTAGATTCATTTTTGAGAAAATCTTCAGAATTTCGTTCAACAGTCTCAAATCTGGTGAGTACCTACCTTACTTTGTAAGCACTTTTTGACCTAGTTAGACAGTGATAAAAATAATAAAATACCGGGTTCCGTTTATTTTAAGCTGTTTATTATAAAAATATTGCATTTTCCTGCCACGGAACTGCTCCCCGATTATTAAAATAATCACAATACTGTTCACGAACTGAAATTGCCTCTGGTAGAGTTACCATAATTTTGCGAAAATATATCTTCAAAGGCTCCACTTGTGTGGTTTTCTCTCCACGCGCCTGGTCGTATACCAGATCCTGTTTCTTCATCTAAAAACCCAGGAGGAGTGTATGCTTTTGGCGATGTTTTTCTTAACCAATTATGTAAAACACACGTTGTTTTTACAATGACATCTACTTTCTCGGGAGCCAATCCTATTGGCCTTTCGAAAATCCTAAACCGTGATACTAAAATACCAAATGCATTTTCCACAATTCGCCTGCATCGGCATAGTCTATAATAGGAGCATCGGAACATAAACCGATAAATCCAGTTCCGATATTTTTTTTTTTTATGATGGCAATTGGTAATTTTTGTAAAATTGAATAGCCATCGTAGACCAAATCTATTCAAAAACCGCTAATTCTACTTCAAAAACCTATTTGAAGTTCACTAATTTGAACATAAACAGATAAATCCAACCAGTCTTATCAACCGGCATAACGATTGGAATAAATACCGATAAATCCTTAACGTTTTTCACAGATCACGCTTTTAGTTGCGTCAAAAACAGACATATCCCTTAAAAAAGTTTCATAACGAAACCATAGATAAACCTGATATTAAACTATGTGCTAATTCAATGTTTTGATACCTTAATGATTGAAGAAAAATAAAGCTAATTTTGACATTGACATTTGGCGCCACTCGGTCAGCTGTTGTGATAAAGTCTGTTCATGTCGATATCGATGCTTATATTATATTTTGTGTATGTTTTAATAGTAGTTAGTAGAGATAATAAGTCAAGATGAGTGAAGAAGCGGAATCTACCGTGGAAGATATTAACCAAGGAAGAAGAAATAAAGTAAAGCAGCCACGGAGAGCTGTTTTGGAACGCATGAATAGGTACTGTATTGTTTAGCTCTGTAACGTAGGTCATTATTATGTATATTTTATTATACTTGTTACTTGTATTTCAATGTTTATTATCTCTAACTTAAGTTTGTTGTTTGTTTAAGGTATCGTGACACTGATCCGTTGGGTATAGATTTTGATAGGCCGTGTTCACATGATACCGCCAAATTGCAATGCAAGAGAATTTCTGTGCATTATATATTAAAAAATAGACAACATTTTTTTAAAAATACAAACAAAGTCGATCAAGGTATATATTTGACCCGCTTGATTGCACCGTACATTCCAGAACGACGTCGACAGAGCATGGTTGATCCAACTAAACAAAGGACACGTTTAATAAGCACTACATACTTCCTTAATGACAAAGGAAACAAAAATAGGCCAGTTTGTAAGGCTATGTTCATGAAAACTTTTTCATTGAAAAAAAACCGCGTGCATAATGTAGCTAAAACAGTATTTGAAGGTAACATTCCCAAAGAAAATCGAGGTGGCGATAGAAAATCAGCAAAATCTGGCGAAAAAAAGGAGAAACTTAGACTATTTCTGAGAAAACTACCTGCAAGTGAAAGCCATTATAATAGGGCGAAGTCTCGAAGAATTTATTTATCGTGTCAGTTAAATCAACGAAAATTAAGACAACTGTATAATGATTCGGTTTCTCCAGATTTTCAAGTGACGAAAACCATGTTTCAGAAAGTGTTTTCAGATGATTTTAATATAGGGTTCAAAAATCCTGCTTCTGACGCATGTAGTACATGCATTCTATTATCTAACAAAATTAAAATGGCCACTAATTCAGCAGACAAAAATATCCTTATTACGCATAAAAGAGTCCACAATTTACGTGCTAAAGCATTCTACAAACTTTGCAAAAATGATGATCCGGACTCAGAAAATTTTTGTTTTGATCTACAGCAGGTGCAACCATTGCCAAAAACCCCCATTCAAGAGTCTTTTTATTCTAGACAGATTAGCTACTATAATCTTTGCTTTGTGGGTATGGACTCGAGAAACCCGCGTTTTTATGAATGGTCTGAGGATCAAGGTGGAAGAGGGGCTACCGAGGTTGGATCGGCACTTCTTCATCACTTAGATTCTTTGAATTTAGTGGGTAAACGTGTATTACGATTGTTTTGTGACGGCTGTGGTGGACAAAACAAAAATTCACAATTGTACATTGTCTTATGTTCTGGCTGGTCAATAAATCTCCTGATAATATTAAAGAGATATATTTGACCTTCCCAGTACGTGGGCACAGTTTTTTGCCTGCCGACCGTGTTTTCGGCCGATGCGAAAAGTCGTTAAGACCTGTTTCGATAATCACACAAAAAGAAGAGTATCAAAGAATATATAGGATGCACGGAGATGTTTTACTGCTTGGCCAAGATTGGAATCTAAAGGATGTCAAATGTCTGGAAACAAATTATAAAAAAATTGAAGGGATACGGGATCTGAAACGTATCCACCTAAAAAAATATAACGTTATAGAAGGACGAGGATCAAGGAGACAAGCTAAAACTGTGTATGAGGTGAAAGCATTTCGGAATTTTATTAACGAGTCTGATCAGGAGAGAAAAAGATTTAGTATCTTAAAAGCAAGGAAGACACATCCTCAGTCACTGCCTTTACTTACCATAAATAAAAGTCTAAGTGTTCAGAAAAAAGCTGACGTAAAGTCTCTCTTGGCGAAACAGTTTGGTGCCGTCTGGGAGGATGACGAAACATTTACGTGGTACAAAAAAATATTATGTGAAAGTTCCAATGAACTTGTTGTTGAAACAGAAAATGCTGACGGACATGAGCATGATTCCGATTGTGACTGTTTTGAACCAGAAATATCGCAAATAGTTTAAAATTTCTAATCCCTTTCACTACTTTTTATTTTTTTATTTAGTAATACCTAAGCTAAGCAAGCTTATCTTGATTAAAGAAATTAATACATGATTCTGATGAAGTCGTTTTATTACCAATGTAGTGTGACGACCAAATACCTATAGGTATATACTACAAACGTTTTATCAAATACCGATATATCCAATTAATCTGATTAAAAACCGATAAATCCATTTTATGTTTTAAAATATCTCATCGTATATTACAGATACTAAATTGGCATTTGGCTAACCTGACAGTGTCGCCAGCACTAATAAACTGGTAAACTTTATTCACCTCTATATTACAAATTCATAGACAAAAACTGTTTTTTACAATTTCCCAAATAAAATTCTTACGTCATTTATCGGTTTTTGTTCCGACGCTCCTGATAGTGCGTTTAGAATAGTACGAATATTGCCGCGAAACTTAGACCTGAGTGAAGTTGTCGCGGATCACCGCCCTTTTCAAGATGGCGTTCCAGCTGGTCGACGCGTGTGGGCAAAGTAAGTATTGATAAAAAATATTTTAAATAGTGATTGACTACATTATTTGTGTGACTTTAAAAGATAATTAGGCCAAGTTAATTAGACAACTATAGTTGAGTGCGCATGTCTATCGGACACAAAGATATTAGGTCGCCGATTCAAACACGCACGATAGTGCAAGTCCGGCTTTAACGCATCTATCGAATTTTTTGCCGAATATGAATTGAATCTATTGTTTAATATTTTAAATTGCCCCTCCCGACTCGTAGTCACACCACATTATCACACCAGTATGACAAGCGGTAATTTTTTTCTTGTTTGTCACACTACTGATTATCACACACCATGTATATCGTAATTGCTAGTGCAGTGCCAACATAATGTAGTCGGTTTATCGACAAGTAATGCAACTGACCTATAACCTGGCATGACTTCAGCTGTGAATAATCGTATTCATAATCGTGATTCATAATATGGTACCGCAACCTTATTTATTAGTACTGGCTAGTTAGAAATGCATTGAGATAATGATAATGACTGACAAACGTCAATATATGAACAAAAATGATTGTCTATTAGTTTCACATTGGCTTTGTATCATTGATTTTTGTATTATTAACAGAAAACGTGGACAAGCATTGTTATTTAAGCAACATCAATACTATAAACAGAAAGTTTACAAAAATTTGAATCAGATATGGTTTTGTCGTAACCGTCGTAACAGTATAAAGTGCTCCGGTTCAGTTACAATAAACGTAAGTGCTAGTGTATTCTTGTCTAAATATAGGTACATACCGAGATCTGGTCTGTTTATCTATCTTTACGTTATGTCTCTAACGGGGCAGGTAGAGAGAAGGGAATGTTGTGCTTCGCGATCCTCGAATGACTACTCTTTTTGTGTTTCAATGATTCATCAAACGCTTTATGAAAGAGTCTAGAAGTTATATTATCGCCTCAATATCCGTAATTTAATCGTTCTTTAAAATTCACAGGGACAAAATATTGTAAAAACAGTTGAGCACAAGAATACATGTCATCCAGATGAGAGCGATAATGAAATAGCGCTTTCGATACACAAAATACATGAAGTTGCTTGTACTTCTGCGGAGCCAATGACTAAAATCTACGAGAAACATATTAGACCCTTAAAAGAAAAAGGTTTGAAAGTACCACAATTTGATAGCGTAAAGTGCAGCCTGTATAATGCACGCAAACGAAAACTAAACGTGAATAAGACCGTTTTCAAACAAATTGAAGACGTAGAAGTACCTATTACATTTGAAAAATTTCTGATTGCTGATTATCAATATGAGAATACCAGACTATTAATATTTTGTGATGAAGACGCAAAGTTATTATTAAAAAGTGTAAAAGAATATTTTATTGATGCGACTTTTAAGAGTTGTCCACAACCATTTCCACAATTGCTTTCGATCCTCGGTGATTTGGGAAGCACATCTCAAAAAACTTCAGTTGTACCACTAATTCATGTGCTCATGAGTGACAAAAAAGAGTCAACATACGCTGCATTGTTCGACATATTGAAAACTAAATTTCCCGATTGGTGTCCCACTGTATTTCACGCAGATTTCGAGATTGCCGTAGCAAATGCTTTAAGAATATTTTTTCCACTTATATCAATTAAAAAGTGTTACTATCACTATTGTCAGAGCTTATGGCGGAAAGCGAAATCAATTGGTTTGAAAAGTAAAATACATAAAAGAATTGTAGGATTATGTTCGGTACTGCCGCTAACTCCATTAGAACTTGTTAAACACGGATGGGAGTACATAAAAACTGAAGCTAATGAATTGAGCGGGGAAAATTTTAAACAGTTTATAGCATACATATCGTCAATGGCTAAATGATGAACAATATATTGCTGACTGGAATGTTGTTGGTCAAAGACACAGAACCAACAACGTTTGTGAAAGTTGGAACTCCCAGTTAAACAAAAAGATAAATAAAAACTACGTAACCATACTAAAGTTATTAACAGTATTATTAAATGAAAAGGATATTAATATACAAAAAAAACGAAGGGTTGACCAAACTGATAAAGATAATTTTATAATTTCGTCCCAATTAAAACTATTAAATGGCGAAATAACATTGGGACATTTCCTTGAAATATTGCGTTAGATAGTTCAAAATAATTTAATATAATACACACACACCGGCAGAATTAGCGGAACACAAAAACATAAGATTTTTTTTTTTTATAATACTGGCTGGTACTTTTTTTTATGTTTGGTCTAATTTGAAATGGAACATTAGTCGTCATCCATATATTCATTCATTTGTTTCAGTTTTTCATTCATATGTCTGTATCGACTGCTTTGAAGTGGATTTTTGTTTCCGTAAGATTTGCAAATTTCTATTAGAAACATTGTTTTGCAGTTTCATGAAATTATTACGAAATCTATGAAAAATGCATTTTGTTGTTTGTTTTTTTTTACATTATACTTTAATAACTATAATAAATTTAAATTAAACTTTAATAACTGCCTCGGTAGTCTAGCGGTTAGCGTATGCGCCTCTCACCACGAGGTCTCTGGTTCGATTCCCGGGTCGGGCAAAAGTGTTATTGGGATATTTTCCGACAGGAAATTCTCAGTAGCAGTACGGAGTTGGATTTGGGCCCGGTGGATGGCGATAGGCTCACCCCCTATCCCATGGGACCTAAACATAGCCTGTGAAATGTGGGTGTTATACACCTCTGCCACACCCTTCTAGGTAATAAAGGCGTGATGCTATGTTATGATATGTTATTAAACTTTAAGTATGGTGTTGCAAATTAATTGAAATATATGTTAATTTAAGTGTTGTTTTATGAATGATGAAAAGATGCTCTTCAGCAACTCACAGTTCAGTTGGCTGTACCCGCTAAACTGTTACGGTAAGAATATTTAACATAAGATAGGTATCTTATTGTTACATAACATACCGTGACACGTTACGTTTTCCATCAGGATAAGGCATCAGGATCACATTCTTCAAAGGAACACGATATACGGATAAACAGGTTCAATGCCAATACCATTGCATAAAAACTTTGATGTGGAGGAATTTGGGTTTTTAAGCAAGTACTAATTCAGTACAAATATCGTACAATTATATTAATAATTTATAAACAGGAAAATAGATGATGGGGTTGCTGGGGAGCAGGACATACCGATTTGTGTGAAATTTGGTACAGATATAGTTCGGAACTTGAGAAAGGACATAGGATAGTTTTTATACAAAAAATAAAAATTAAATTTATTGGTCAACCGGAAGTCACTATTCCACGTGAACGAAGTCGCGGGCAAAAGCTAGTAATAAATAAATACATTACATGGTGTGTAAAACTCACTAGTATGACAAATGAGAAAAAAAATACTGTTTGTCATACTGGTGTGATTAAATATAATGAATTTTAATTTACATATCGATAAAACACAGCACCAGTTGATAATGACAAGTGACGATAAAAGGTGTTGTATTAGTGGCGGTGTGATTAACAAGAAAAAAACTCCTGATAGTCACACTGGTGTGATAACTTGGTGTGACCACGAGTCTGAAAGGTAAATTGCTATAAATTCTTAAGAAATCCTTTTTTTTTCAGAAAGTAAATTAACCTCAGAACAAATACTCGAAGTGCTAGGGGACGGGAACGAGTCCGAGATAGAAGGTCTGGAAGATGATGAAACTCAAGACGAGGAAGGCATTGAGGCTGTACCAGATCGGGTGGCGGGTCAGTCATATTCAAAGAAGCTACTAACATTCAGGTACCTGAAAGAATAACTCCTAGTCCGAATGCAGTCTGTGAGGATCTCAACGTGGTAGCGTGGATTCACGAAGAGCTCCAGAGGTTTCGCAACGAAGTCGTGGTGTCTCTCAACGTGGCCGTTATGTAAGTCGCCGACATCATTTACCTGGTCGCTCTTCAAGCGCACTGAGCACAACCCCTGGTACTCCTCCTTACAGTTTTTTGAAGAAACAATTGAAGAAATAGACATTGAAAGTTCAAATAAAGATGTCTCAGTACAATGCTCTTTGTGCAAATGTGAAGAGAATTTAAATAATACTGCCAAGTTGTCAGAGCAGGGAAGTAATAGAAAAAGCACATCAAACATGTTTCGAATTTTGTAAATCTTAAAGAGAAGCCTGATGTCATACAATTTTACACTGGTTTTGACAATTATAACCATTTTAACTTTGTCTTCAACCTTTTTGGTGATGAAGTAAACAATTTAAAGTACTATCGATCCCTGCAGCCAGCTCGAGGAAAACATGCATTGACACCACCAGGGCCCTGTTTAATAAAAGTTACAATCCGACAATTTTGTAAAAAACTTACATATTTGTAAAGTTTTATGACAAGTGTTGTTTAATAAACCTTACAATTATGTAAAAAAGTTACACATAAAAATGTTACAAATATTGTAAGTATCAATGCTGTTTAATAAACGTTTACAATTGTAGAAAACGCCTGTAGACTTCGTTAACAATATTGTATCTACAAATTTGTAGTTGTAAGTTACAATTTACATAAAATGTAAGTTTTTGTTGGAGATTCATAGATTTAAATTAACGAGGGTAGGTTTTAAAAAACTTAGGTACCTACTATTTTAAAAGTAAAGAGTGATTTAGTTTCATATTAATTTGTACAATCCTTAACAAGTAAATCATGGAGCACCAAAATAAAATGACTGTCCTTTCTTTGATATACGAAAATAAAGATGTTTTATTCGGTCGGTTTAGTGAGCAACTAACTCACGATATGAAAATAACAAAGTGGAAATATATTGCGGATCAATTAAAGTCTTTGGGCATTTATAATAAAGACTGGAAATACTTACGTGACACTACATGGCAAAACTTTAGAAAAAGGACAATCGTAAGTATCTACCTATATTTTAAGTTTATGTTATGTTGTAATAATAATAAAAAGGTGTTAAAACCGGATTAAGTGTTTTGTAAACTTCATTCGTGTACAATAATAATAATAATACAAACTTTTAAACTAAATTATTATTATTGTTAATTTCAATACCTACTTGTTTCAATACTAAATTCAAATAATTTATTACAATGTTATACCTAACATTTAAAGAGTTTAATCTGTAACTGTTAGTTTGTTACCGAGAAGAAGTGAATTCACACTGCAAAAATACCTACCTTTATCATTATCATCATTACATATTATAAAACAAAGTAGCTTTTTCTGTCCCTATGTGGGCATAAGTACCTATATCTTTAAAACTACGCAACGGATTTTGATGTGTTTTTTTTAATAGATAGAGTGATTCAAGAGGAAGGTTTATATATGTATAATAACATGTAGATATATTACATAGTGGAGAAATACTGTTATTTTTAAGGTTTCTAATTGCACCCGTGCGAAGGCGGGGCGGGTCGCTAGTATAATAATTATATAGGTACTGTAGTGATACATAATGATAAATGGGAGTTAAGTTTAATTTGAGCTATAAAGTTACTAATAAGTATTTCAATATCTACAGGAAAAAAGGGACAATCGGCAGCAGACGGGATCGGGAGGAGGGAAGAAATGTAGATATGATGATGTTGATGAGCTAGTACTCAAAATAATCGGGAAAGATTCTCCTGTAATAGAAGGTCTTAGCGTGCTGGAATCATCTGGGTCAAACGTAACACAAGTACATGAACCAGAGTCGCGTGAGGCCACAATAAATACGTCACCCGAAAACACTCCTACTCAATTTCCTCAAAGGCCAAGAAAAAAATCACAAAGTATTTCAATCTATGAATCAAATGTTCCGCAAAGGTATTTCGATTTAAAAACACAAAAAATGGAAGTAGAATTGAAATTAGCCAATGAAAAACTTGAAATTGCGAAACGTGAACGATACAAGCTTGATTTGGAAATACTAAAACTAGAAAAGGAATTGAAAATACAGCAACCATCTAATTTTACTTTACCATTTTATGTACAAAATGTTGTCATCGATCCTCCTTCTCCCATCGTTATTCATTCATCCGAGCCAAATCAAAACGATGAAGATATTTTGGAGTTAGCAATAAAACACATAATATAGTTAATAAAATTATTTTGAACTAAACATGTCTTTAATTAATTCCTATTTAATAAAAAAAATTATTCAAACAATTGTATTAATGCCTGTATTACTTCTACACCTTCCTGTTCAAATACTTCCTCCTCGTCATCATTGTTAGGAATTTCGTTATCATGTTCAATAGTTTGTTCTGAGTAGTTAGTATAATGCTGCGATCCTAAACGTTTTTCAATATTATGGAAAATTATTGTAGATAATATAATTTTGCTTGCAATAATTGGCTGTACTCTTAAATGATTCAGACATGGAAATTTTTCTTTTATTATATCAGTGCATTTTCAACCATTCTTCGTGTTAATTTAAAAGCACGTAAATATCTTTCTAGTGCTAACGTTCTGGGTATTTGTACCGGAATGTTAGGTGTCATTAGCCAATTTTTTAGGCCATAGCCACTGTCTCCTAATATTATGGCGTTAGGAAATGGCCTCCATCCATTTCCCCATTCACGTGCTAGCGAAGAGCATCTAAGTACTCTTGCATCATGAACAGAGCCTGGCCATCTTGCACTCGCGTAAAATATTTCCAAATTTGGTCCACACACTACCATAATATTCATGGAATGATTTCCATTTCGGTCTACATATGCGGATTCGTTTTGGCGAGGAGCATCCATTGGGATGAGCGAACCATCTACAATGCCTGCTATTCTGGGTATATTATATTTCATGAACAATCTAGGGATATCGAGACAATTAGTTGGCCAGCGGACTTCTTCTCCGAATAATTTACTGACAACGAACCTAGACACATTCTTTATACAGTTATGTATTGTTCCTTTAGTTACACCATGTGCATCCGCTATAACATGGTATTGTGAGCCACAGCCCATCCAGTGCAATGTACACAAAATTTGCTGAACTGGTGTAAGCGCTTTGTTTCTTATAGAATCGTATTTAAGATGTTGTCCAATTTTTGTTACCAAATATTCGACGGTAGTTTTACTAACACGAAATTTTTCGTTAAACGTAAAATCTGTCACATCCAAAGTAAAGTTTATCCTTTTACGAAAAATACGTTGTTGCCGTTCCCTTGTATTGTATTCATTATCACTACTGTCACTACTTTCACTACTTGTTGTTAAAACCATTTTTTTCACTAACCAACAACAACTATACCAACATATGCGCAAAATTGTAAAATTTCTATGTAGGTGAATCTACCTGTCGGAATTGTACTACAATTTACAAAATATGTAAACTTGTAACTACAATTATGCGTTCAATAAAACCGTTTTCCCTACAAATATGTAAATTGTCACCTGTAGACAGAAAATCTTTATTAAACAGAAATTTGTAAAATTGTAGCTACAATCTTACAATTTTGTAAATTTTCCACCATGGTAAAATTGTAACTTGTAATCTTTATTAAACAGAAACTTGTAGACTTGTAGCCTGTAAAATACAAATACTATTTACAAATTGTAACTTTTATTAAACAGGGCCCAGATCAGTTTTATTTAACACTAATAAAATTGCGAAGAAATATGTGTAACAAAGAGTTATCTTTCCATTTTGAAGTAAGCAAAACTTTTGTGAGCAAATACTTTATAACATGGATTAAATTACCTGTACTGTAAGTTCAAGGATCTTAATTTATGGGTACCGAAGGAAACAATTGATCAAAATGTAATGTATCAAAGGAAGATTAATAACTGTACAGTTAAAATAGATTGCACAGAAACAAAAATTGAAAAACCACAGAACCCAATTTCACAACAAGCTACATATTCTAAATACAAATCAGCAAACACATTAAAAGTATTGGTAGGAATTTCTGGCTCTGGATGTGTGACCTTCGTTTCAGATGCATATGGTGGATCTATCAGTGACAGAGAGTTGTTCGAAAAGTGTGGCATAATAAATCTTCTTCAAAAAGGGGACATTATCCTAGGTGATCGTGGGTTTAATATTCAAGATCTTGTTTCACATATGGATGTTACAGTAAAGCCCCGGATACACTAGGGAACATTTTGTCTCGCAACATGATGCGCAACACAAAATATACGTGACGCTGCAACGTTGCATAGTGTCCCGCAACATGACCCACAACATTGTACGTGACGCGGGGCATGTTGCTTGCTCCCGCCTCGAGAGCGAGCGCACGTGTCCCGCGTCAGTGTTGCGCCATTTGTCACTGAGTGTAGTCGCGTACGCAACGTGCCTTTAAAATGTCTGTAATGTGGGGAAATGATACCGTGCTTTTGCTTATAGAGCTTTACGAAAGTCGTGACTTGTTGTGGGATACTTCACACCGTGACTATCGAAATAAAATAAAGAAAAATGATGCATGGGAGGATATTGCCAAGGCGCTTAAATTGCCTAGAAAAGAAATAGAAACCAAAGTTCATACCCTGCGTTCGCAATTTGTCCGAGAAAGGAAGAAAGTGAAATCGTCAAAAACTACTGGTAGTGGACGAGAGGACGTAAAGTCCAGTGCATGGTTTGCGTACGATGCAATGAAATTTTTGCTAAAGGGAGCCACAACTTCTGGAAGCTTGGACACTTTGGACACAAACGTAAGTCATACTTTAGTTATTTTGTCATTTGTAATCGTAATCAGTAATCACGGTCACATCACCTGCGACAAATTTAGTGCAAACGGGTTTATTTTTATTTATATTTATTTATTTATAATTTATTGTACGGACACACAAGGAAAGGAAAAGTAACAAATTAATACGTACCTATATTATTTACATAAACTAAGATTTGGACACACCTCACCCACAAAACTTCACTTCTAAAAGGATTGACGTTGTTTAGTAACATTAAAAGAAATAAATATAGTTTAAAAAAACTAAAAAAACACGCTTTTAAAGCACATCAAACTAAAAAGTGAAAAATAATTCTTATTATAACCTGAAAATAATAATAAACGAAAAATACTTGTACTATTGTGAAAAAAAGCGTGGGTCGCTCGATAGACGAAAAATATGGCACAAGCGCCCCACGCTTTTTTTCACAATAGTACTAGTATTTTTCGTTTATTATTATTTTCAGGTTATAATAAGAATTATTTTTCACTTTTTAGTTTGATGTGCTTTAAAAGCGTGTTTTTTTAGTTTTTTTAAACTATATTTATTTTTCACTTTTTAGTTTGATGTTATTTAAAAGCGTGTTTTTTAGTTTTTTTTTAATCCTGGCGATCCTAATCAGGATAATGAGATAAATTTATGAAATTATTATATTGTCGCTGATTCTTTACAAGTGTAGAAAGTTTGAATTAAATCTGTCCGTTTAAAGTGGGTCAAAATCGAGTCCAAAGGAGTCGGTTACATACAAACAAACAAACAAACAAACAAACATACAGGTGAAGCTAATATAAGCGTGTTAAAAATATAGTACAATACTAGTTTATACATTAAAAAATTATTCTGCCAGGGAACACGTCCTTCTTCACTCATGAAATATTCAGCAAATTTGTTTCTTATTTCCATAGCAGATTCAGGGTAGCGTCTTCCCATAGCATTTAAATTCGACATATTAACAGAGCCAGTTTCTCTGCGCCAAGATCCTTCTAAAATATCGTGATCCACATTTTCAGAATCAAAAGTCCCATGTGGGTTGTACAGTGATATCGATTGACTATTTCGCCTTAAAAAATTATGGAGGTATACGCACGCCATTACAACAACTTCAGCATTAACGGGTAGGATGGTTATGGGAGTTCGGAATATACGAAATACAACACCTAAGATACCGAACACATTTTCGACAATTCTTCTAGCTCTTGACAATCGATAGTTGAAAATGCGTCTTGTTGTACCCACGTCATGGTTACCGGGATATGGCTTCATCATGTTTTCTGTCAGTGCAAAGGCGCTGTCTCCTACAAGTACGTAAGGCATATTCGGCCCATCTTGTCGTATTGGGTCTGGAGTTGGCCAGTTGAGTTGGTTATCAGCTAAAGCTTTATAAAAAGCAGTCTCTTGGAATACTCCACTGTCAGAAGATTTTCCTTTAGCACCACAATTTGCATAGATAAAATTGTAATTTGCATCGACAATACCCAATAGGACAATACTAAATTGTTCCTTATAGTTAAAATAGTCACTTCCCGAATTCGAAGGAGCTTGGATTAAAACGTGTTTACCGTCTATAGATCCAACGCAATGCGGAAAATGCCATATATTTTCAAAGCTTTTAGCCTTGGTTTTCCATTCATTTGCAGTAGCTGGGACCTGTAAAGAAATAATTATACATTAAATACTATTTTTGCGAACTAATAATTAAGGATTCATGTCTAACAGATGTTTGATATAATACAATACGTGTTTTAAACTTAGTATATTCTTATAATTGACTTAATATTTATATCATTAATTTTTCAGAGTCCACAAAACCAAAACTCGATTTCGTCTCCGGATGAAGATGTCGTTCTACATTCTCAATCTACCGTTCCGGAATTTCAATCTCCTCATCAACTAGAATCGCAATCTACCATTGATCAAGCAGAGCAACCCACAACCCCTGCACCAACACCTTCATCGTCGCGACCAACTCGGAAGAGGAGCCACCCCAATGAAGATAGATTGGAGGAGGCTTATGAAGTTCTGCATGTTGCTAAAAACAGAATGATGTCCCGAGATGAATTCGATGTTTATGGACAGTACGTAGGAACTGAGTTACGTGCATTAAATGACGAACACAGTGTAATTATGGCTAAATATTATATTAATAATATTTTATTAGATGCACGCTTAGGAAAATACCGTACAAGTTATAATAATCAAAGCCAGTCAGTTGTTCAACAGGGCTATAGCACTGCATCCAGTGATATTAGCCCCGAGCCTTCTGAAGAGCATATTATACAAAATATACTTGCAAATATGGATTCCTCGAGCACTAATAGCATTGATGGCACTAATACTAATTAATTTACATTGATCGCTATATCCATCTTGTACTCTTTAAAATTTATTTTACTGAAGATTAAAATACAATTATAAATAAAATGTATGCGTTTTCTTCAACTTACCTTTACAAATATCTTCAATTTTTTTATCAGTTCTTTACAAACTTCTGGTACTATTTTACGTATTAGTTGTTTTGACACTCGAAAAGTGTACGACAAAGAAGCATAAGAATCTCCAGTCGACAAGTACCTCAATGTAATGGCTAGTCTGATATGAGGACTAATAGCGTTCCGTAATATTGTATCCTGTTTGGCTATGGAAGGTGCGATCATTTGCAATAAAGTTTCAAAATCAGATGATGACATGCGAGTAAAATTCACAAACGATCCGTCAGACATTCGGAGATCACTAAGAATATTAACTCTTCTTTCTCGTTGTAATAAGAAATTCCGCATCCACCACCTTCTCTTTCTCTTACGTTTCAACACACTCGATATAATTACTATGTACGCAGCACTAATAGCCACAACCTCCTCGGGCGACATTTCTATAAACACTGAGAAGTGTGGTCGACAAAATGTTCCGCGACATGTATGTCGGCACATTCCACGTAGTTGTTGAGGAACATGTTCCGCAACATGTTGCTCCATTTGTCCCCTAGTGTATCCGTGGCTTAAACATGCCACAGTTTTTGAAAAAGGGGTTTAATCAGTTTGAAGCACACCAACTCAGACAATCAAAGAAATTGTCATCTGACTTCTTCTATTGGGGTTGTCTTAAAGACAGGGTTTATTCAAAACCTATTGCGACATTGGACGAGCTTCGTCGAAATGTCACTCAGGCTGCGGATTACATTAGTAACAAAAGATATGCAAGACAAATAAAACGGTCATTTTTAAGGCGTTGTCGAGCTTGTATTCAAGCTGGTGGTAGACAATTCGAACATCTGCTATAATATTATAATAACAACGTACAATAATAATGTGAAATTGTTTGCACTATTTGTTTTGAAATATTAAACATTTTTGAAGAACTAATACTTTTTATTACCTAACCGTCATCTGGCCCCTGTTAAGAAATAATATGCAAATCTTTTTTTGGAACCTATGTTATCCAAGAGTATTATACCATTTTGAAATGCTGGTTAGTTGCGTCAACTTTTTAAAAAACTTGCCATACTAGTTCATACTTTTTTTTTACACCACGATATGTTAAAGTTTGTTAAAAGTAAATATCTTCACGAAATTAAGGGAATACATTAAGTTTATTTAATTTTTGTGACAAAACTATAAGTATTCTGGCTTTTTTAAGAATAGTGGTAGATAGCAGTACTATTCAGGTTGTCTATAAAAAAAAGAAACAGAAATATAAAAAAATGTGGTCATGGTAGTAAAAAACGTCATAAGTGGTCTAAATTTTTGAAGAATTTAGTTTTTTTTGAATAACTTAAAAAAAATTAATTTGATGTTTTTCTTTTTTTTTTCCCGAGTAGTTATGGGTAGGTCTATGCTCCGGTGTAGGCTTATCGTTGAATTTTGGGACACGTTATGTATGAAAAAATACAAGAAAATTTCATTTAAATGAAGTATCTCAAATCAGTAAATCTTACAACGACCGCCTGCATTTATAATTTTGTTTTCAAAACGTCAACATTTAATGAGATAAAATGAGTGAATTTACCGTTAAATATAAGTTTGTTCTAAGTAATGTAATTTGTTGTCACATGCCTATAAAATTTGAATATTATTTTCTTTTATGTTTTAAATTATTTAATGGTAAGTGTTACTTTTTCTAATAAATTGGCGTGAACCATCATTTGAATTATGACGGATATAAATATATCGTGCGCAAATACAGTTTCATTTTTGAAACAGGAGTAAAAACATGCTACAGTACTTTTGAATTATTTTATCACTTTAAGTCAAAAAGGTTGACATTTTATGTTATTCGTAACAACCTGTGAAAATTATACTTTTGAACGATACCGATAACCGTACCGGTTGGCAAAATAATATTCTGCTAAGGTCCGAATCGCTAACAATATCGCAATTAGTGCTTCTCACACGGCAGCTATAATGCATATTAATGTATGTCAAAATACGAAGATTAAACATGTACATTTTAGCTGTAAACTTCTACGTAAAGATGTAATGAAATGTATCGAGATTCAAATATACATTTATTCATCATAGCTAGACCACATTAAGCACAATGTAGAGATAAACGCGGGTATCATGCTATCTGTTTCATGTTATGAGAGATACATGATAAAACCGCGACAAAACCCATCTCACGCTCGTATGCTAAGCCAGCTGGGCAACGATGGATTCTTGTCCACGCGGGCGGTGAAAATGGTTTCATTCCTGGAGCCGACCTTATAAATGTGAGGGCTCCTTATTTATTTATTATATAAATTCCCACATATTTATATAACATAGATATCTTATATTATTTACAAAATCATTTATTTACAAATTATACTTATTTCCTATATTCAAATAATATAAATATATATTTACTTTCTGTTATATATTTATTTGTAAACATATTCAACAACAATGTTTATTTACATTAAAACAAAACATTATATATTATTATGAATATATCGGATGTCGTCCGGTAATGACGGACGATGTGATGTACGGTGCAATGGACACGAGCGTATTGAACAGTGCGCTTAATTTGCAATACTCAAGAACCAGTTCACCGCTCTCGAGAATGTTTGACCGCGCATTAGCAACCAATCTTCCTTTGACATATCGACGCGACACCTGTGTCACTCTGACGCGCTCACGCATTGACCGCCTTCCGCGTAAAATAATAATTGTTATTTGTTTTCGCTATTTCCGCTACTTTCTCTCGTTTCTCTTACTTCTGAACTTTTTCTATAGTGTTACGCTTGTGACTGCTTGTGCTATTTTCTTCTGTGCTTGTGAAATAAACTACTTCTTACGTGTACCGACCAAGTTGTACTTTCATTTGTGTTTACCTACTAAGGACTGAAAAGGTATGCTTGAACTATAATATATCCACGAATAGAACACACAAGTGCTTCACACACGCCATTACCACCATTGCTGGCCTATCACTATTGTTGTGTATGCAACATAATAGTTCCCATGGTTTGGCAGCACTGTGGCATTGTATGTAAACTAGTGTTTTAGGTAGGGCAACTCTGTGCCCGGCACCCAAGCACGCGTCCCTTGTAATAATGGCTACCAGCCCCGCCAAACTTGTTCCTTATAAATAAATGTGATAATTGGAAACAAGGTGTATTATTTAGCAGTGGCGACGAGGATAAACAAAAGAAGCAAACAATCAAGATGTCGGTGGGAAAAGTCAAAGAGTTCGTCGTAAAATTCGGGAATTGGACCGCCTACGTGGAGTGAGTGGAAATGTATTTTCTCGTGAATAAGGTAGAAGACACATTAAAATTACCAACTTTAATATCGTGCATGGGTGAGGAGGCTTACGAATTACTATCCACGCTAGCAAGTCCGCTAAAACCTGCGAACTTAACCTATGCGAGGGCAGTGGAGTTATTGACGGCGCATTTAAAATCGTGTGAGAATATGAAAACACGTAAACCAACCGTGGCCATCGCGACGATGGTAAATTGCTGAACTATGACAGCGTAGTAGCCGATGAAGGGAATTTTAGAGCCCTTTTAAAATTCCGTATTGATTCCGGCGATATTGCATTGCAGCAACATTAAGAATCTTCAAAATCCAACGCCACGTATATCAGCAAGACTGTACAAAATGAGTTGATAGATGTTTGCGCAGAAATCATCCAGGAAAACATTTTACAGAATGTGCGGGAAGCTAAATATTTTTCAATTTTGTTCGATAAAACAACAGATATATCACATATCTCACAGCTGATCTATCATTCCGATATTTGCATGATGGTTTTATTAAGGAACATTTTGTGACTTTTTGTGATACCTACGATGCTCTTAGACGTGAACAACAACAATTCAGGTGACATAGAGCTTCGATTGACAGGTGTAGCATTGGCGAAAATCGTTGAAAATCTGTGTACCAAATTTAACTTTGTAACGCCAAAACAACAACATCGATGCACCGATGCTACTCCCGCGCGCGCCGAGTCACCAAGCAAGTCCCCACTACCCTGCATCGACCTAGGTCGGTCTAAGTACTGCCCCGTCTTGTCAGATCCTGCCTTTACTGTCGTGTATTGTTTGTAACATTGTACTGGCTTCGCTAGCGGACCTAACGATTTACATATATAATACACGGCACCAATAGGTCATTCATTAGTTATAGATAGATGTTTGCCTAGTTATCGTTTTCTTTTGTTAAAAACAACCCAAATACTTATAAATATACATTATTAAAACTTCTTATGGTTTAAATTATATCGGGATATTTTATATTGCATATCAAATAAATAATCGCCTATCAATACATACTCATCATTTATATTCTTTTTTACATCAAATAACATACTTCACAGATAAACTAAATGTTTAACAAAATTCAAACTGCAGATAATTCGAAATTACACATCAATATGACATTCCTTTTTTCCTCATAATGCAATACAGTTAAATTTATTTTTGTACAAAAATACTACATGCATAGCATAAATACTGACTGCACATCAAATTTACCATATTTCATAGCAAAATAACTATCCCAGTCGCATATTAACCAGTAAGTACAACAAAATCTGTTCATCATATTTGTCTAAAAAAATCCTTTTACATTGCATTATTTCTAAAAGCAAAACAACTTAACTGAAAAACTGCTGTAAATAATATAAAAATAAAAGCTATAGTTATGGCATAGATCAATTATGGGTAAAGTAGTAGGTTAGGTTAGGTTAGAACTGCGACCATAACATAGAAGAAGAATCAATCTGTGTGATACTCCGACCCCTTTTTGAATCCACCCACTAAATAAAATAATATTATACTACCTACCAATTTCTTATTATCATAGATCGTAACAGACGACAGTACGTGGCGCCACCTGCAGAAGCTAAAAATGTGCCTATTGGGCAAAAAAGGAAGCGTGGACGCCCCGCGAAAGCAAGACCCGCTTTAATAATTCAATAAATTACAATTTTGTATCTAATTTTATATTTTTTTTGCTGATCTCATTATGTGATAATTAATAAATAATAAGATGACTGTGACTAATAAAATGTTGTTTGATTTAGAAAAACTGCTGTAAATATTATAAAAATAGAAGCTATATTTAAGAGAAAAAGAGTTAACATGTATAATGTGCAATAAGATTATTAGCTGTGCATTGATAAAAAAGCTTTTGCTTTAGAAAAAATTGCTGTGCGCTGTGAAAATAAATTGTAATGTGTTTAGTGATATTTTGAGTTGAATATTTTGTTGTGCAATCAGTAATTTTGATGGGAATTCGGTATTTAATTGCATAGAAAAAGGATATTTTATGATTTGCGTTTAAATACTACCCAATTATATCTATCGGCGAACCCCAATTAATTTAATTACTTACAGTTGGCCCAACGTCGGGCCTGATCTCATGTTTTTATTATTTGTTGAATGTTAAAGTACTAGATAGATTTTTTTGTTATTACTACCCTCACTTTTTCATTTGTTTTTCATTTAGTTTATTTTGTTTAATAGTTTTGTATAACTATATTTTGATAGTCTAAGAGCTAGCCAGACCAAAATTAAAACTTAAAAGTCTAAGAGCTAGTGATACCAAAATTTTAAGTTATAGTCCAATTTTTTTTATCTAGTCTAGGAGCCGTTAGATTATTTGAACATTATAGTTTAGGAGCTAGTCAGATCAGGGATTTCAAAATAGATTTTTATAAAATTTTGCCTAGACGTAGCCGCCGAACCAAAGATATGGCGAACGTCAGTTTTAGCGACGATCAATTCCGTGATCTATTGGAAGTCTTGGCAAGAAGGGGTAGTCCTCAAAAAACGGGCAGTTTTGCTTCCTGCACTGCTCGCTTTAATGGGTCCCGCGACATAACCACAGTAGAAGCATTTTTGTCAACTATTTGCACCTTTAAGAAGATCGAAGAGATCGACGACACTAATGCTATCGAAGGTCTAACGCTGTTACTAACTAAAGACGCAGCGACCTGGTGGCTCGGAGTTAGAGATAGCACTAAAACCTGGCAAGAGGCAGTATCTTTACTGCGGTTGACGTTGGCTCCGAAAAGACCGGCATACAAGGTGATGAGCTCATAAGCAACAAGCAGAATTCTCCTGTTGGTACTGAGTTGTTCGTTGCCAAGAAGCGCGCACTGTTGGCTGAGTTACCTCCTCCTTCTCTATCACAATCGCAAGGTTTTGACATCCTGTACGCTTCACTACACATAAGTGTAATCCTGTACGCTTCACTACACATAAGTGTAAGGGACCGCATACCCAGGGACTGAAGACCGTTGACGAGTTTTTGGTAAAGGCACGGCAGCTTGAAGAGGTTGTTGCGGGAAAACGACGCCTCGTTTGAAAGAACCAACACCAACCAAGAAAACGAGATGCACCTACTGTCGCGCATTTAGGCACGGTGACAACGAATGTCGAAGGAAGAAAGCAGCAAAAGCTCAAGCTCCACCAGAATTGACCAACCCTACAAAACTCGCGGACACACCCTTGCCCAGTACAAGACCTACACCAGGATATAAAATAACATGTTATGGCTGCGGAGAACCTGGAGTGGTACGCAGCAAGTGCCCAAAATGCACTAAGCCTAAGGTTGGAGCAGTAGATGTGGGTTTTTACGCGTTAAGCCCACCGTTGCGAATGGTGCCCGATCAAGGCTAACAGTCAACATCACCATCTGTGGCGTAGGAGGAACAGCGCACATTGACACAGGTGCGAAGCTAAGCGTTGCATCAACGGTGCTGTACAGGATCCTTGCAAAGAAGGGCGTCCAGTTCAGGGCCGAAAATGCCACGGTCACTCTTGCCGATAGTTTCCAGCGGAGGCAACAAGTTCATACTGCTGTAATACCAGTGACATTATGTGGAAGAATTGTCCCCACAACATTTATCGTGTTTCCTGAGTCACACGACAACCGAACCCTCTTAGGGGTGGATTTCATTCACATGTTCTCTTATATTTTGTAAAACATAATTCTCTTATTTTTGCAAACGGTATCGTCCGGATGACGTCACAGAGCGAGGTGCACAGTTAATTCGTACGAGTTGTATCCATAGCAAACGTAGCTTAAATCTCTCTTCCTTGTTGGTTAAAAAATATTTTGAAATTAGTAGAACCGGGGTCGGTTATCGTTTTAGACAATGCCCCATACCACTCCAGACTCGCCGAAAAAGTGCCCAACATGAACTGGCGGCAGGCGGATATTCAAGCATGGCTAAAAAATAAAGGAATAACATATAACGAGAACTCCGTCAAAGCGCAACTTTTATTAAAATTTAATAAATAAAATTATAAAGCCAAAGTAATAGACGAAATGGCGGCTGAATTTTTTTTTATTGTTTTGCGCCTTCCGCCTTATCACTGCGAATTAAATCCAATAGAATTAATATAAGCTCAAATAAAATCGCATATTGGGCGAAATAATATAACTTTTAAAATGGCGGAGATAAAGGAGCTAACAAGGGAAGGCATTTCTAAAATTGCATCAAAAATGCATCGAGCATGTAATTAAAGAAGAAAATAAAACGTTGGAGCTGGATAGGCTAAAGGATGTTGCCATTGACAACGCATCGACCTCGAGATTCGACATCCACGTTACCTCGGAAACGGAGAGCGGAGAGCGCGGGAGATTCGACCGATTTTGACGAGGGAACACCATAACAAAATATCTTTAATTAAAGATGTTAAACCAGCCTTGTTGTTATTATTCATCTCGATATACCCATTTAGTCAATCATCACTATAATCGAAAACGTATAAAATCAAAGTAGTTAAAACTAAATGATCTAATCCGTCAAGATCTTTGATTTTTACTATACCTATCTGCTAGCTGGTAGTTCAGTAATAACCAGAACCAATATTGGACCTTATTGCAGTTAACATAAAAAAGCTTATTAAAATTCTAAACGAATAGAAAAGATTCTGACTTACTATAAATAAAACAACATTTTATTGTTAGATTGAACGTCTATCTATATAAAACATTCGAAAACACCACCGTAGTAATGCGGCTATCGCTGTCGCCGCGGATCCGCGAACCGACGTGTAGGGACACAGGGCAACCGGCGCATATGTATTTAAGTGGATACACTGGATACTTAAGTTTAGTCGCCCGGTTCGCCAGTCGCCTTCCCGTATCGCTAGAGATAGGTCGTAGTTAAGATAGAATAATGTAGTCGATAAGTTTATTATAGAATATGTTCCTGGTACCAGTAAATATAAAACATTTAGAATAGTGACCTATCGTTTCTCTCATCTCTCTTCAACATCATTATATACAACTAGAAGCACCACCACATTGGTGACCCCGACGTGACAAAAAAAAAAAAAAAAAAAAAAAGGTAATGTGGCGGTCATTCCATTTCATGTAAATAATAATATTATACTACGCGCCCATTTTATGTACTCTATGTTCGCGCCAAACAAGTAACGCCACAACGCCACAGTGTCCAATAGATAAACTAATCTTGTAACAACCCTAACGCCACATAGTGTCCAAAAGCCGAAACCTTTTATTTATGAATGGTACGATGTAATGACCACAGATAATACATAACAAATAGACACACCCCTAGCGCTTATATCCAGCGCGGAATAGCAGAACTTGTAAAATCTATTGTCTAAAGCTCCACCCACGGTACGCGCATTGTAAACCCATTCATAAATTAGAAGTTTCGAGAAAGGCAATAATTTGTAACCGTCTTTACACTACTTCCTGTTTCGAATAGCGTAATTATTATTATTAAATTATTTCTAGTGTAAGAGCCCTTTTGAATACATTCAGATAGAAGAATTGATCTCTAAAACATCTCCTGAGTTTTATTACGAATATCTACGGTTCAAGGACGAAGGTCTGGCCGGCTAGATATCCTAGGTTCACCATTGGCAACGGTACAAAGGTCTTATGACTGGGCCGGTCCATTCTGCATCACGTTCCCCGTCAGCCAGATGGCATAGATAGCTGTAGGAAGTAGTAGGCTGCAAACTATATTCCTCGGGTCAGTGGAAGCACACGCCACTGGTCTCGACATTGGTGACCGCCGACATCTCTACCCCCGACATCTGTACGCCGGTACCTACTTAATTACGGTATCACGACGCACCTCAACGTACCTACCGACAAGACAACGCAACTTTCCCGCGCATTTTCGACCCGCTCAACTTACTACGCATTGACCTCTTTGTCACGTAATAAGTTCACTGTTTCTCAACATGTCGACGGAAAATATCACTGATGCCCACGATGTTACTACAGTTAAGCCTGACGTTGCCACTATCTCACTACCAGCGCGATTACCACCATTTTGGCGACAAAACCCCCGACTATGGTTCGCACAATTTGAAGCCGCCGTCGCTGCCACTAGAATGGGACAAGACCAAAAATTTAATCTCGTAGTACCACTACTCGGCTGTAGCGACCTAGAACAAATCGCAGACATCATCCTCAACCCACCTGAGACCGGAAAGTACGATTTACTCAAGACCAGACTTATATCCACATACCAAGAGTCAGGCAGTCGACAGCTACAGAAATTACTAAGTGGCTTAGAACTAGGCGATTCAAAACCAAGTCAGCTCCTAAGAAAAATGCGAGACCTAATTCTTGCCCACCACTTATACCAAATCGTAATGGAGAACTTGGGTGCCCACTTTTCTGATCTCTCTGAAAGGGATGCTATATTCGACTCAATGCCTGATTTTCAAGGTGTTCGGGCTACCTTCTCTCATCAAACAAGGTCTAATGTTGGAGTAGAGGCTGATGCAGGAGATGTCTTGAAAGATATAAAGAAGAAACATCAGCTAAACAACAACATTGAGCCTGAATTTCAAGAACTCAGTACCCTAGATGAAGACTATGATCCGGCTACTGGATACAATGACGAAAAGGATAAAGAACTCAAGAAGGAAAAAACAAAATGTAATCCTCTTTCATGTCATGATCCAATCTCTTGGTACCAACTGGCTGACCTGATAGACGGTTGTAATGACCCTCAACATCCTGATTTGACTGAGGGTGTCTCTCATGTCAGTTATTTGAATGTCTCTGATCCTACTGCACTCTTAACTCAATTCCAACTGCTCGTAAGACAAGCTGAAACTGATTGGGCACTCATCAAGAGACCTCTGTGGGAAGCCTGTCAAGGAAATTATCTAGCCTTGTTTGGGACAATCACCGGAATGAACACTGTCTATCAGTTACAGAATGCCAAGGTTTATAACCAGAGCGTAAAGAATCTTAGTAGATCAGTTCCAAATTGCTACCAATAAGCAGAAATCCTAGCAACAAAACAATGGACCCCCACATTGGTGACCCTCGACAAAGAACACGCAACTTTCTACACCGTGGCGTTCCTGCTTAATCAAGTGACATCATGGGAGGGAGACGACTCGCCCTTCTCGACGCGTGCATCTAGAAGGACTCCTACGACGACCTAGCCAAACTACACTGGAACGCACGGAAAATACAATGAAGATATCACATATATAATCAAAGGAAGATCTACTGCTAAGCGATTTTTCCGACGTGGTCAAGTAAGTGAAGACACGTGGTTGCCATGCATAGCGAAATCAAGTAGCTACCACGGCAGACCACACAATTTTGGGTGATGACCTTTTGGATTTCCGGACGACGAGCACGACGGTTTATTCTAATACGTGGTACATTCGTCGCGTATTTAGACGTATTATATACCCTGCGGTTGCGTTGGCACCAGGATGAGAATGCTTACTACAGGATTTCCGGACTATACGGCATCGTAACAATATATTTAGAGGCGAGTAGGTACAAATACCGCTTCAAGAAGATTAATTGTCAATTACGTCATCAATCAGACGTGGACTACTACAACAGGAGCAAATACATCGCTAGCAGACTAGGAGCAACATACGGAATTTGCATCTTCGTACGTATCGCCGACTCATGAAGCGCCTTACGAAGAGCGACGTCAAGAAAACGTATCAAGTGTTTGTGATAAATAACGGTATTTCGTTTTACAAGTTAAAGTTTTAAATTCCATGGCTATTTTTAGATGCAAAGTCTCAAATCACGTCGATAACTCATGTGTTAATTTTTATGTGAACAACGCTTTCGTTGAGTAGCAGTTTGTTTAGCTCGCACAAAGCACTTGAGATTGTGACCCTTTTTTTATAAGCATCAGTACTAGAAACCACTTGTAATGTATCCCTTAGTTTATTGGAATCGTAGAATGATTATTGTTTGTGTTAACGTTATAAAATTTTTGTTTCAAAGTTTTATTCTGATTATCATTTTGCAAATATTTTTTTTAAAGGGGGAAATGGTGTAGGGACACGGCAACCGGCGCATATGTATTTAAGTGGATACACTGGATACTTAAGTTTAGTCGCCTTCCCGTATCGCTAGAGATAGGTCATAGTTAAGATAGAATAATGTAGTCGATAAGTTTATTATAGAATATGTTCCTGGTACCAGTAAATATAAAACATTTAGAATAGTGACCTATCGTTTCTCTCATCTCTCTTCAACATCATTATATACAACTAGAAGCACCACCACACGACGAATGTCGATATGAACTTATCGCTGTGATAGAACGAATGAATCCTTTTCTACAACTAAAGTGACCCATTCGACTGGGCAGTTCGCGCGACTCGCTTCTTTAGATTCGTTCAATCGCGAACGACACATAACTAAATCAAAGTCCATTTTTAACCGACTTCAGCTACTTTTAATATTAATTTATATCATTCACTGAATGAATGTTAAAGCGCCATTTTGAGTAGTTCATAACAGTTCATTAAATGATTCACATCACTATTTTTTTTCGTCAGCCACTATTGTTTACCTTTTTTGCCAACTCAATCTGGATCGACTATACTTTTAATTGCAATAATATTATTTGCCCGCACATTTGATTACATAATGATTCGAATGCCATACGTATTGTTATCCATACTTTTAATTGCAATAATATTGTGCAACAGAATTTTCAAACGCCATACTAAATTAATTTCCAATCTATCTAAGAGAAATAATGAAAGAGTCGCATAAAGTAATTATTAAAATTGAATCAATTCTTAATGGAGAACCAGAAAAAAAACGGAAAAAAACATTACATCGTACAATTAAAAAATCAATGAGGTATTAACTAAAAAAGATGATTATACAAAAGAAGAATTTTTACGAGCTTTAGCATCGAATTTATATTTGCACAATAAATGTAAAAAAAAAATATCAAAAATAAAATTTGTTTCAAAAAGATCAAATTATCATTTGAATATATTTGGCAATATCAATATAACTTTTTTATCTAAACATAAGATAATAATAAGTTCGAAATTGTTTCTCGCTGGCAATAATACTATTCATAATAAGGAGCTTACGCGAATGGGATTTTAATTTAAATAAAATCATCTACAATTAACCGAGCACAGCACTCTCTTAGTAACTAAGTAAAATAAATGAGTGTAACAATTAAACATATAGATATTTATACGCATACAACTCGAATATCGTTCGCGCACCCTATTGGTCAGAACGTAAGCATCGAGTAAACACGCCGTGAGCGGTGCTATGCGATTACCGTCTTAAAGGTGGGCATGCGGAACTGCTTTCGATAGAAGAAGGATTTCTTGCCGATCGCTTTCGTGCACCCCGAGCCCGGGCCTTAAATGACGTCCAGTTGACCAATATAATAGCGTCATACCGAGAACAGCCTTTTACGCTCACTCGTAGATTTGCCGAGGAATTTGATGTTTCTACAACAACAATAAGGAGGGAGTTGCATAGAGCAGGCATCCATAACAGACGGCCCGCAAAAGAAACCATTTATACGGAAGTGCACAAAACTGCTCGTTTAAGATTTGCTCGAGATTATAGGGCCGGTAAATAATTTGTGCTAAATGAAAGTGACAGCCGTTCAACTTTATTCCATGAAAATGTTGTCTGACACATTGTATTGCTGCTAAATCCATGACACAATTCTGAACATTTAAAAATATATCTAGGGTCGGCGGACTAAAGCACATAAGTCAAAATTTTCGGTTTATTTTTTATTACATCATCAGTGTTCATTTTATTCAACACGCAGTCTGACTAAAGCACATAAGTCTATCTGAACTCGTTCATGGCGTATTCAAGTGGCGGACCGTATCAACCTTATCCAATTCAAATATAGGTGGACGCACAAAAAAACATAACTTGACTTATGTTATAAGGAACACTCTTAAGTGAGAAGTTTTTTGAGCTAAGTGGTCTGACTTATGTTATGAAGAACATCAAATGTGACATTTGTTTATAGATTGTGGGTACTTAAACATTATTTATATGTACACAAAAATTGGAACGGTATGTTAAGCTACCAATGGCATCAATTGTTACCGTTTTGTTGAACAGGCAGTTTGTATATTTAATTTGTTGAAATGAATACTCAGAGAAGCAAGAAATTGGTTGAAATGACGTTATCAGCTTACCAAGAAGGCGATGCAGGGATATTTTCATATATTTTTAAATCTCGAAATGCAAATTTTGTATAGCACAGAAATTATAAATGATTTTTTAGAAAAAGTGCAACAACCATCGATTGCGAACACAGACAACATAGTAGACGATCCTACGCCGTCGACCTCAACAGGGCATGTCAGTAGTGATGATTCCGTGCAAGATCCATCATTTGTAGTACCAAGAATTCCATCTTCTTCTTCTGCCAGAATAGAAATTCTCATGTCAGTTGTATGTTTAGCTGGGCATTGCAAAAACATCGATCAATTAAAATAATAGACCATAAGTTTATGATTCCTGGCCACAGCCACTTAGAAGTTGATACAAATCATGGCATTATAGAAAAGAAGAAGAAGAAAACTGAATTACAGATATTTCACCCCCATGATTGGATCCAGTTGATTCGATCGAGCAGTAAAAAGTTTAAGGTTGTAGAAATGAAAAGCACAGATTTGTATGACTTTTCATCCATGCTGAAAAGTGCTTTAGATTTAAGAAATAAAGATTCTGACGGACGGCATTTTAAATGGCTGGATAAAAGGTGGCTACGATATGAACAAGAATTTGGAATTCTTTCCTATAAAGATACGTTAGATACAGATTTACCTTTTTCGTCTTTAACTACAAAAGAAGAGGTGCCCATTCTTTATTTAAAGAAATATCAACGCGACTGGTTCTTCTTCTTCGTCGTGTCGATGGCTGAGTCAAATTTTATTTTGACTTGCCATCGTGCTGAAAGGATTAGCCAATTCGCTTTGGAGAACTCGTGAATTGCCCAGGGTGCGCCGGACGTAGGGGATTGTTGTGTACGTCACTCGGGGAGGCTCCTTTCATGCACCCCGACTGGTTGATACGACACGTTGCCGAAATGCTGGTTTTTATTTTGGACAGCGAATTAGCATTGGCATCCAGCGTGGTAATGCTGCTAGCATTTTGGGAACGTTGCCCACTAGCTGCGATTTGTTAGATGAGGTTAGGTAGTCTTTTATCGCTAGTTTTTAAGTCGTTTATTTTAGGTTAGTTAATTTCGTTTTTTTTTGGTTAGTGTTTTCGTTGGTTGTAAATAAATTATCTCCATATGGAACTAGTCATTACAATTTGATGGATTTTAGACAGAAAGAAGAGGTTCAAATGTTCCTGATAATATTCCCATAATATCTATTCAGCCATTGCCTATATCTATAGAGAAAAAAAAGATTTAATTTCGATGCTGTCCTTAATTCGAGATATTTTCCATCAATTTTATTTAAGTTTACCTACTTTGGAAACTGTACAAAATACTGACCCAGATATTATAGAATCCGAAAAAGAACAAGAATTTTAAGTGACACCAACTAGTCAATAAGTTTACATATGTTTTTGATTGTATTTTTTTTTTTTTTTTACTTTTATTTATATTTTAATTAATTAACTTTTACACATAAGTCATACTACCAAAGTGTTTCTCATAACTTAAGTCATCTAAATATTAAACTATTACGTTCCCACCAAATTGTTGTATTTTAATAGTAAGGCATTGCTATTCACTTTAACAGTTAATAAAAACATTTAATAATTTCTAAATCTATGATTTTTTAAACAGTTTTTTTTAGTTCCTGTAAAGTTACGATTTTTGACTTATGTGCTTTAGTCTGCCGACCCTAGATATTATTGTCATTACTGTATTCTATGATGAATTGAAATAATTTATTATATGCGTTTTTATCTTTGTTCGAACACAGTGCAAACAGAAGCGGTACTGTGGTTTTCCTATTGCTCATAATGTTCCCGTGAATGGCATACAACTGCTGAAATGGTGTAGGCACGATTTTAAATGTACCATCTAGAATCCACAATGTAGATCGACACAAAAACTCCATCATTTTCCGTAGAGAATAAATTATAATGCGCTTGTTTTCCTTAATTTTAGTTTATCATTGTTGACCGTAAAATAAATATCATTTGGCTCATGAAATACTTCTTTCTGCTTATTTTTTCTCGGTAAATTACCTGTTTCATGGCACTTGTAGATGGCATTTGTAATGTCTTATCGCCATATTTGGCTAAAGCATTTTGAATAATTTGGCATGGCTTTTGACTTACATCTTTTGCTGCAACGCTTTTTAAGTTATTCGTCAAGTTTGTGACATTTAGCCTGTTAGCATCGGGTTCATGATTATGATTATTATCAGTCTTCACAATCGTGTGATTTTCAGTATTTTCAGAACACAACGTTATTGCTCGCGCATTGCATTTTAACTCCTTGCGTAATTCGCAGACCCAGTAAAACTTGGACTCCACTTTTTTGTTCTTCTCGTACGTAAAACCGTTTACATTGAGCTTCACACCACTTTTTGTTGTTTTTAATAACTGACAAACATTATTTATATCCATTTTGAACACAAATTCAACAGCGAATGATTGCAGACGCAGTTATACTCTTGTCAATAAATATCGCCTACAAATATTTTTCCTACCCACTAATTTGTAATTACTTAAGTTTGTAAATAATTTTAGAGCGCCTGTTAGAATTTCATGAGCAAATACATACCTTAGATAGATTGGAAATTAATTTAGTAATATTCCGGCTCGAAGGACCAATGTAAATCGGTACGTAATCTTGTTGATGTCACTACAAAAAATCTCAGAGCTTTGACCGTTCTGGGTCAACCGACGCAACACTGGGACTCCTTGATCATTCATATGATGGCAGCGAAATTAGATCCTGAGGACGCAGGGGACGAGGAACGCGCGGTGGGGCTGCGGCCAGCGCGAGGCGGCGAGCACAGAAACAGAACTCCTTCGGCGGCGTCGCCGAACGACCGCGACTAGGCCCTCTCAATTCTCGACACGAACTATTGTACGCGTCCCCTAGCTTCATACCGTAGCCATATTGTCATTTATATTTTGGACAATATACCTCATTTAATAACAGTCAAACCTTTTTAAATCATTGAACCCCTCAACATTCCCTGAGCTATCGACATGGCGTTTCAAAATTTTGTTGCATAATAATATTGCAATTAAAAGTATGGATATCAATACGTATGGCATTCGAATCATTATGTATTCAAATTTTCGGGCAAATAATATTATTGCAATTGAAAGTATGGAAAACAATACGTATGACATTCGAATTATTATGAAATCTAATGTTCGGGCAAATAACAGTATCTCACATGTCTTTTATGGTTAACAAAACATTCGGGCATATGAATATTATGGCATATATTCTTCGGGCAAACAATAGACAACACCGTTTTATTGGTATGAGTGCAGTCTGTCATATATTCGATTTTCTAACACCAACATTTTTATTACATGTTGATGAAGCAACTTTATTAAAAAAGTGTGACGAATTCCAAAGAAAATATTCAGATATAATTGGGCCTAATTTTTCATTTCAATTCATTAATATTTACCACCTCGTTTTACCTCAACTAACTCAAGCATGGACTGTTCACCAATTATGTAAGGAAATAATGAGCAAATATGGAGTAATAGAATGCGACCTAACGGAAGTATTTACAGCAACGTTATTATTCTTTACAATTCCTGTTTCTTCTGCAGCAGCTGAAAGGTCATTTATCAAATTAAAAATAATAAAAAAAATATTTAAGAAATAATATGAACCAAACTCGACCCCGACATTTATCGCTAATAGCAATTGAAAAAAACCGCATCAAGCCTGGATTTAAACGAAGTCATTGATATTTTTGCGAAAACTAAAGCTAGAATAAAATTGTAAATGTAATTGTTATTTAGTCAATTGGTAGGCCCGACCTTAATATAATAAACCCTTGAATCTTCTCTCTTTCGTTTTATTAGCCAAACCTACACCAAGTATTAATTGTAATTTATGTTGTTACTGTTTAATATTTTGATTACCTGCCCTGCAGTGCACAAAAAAGAGCTTAAGTATAGTTATATTCTTGTCGAATTTATTATAAAGGGCTTATGAAGGGAAATGAGGCACTTAATAATATTATTACGGAGTTAAGATCTAAGTCATTATTGTCCTACGAAGATGCTGAATTGCTCAATGGTACTAATAAGCTGACGTAGCTCAAAATTTTGTACTTGTTTTTAAGTTTACGGTTGTGTTTCTCAATAAAATTGAGAATTACTTTCAAATAACATATACTCGCCTTTTTATTTAACTATAGTTAAGGATACTACTTTTAAGCCAATACTTTTTGGCAAACGATGTACCAAACCACCTGTATATTTATATTATAAGGAACTAGTGACACAGTTATGCACTGCCTTTTTGTCAACTTTTTAGGGAAATCTGATTACCCTGGCAACACTGTAGTAAAATCGCTATCGCACACCCCATTACACGGTACCTTAGTCTTTTTTTAGGTAACTTCTAGCAAGACCCGACTGGCAACACTGGGAATTATCGATTGCATTGTAGTGATACATTGAACTTTTCGGCTGATGTTGTCTCGAATTTGAGTAAATTTAATAACAAATTCTGAGTTCAAATCTATAAAAAAATGGAAAAGATTCTAATGTGCAGGTTGTGCTTGGCGGAAAATGTGCCTCTGCAATTACTAGAGGACATAAATCATCATCAAGCATCGGTACTATGAACCACTTATAATGTATACCTTAGTTTATGGGAAGCTTAGAATGTATTTTGTTTGTGTTTAATGTTATGAAATTTTAGTTTTATTCTCATTTTATTTTGTAAATTATTTTTGTGTAAAGGGGGAAATGGTGTAGGGACACAATTTGTTTTTATGTTCAAATGCACTTAAAGCACGTCTCGCTAGTTTCGGCAGTCGACATCTCGCGCTTACTCAATTAGTAAAAGAAGAAAAAAAAAATGTATTTATTAGGTCCTTTCCTATATTTATAATAAGTTATCGGCACTGTATTACTTTTAAGTTGCGCATACAATATAGTGAATTAAATAACTTCACGTGTTTTAATTAACCATCGACTCATAATTAACAACAATAAAATAATACCCTGAATGTCTAAAACCAGCAATCAACAAGCCCACCGATTTTGATGACTTCTAATAAAAATATTTTTTTTTACTAGAATCACTTTTCATCAGGCAGTTTTCAATTATAGACTACTTGACTTATGGACATTTATAAATCAAGATTCAAGGTCAAGATTGGTTATTTAGACCTTTTGCTTGAGAAGACCAAAAGCATAATAATATATGAAAATTTTGCTATTTGATATAATGATTGGCTTATATCGAATAGAAATAGATATATATATATATAATTATGTTTTCTTAAGACCATAACACGGCATCCGGTGACATTTCCGTAAACACATACGCGAAGTAGCTCCGCAAACAAATATGAAGAAAATTTTCAGGAGGCGATTACATGTGATGAGTCTATTAAATAGAAAGAAGCAATGGATCGTGAAATGAAAAGTCTTGATAAAAATAATACATGGACACTTACAAACAGACCTCCCAAAAACCATAAGGTAATTTATGTAAAATGGAGAAGCCATGTTAGTAGTAAGAGGTTTCCAACAAACTGACTGTGTGGATGATATATATTCTGCAGTATGTCACGTTGCAAATGACTGAATTAAATATAACAGTCATTATAACACCATCGTATTTTTAGACTGGCAACGCCATCTAAAGTTTTGTTAGTCCAGTTACATCGATTGACGTAACGGTTCGATGTCACGTAGTAGTCCTAACGTTTTAGCAACATATGGCGCTAGGCGCTCGTTTTGGTTTTATTCTGGATTAAAATATTTATAGATTATAATTTGAAATTAGTTATAATTTTAGTAGTCACATTTATTGTTAGCATTTGAGATTTTAGTCTTTATATTTGGTTCGAATACGAAAACCAAATGATAGAATCGATTATTCTAGAATCATTCGTTTTGTCTATCTATGGGAATTGGTTGTCAAAGACAAGAGACGTGACGTTGGCCTTTTTGTGAGAAATGGCGGAGTGACGCGATGTCTTTTTAATACTCTCGTCAATAAAATATTATCTAAGCCTCCGAGTATGATGATGGATATATTATCGTAACTCTTATGAGGTTATAATATGTAAGCACAGTTGGTAAGTCTCTTCTACCATTTGGTGACGACACCATTGAAATAGCGTCTTTTCGTAATTCGTTTCGTCATATCAGTGTCGAATTTACTTCAGCCAGAAGATATCTATAATGTAATTAAGACAATAATCGTCAGGGTGGATTGGGAATGTCACTCAATTAATCAGGAATCTTGTGGTGAGTAAATTATTGATTGACACGTGGCGAAGCCGAGTCTCTGCCCCTCGGAATTGTTGAATATAATAATGCATATTATTTTTTTCTGTTTGTTACAGATTTGGGTTTTATATTTACATTTTTTATAGATACATTTTATATTGTATATTTTATATCTCTCTTTTATTGGTGTCATATTCTTGACTGGTTTTATTGTACCATGTCAAGCGTCGAGCAGTAATGCGAAATATTCAATCTTGAGCCCCGTGTTCTGGCTGAATATCGTCATATGACGTTGGATGCGGCTGAGGTGTTCAGAGTAACCTTCAGAGTAACCTCGTGTCCGTCGCTGGTCGCTGAGCCACGTGTGAAAGACAGCCTGGAACTAACCTCGCTCTGGAGTTAGGTTCGTAGAGTCATCATTCTATTGTGAAGTCTGTATAACTCAACGTATATGACCTGCCCTCAGAGTAGGGACCGGCTTCAGGTATTTCTGTTTCTATTATCTATTCAGTATTACATACGGACGAGCACTCGATCTATCCTTTGTAGAATCAGTTTAATTAATTAAATTAAGTGATCAACCTTCACAACACTGTTTTTGTGGGTTGTTGTAATTTATCTATAAATTGGAACCTTTCTGTTGTTGAACCTACCTTGAGTTAATTATTTTGATATACATTTTATGATACGGCTTTCAATTTAATGTTTTCAATACAATTTGCATGCTAGCTATTTTCAATACAATTAATATTTGCATGCTATTATCATATGGCAGAATGTGTCTTGTGCTTATTATTGTATACCATATGTTATGTATTTACCACATTTTTTGCAAATAAATATATCTTATCTTATCGTATCTTCACAACCGCTCCGGGAAGCTAACATTGTAATTAGTTTGTAAAAGTCTCATGCTCTATAACAACAGAGGGGTATGTTGTTTTGTCATCTGAGTCCCGGATAAGTTTTATTAATATTACTGGTTGTTGAAAAATAAATATATAATAAATATAACAGTCATTATAACACCATCGAATTTAATACTTGTCGCTTTGTATACCGGGCGACTGGGACAAATAGGCGAAGGTAACGCTTGCATACTGCTTGGATGCAGTAGCAGCCTGGCTGGAGAACAAGATCTTCACATACCAACCAGTGAGAACGGGGAGCTCAACCCAGTTACAGGCACTCTTGATAGCTATTGGTCTACCGTCAAGCTAAACGACGAACAAAACAGACTAGGCATTCTTGGTTTATACCAGCGTGAGGACAGTCGTGGACGCTTCCATCCAACTGGTAACCAGTGGCTTTCGCCGAACACCGCTCATTATCAAGTCTCGGCGGATTTTTTAGGTTACCTGAACCGTTTGATTGGATGATACCTGTTTTAACAGATGACTGATCTGGATTCCTAATGAAGAACCACCTGCAGTTACCATACAGGAGGAGGTGGGTGCAGATTCAGTGGGGGAAGCATCGCAGAATGTTTTAGACTCTGAAGATTCAGATTCTTCTGTATATGAAGATGGGAATGACACACGAGACGAACCTTAACTACACATGCCTTAGTACAAGAAGCCCAGGTGACATCAACCACAAAGCAAAATCAAATCAAATCTTTATTTGCATAAAACACGGTTACAAAATGTTGTTATAATTATGTCAGGTAGGTACAGCATGTTTTGCCCTTTAGTTTAGAGCGTGCAAATATTTAATACATTAAAATACAATAGAATAAATCACATTTACAATAATTATTTTTATATTCTTAAAAAAAATTAAAATAAATTAAGTACTATAGTTATTAATGAATAGCAATGAATAAAAATAAGTAAAAGTATTGAATGAAATTATTAATAAAGAAAATGCAAATGTCAATGTCAATAGGATAATTCATAAATAAATTGTTTAAGTAAATTGAAATAATTAATTTGTTAATGTCAGTTAATTTTTATTATTGAAATATTCATTAATACCATAAAAACATTTATTCATCAACCAATCAAATATTTTTTTCTTAAATAATAAAGGAGATTGCAATGATTTTATATCGTTTGATAGTTTATTGTATACTTTTATTACCATTGGATAACTATTTCTACTGAAAATCTCCTTCTTAAGATTAGGTATTACTAATTTATCTTTATTTCTAGAGTTAAAATTTGACACTTGACTAAATTTAACAAATAGGTTTAAGTGCGTCTTGACAATCATACATAATTCATAAATATATAAACATGGCACAGTTAATACTTTTAATTCTTTGAACAATGGTTTACATGATGTTTGTGGCGATTTGTCGCATATCGCTCTTATGCATTGTTTTATTTATCATAGGGGAGACCGAGGGGTTTTGAAACAGAGGTGAGTTGAAACAGTCCCGATTACTCGGAACCTAAAGGTTACCACTGACGATACGTCCTTTAATCCGAATGGAGTAGTCGTCGTCCAAAATCGTCCCATGAATGGTAAAAAAATATTCCATTTGGATGGACGTCAGGCAGCTCTGGATTTCCAAACGGATTGAAATCCATGCGTCCAGGCCAAATGGACGTCATCCGCGGCCGTCCGTTAATGTCAGAAACGTGCGCCACGCCATATGGAAGCAGTCGGAATTGTCCGTCAATGCGTGAGGCGAAACGGCGTACATTTTTTTGAGGTTATTGTTTCAGTGTATGTTTTGATGTCGATGGTGGTGCGTGTGCTGTGTATTTGTCAAGCGTTAAAAATATTTTTTTTTATTATGTCTACGTCCGCGCGTGACTTTGTGATGGAAGTAATAGAAAAATATAAATCATATCCATGTATATGGCAAGTAAAACATCCTGATTATCACAACAGAGAAAAGAGAAATGCAGCGATGAATGCTTTGTTGGAATTGTTTAAAACAAAGGATCCTGAAGCCAACCTAGATACGGTTAAAAAAAGGGTTACCACTTTAAGAAATTGTTTTAAAAAAGAATTAAATAAGGTATGTGTATCGAATACATTATCCGTTGCATAAGGGGAGCTAGATTTTCTAAGAAAATTGTGAAGGAGACAGCAAGTTAAAACAACTAGATATATATTCTATCTAAACGTAAGTTTATAGCAGTATGAAAGATTCTGAAACGGTTTGACATGATACCAAATACATTTTCTATTATACGCCTAGCTCTTGACAACCTATAATTGAAAATTTATCTTTCTTTTGTCAGAGCTGCTCTGCTAAATGGCTTCATAAAATCACTTCGTAGAGCAAAAGCTTCATCCCCTACAAATACAAATGGTAGTTTAGTGTGGCTGTTTTGACACCTGTCATCATTGGGGATGTTAAGTTCCTTTCTCAGTAATTTTTCATACAAAATTGTATTCTGTATGACTCCTCCATCTGAAACTCGACCATTTGTACCAACTTCACACCATATAAACTCATAGTTGGCATTTGCACAAGCCATTAGCACAATGCTATTGAAATGCTTGTAATACCAAAAATAGGAACCACTACCTGGTGGGGGTATTATCCTTATATGCTTTCCGTCTATAGCCCCTCAACAATTAGGAAACTGCCATGTTTCTTCAAAGTCCTTTGCGATTTTCCTCCATTCTTCTTCAGTATCTGGCATCTGTAACAAATTTTTTTTTTTTTTTTCAGATGAGCGATGATGAAACTGAAACCAATATATCAATGAATGTGCAATCGCCACTTTCACAAAGTAGTGTGGCTTCATCGTCAAGGACTCAAACAAGAAAAACCAAAGCCCTACCTGACTGATTCTTAGGATTAAATATCGATAAACAATTAAATTGGAAAAACCACACAAACGAACTCTGTAAAAAAATCAGTATGTCATAATATGCTCTTTATAAGTTGGCGCGAACGGTTAACACAAGTGCTTTACTTACAGCGTATTATCATAGTAAAAATAGATAAGTATGTTATCTTCGAACAAAGGTACATCGCGCCATTTGTATGTACGCGTAGCGCTTGCCACGCCCCGGGTTTATGTACGTACGCACGCACACTACGCCGCTCGGTCACTCACTCGGTCACCGGTAGTGCGGGCCGTGTCATTACTGTGAGCGGTCGGTGTTTGTTTAAAAACTTAGGTACGGTTACGCGCTGCACTGCAAAATGTCTTCGCGAGTCAAAAGATATTATTGTGAAGTTTATGGTTGTTTAAACGACACTATTTCAAATTCTTGCATATTATAAGCTTTATACAAGAATGCGAATTTATTTTTCATTATCAGAAAATAATAAGGCTTTTCGCACAGGACGAAATCGCAGAAAATATTTTTCTGTCACAAATTTGTATATTTTTTTTATGCTTGTTTTTCATTAGGAGCATAAATAATTAGCATTTAATGTTACAGTTTAGATTTTATTTCATTTTTCTATGTCTGTTCTAGTACCAGTATGTATGCACACATTGTTTTTACTCCTTTTCCTTTCTGTTTTAAGTGTAAGAGATTGCATATATACTACGGATAATTTTATTAATATAATATTGGTCTATTTGACAAAGAATTTAATTTCATAGTATTATTCTCTCCATAACCATTTCTAGTCATTGTATTTTGGTTGCTATAACTTACACATAACAATTATTATCAATAAACAAACAAAATTGTATGAATTATTTGAAAAGATGGTGAACATGAGTTTCTCACCAGCTCTTCTCATGATGCAATACCCATCGGAGCTGGTACTTGGATTGATTTTAATTCAAACCTCAAAGTTGAATTGAAATCAATCTAAGCTCCGGTGATTCAAATCATTTTGTTGCAATTAATATTATAATTTAATTAGCTTAAGTTTTATTTTAATTTTATTTATTTGAACGTTGATGTTTGTTTTGACGTGTTCAAGCGCCCTTTGGGGCCCATGGAAATAAATTATTTGACTTGACATAAATAAATGCTTTGTTTTGTAAAAAAAACGTTTTTTTATAATTAAAAAAATAATTTTAGTACAGGTAATTTAAAATATCAATCTGACAAGTGACAACTCTGCGCCCCGAGCAAGTTTAGGTATCGTGCGCTCCTAAACGCCGGGAGTTGGCCTACTCATCTATTTTTACTATGGTATTATGGTCTTGTGGAATCTCGTTTAAGATTTGGGATAGCGTTCTGGGGCAATTCAACCAATAAAGATGCTGTTTTTAAGAAACAGAAGCGTTGCATACGGGCTATGTTTGAGATGCACATTACTGACAGCTGCAAACCAATATTTGTAAAGCACAAAATTCTCTCTCTCCCATCCCTATATATCCTTGAAGTAGCGTTGTTTGTGAGAAATAATCAGCACTTATTTCCGCGGTTATCAAACAAATGCGATCGCAGACGACGAGACAACAAACTCTGTCTACAATCGTCTAAGTCTGCAATGATGCACAAAAGCATAATATGTATGGGTCCTAAATTATATAACAAAATTCCTAAGGAGATAAAAGAACTAAATAAAAAATATGTTAACAATTAAATGTTACTATAGCGTCACTGAATTTTTAAATGATAAATTGTAATTTTATAATCAAAACATCTAATTTATTTATTAATTATGTAGAATTTTATTTATTTATTATTTATGGATAATTGTCTAATGAATGTCATATAATCAATTTTATTTAAACCTATTAATTATACAATTAAATTCAATACCATAATTAAGTAATTTTATGAAATTAATTTTAATATAATACTAGTTTTTTTTTTAATACTAATTTTAATAAAATATTTGTACACCCTGATGGGTAAAAAATGGAGGTACTTAATAATCTATGTATATGACACCTATGTAACCCTTTTTTGGCAAATAAAGCATTTGATTTGATTTGATTTGACAATGTTCTAACAAAGATAGCAAAGAAATTGGAAGAACTTCCACAAGCGAAACAGCAATATGAGTCATTTGGTGAACATATTGCAGAAAAATTAAGAAATTTGCCGACAATGATTGCTACATACTGCCAAAAAATAATTAATGATGCGATATTCATGGCTGAGACCAACAATTTAACTATTAATTCGCACATTGTAGACAATCATTGGAACCAGAACAATGCAAATAATTCGCAAATATATATGAATCTGCCAAACCAGAATAATGACAATTCTGTTTTTGTGAATGATTTAGTAAATGAGCCTGGATCTTCACAACGGCACCATATTTTATTGTATGAAGCATTTGTTACCGCTATCGCCGACATAGATTCAGACAGCACCAAATAATTACTTTTAAAATATGTTACTTTTACTCTAATAAATGATTGTAATACTCGATAATAAAAATACTAAATACACATTGTGTTATTTACTTACCTTCATATAACTCTTCAAAACCGTTATGATTGCCTTACAAGTTTCTGGAATAATGGTACCCAGGCACTGTGCAGAAATTGCAGTTTCAAATTTCAGATTTTCATATGTCGTTCCTGAGGCTAAAAAACGAAGTGTAGCACATAGCCTTTCGTGAACAGTTATGGCTTGCCTCATATTAGTATCTTGTTTTTTTATTATTGGCGTCACAAGTCCAAGTAATTTGAAATACGTCTGTTCGTCTATTCTTAAGAAGTTTCTCCAATCAGTGGGCTCTAGAGACAATTCAGACAATAAGTTAGTATGTGTAAAAGTATTTCTTTGTTTCAACCAACCCTTTCTCTTAGGTTTTTATTGTCTTTTTAATGAAATACACACAGCTGCTGCCACCAGTAAAGTATTGTTATCCATAGTACCGTTCCGTACGATTGCAAAGTTCGAAGTGACGCCATGCATCCAAATGGAAGTATTGTGAATGGTACCGTATCTGGATAAATTTTCATTTGGAGTGCATCCAAAAGGAAGTCTACTAAATGGACGTATCGTCAGTGGTAACCTTAAAACCGTTAGAGATCTGGCAACGTCGCTTTTCAACCACCTCCTGCCACCCGCTATCGCGTCAGTTCGCGCCGGTGGCGTCAGTTGTGCGGTTGTGTAGTTCTGAGTGAAATGTGCCGAAAATCGCAAAAAGTAAGTATTTCACAATTTTTTACGATGCTCGTACTTTAATAGTGGTATTGTATTTTGGGTTGAGTTATATATACGTCTTGAAAACTCATTATCTATAGATTTATGAAATATAATTAGTAAATTTGATTTCTGTGTATTTACTGATTGACCGTGATTTGAATAAAAATTGGGAGGTTTTTTCGCACTGAGGTGATTTGAAACAGACTGTTTCAACTCTCCTCGTTTTTAATTTAATATGTGATTAGAGCAAAGAAATAAAAAGTACAAAGATTAAAGGATTTTATTGTTGTTTTAATGTGTTTATTTGTTTCAGCATGCCTACTGGTTATAAACGAAAGACCGACAGAGGTATGGCAAGTCGCGAGATTTACGATCTCGCTGCTGAAGAAGTCACTTTACGACACAAAAGCCTCCGTGAAGCGGCTTCGAGTAACAACCTGAACCACTCCTCCCTCTACAGGTATATAAAAAAAAGGCTGCTTATGAAGCTGACAAAACTGTGGGTGCTCCAACGGTTGGATACCCTGAGAAAACCGTTTTTACTGCTTTAGAGGAGAAGATACTCTGTGACTATCTTTTAAACTGCGCTGCTGCTAACTTTGGCCTGAGTACTAAGGAAACCAGAACTTTTGCATATAAATTGGCTGTGGAATATAATAAAAAATGCCGTCTTCTTGGACAGAGAATCAAATGGCTGGAGAGGTTTGGCTTCGATCATTTATGAAACGCCATCCTATTCTTTCTCTAAGACTGCCTCAACCAACAAGTATCGCTAGAGCTACAAGTTTTAATAGAACCAATGTGGAACTTTTTTTTCAAAATTATACTACGGTAGTTGACAAAGACCAGTTGCAAGGAAAAGACATGGAGCATGGACGAATCTGGAATCACAACTGTTCAAAAACCAGACCGTATCATTGCCCGACGAGAACAGAAACAAGTGAGTGCCATGACTTCCGCTGAGAGGGGAACATTAGTTACTATAGCCCTAGCAGGAAATGCCCTTGGCACTCACATACCCCAGATGTTCATCTTCCCTAGAAAAAGATTTAATGATCACTTATTACGCGATGGACCTACTGGATCTATTGGCACAGCAAATGGGTCAGGTTGGATGCAAGAAGACGATTTCCATGTATTCCTTAAATTTTTCAAAGATCAAGTTCGGCCATCAAAAGAAAATAAAGCACTATTGTTGTTAGATAACCATGCCTCTCACACATCTGTTAAAAATATCGAGTTCTGCAGGGAAAATGGCATTATTCTGCTGACTTTTCCACCTCACTGCACCCCAGCGTTGCCAGATGTACGATTTAAATCGTATTCATACGATTTTTTGCCCGTTTTACTAATGTACGACCGAATCATCGAAATCGTACACGATTTGTACGATTTTTTAAAGATTTTGAATGACCGGTTCTATGCCCATATTTTCGAACGGTGGTCCTAAAAAAGTCAGCTACACCACGTCAATCATGCATGATCAATCAATCAAACCTTGTGGAACAAACCAAAAAGCCACCAAACAAATGTTATTGGCCCATCACTATTCACCGAGTACTCCCATTAGTAGTCGGGGATTACCCTTTTATTATCGCGGAAGTTCATTCAATAGTTCAGTTATTATCCAACCGATACTCAATAGCGAAACTTTAAATGGTCTATTACTATCAAAACAGCATGTTAAGTCGATATGTCAATGTCAAAATCACGTCAAAAGTGCCAAATAGTGATGCGATCGAGTAATGTCGATTTTGTTTAGTTCCCAAAAAACCACTTAATTCCATTCTAATAGTGCGCTAGTGTTAAACCCGCCGAGAGGAACTATTCGACTACTGAGCGAGAGGCATTAGCAGTAGTATGGGCAGTTAACAAATTTAGAGGATACCTTGAAGGATCGTCAGTTATGATTTTAACTGATCACCAGGCCTTAAAGTGGCTCATGACTTTGAAGTCCCCCAGGCCGACTGGCAAGATGGACTTTACAACTGCAACCTTACGACATCAACATTAAATATATGAATGGAAGAACCAACGTAGTTGCCGATTCACTATCGCGACCCAATTGTGACCCCGACAGTACCGCTATTAGTGGAGTATGTAGCGTAGTGGTGGATATACCTAGAAAGAGTCCTAAGAAATAAGAAAAGAACATGAAAGATATGTATATATCATGCCTCAGCGCTACAATTGTATCGAGGGTCTCAATCAACAAACTTACCTGCACCAGAACAAATAATCCGCAAAAGAGGACGCCCACGCAAGCAACCTTTATAATTACTATAAACCCTGGAAGAGAAGCATATTACTGTCTTACTTGCCGGGACGTCTGTAACAGAAATTTACCCAATGCGTCGATAGATGGCGTTGTAACAAATTTTCTCAATCGCGATATGGTTTCGTTACCGAGTCCCCTATATAAAATCGACGATTTATTTGTTTGTATTCTAGTTAGGAATATTGATTAAGTATCCAATTGTATCCAACTCCTTGGATCTCTCTGGATCTTCAAATCAATAAATAGGGCTAAAATCGTAATATAAGTAAATCTGCAACTATTGTGAAACTTAGCTGACATAAATAAAGTAACTTTTGGATTTGATTACTGGAGTATTATCATTACTTCTAACGGCTGTAAACTACCCCGGATATACTATATTATTTTTATTCCGACTTATATTTTATTCCCTGTTTATTTATAAAGGAACTCCATATGGAAAAGAACTCGAGCTCGAATCAAGACCTGGGGGCCTATTCTCGGCACTCAAATATTGAATTCGAATTCGAATAAAATATTTTCGGCTTCGTAAAGCCCTAGGCCCGCGATTTAATTAATATAATAGAGCCTGTAATAGTACCTAGAACCAATCAAGATTCAAGTACAAAGGTCAGTACCAAAATTAATTTAGTTATTGCAATCGTAAATTATGTGTTTACAACATTTTCATTGAGATACTATTATTATGAACTTTGTGAATGGCCTACGGTGCCCATATTTTACATACATAAACAAAACATTATGTTTTTAGGTGTTGTGCGAACTGCATTTTTTTGGAACTGGGAGCTACCAAACTCAAGTTGGATATTTAAAAGATCTCAACCTATCCCAGCCGTCTACCTCCCGTTGCATAAGCGAAGTGGTACACGCTTTAAACCACCTAGATGTGTTTAACCAGTGGATTCAATTTCCCAACACAATAAATGAATTAAATTCTTTGACTCAAGTGTAAGGATTTACTTATTTGTTAGGTACTTGAATTTTAAATATTCTTATTATTTAATATGCTTATTCTTATTAGGTAAAAAAATCAGTTTCTACAGAACATATAACTTCCCTGGCGTTATTGGCTGCATAGACAGCACGCATGTGGCGATTATTCCTTCTGCACCACCTTTTGAGGAACGCTTTTATGTGAATAGAAAAAAAAAATTCCATCAACACATCATTTTGGTAAGTGTGTCAATTAAACTGCTGTAATATTGTTGTTGTAATGTAAATATTATTTATTCTGCAATCTGTTAGTGATCTTACAGGATAATAATTATATATTATTATACCCATTTAAATTTTCTAGATTTGCGACTCAAACCTGAAAATCTTGAATGCGAACACATTATTCCCTGGAAGCACCCACAACAGTTACATTTGGAGTAATTCAATGGTAACTATCTTTACTATCATTAATAAATATTTTAAGTCATATTATAGTTGAATGACAATCTGAACCAGTGTGTGTAAGATAGGACTAATTGCACCCAACTACCTACATAATGCTTTAAGAGTAATGTAATCCCTTACCCTGTCATTCTGATAATGCTTTATCAGTGAGCGGTAAATAATTTGATAACAGTCAACTAATCACATCATGAATCGATGGCATTGATCGACTAATGTCAATGATTATACAAGGGTTGATTGATTATTGAAATAGCACCTTAACAAAAGGACAAGATAAGAAGATGTGTGAAACATCCATTAATTGTAGTAAAATAAATACTTTTTGAACATAAACAGCTTACTTATATATTAAATTTTACAAAAAAAATATCATTTGTAGCGCGTATATATGTGCATAAATTGTGGTATAATGTTGGCTGCACTGCGCTGTGGGTGCCTCTCGCTCGCACCCACCTAAGGTTGGAGTGTTGGCAGGCCTGTGCTCGGCCAATCAGCGCGCCTCCCGCCAACGCTACGCTTAGCCGGTGCCGTGTGGCGCGGTCCGCGTCCCGGCGCGGCGGCGGCCATTATGTTACGCGAGAGAACAGTGTTGCCACCTTAGTGGTTTTTCCACCAGAACTAGCGCTTTTTTAAAGCCTCTAGTGGTATTTTTTAATAACATAGCGTTTTTATTTTTTTTAGTAGTTTTTAGTGGATTTTTCAGCACGAAATCTGGCAACACATTTTTACCTACCATTTCAGAATATTCCAATGTTTTCTGCTTTCCTATGACCGGGAAATCCCTAAGCACAGTCAGAATTTCATAATAATTTATATAATGTGCTGGAATTGATGTCAAAATTAGACCCAGAGATAATACTCCGCCAAGGTAAGGACAACTCCATTTTGGAACTAGCTAAAGAACTTGGCTATACTGCTAGTGACATTGACAAGATACTTAATCAGTAGCACAATATCTGTTTTATCCAATGGAAAAATACAAACGATGTTATAAAATTTTGGGTTGAGGCAGATGATTACCGAAACGCAGCGGGTATAAATGACTTTGCAGAACTAGTTGATCTCGCCATATCATCGTTATCTTTACCCCAATCTAACGCAGGTATCGAAAGAATTTTCAGTGTCATGAACATCGTAAAAAATAAACTACGGAACAAGCTGGTCCTCTTCTAAATGCGATAATTTTTATCAGAAATAGATTAAAAGTTACTGATACAAAATGTTGCAATTATGAATTACCAAGCGATGTCATTGCAGCTATTGGAAAAAACACTAAGTACGGTACGCTTTTAAAAATCAACCACAAGCAACAATATCTGCATCGACGTCGACGTCGTCGGCAGTAGTTTCGGCGTCTGTGAATTATGATGAAGTTATGGAAGATACAGGTCGCGCGGTGGTTTATGATCGCTCGGCAAAAGTGGAAAGGGATGCGCAGTGTTCAATTTTAAGGTCTATTTGAAGGCGTGCGGAGTGAGGGGGGCGGGTGTGCGCCGACGGCGAGCGATCTTAAACCATCGCGCGACCTGTATATAACATTTGATAACCTTGAATTTTAATTTCAATTGTATAACATGTTTCTCTTGATTCATATTGAACATAGTTAAGTCGTTTTATTTCATTGCTTCTAGATTAGGTACTAAATATAATTTTTAAAATAAATTTCAATTTTAGGGAATATTTCTGTCTAATTTTTGCACGTACAATATATTCCTTCGTTTTAAATTTAAATTTGGGTTTCTTTAAGGTGATAATTTCAATGCAATAATAACCGGTTGAAGCACAAATGTGACTAATGTCACTTTTTGCTTTCAACAGTAGAAGAACGAACGTCTGTTTTGTCCCTTTTTTGTTGCAGCTAGATATTCGTTGAAACAAACATTTTTATCTTTTTCTCTTTCAAACTACACCTTTTTCTAATATTTTTATCTCATTCTACATAGTTTGGCCATGCTTAAAAACTTATAATAAGCTGTACACGGGAACGCGAAGTATAAAAAAAAAAAAGTTAAAGTTCAGTGTTTGTTTACGATAGTCAGCGTCGCGTATGCCCCCCGTATACTTCGTTTGAATACGTGTTTTAATTAATTTAATACGTTTATTTGGTAAGTTTGTGTGTTTTTTCATTTGAATAGTTAATAAAGTGCAATTGTGAAAAAGGATTGCAGTGTAAAGTGTTTACTTTTTTTATTATTGGTAAGTTTTTCAATACATGTCTAGTGCTACTGACCATCTCATAAATGTAATTGCTTACCGTGTTCACAATTCTGTGTAAAACGTCATGATTAATATTCATTTGGAAAGAGTAACTATTGTTCGACATAAAATTAAATAAATAACATCATTTGAGTTAACATCATGAGAAGATTAAACATAACCAAACTTGCCGGCCCAAACGTAATAAAAAAAATGGCTGCGACCGCCCGATGTACAAATAAGGCTTGATTTACATGGGTGGTGTACAGATCAAATCGCTCACGTGACCTCCGAAATCTGAAAGGTTGATCTTTACAATAAATATTTTAAATAACTTTTGTTATGGTTTGCCAATTATTTTTATTACTTTTTACCGATTTAAAAACAGGTGAAAGATTTTTAAGTTTATTTATTTTGTCGCTTTTTCGGTTATTTTTTACCCTGATTTTTTGTGTTTATTTTTAAATGCCTTATTTCATGTTGTTTCTTTTTGTGGCCTTTTACAGTATATCTTAAATTACTTTATTTATTTAGGCTTGAGAATTATTTTTATTACTTTGTCATCGATTGAAAATAATGTAAAGATTTTTAAGTTTATTTATTTTTTTTACTTTTTTCGGTTATTTTGTACAGATTTGTTTCATTTTCAATTTTCTTTGTTTTATTTGCTTCACGTTGTTTCTTTTTGCTTCTTTTCATAACAGCAAATTATGGAAAGCGTTGAGAGTGGTTGTGGTCGTGGTGGTGGTCATGGTGGTGGCCGTGGTGGTGATCGTGGCCGTGCCAAAGGCCGTGCTATAGGCCGTGCCAGAGGCCGTTGCCGAGGTGCTGGTTCTCGCAGTCGAGGTCGTGAGATTTGTCAGCGTAGGCTTGATTTTGGCATGTTAGTATTCATTGAACTTAATAATTAGTGCAATATCATTCACTTATTACTGTTTATTTTTTAATGATTTGGTTAATTTTTAGCTCTGATCCAGAAACCGATAATGCATCGTCGTCACAGTCGGTACCTTATGGTACTTCTTCTTCACAACCTTTGCAGTACGTAAACATAATATTAATATGAAATTTTACAATATCTGTGTGTATTAATGTAGCCTATTAGAAGTGCGTCCTTTTTTCATTTCTAGATCCTTACTGTTTATTTTTTAATGATTTGGTTAATTTTTAGCTCTGATCCAGAAACCGATACTGCATCGTCGTCACAGTCGGTACCTTATGGTACTTCTTCTTCACAACCTTTGCAGTACGTAAACATAATATTAATATGAAATTTTACAATATCTGTGTGTATTAATGTAGCCTATTAGAAGTGCGTCCTTTTTTCATTTCTAGATCCTTAGCTGAGAAACTGCAAAAAGTGAAGAAGATGAAAGTACAGGACCGGAAGAATTTGCAGCGGTTGACAGTGGAGCAGAGGGAGAAATTAAAGGAATTGCGTGCTCACAAGCAGGTGTCCCAATTCTTGATGCCGGATGCTCCTGCCAAGAAAAAATCAAGGCAAGATAATTAATATTAATAATTGGAAAATATTTAATACCGTTCTTACTGAACTTTTCTAATTATAATTTTTTTTAATCTTTTCAGAAAAGTGTCACCACCCAGAATCGAGTGTCCCTTGATGCCTGGCATACCACAAATACCGCCTCCGCGAATTCCTCAGCCATGGGAATTGAAATATAGACGTATGTTATATTTATGATATTAATACAATTTGTACATAGTAATCCATCTAAATAATTTATTGCCATTACCTTTTCAGAATCAGCATTAGACGCTAGTGGTCCATCCCGCTATGAGGACCTAGAGTCTGAACATGAAGATATTGACTCACCTCCTAGGAAGTAGGTTTTTCATTACGTATCTAAACATTTAACGCAATACGTGTATTTCAATTATTTATAATAATATGAATTTGATTGTATTACAGGAAAAGCAAACAACCAATTTTAAAGCCTTCGACAGGAATAATCTTCGTCGAAGACATCGTTGGTGCAACTATCGTGGACGCCAATATTGAGTTCATAGGATTTTCACCTTGTAAGGCTCCCCCTTTTTATGTTTTACTAGTCTAAAATGAGAGATGTGAGTATTTAACAAATTACAAACATTTTTTTAGCAACAAGCTCACCGAAGGCGCATTCTCCGATAATCAGCTCCAGGGTTCAATCTCCGATGGCATCCTATGCCTTAGCTGGTCCAGATCCCCATGCATCGACATCAGCTGAACCAAGTAATTATTTTAGTTTTTCGTTTTTGGTATAACCGACTATTTGAAATCTTAGTAAAATGAACATAAATTGCAGCTGTGGACGTTATTTTGTTTTATTGTTTACCAGGTTTATTGTTGCGAATATCGGCTTCCTATCCGATCTTACAAAATAAAATTTCGTTTTAGCACCGTCGATCTACGACGAGACAATGGAGCTGGATATTCTGGACTGGGAGCACTCTCTGGAATGGAACCCTGGAAGTGACATCGAAGAAGATGGTTTGGATGAGCCTATTGTTGGTGAAAATACTCGACGAAGGGGTGTCACTGAATACAGTATTGAGGACCTCAATATGCAGCAAATCAATTGCTTGAATGATTTAGACCGACAGAATGACGAGGCTGTTAGAAGCTTAGCCAACCCAGACATGTTAAGTTTTGAGTGGTCTAATAACCCCGCGGTTTTTCTTGGAGAGCGAGAGATATTTACAGGGCAATCAGGACCAACGTTTTCAACAGAAGGAATGTCACCATTCCAAATTTTTGAAAAAATTTGGGATGGCGACATTATCAACAAAATTGTACAGGAAACTAATAGATACGGAGCACATCTGTCGATGGACCCCACGTTATTAGTTAATTCGGCATTTCGGAAGTGGGTTCCTGTAACTGTAGCGGAAATATGGACCTTTTTTGCTATAATTATGCTACAAAGCATAATACCGATGCCGGTTGAGAGGGAATACTGGTTGCCGAGATTACCATATTTAAAAATCGGTGACTTCCCTGCACTAATGACCTTTCGCAGGTTTAAAATCCTCAAAAAATGCCTCCACTTCGTGAATAACGACTCACTTTGCAGTATCCCGTCCAGGCTCACAAAAATAAAGCCCATTATTGACCATCTGAATGATAAATTTAGCTCCTTATACTTACCTGAGCAAAACATCGCCATCGATGAGTCGCTTTTATTGTGGAAAGGCAGACTATCGTTTGCGCAACTCATCGCTAACAAGGCAGCTCGGGTAGGTATAAAAAGTTATGAATTATGTGAGTCCCGGACGGGATATCTTTGGAATTTTTTTATTTATGCAGGCAAGGCTGAAGGCATTAGCAGCGAAGTTACCGATATAAATGAAGAGGAACCCACAGGGGCTACGGCCAAAATTGTCCATAACTTAGTGAGGCCTTTATTGAATAAGGGCTACACATTAGTTATGGACAATTTCTATAATAGCCCTTTATTATCCCGGACTCTGAAGGCACAAAAGACCGATACAATGGGCACTCTGCGATTGCATCGGGAGTTTGTGCCAGAGAGTCTGAGAGGCAAAAATAAAAATAATATGCGGGCCGGGGAGGTCGTTTTTAGTCAGACGCAAGACCTGACGATTGTTGTCTGGAAGGATACGAATGTCGTATCTTTGATATCCACGTTCCAGAAAGTAGAAGTCGGCGGAAAAGAGAAATATGGGTATTACAAATACAAGCCCAAAGTTGTACTGGACTATAACCTTTCCATGGGGGGCGTCGACAAGAAAGACCAGCTCTTGCAGGCGTTCCCTGTAGAAAGAGTTCGAAACCAAGTCTGGTACAAGAAGCTTTTCCGCCGACTTCTAAATGTATCCATACATAACGCCTTCGTTATTTTTAATAACTCCCCAGTAAAAAATATAGCCCAGCGGCAATTCAGAACATTGTTGGCGGACGAAATTTTACAAAAATTTCGTCCGCCTCAAGTTCTTGCTGCGCCAGCACAAGGGCACTTCCCGGCCAAAAACGGGAAGAGGAAAGCCCGCTGTAAATTATGCGCCCAGAAGAAAAAAGATGTTTGTACGGTTTGGAAGTGTGAGACATGCAACATCAACCTATGCATGGTGATTGCTTCAAAAAGTATCACATTTCATAAATCGTGGCAACATCTTTTTTGCGAGTGTGTGTGTGCGTGTGCGTGCGTGTGTGTGTGTGCGTGATTGTGTGTGTGTTGTGTGTGTGTGTGTGTGTGTGTGTATTTTATTTACTGGACCAAGAGTCGGGTCCAGTATTTCTTTACAATGAAAGTCGGTTCATTGACCTTATTTAACTTTGGAAAATATCATATTGCCGTTACAGTTACCTCTTAGCTTTCCTTTGATGATCTTATGAACTAGACACCGGTCAAAATCATAATACGCTCCGTTTTGCTTCGTAATAGTTTCAAAATATTACTTCATAATAATTTTTATGCCATGGAATTACGTAAAATAATGCTTTAGAGTATTATGTGAAGTTAAGCAACTTTTACCAAGGTTAGTTTTTGGATGGGTGACCGTTTAATAGTGTTTGATCATCAGTGTTTCGATGCTTCGTACGAAAGAGACTACGCAAATGTTGGTCCTGATTAGCCCTGTTAAACTTGATTCGAGTACCAGTGTATATAACCAGTTCATTATCAGACCCTGATGTGATGACCACGTGTGTGGATTCAGACTATCAATAATAAAATAAGTTTTCATTACAGTTTTAGTTTAAATTTTCATAATTTTAACAAAAACTTTTAATAAAAAAAATAATTCGATTTTTTCATACATGTGTACCCAGCTTTATAAACGGTTTTTGAGAGTAGTTTACTGAATACATACACTTGCGATTTTAATTTTACTTGCAATATTTTTAAACAGGGATCAAATAGTAAGTGTGATATATCGTTGAAAAGGTATTTTTTTGACGTAAATAGTTATTTATATAATATTCTATGTACCTAAATTTTGCTGAACAAATTTTTTTGAGAAACCTACCGTGTGGTTTTTTGAAAACGCTACACCTTTCAATCACTTTCATATTTTAGTGGGAATATTTAACTTAGAGCCACGATTTTTTTTAATAAATTCCAATATGAATCTAGGTTTTAATTAATAATTATATTTTTGGTCTGTCTAAAAGCGTTTATTATAAATTAAGTATTTAAGTTTGGGTGAAAAAAGTACTTCCTGTATGAAATCTGTGCAAACTTTGTAAGCCTCTAAATAAATATTTTTCTACTATTAAGTAAAAGTATTATTTTTATTTCCATTTAATAATACCTTTAGAATAATTTAAATAGCCTAGTAATCGAATGATTACTCTATTTAACAAAATAAATATTTTTTAAGTCGCAAATGATGATTTTTTACGTATTACTTACATTCACAGTCAAGTATTATATTTCAAATAGGACGTCCGCAATAAATTCTGATACCATTTACAAGCTTGACTCTTTAACTTAAACAAAAACATCACTTCAACAACAGCAGGCCGCAATCTGCGTCGTAATAATTTTTTTTGTAAGCTCGACACTTCACGCGGGCCGGTGACGTTATCGGCTGGGCTACGAGGGATTTTTGTCGCGCGCGCCGAGGCTTCAAGCGGATATAGCGTTATTTGGTGTTTTTTTTGTGTTCCAAATTTGTGAAATCTGGCGACATTTTACTTTTGACCTAGCGCTTTATAAAAATCCAAGGTGGCAACACTGCGAGAGAACCGCCACCGGCTGTCGGCACCAAGCGAGATTATTGTAAGTAGTAAATAAATATTGTAACAAGTGGCTGCCCAACGTGTCGCGACGCGCACGTGTCGTGAGTGCAAAATTCATCATCGGTTTTAAATAGCTCACAGTACCATCATTATTTTTGCTCACTACAGTAACACAAAATCTGTTAGTGTTCAGTGTTGCTACCTAAGCCATTTTGGGGCTAGATCTAGCACTTTTTATTGTAGGTGAAGTCGTTGTTTAATTATTTAGCCCGGAAAGGGCTATTTAGCCCTTTTTACATTTGTGTCATAGATATTGATGTTTGTAGATAATCCGTTGATACCATTTGTTCGATTATGGCAACATACCGCATTTCTACGCCGCGCCGGTCCGGGTCTTCCCCGTGAAGTCTACAGAGTCGGCGGGGAATTCCTGGAGCGTTTTCTTTTTATAAACCGACTAATTTAAGATGTGTATCAAAATACTATTTTTTCATAATATAAAAATTTTATATAAAAATAATATGAAAGAACATTTATTTTTCCCTCATTGAAAGTCATTTAAAAATATAAAATATATTTATTCAATACCAGATGTATATAAATTCTTTACATTAAAAACTTATTGCTAAACATACGTTATGATGTTCCTTATGTAAAGAATTAGGTAATTTCTAAAAAACTCCTGCACTAGGCTAGGCCTGTCCTGCAGAAGGTTTTTATTTTCTAAATTACATTGTTAGTAATGGCGGTAAATTTACATTTATATATTTATTATAACTACAAAATATGTCGTATTATTATTATTTCTAAATTAAATCTAGAAATCAAAACTAAAATATAAATTGAGATCAATGGTTGTTTAGTCTATAAAAATAACTACTTAAATACTATAACAAAAACTGTTTAAATACATCTAAACTCTTAATTCTAATCGTTTTATAAATTCTTCTGTGTAATCATAACTCCAATTTTGTAATAATTTCCGACTTTAAATTTGCATTCGTGAACTGACAATTGAGCAAGACTGACAATTTTAAGGATATTGTTGTAAATAAAAGGTTTCATATACGAAATAAAACGTTTCGCAAAAACGGTTTTTACAGATTGAAGTGGAAGTTGGAAATGACGCCTACTGATCATACTTACATCAGCATTCGAAGCAAGACTTTCTTTGTGTTTTAAAAGGGTAACTCTTAAAATAAATATTCTTCGAACACTTAATAATTGTGTTTCCTGAAATATTAAGTCGGTTGGAAATCTAAAGGGTTTTTTAAGCATTGTTTTAAGTACAGCTCGCTGTGCTCTCTCCAAACTAATTAAAATTGTAGGTGCAGATCCACCCCAGACTGTGATGCAATAAGATAACACGGATTGACAGAGGGTAATGTATATTTTTGACAGTACATGTATTGGTGTCACGTCGCGTTTGCCTAAAGTTCATCTTTGTAATTTGAGGTTTTTCATAAAACATTGTAATAGTTTGAGTTTTTCGTTTTTTTTTTAGTTTTCACGTTGACAGCCCGATCTAGCCCTTTTTAGTTTCTTCAACTGCCCTATTTCTAAAATTGAGGTGGCAACACTGCCTAGGTTTTGAATTTTTTTTTCTTCATGTTTTGTTTGTGTTATTGTGCTTGACAGATCAAACTTTGTTGTGACGGACGATTCAAAAATGGAAAACCAACAGAAAAAAACGTATGTACCTACTTTTTTGTTTTGTTTGACAATACATTTATTGTTACTTAAGAGATTATGGAATTTATGGTCGCCAAGTAAGGAACGATTAATATGGAAAGACTTGGAGGAGGACTATGAAAAACCTGATGTGAAAAATCACAAACGATGAATATACAGACCAACTAGCAAAGAGGATGGAGGCCCAACTAGCTGTAGAAGGAGGGAAGGGTATGAGCATTGGGAATGTCCAAGGGATCTATGGAAGCTGGATAAATGATCTGAATTATCTGAAAATGGTTGCTGCCTATGATATGTTCCTCCATAAGTTCCAAAACAGTCCAGAATCCATGCTTCGAATGGGATCACTTGGAAGCCGATTCAGGGACTGTGCCGGATTACTCGCTGTTGGCTACGCAATGAAGATCCTTAATATACATCCAGGAGACCTCATGGACTGGATATTCATCCGGGAAATGGGAGAGGAAATGAGGAGGCTGACAAATGAAGGACAAGAATTAGAGGATAAGTTTTCATATTTCCCCTACCAATCAGATCTGGGATTGGTTCGACGAACTGCATATGCAACTGTAGCGAACCCGTACCTCTTTCATTGGATCCAGATACTAGGGGCCTTACTGGGGCACAAAAGATCAGAAAATGCCAGGTGGACATTCGAAGGGAGTTATGCTGATATAGGCTTGAACGCAGTGGTCATGTGTTGGGTATATGGGCGAGGCGGAGAGTTGGACCCTCAGTATAGCAGTGATCAAAAAGACTATACAAAAGATCTCGAGGCAGGTTCTCTGTCTTCTGACGGAGCCGGCACCACTTACACCCCTGAAGACATAATGTGGCTGAAAGCTACCGGGAGGTCACCACAGACCTGGTTCGCTTTATTGATGGGATGTGGATACAAGGTACCAGTGGTGCAAAGGGCCATTAAGTCTCGCCAAGATAAAATAAAAGATACCCGGGTCGACACTGTAGGGGCATTTGTCCAGACGAAACTAGTTATTTATGTCTTCAAAACACAAACTTCTACCAATAAAAGCTATCTTTGACTAATAGTTTAATCGCTACTGTTCCAGAATGAGAAGTACCAAGGCACAAATAAATTATATGTGCCAGTATATGCTGGAACATAAATCGTTTGCAGCTGGGGATTATCGGACCCCTTTGGGCCAAATCAGCATTTATGCCGAATGGCAGAAATTGACAACGCCATTGAACGATTTAGGGCCCAAGAAAACAATGGAACAATGGAAAACAGTAAGAAAATGAATAATATTTATTTTATAAAACTATAAATTTTTGCTTGTTACTATGTATGTACATTTATCGAGGAACTAAAATAACCTTACCATAGAAATCTTATGTAAGCGTTCAGCTATTCTAAGAGCATGAGCCAGTGGCCTACATTCCTCAAGTGCTGGCAGTTTTGATTAATATAAAAAAAAAACAATTTAGTGTTGGCGTGACCAAAAAAGAAAAGCGCGTACAGAGGCTGGGGCTGTAAGGCAGGCCTCTATCACAACGGGCAACATAGTGCCTATGCCAAAAATCACGGAAAACTCGGCCTTAGTGCTTGGGGCCATTGGGCCAGAGATGGCCATTGGATGTGGTCCGGAGGAGTCACCGATTGGTGTAAGTTCTATAATTATTTTTATTTATAGCCAAAGTTTGTAGCAGTTTCTAGAAGAGCTATTCTAATAAAATATTTAATGTTGATTTTTTTGTTAATGTTACCTCTTTATTTGTGTTGTAGATTGTTCAAAGTACATCTGAACTGGTGCCGCGTATGCCTGTGACCAAGCCGCAGACACAAAATATAAAATTTAGAGGCGAGCCACAGGCCTCCACAAGCCGACAAGCAACTTCGCACCGAAAGGTTCCCTCAGACCGGTTCCTTAATGCTCAGATGGAGCTGAATTAGCTTGTTGAAGTAAGTACTGCTAAGATACTAAGATATGGATTAATTTATTCTTTTTTAATTTTTATGAAGCTGTTATGGTTTTATAAACAAGGCTTGAAAATTTGAAAATAATTATATTTTTGTTATTTTAGGATTTAATTAAAGAAACTCAACGAGGCAACAAACTCAGAGAAGAGCTTATAAATGTATTGTAAGTATTGATAAAAATTAATATTGAACAAATTGCTTCAGTTAGGCCGTTCATGTCTAAAATCTGTCTAATCAGATATAATCTGTCAAAATCTGATGCACCAATGGCACAACATGACATGTGAACAGGCTCTGAGATTTTGCATCTTCTTTCATTTTACTGTATACCATTTTGTTAGTTTGATTCATAACTACAAGTATAACAATGAAAATTATATTTTTTTTTTTTATAAAATTAAATTTTAATTATTAAAATAAATTTGTATCAACTGTGCACGTCTTGCTTGAGCAATTCTTAACAAATTGACAGGTGGTTCCTCCAACACTAAAGGTTCCACAGGTTCCTCTTCTGCACCATTATCATCCAGTACTTCTAATGGTACACTATAACAAAAGTAATATACATTAATGTACTATCAACAAAGTATATTGATGACCTTAATAATAATTTTGTATAGGCATTTCAAAACACTTAAGTCTAAATTCGCTTGTTTTGTTGTTTCAACTAATGTCAACCTTATGGACTTAGACAATTTTAAAGGCAATTTGTCAAATGGTTCATTGATCAATTTTGCTGATTGTAATAATGCATAATGATACAAAAATATTAACAACATATAAAATTATGAATAACCTACTTGAAATGCTTCATCACATTATATATGATGCAGCATGCATATATGAGCAATTCTCTTTTTTTTTGCCAATATACATTTGGTGAATGTCCCACAACATTGCAGATTAATAACATTTGTGTAATGTGTATGTTATTGATTCTGTTTTATTTAGGAGCACATTTTTTATTACAATTCACAGAAATCATTCAAAAATATCATATAAATATAGTATTTAATTAAAAAAATAAATAAATACAAACTACCAAAAATCGCAATGTATGAAAATTCGTATGTCCCAGTCTACCATCCGTTACTTCAAACTCAATTATTTTAATAAGGTTCAAAGAAACTATACTGAGATTTTGTTTTCAAACCATTCAAAGAGGTAAAAAGATCTACTTTCTTTGCTTTTTTGGTATTTTTTGCTTAACTTTTCAGATATAAATGAATTTTAAACTCGTCCCAGAAAAAGTTCCAAAAATAGATTTCAGTTTTTGTTACCCATTTTTAATGTGTTATAGTTAAAAAACTTCCATTTCGTTACACAATTTTAACTTGGCAATACTAAAGATACCATTTAATGCCGCCATATTGATTTAGGTGTCAGTGCTGTTCCGACGTTAAATGTGAAACACGTATCAAGTTCGAAAATCGAATCTCATTCCAGTATTTGTTACAGCTGTTTCAAGGTAAGTTGATAATATAAACTACTTTCTTTTATCATGTCACAATAGTTAACAACTTGCACTTAAGTTGAGTGAATAATATTAGACGTAACTCCAATTTTACCTATTAAAATAACATTTTGTAAAAACTAAACAAGTGTTTCGTTACTATTTTTTTTGTTACTATGGCACAGTAACGTATAAGCGAAAAATATTAGTAACAAAAGAGGAATTATAAAGCTACGTTTGCATTCAACAGCGCAAGAAAATGCCACTTACTCCGGCAGAAAAAATGAAACGTTACAGAGAAAAGTTGAAACAAAACCCGGATAAGTTGGAAGAAATAAGGAAGAAAAATTTAGATAGAATAAAATCAAAATATAAATATAAAAAAATATCGGAAATGACAGAAACAGAAAAAAATAAGCAAAGAAAAAAGTGGAAAGAAGAAAAACAAAAACAAAAGGATAAAAGAGAATCTATAAAAAAAGAAAGCAGTGCAAGCTCTTTAACAAGAACGGCTGTTTTAGCGGAGACAGCAACGGAAATATCAATGGATACCTTGGCTACGGAAAAAACACCACCAGAGACATCGATTGAAACATCATCAACTATATTTAAATTGTCTAAAGCTACGGCAAGTCTACGAAAGTCTAGAAACAAATTAAAAATGGAATATGATAAAGCGCAAAGTCGCATTACTTACCTAGAACGAGCTCACGAAACTGCGAGGAAAAAAATATACAGACTACAAAAATGCATAACGGAAGAAAGAAAGAAGTTTGAGACTGATTTACTAAAAATAAAAGCCAGAAATGAAGTTTTAGAAGCTTCGCTGAAATTAACTTACAAAAACTGTAAAAACAATAAAGAAAGGAATGTGATAAAAAAGATTACAAAAAATGATCTGGTTATGATTAATAAAGCACAGACGTCAATTTCAAGGCAGATTGGTGTACGGGTTAGAGACAAAAAATCGGTTAAAAAATTTTCAAATATCAAAAAATCTATTATAGAATTCTATAATCGAGATGATGTGAGTAGGGCCACTGCAGGCAAACGCGAATGCAAAACGTTGAACAAAAATAAACAGCAAATACGATATCTTAATAATTTATGTCTTTGCGAGGTTTATCTGCAGCATTTTCCACATTTTGTCGATTCAAACCTTTTTATATATTAAGTCCAACCATACACAATCGAAACACGTGTCTCTGCATTAAGCACTCAAATATAAATTTCAAAATAGAATCATTATATCGTCATAAAGTAATTAATTTTCGTAATTCGCATGCTCTCTTAGAAAAAGTAGCTTGTAATGTAGAAAATTTTGATTGCATGTATGGCAAATGTAAAAATTGTGAAAAAATTTCACTATATTATAATTTCGATAGTATTTCAAGCGATCAAAATATTACATGGCAAGTGTGGGAAAGTGAAATCCACTTATATAAAAAAAATACCAAAGATGGAGAACAACAAATCAAAACCAAAAAGACTGTTAAGTCACAGAAGAACAATACAGTAACAGAATTAATAAAGCTATTCGAAGCCGACATAGCAGCATTTAAAAAACACAGTTTTAATTCCTCGCATCAAGGAAAAAGTTACAAATACTGTATTGATAACTTGTTGGATGATGAAATAGTTATCCACTGTGACTTTTCACAAAATTATGAATGCAAAATGTCAGAAGAGGTGCAGGCAATGCATTTTGGTGCCTCTAAAGTGCAAGTCACATTACATACTGGGGTTATATTTTATAAAGGTGGACAGAAATCATTTTGTACTGTCTCCCCCTCCAGTATACATCAGCCACATGCTATATGGGCCCACCTAAATCCTATCATAGAATTAGGGAAATCCTTAGTTCCGAACCTAAAGAAATTTTTTTTTTTTTCTGATGGCCCTAGCTCACAATACCGTCAGAAAAATAACTTTTTTCTCATTAAATATTTTTCGTTCTTTTACAAGGTTGATATTTCGTGGTCATATTTTGAAAGTGGGCACGGAAAGGGTGTGGCTGATGCTATTGGAGGTGTTGTTAAGAGGGCTCTTGATAGGCAAATCGCATACGGAAAAGACATTTTAAGCGCCACTGATGTGTACTTGACGTTGGAGTCTTGTGTAAAAGCTGTAAAAGTGTTTTACGTATCTGAAACAGAAATCAACGGGATAAGTCAACTTATACCTGCTGGCCTAAAAACCATAAAAGGAACAATGAGTATTCATGAAGTGATTTCTGTACTTGAAGGTAGTGATGAAATTCAACATCGTATCCTCAGTTGTTTTTGTACTAAAAAAATCTGTTGTTGTTTTGATCCAGAAACACATAAATACCCAAATTTTCCACATGTTAACCATGAATCTGAAAATAATGAACCTACAGACAACCAAATGTTATTGTCAGAATTAAATGAGTTACCAATTCTTGACACTGAAATGGTTGATGAATTGATGCCCGTATTATACAGGGTGTCCCATATTTAATGGATAATCCTTTACCTGCAGATTGGGGGCATCACGCCTGATAGGAAAATGCAAAATTTGTAGAAAAAAGTATCATGTATTTTTAAATATCGAACATTTTAGATTTTTTCACAAATTAGCCACTTTCGTCCACTCTTCTTGATGCCATGTTCGTAAATCTCAGATTTTTTCAAGTCTGTTTTTGGAATTCAATTCTTGAATAGATGTACTATCAAATTTACTATCTCATTATTGTACAATTATTTCATTTAAAAAACTACAAAGATTAATAAAAAAAAAAATTACATGACATTTTTTTTTACAAAAAGTTTGAACCCTCATGGTGTAAAAAAAATGTATGGAGACCTGTGTGCCCATCACGGAAAAAATATGTCAGTTTCATTGTGATTCTAAAATGGTATAAAATATTTTATATATTTTTTTATTTAAAAAAATAATGTGAGAAATTATGACCAGGGTCCGATTTTTTTTAAATCACTTTCTACCAAAATGATATCCTAGTTGATAATACTAACTACTTAAGCGTATTAAACTAAACTAAATAATTACGAATCGTTCCAAATACTGTTTTTTGTAAAAGTTATGCTTGATAACTTTTACAAAAAACAGTATTTGGAACGATTGACAGCGATTATAAATCTTATAATACCTATCTATGAAAGTATCGATTAAGATCAAAATACTGAAAGTAATTAAACAATATTTTTTTTAATTTTGCTCATCACTTATTTGGGTAACGAAAAAAAAAAACGCTGACACTCAAATGTGTTCTGTAAAAAAGGCGCGCAAAATTTTTAAATTTGCGGATGTGAAATTTTCAGTTCTCTCTAAAAGATTTTATAATATTGTGCTGTGACTTCAGACTTGTTTTTTGCTACTTGAATTTGGACTTATCAACATCGGCAAATTAACAAACGATATTGTGCTGTGACTTTGGATTTGTTTTTGCTACGAGAATTGAGACTTGTTATCTTCTTTCGTAAAATGCCGCGATATCTGTATAAACCAGGAGAGTATACACAAATGCTTTGCTCTACCGAGAAAGGTTTCCGAACGTTTTTTGTTAATTTGCCGATGTTGATAAGTCCAAATTCAAGTAGCAAAAAACAAGTCTGAAGTCACAGCACAATATCATAAAATCTTTTAGAGAAAACTGAAAATTTCGCATCCGCAAATTTAAAAATTTTGCGCGCCTTTTTTACAGAACACATTTGAGTGTCAGCGTTTTTTTTTTTCGTTACCCAGATAAGTGATGAGCAAAATTAAAAAAAATATTGTTTAATTACTTTCAGTATTTTGATCTTAATCGATACTTTTATAGATAGGTATTATAAGATTTATAATCGCTGTCAATCGTTCCAAATACTGTTTTTTGTAAAAGTTATCAAGCATAACTTTTACAAAAAACAGTATTTGGAACGATTCGTAATTATTTAGTTTAGTTTAATACGCTTAAGTAGTTAGTATTATCAACTAGGATATCATTTTGGTAGAAAGTGATTTAAAAAAAATCGGACCCTGGTCATAATTTCTCACATTATTTTTTTAAATAAAAAAAAATATAAAATATTTTATACCATTTTAGAATCACAATGAAACTGGCATATTTTTTCCGTGATGGGCACACAGGTCTCCATACATTTTTTTTACACCATGAGGGTTCAAACTTTTTGTAAAAAAAAATGTCATGTTATTTTTTTTTTTATTTATCTTTGTAGTTTTTTAAATGAAATAATTGTACAATAATGAGATAGTAAATTTGATAGTACATCTATTCAAGAATTGAATTCCAAAAACAGACTTGAAAAAATCTGAGATTTACGAACATGGCATCAAGAAGAGTGGACGAAAGTGGCTAATTTGTGAAAAAATCTAAAATGTTCGATATTTAAAAATCCATGATACTTTTTTTCTACAAATTTTGCATTTTCCTATCAGGCGTGATGCCCCCAATCTGCAGGTAAAGGATTATCCATTAAATATGGGACACCCTGTATATTGATAATAATGTGGATCTAGAAGAAAACGTTGCTAGCGAAAATAATTCTGCTAAGAATCTCGATGTTATAATAGATTTTACTGATATTGACTCGAACCCAATTATAGATGAAATTGATTCTGAAAATTTACTATCAGTACTATCAAATTCAAATATTAGTAAAGCTAATAATGTCGGCCAGGATTTTAGTGAAATGAAAATTAATAATGATGCACACAAGCTAATGAAAAGCAAAGAAAACGTTACGCCTAATATTGATCCGTATCCTTCAACGTCTAAAGATCTATATCCTGCATCGTCTAAAGTTAGTCGAGATCCAGTTAAAAGCTCTAAACCTAATACATATCCCGCAAAAAAATCATTGCAGAGTGCTGTGACAAGACAAATGGCTTGCAATAATTGCAAAACACCCACAGCGTTGCATTATTTGGTTAAATGTATGTCTTGCAAAAAATATTATTGTATTAAGTGCGCACAAGGACAAGCATATTTCGATTACATATGTGATTTTTGTTTCGAAGGTAAATAAATTAATGTTGTGCCGTTTAACTGAGTCGAATTCTTAGATAGGTGTAACGGGTGACTTGCGAGAGGACATAACGGATGACTAAACAATTGCCGCGTTGCACGGTTGCACCCTCCTGCACCACGTAGCTTCCCCCCGCGTCACGTCACCAGCACCACACCCCGTTGCACCGCGCAGTTACCGCTTTATTATGGACCGACTCAGTTAAACGCTGCACTTATAAATAAGCAGCGGTTGTAATCAGATTTTTTATTTTGTTTTTAATTTTACAGGTAGTAAACCACAACGTGTACGTCTCAAAAATGCTGATTTACGATATTGATAAGTTTCTGAACAAGACAGATTTTTTTACTTGTATCAAATATAATATTGCTTGGCCCTGGTCGTACACACATTTCGTATTATCAGAAAAATGTTTTGGTTGTGGAAGTGCAACTAATAATGTATTGCATAATGTTCTTCCTCATTTTGTAGCAACAATGAATCGTGGACAGATCAAATTGTTACTTGAAAATAATTTCTTTTGGTGTAAGGCATGCAAAACTTTCAGTGTTTACGACCACTACTCTGAAGATGAGTGTGTGTTTTGCAATGTTTGAGTTTTGAACTTATTATAAATATTTCAATCATAATAAGTGTATGTTAGGTACATTAAACTGCACTTTAGGATGACATTAAAATATAAATATGTCACTTATTTCAGTCTAAAGAGAACTAAGACTTGTTAATTAGGTATTAAGATTCTACAGCGCACTACAGACACAGCTATAATATACAGTAATATACATATAAAATACATATAATTATATTAATATATAAAATATATTACTATATATTTTCCATACAAAGCTTAGAACCCCCTCACACACAGCTATAATATAATTTCGTATTCCTATACAAACCCGCATTGAAAATATACTTAATAGCTTGTCTTACAATAATATATGATTATTATAGCTTTTGTCTGTGATGCGCTTACTACGTGATTAGATAATATTAAGGACTTGTTTGTGCTATTGATTATAATAAGCTCTGAATGGTCGATGTGATTTAACTGATTATAAGTATTGGAACAATTTTAAGTGAAGACTATATGTGAGATTAAAAAAAATGTGTTCTCTAATCATAAGAAAATATTGATTTAACCAAAGAAAATTAGCACTTTGTATGTGATTTTCCAAAAACTTTTTATATGCTTCCTGAAAGCTATTTATAACGTCATAATAAATCCTTCATTTTGTGTTGTTTTTTACTTCTTTTGTTTCTATTTTATGATAGTGAGTCAAGTGTCGTGTATACTAAAGGTGCGTATAAATTAAGCGCGGCAGCCGCGCGAGCAAATGTTTGACCAGAGTTGACGCTCATTTGCCGCGCGAGCCAATATGTAGATATAAATTTAGTTGGACGTGACAGCCGCGCGCGGCAGGCGATCCATCACGAACACCGCGGCGGATAGTCAGACCAGTTCACTCTCGTAAACCTGCGAGTATAGACAGGTGGCTGCCGCTTTTATTGTGATTCACCATCTTATTTGTAAAAAAAATAAAAGAAAAAAGCGTTGGTGGATGAAAAAAATATATCTAAATAGATCGCTATAATTATACCACTCTTCGCTGTCCATTTTTACGTATTTGCCGCGCGAGCCAAATCACCAAAACTACAACCGTCCCCACTGCGCGCGAGCGAACGACCGAAGATCCTTTGCCGCGGTCTCAAAAACCGACAGCAAGCGGATCGCCCCGCGGCACGTTCGAGCGCGGCAATGTTCGCGTCGCCGCGCGCGGCGATCCCGTCTACATAGAGCGCGGCCGCCACGCGCACCAATGTTCGATGGTTTGCCGCGCTTAATTTATACGCACCTTAAGCCTTACATTTCCAATGTTGTTACCAACGCTTCTTGTTTTGTTACTGTCCCAAAATAACGCTGATATCTTTTTTCGATATCTTGTTTATTTCTTTAAATTTAAACACAAAAAGAACTTGATTAAAGGAATAATAATAGACGTTTTTTTTTAATAATAGAAATTATAGCATCCTTCTTATATTTAGATACGAAAACAGAACTTTATCATTAGAAAATGTTCTAATGGTAACAAAAACCAGTAGTATTGCTAAAAAAATAAATATTTCATTTTGGACTCACATTTTTTATTTGGTCGATATGTTGTTATTGAATGCTTTTTAAAGTAAAACATAAATTTATAGTAAAATATGCATATTTCTTTAAGATTTTCGCACATTTCAAAGTAACAAAATAGGAACTTTTATTATACTCCTTACTCATATTTTACAGGTTTTTTGTTAAGAAACCTAAATAAAATTAAAAAACAACCAGAAATTTCGAATTTAGATACTATGAGCTAGCTTTATTTACCATAACATGTACTAAAATACATATTTTAATTTTAAACGATTTTTAAGACTAGGGACAAAAAATTTGAGAAATGCTCTAATAACAAGTTTTATTTATTTCTTTACCACGTAAAAAGTTCTCAGTTGTATGACGTTTATAGATACTTACCAATTTGAATACTTACTGGAATTAAAACATTTTATAAAAATGCAATTATCATATATTTTCGACAACCCTAAGGCGTAATTGGATTTAGAACTCGCTAGTCGGGTTCTGGGCATGATAACAAGTCAACTATAACTATGTATAGCGACGACTCGGGAGCCGGGTTGTCGGCACACGAACGAATTATTGTACGACCCATACGGTGGGTTCTGGGCATTGAAAGTGTTAATGAGGTAAGTTTTGTTTCAATATTTAATCATAAAGTGACCGATTTATGATAAGGTCACTTTGTCGTTTCTTAGTTAAGAAACTTATGTGGCCAAAATCAAATTCAGTCACTTATTTATTAAGATATAAGTTTAACTCAAAGACTCAATGTGAATTAGGTCTTTTAAATTTTTAATAAATATTTTTTTATTTGTACTATAATAAAAAAAGACTGTTTATTGTTGTTTCTTTCTTATGATAAATAATAAATAAATAAATATTTCACAACTTACACACAACGTCATCTAGTTCCAAACTAAGCAGAGCTTGTAATATGGGTACTAGAATAACTGATACTAATACATATATATACTTTTCTTTTGTAAATACATACTTATTATACATAGAAACACCCAGACTAAGACAAACCCCCATGTTCATGCACACAAAGATTTGTCTTAAGCGGGAATCGAACCCGCGACCTCGGCGTCGCAGGCAGGTACACTACCCACTCCGCCATCCGGTCGTCTAATGGTCGTCTAAATGATGTGGTTTACAAAAGACATATTGATTAATAGTTCACTTTATTGTTTTTCAGAGTCTCATTAATATCCTATTAAGTCTGTTAATTAAAAAGATAAAAGGTAAGAGGTAATTAATTAAAGTATTGAAATGATTAATTGAAATATTTATTTACCTGGTAGTTTAGTACCTACCTAAGCGTTTTATATGCTCATTTTTTATTATTACGTATGCACAGTATGGTTGTCAATTAAGATTTTATTTGCAGAATACTAATGAGGATTATTTCACGGTAAATGGTAATAGGATTCGTGTTTGTAAACTATTTTTTATAAATACTTTAGATATATCGGATAGACAACTATAGGGTACTTATCTATTATTGTATGTATTGTATGGTTTTAGGATAAGTTTTCTCTTTAAATTGTAACATTTTAACTGCACCTACCTTTGTAATCTCTGCACCACCTTACGGTTGACTGGTAGAGAATGCCTATGGCATTAAGTCCGCCATTGTACACTTATTATGTGCAAGAAGTTTTAAATAAATAAATAATAAATAAACAACTAAGAACTGTCAAAAGTAAAACTAATAGTCTTGGTTTCGTAGAACCTGAGGGTAAAGGTCGGCATGAAAATAAAAAGAGGGTAGACCCTGAGCTACTACAATGCATCAGATATCACATAAATATGATACCGAGGGTCGAGTCTCATTATTCAAGAGCTACGACTAGTAGGGAATACATATCCGAAGGTAAAACTATCAGAGACCTCTGGACTGATTTTAATAATGAACAAAAAGACAGAAACCTGCCGCAATGCGACTACATAGGCTGCACTAAAAGTATCGGGAATGAAATATTTCCACTGTTCCTTTCATATTAAAATCTTTTTAATTAAAAAGTAGAGCATGCCAAACATTTTGTGAGCCTCTGGAACCTGATACAGCAGGGGGACAGCTAAAAGATATCAAATATATATTACCAAATCCTAAAATTACTGGAAGCAGCCGAAGGCAAGCGTCTTATTCGTTTCACGTTTATTTTGATTTGACATATTTGAATCTACGTTAATTGTTAAGGTTTTTATTTGTAACATTAGCTTTTCTCATTAGTCATCAATATTTAAATCTAATTAGATATTTTAACTACCTTCTTACCTACATAGTTCTCGATTAAATATTATGAGACTGAGAAAAACTAATGCTGTGACAACGTAGGTTACGTTAAAACTTCAGATATTTGTTTACGTTTACGCCATCTCGCCAGTTGCTTGCCGAGTGCAGAGTAGGTGTCACGTGCCTCTTTTATTGTTACTCGTCCGCCATTTTGTGTTGCTATTGCGTCGCTCGCGCATCTCGACAGTTAATATATTTGTGTTTTTACAACATGGCTTCCACGTCAAAGAAAAGAAAACACGTTACCCTGACTATTTCTCAGAAATGCGAGTTTTTGGATCAACTTAAAGAAGGTATTTCTTTTAATTATCTTGCGCAGAAGTATGGTGTGGGCAAATCTACCATTTTTGATATAAAGAAGAAAGAAGAACAGATACGATCTTATGTTGTGAGAACTGAAAAGGGTCCAGGTGCTCGAAAGACATTAAAAACTCCCGAAAATCCACAACTTGAAGATGCATTGTTCACGTGGTTTATAGAACAACGACGAAAAAATGTTCCATTGTCAGGAGATATTTTGATGGAAAAGGCGAAATACTTCCATGAAAGGCTTGGGCGAGGAGAGTTTTTGCCAATAAAGGTTGGCTGGAAAAATTCAAAAAGAGACACGGAATACGTCAACTAAAAATAACCGGTGAGAAGTTGTCAAACAACGAAAACGCCGTAAAACCATTCCAGGACAAATTCATGGATATCATCAAGGAGAAAGATTTATCCGCAGAGCAAATCTATAATGCGGATGAGTCTGGTTTGTATTGGAAATCAATACCAGACAAAACGCTGGCATCTCACATAGAAGCTCAAGCCCCAGGTTCAAAAGTTTCAAAAGAAAGAATAACATTCATGCCCTGTGCGAATGCTGCTGGGACGCACAAACTGCCTTTGTTGGTCATTGGCAAAGCACAAAAGCCACGTGCCTTTGCATCTGTACGAAAGCTACCAGTACATTACATGGGGCAAAGAAATGCATAGGTTTCGAGACCTATATTTCTAGAGTGGTATAAAGGATACTTTATCCCTGAAGTAAAAAAAATCTTATCGAAGAAGAATTTACCACTGAAAGCGATATTGCTTCTCGATAATGCGCCGGCACATCCGCTTGTTGAAGACCTGCAATCCATCGATAAAAATTTCACAGTTTTACACAAGCAAAAGCATTAAATGCATTGCAAGTAAAAAATGGACTTGTGATGATTGCGTGACTGATATGACAGCAATTGATTATATTTGCAATAAATGTTTTGAAGAGTATTATTTTTAATATATAATTTTAAAATCTTAATTCATTTCATGACAGCTTGCTATGTCTCTCACTTTTGTTTCACTTCTACTCATTTTTGTTTCAGTGATTCGGAAGAGTGAGTGCACCTCATTCTAACCAACATTCATCATGCAAGCCGATATTGATAAAATATTACATTTTACCGACTGCTATGCTATGCTAAATTTTACCTCTTCGGATTACATTGGCCATGGACGGAGACACATTTCATTAAATCTCAGATTTGTTTCCAATGCGGTACACCTACTTGTCTATTTTTCGGACCCTCACATTTCACATCACGAATGCAGGATGAAAATATATTGATACTTCTGGTTAGTCCGTATTTTTTTTGTTCTAATTGTGACTGCTGCATTTATGACCACTTCCCAGTCGTAAGTGCGTTTATTGTGCAAATTAGTTATTTAAGTACTTGAAAGACTTACTACTAGCGTAAGGTTGGTTTCGCTGGCGATAAAAATGACGCGTAAGCTTAGCGAAAACGAAACCTTAAAATTGGTGCAATTATATGGCGAAAACGAGTGCCTTTGGGATATTAAATCCCTAAATTACCGTAATAAAGATATGCGGTCAACTGCGTTGCAAAATATGGCTCAAAAAATGCAAATCAAAGGGCTCACTTCTACTGAAGTAAAAAATAAAATTAAAGCCATAAGGGCTACATATTATTTAGAGCTCGACAAGATACAAAAATCCACCAGATCTGGCGCTAGTGGGAAAGTATATGTCCCAAAAGTCAAGTGGTTTCAAGAACTGGACGGCTTTATAAAAAATGCTATTGTTAAAAGGAAAACAATGGTAAGTATTTATTGTAACTTATTTATTTTATTTCCATCCTAGGTACCTATACAAAATTAATGAATTCTATCCAATTGCCATGGCACACTTCCAGCAGTCATAAAGAAGTTCCTATATAGGTCTCTTTTTTCTTTAGCAGTCATGGAATGGTTGCCTATATATTTTCTTTTTTCTGTATATTTATTTTTTCATGGTGTGCAATAAAGCTTTTTATTATTATATTATTATTATTATTTTGATTTTGTTGTATGTTTTGTAAATCGTATCTCAGCATTGTTGGGTTGGAGTTGGATTGCTTTAAATCCGTCTTCCTAAGAAAATTATGTAACACACAACACGCGCGACCGATATCTTCAGCAAAAGGTATTTGTACATTTATCGGACGATGAAGAATACTCCACTTATTTGCCATTATGCCAAACGAACACTCAATGTATCTTCTCGCCCTCGATAAACGATAATTTAAAATACGTTTCTTCTCATCTAGGTGATTGCCAGCGTAAGGTCGTTGTAAAAAATAACTAATTCCGAATGCTTCGTCACCAATGAAAATAAAAGGCACTGGTGGTCCATTATTTGTAATTGGCAACGGATTGGGAATATTCAAGTCCTGTTCATGTAGTCTTTGGTAAAAGTTACAATTTTTTAAAATTTCAAATCAGAAGCTTTTCCATATGACCCAACATCTATGTACGTAAAAAAATAGTTTCGAGTCACATATCGCTAAAAGAACAATAGAAAAGTATTTTTTATAATTGTAATAAAGAGAACCACTATGCTCTGGTTTGATTACTCTTATATGTTTACCATCAATGGCACCCAAGCAATTAGTGTTGGGTAAATTGGCCTTAGTGTAATATCCGTTAGCAATATTTAACCAATCTTCTTCCTGAAGCTCAGGTATATAAATAGTATGGAGGATTTCGTATATTGCTCGACAAACTTCTCTGACAATAGCACAAATCGTAGAAAGTCCACGATTATACGTATGATATAAATTTGTAAGACTGCAACCTTCTGCCAAGAACCTGTAAATAAAAATTTTGATTGACATTTTTTAGCTATACTACTGCAACGCAAATAGAAAAACCTAAGATATTCTTATAGTCGTGAACTTAATAAGCAAAGAGCATCAAATAGTGGATCCGCTGCTTCATTACATCGAAAATATCAACATTTTGTCCGACTTCAATTTTTATCGTGTTTGTCGGAGTCTAGACCTATTGATATTTCTACTCAGCCCTCGACGTCAAAACAGAGGAAAGTTTCGGATCTGGTAGAAGATGACACTAGTAAAATTTTGAAAATACTCACTGAAAGAATGCAAAAAAGAGATGAATCTATTGAGAATGATGGCGATCGGTCTTTTTATTATCATTGTTAAGTGATTTTTAGAAAATACCTGAACACCGCAAGATTGACGCAAAATACGAAATGACCGGTCTGATACGACGATTTATCAATGATAATTTCGAATATTCTTATCAACAACATCATGGCTACTTTACTTCTACGAATCAATCAAGCCAAAGCCCAGCCAATGTGTCAATACAAGAATCACAATTTACTGATATGTCGTCTATTTATGAGAATTTGTTTTCAGAGGTAATGACAACATTAAAAATGTGTAATGTAATTTACTTAAAAAAATAAAACATATTTTTTGTTTTATAAAACGACGCCCGCACTAGGAATAACTTCTGTGTCGCGGGGGTGTTCACAAACATACATTTTACACACACAAAGCACACCCAGAGTCAGAACAAATCTTTGCGAATCACACAAAGATTTGTCCCATGCGGGGATCGAACCCTCAACACCAGCGTAGTTGAAAGCGGCGAGGCGACCGCTTTAACCGCTACGCCAACCGTGCACTCAAATTATTCATGTTCTTTTTGTAATTTTTTACTCACCTGTGTTATAAATAGTCTCTCTTTAGCACAAATAGTATTTTTGAAGGTTGTATTTTGTTATCCAATATAACGTTCTAAATGAGAAAGTAATTTGTAGAATTGTTTTCTTGACAATCTTAAATAATTCTGAAATTTTTGATCACTGTAACTTTTCACTTTATAAAATTCAGTTTGTTCAGTTATACAAAATAATGGTAACGTTGTCTTAAGGTTCCTACACACAGGGCCGCCGGGCAAGCCACCGGTCAAGCCGCTGTGCACCCGGCGGCATACAAAACCGCCGGCTTTGCCACACAAAGGAGCCGCCGGCATGGCCGCCGGGTTGAGTTTTGCTATTAATTGAAAAATTTCATGAAAATGATATATTATGGAATCCCAGAAATGCAGACTATAAGAATAGAAACAAACGAACGGACGAACATAATTGCAAGTGTATTTGATATTGATAAAGGCGAATTTGAGAGAAAGTTAAAAAATTTAACCTCTCATTATTTTCGGGAAAAAAAGAAGGCTGAACAGATGCACAAATCTGGTGCAGGTACAGACGATGTACAGGAACCAAAGTGGTTTGCTTACAGGGCATTAAACTTTTCGCGAGACAAAAATAAACCACTACCCACAGTACCTAAATAGTGAGAATGATGTAGGTATTCATGTTTTCTACATTTCTTGTTTATATTTTATCACAGACTACCCGCTGTCACAGACCATAATATACTTAAGTAAAGACGCGACAATCTCGTCGCGGCTGTGTGCTATATAATAAATAATTAGTCTATGGCTATGTGTATTGACATTTATTATTTTAAATAATCATGCCTAATGTACTCTCAACTTTTAATTATGACAAGAAAATTAAGGATTTTTTTTATTATTTCATTATTGCCTTCTATTTCCAGATGCATTCGCAGGGAAGTCAGTAAGATAACACAACAGCGACTAGTTCTTCTAGCTTCTTTTTTTGTTTTTTCTTTTTAATAGTAACACTAAGAGCAGTGTTTCTTCGTCTGAGTCCATCGTAAAACTAAAATACAACACTACCATTCTCAAACCTAGAGACGGCAGTGCGACGGCAGCGCTGCAGACGCGCTGCCTCCGCGCGGTACTTAGCGGCAAGTTTGAAGGCACCCTAATTCTGCAGGGGCAAGTTGTGTTGCATATAAGAACAAACAGGTAAATATATCGAAAAAGACTGTACATGTTTTGCCAGATAATACCTATGAATATTGTCCAGGACCAAGTTCTACTAAACGTAATATATTAATCAGTAAAAAAGGGAAAAATTGTCTACCAAAGAAAATTACAAAGAATTCCAAATTGCCAAATTGCAGTGGTTGTACATGCTCAATACTTGGTGAAAAGGCAAAATGTATGGCCTGCAAAAATATATATTGCTATGACTGCGTTGGTGGATATAATGATTATTTGTGTGATAAATGCTTAGAAGACAGCGATAATGGTAATTAATTAGGCTTACTTTATAGTGCTTTGTTTGGAGTAAATGTTTGCATTAAGTAACTATAATAATTTTAACTTTTTCAGATTAAACGGACTATTCTCGTCACAAAAATGGTAATTGTTGTGGATATCGACAAAATCTTAACAAAAGAGGATCTGCTAAAGTATTATTACTACGGAATGGTTTGGCCATGGGACGAAACTCATTTTATAATTACTAACAAGTGTCGCAACTGTGGTGAATATGTATGTATTCTTGGTCATTGGTTACCAATGACCAAGAATGACATTAAGGTATTGCTAGAAAACGTAAATCTTTGGTGTTATAATTGTGATTCTACTATATACGATCATTATGAAAAAGATGAATGTGAATATTGTTTGAGTGATAGGTGAGGGTACATAATACCTACCTACCTACTATTGCCAAAGTTACGGGCTTATTTTTTTTATTTGTAACATTCAAAGTAGCTATACAGTTAAATCTCGTAGTTAGCTTCTTCAAGTAAGAAAAAAAAGAAAGATAGGTTGGTGTGGTCGAATGACAATTTTCAGTATGATGAATCCAATATTGCTTTTTTGGGATCTGAAACTCTTCCGGATGAAATTATGCAGCTAAATACTCCAATGGAGTTTTTCAAATTTATTTTTCCGTCATCTGCTGTAAATTTAATTGAGGAAGAAAGCAACGTATACGCAGCACAAATTTCACCCGAAAACTTGCATTCAGTAAAACATGAAGACATCTATAAATTTATAGGTATTATTATATACATGTCGGTAGTACACCTGCCAACTACTCGGCATTACTGGAAGGAAGGCACGTATATTGAAAAAGTTGCAAATGTAATGACGTGCAACAAATTCGAAGAGATTAAAATTTAAATTTAAAAGATTTTTGCATTTTTTCGACAAAACAAACGAACTAAAACCAAATGACGCACAGTTTGACAGGCTTCAGAAAATACGCCAACTTATGAAAATCCTTCGCGAAAGGCTACTAAAAGTTCCGAAAGAGGATTTTTTGTCAATCGACGAACAGATGATCCCTACCAAGGCCCGAACTTCGGGGATCAGACAGTACAATGCGAAGAAACCCCATAAGATTTTTGTAGATAACTGGTACACTAGTTTGCAGCTAATGGCAAACTTGCACAAAAGAGGTTTTCTGCCATTAGGCACAATACAACTAAGAAGAGCTCCAAATATAAATATATCTAAAAAAGCTTTAGGAAAGAAAGAACGAGGTTATTGCTCCGAAAAAAGTGTTACTGTTGATGACGTTCAGCTATCAGTTACCAATTGGGTCGACAATAAAGCAGTCAGTTTGTGTTCATCCTACGTAGGCAAGGAACCAATGGGAGTTGTGAAAAGATATTCCAAAAAACAAAAGTGTAGAGTTGATGTTCCTTGCCCAAAAGCAGTAACTATTTATAACAAATACATGGGTGGTGTTGATTTACTTGATGCCATGTTAGGCTTCTATAGGATCAAAATCCGCAGTAAAAAATGGTACCACCGGCTGTTCTTCCATTTCATTGATCTCTGTTGCGTGAATAGCTGGTTACTATGGCGAAGAGTCATGAAACAGAAAGGTGAAGATATTTACATTCCATTGCTTGACTTCAAGTTAGCCATAGCAGACGTATTGATGCACAAGGATTCAAAAGTATATACTCCAACCACACGCAAACGAGGACGACCACTGAATCAAGATGTTGAGGCAATTAAAAAGGGGCGATCAAGGCGACGCATAGAACTACCTCCAATGGAAGTAGCTGGAGATGGGTTCAACCACTGGCCTGATTGGAAAACCGATCGCCAACGGTGTAAACTGGAAGGATGCAAACAGAAATCCCAAGTGATGTGCGAAAAGTGTGGTTGTTATCTTTGTTTCAACAAAGATCGCAATTGTTTTAAAAACTTTCACACATCATTTCTTTAATTAAATAGCATCATAGTTTCACGTTGTTTCTTTTAATTCCTGTTTTTCAATGTTATACATAATTCGATCACACCGCATGTTGTACCAAATTTGGAACGTCTGAGTTTTAGAACTAGAACGCATGGCGTTCCATATTTGGAACAATTACTTTTACCAATGTATCTTTTTTACATGGTCTTCTATATTTTTTAAATATTTTTTGGGGACCTATAAATGCCCTATACTGACATATATTTTTCCAAAGGATTTAAAAAATCCATGCGGTAAAGGGTTAACTATATTTTATTGAAGAAGAGTTTATGTCAAGTTTTTTATATTATTTTAGCTGATTTTTTGCGATCTCGTTACTTCTTTTATAAGACAATTAAAAGACTGAATTATTGTAAAGACTTATGTTAAGAACAATGACTTTAAAATAAAAGTGTTAGATAATAAGTATTAGAAAAGAAAATATTGTCATCCCTTGGACTGTTCACGGCACAGCCCTACACACTACACGTGTTAGCAGGCCTTGAACAGTCTAATACCAAATGCAAGCGCACGAAATTTCGCTACCATATATGGTAAGCGTCAATTTCGTGCGCTGTGATTGGTAGATGCGTGGGGGGCGGACAGGGAACGAGCCCTTGAATAGTCCCTAAATTGGGAAAGTAAACATGATTCCGCCCGCGAATTTCCTGTAAGTAGCTCGTATCTCTGCCGCTCTCTTCCGTAAAAGATTATTGTAATTCTTATCATAATTAATAATAATTATTTCTCAGTTTTGTCTGTAATAAGTCGCTGTAGTAAATAATAATTAAAAAATATTTCAATTCAATAGTTTACCATCGTTTCATTAAAATCAGTGCGAACATTTAAAAGTATACATACAGTCCACACCAGAGTAAGAACTCACAAATATCCAACCAAGCTAAACAAGTGTGCACTGAAAAAAATGCACACTAAGATACATTTTCTCTTAGTTGGCATCAAAATGTTTAGAATAATTATTTATTTTGTTACTATATGAGCAATTCTCTTTTTTTTTGCCAATATACATTTGGTGAATGTCCCACAACATTGCAGATTAATAACATTTGTGTAATGTGTATGTTATTGATTCTGTTTTATTTAGGAGCACATTTTTTATTACAATTCACAGAAATCATTCAAAAATATCATATAAATAAAGTATTTAATTAAAAAAATAAATAAATACAAACTACCAAAAATCGCAATGTATGAAAATTCGTATGTCCCAGTCTACCATCCGTTACTTCAAACTCAATTATTTTAATAAGGTTCAAAGAAACTATACTGAGATTTTGTTTTCAAACCATTCAAAGAGGTAAAAAGATCTACTTTCTTTGCTTTTTTGGTATTTTTTGCTTAACTTTTCAGATATAAATGAATTTTAAACTCGTCCCAGAAAAAGTTCCAAAAATAGATTTCAGTTTTTGTTACCCATTTTTTATGTGTTATAGTTAAAAAACTTCCATTTCGTTACACAATTTTAACTTGGCAATACTAAAGATACCATTTAATGCCGCCATATTGATTTAGGTGTCAGTGCTGTTCCGACGTTAAATGTGAAACACGTATTCAAGTTCGAAAATCGAATCTCATTCCAGTATTTGTTACAGCTGTTTCAAGGTAAGTTGATAATATAAACTACTTTCTTTTATCATGTCACAATAGTTAACAACTTGCACTTAAGTTGAGTGAATAATATTAGACGTAACTCCAATTTTACCTATTAAAATAACATTTTGTAAAAACTAAACAAGTGTTTCGTTACTATTTTTTTTGTTACTATGGCACAGTAACGTATAAGCGGAAAATATTAGTAACAAAAGAGGAATTATAAAGCTACGTTTGCATTCAACAGCGCAAGAAAATGCCACTTACTCCGGCAGAAAAAATGAAAAGTTACAGAGAAAAGTTGAAACAAAACCCGGATAAGTTGGAAGAAATAAGGAAGAAAAATTTAGATAGAATAAAATCAAAATATAAATATAAAAAAATATCGGAAATGACAGAAACAGAAAAAAATAAGCAAAGAAAAAAGTGGAAAGAAGAAAAACAAAAACAAAAGGATAAAAGAGAATCTATAAAAAAAGAAAGCAGTGCAAGCTCTTTAACAAGAACGGCTGTTTTAGCGGAGACAGCAACGGAAATATCAATGGATACCTTGGCTGACTGAAACATCATCAACTATATTTAAATTGTCTAAAGCTACGGCAAGTCTACGAAAGTCTAGAAACAAATTAAAAATGGAATATGATAAAGCGCAAAGTCGCATTACTTACCTAGAACGAGCTCACGAAACTGCGAGGAAAAAAATATACAGACTACAAAAATGCATAACGGAAGAAAGAAAGAAGTTTGAGACTGATTTACTAAAAATAAAAGCCAGAAATGAAGTCTTAGAAGCTTCGCTGAAATTAACTTACAAAAACTGTAAAAACAATAAAGAAAGGAATGTGATAAAAAAGATTACAAAAAATGATCTGGTTATGATTAATAAAGCACAGACGTCAATTTCAAGGCAGATTGGTGTACGGGTTAGAGACAAAAAATCGGTTAAAAAAATTTCAAATATTAAAAAATCTATTATAGAATTCTATAATCGAGATGATGTGAGTAGAGCCACTGCAGGCAAACGCGAATGCAAAACGTTAAAAAAAAATAAACAGCAAATACGATATCTTAATATGTCTTTGCGAGGTTTATATGATAAGTACAAGAAAGAAGTACTGCAGCATTTTCCACATTTTGTCGATTCAAACCTTTTTATATATTAAGTCCAACCATACACAATCGAAACACGTGTCTCTGCATTAAGCACTCAAATATAAATTTCAAAATAGAATCATTATATCGTCATAAAGTAATTAATTTTCGTAATTCGCATGCTCTCTTAGAAAAAGTAGCTTGTAATGTAGAAAATTTTGATTGCATGTATGGCAAATGTAAAAATTGTGAAAAAATTTCACTATATTGTAATTTCGATAGTATTTCAAGCGATCAAAATATTACATGGCAAGTGTGGGAAAGTGAAATCCACTTATATAAAAAAAATACCAAAGATGGAGAACAACAAATCAAAACCAAAAAGACTGTTAAGTCACAGAAGAACAATACAGTAACAGAATTAATAAAGCTATTCGAAGCCGACATAGCAGCATTTAAAAAACACAGTTTTAATTCCTCGCATCAAGGAAAAAGTTACAAATACTGTATTGATAACTTGTTGGATGATGAAATAGTTATCCACTGTGACTTTTCACAAAATTATGAATGCAAAATGTCAGAAGAGGTGCAGGCAATGCATTTTGGTGCCTCTAAAGTGCAAGTCACATTACATACTGGGGTTATATTTTATAAAGGTGGACAGAAATCATTTTGTACTGTCTCCCCCTCCAGTATACATCAGCCACATGCTATATGGGCCCACCTAAATCCTAACATAGAATTAGGGAAATCCTTAGTTCCGAACCTAAAGAAAATTTTTTTTTTTTCTGATAGCCCTATCTCACAATACCGTCAGAAAAATAACTTTTTTCTCATTAAATATTTTTCGTTCTTTTACAAGGTTGATATTTCGTGGTCATATTTTGAAAGTGGGCACGGAAAGGGTGTGGCTGATGCTATTGGAGGTGTTGTTAAGAGGGCTCTTGATAGGCAAATCGCATACGGAAAAGACATTTTAAGCGCTACTGATGTGTACTTGACGTTGGAGTCTTGTGTAAAAGCTGTAAAAGTGTTTTACGTATCTGAAACAGAAATCAACGGGATAAGTCAACTTATACCTGCTGGCCTAAAAACCATAAAAGGAACAATGAGTATTCATGAAGTGATTTCTGTACTTGAAGGTAGTGATGAAATTCAACATCGTATCCTCAGTTGTTTTTGTACTAAAAAAATCTGTTGTTGTTTTGATCCAGAAACACATAAATACCCAAATTTTCCACATGTTAACAACCATGAATCTGAAAATAATGAACCTACAGACAACCAAATGTTATTGTCAGAATTAAATGAGTTACCAATTCTTGACACTGAAATGGTTGATGAATTGATGCCCGTATTATATATTGATAATAATGTGGATCTAGAAGAAAACGTTGCTAGCGAAAATAATTCTGCTAAGAATCTCGATGTTATAATAGATTTTACTGATATTGACTCGAACCCAATTATAGATGAAATTGATTCTGAAAATTTACTATCAGTACTATCAAATTCAAATATTAGTAAAGCTAATAATGTCGGCCAGGATTTTAGTGAAATGAAAATTAATAATGATGCACACAAGCTAATGAAAAGCAAAGAAAACGTTACGCCTAATATTGATCCGTATCCTTCAACGTCTAAAGATCTATATCCTGCATCGTCTAAAGTTAGTCGAGATCCAGTTATAAGCTCTAAACCTAATACATATCCCGCAAAAAAATCATTGCAGAGTGCTGTGACAAGACAAATGGCTTGCAATAATTGCAAAACACCCACAGCGTTGCATTATTTGGTTAAATGTATGTCTTGCAAAAATTATTATTGTATTAAGTGCGCACAAGGACAAGCATATTTCGATTACATATGTGATTTTTGTTTCGAAGGTAAATAAATTAATGTTGTGCCGTTTAACTGAGTCGGATTCTTAGATAGGTGTAACGGGTGACTTGCGAGAGGACATAACGGATGACTAAACAATTGCCGCGTTGCACGGTTGCACCCTCCTGCACCACGTAGCTTCCCCCCGCGTCACGTCACCAGCACCACACCCCGTTGCACCGCGCAGTTACCGCTTTATTATGGACCGACTCAGTTAAACGCTGCACTTATAAATAAGCAGCGGTTGTAATCAGATTTTTTATTTTGTTTTTAATTTTACAGGTAGTAAACCACAACGTGTACGTCTCAAAAATGCTGATTTACGATATTGATAAGTTTCTGAACAAGACAGATTTTTTTACTTGTATCAAATATAATATTGCTTGGCCCTGGTCTTACACACATTTCGTATTATCAGAAAAATGTTTTGGTTGTGGAAGTGCAACTAATAATGTATTGCATAATGTTCTTCCTCATTTTGTAGCAACAATGAATCGTGGACAGATCAAATTGTTACTTGAAAATAATTTCTTTTGGTGTAAGGCATGCAAAACTTTCAGTGTTTACGACCACTACTCTGAAGATGAGTGTGTGTTTTGCAATGTTTGAGTTTTGAACTTATTATAAATATTTCAATCATTTTAAGTGTATGTTAGGTACATTAAACTACACTTTAGGATGACATTAAAATATAAATATGTCACTTATTTCAGTCCAAAGAGAACTAAGACTTGTTAATTAGGTATTAAGATTCTACAGCGCACTACAGACACAGCTATAATATACAGTAATATACATATAAAATACATATAATTATATTAATATATAAAATATATTACTATATATTTTCCATACAAAGCTTAGAACCCCCTCACACACAGCTATAATATAATTTCGTATTCCTATACAAACCCGCATTGAAAATATACTTAATAGCTTGTCTTACAATAATATATGATTATTATAGCTTTTGTCTGTGATGCGCTTACTACGTGATTAGATAATATTAAGGACTTGTTTGTGCTATTGATTATAATAAGCTCTGAATGGTCGATGTGATTTAACTGATTATAAGTATTGGAACAATTTTAAGTGAAGACTATATGTGAGATTAAAAAAAATGTGTTCTCTAATCATAAGAAAATATTGATTTAACCAAAGAAAATTAGCACTTTGTATGTGATTATCCAAAAACTTTTTATATGCTTCCTGAAAGCTATTTTTAACGTCATAATAAATCCTTCATTTTGTGTTGTTTTTTACTTCTTTTGTTTCTATTTTATGATAGTGAGTCAAGTGTCGTGTATACTAAGCCTTACATTTCCAATGTTGTTACCAACGCTTCTTGTTTTGTTACTGTCCCAAAATAACGCTGATATCTTTTTTCGATATCTTGTTTATTTCTTTAAATTTAAACACAAAAAGAACTTGATTAAAGGAATAATAATAGACGTTTTTTTTTAATAATAGAAATTATAGCATCCTTCTTATATTTAGATACGAAAACAGAACTTTATCATTAGAAAATGTTCTAATGGTAACAAAAACCAGTAGTATTGCTAAAAAAATAAATATTTCATTTTGGACTCACATTTTTTATTTGGTCGATATGTTGTTATTGAATGCTTTTTAAAGTAAAATATAAATTTATAGTAAAATATGCATATTTCTTTAAGATTTTCGCACATTTCAAAGTAACAAAATAGGAACTTTTATTATACTCCTTGAAATTTCGAATTTAGATACTATGAGCTAGCTTTATTTACCATAACATGTACTAAATATACATATTTTAATTTTAAACGATTTTTAAGACTAGGGACAAAAAATTTGAGAAATGCTCATATACAATATAGCTTAGTTGCCAGAACAAATTCATTTTATTTAAGTCGACAATTTTGCACATGAACAGTATATTCAACTGGCTTTGTTACATCATACATGCTTTGTTAGATTTTACTTCTTCACTTTTATATATCAAATAATAATTTGAGTTCATGGTAACGAGCAACTTGTTAGCAATATATATAAAATATCGTAGTTTTTAACAACGAGCATGGTTGACTAGATAGCCTGCTTTAATTAAATCAAACAAGAGAAGTGGTCGCATCTAATAACGCTTTGTTATGTCAACAAAACGCGGCGTGAATGTCATTGTCATCGTAAACGCGTACCTGGGTCTACCTACCGTGAGTTGCTTGCTGTTGTGTGATAATTTTTGAAAAATAAGTAAGTATTTGCTTAACTAGTGAATGCTATAAACATGGACGAAGTGGCAGAATTATTAAAGACATGGGAACTGCCCGATCTCATCACAAAATTTGCAGGTAAGATAAATCATGCAGTAATCTTTACCTAGTAGGTACCTACCTGCTAGATAGCTATTCTGTAATCTGTATTGAATGATAAGTATTTGTAAGTCTATCTTTTAGCAGGCGACAATGCGGTAAAACGTTAATCTGTACCTTTGAAGAACATCATTAAGTAACTTTATACCTCTGTAACTGTAATACTTAATTGTTTTAAAATTTATTAATTTCACCAGTTCATGAAAGATTTACATTGTTAATAATTATAGAGCAGGCGATCAACATTCAAGCCTTATCAGCGTTGACCCCCGATGATGTCAAAGATATTATCAAACAGGGCCAAGGGTGCTGTTTATGAGGTGCTGGAGAGCTTGGAAGGCAGAATTTTTGTGCATCAACAATTCTTTACCATTAAGTGGTTGTGGTTCCTAGGCATATATTAAATACCTATAGTTGCAAATAAATTATAATTATACCTACTCATTATTGTAAGTGATAAACTCCATCACACTATTTTGTATAGCTCAAAGTATTCTTTTACCTTTGTTTTAATGTAAATTTTACTTATTTTGATCACTTTAAAAAAATGTTTAGTTACTAACAACAAAACACCTCAATAAGATGCTATATGTTGTAATAGTACCTAATAATATTATGTAAGTAAATTACCTACTCTAGACTCCAGAAAAATATTTATTTTACCCAATGATTTACTGACCTTATTTTTGCTTGCAGAATCTAGATTTATAATTAATGTATCTGTTGCAAAGGACAAAGAAAATGTGCCCACAAGTAATGTCGAAAATTATATAATTCAGAAGAAAATGTGCCCCCGAATAGTGCTGAAGTTGATCAAGGAACGCAGAGTGGGGTATGTTTCTTTTAAACTTTTATGTAAGGTCACTAAATTGGTAATTTTGCATATTTTAGGAGATGAAAAACTTACAATGTATTGGCACAAAAATAAACTAAGTGGAAAGAGTGACATTTAACAATGTTTTAAAAAAGTATTCAAAATAAATGTAAACCAAAACTACATAAATATTAAATGCTTACAAAATATATAACTCATCAAATAGGAATACCTAAATAATCTATACTACTATCCTACTTTATTCAATATAATTATGTATTAAATAATTATAAATTCAGGACTAACTCATATCTGTCTGCCAGTTACACTGCCATAGCTGAACTGCTAAACCTATAATTATAAAATTTGGCATGTACTTAGGTTCACAAAATTATTGATTTTTAATTTACTTAAATTAAAACTTCCACATGAATGAAGTTGCAGGTCAACATAAGTTATTCATGTAAAAATAATAATAAATTTATTTATTACACAAAAATGGTTACACTTTGAACAATAATAATTTTGATGTGGGTAGTTTCACAAATAAAAAAAAATGAGCAACTGCGCCTGAGCTGGGCCGAGCCTGTATTTCAGGTCACAGCATTTATTAAATTATATACTAAACCTAAAAACTGTATTCATAAAATAATAATACTCATTAAGTACCTAACTCCCTGGTACTTACAAATCAAGATAATAATAATATCCTCTTAATTTATTTTGAACTTTTTTTTTTTTAATTTTTAACTGTTTATTTCTCCAAATGTACAGGATTCAAATAGTTGTATTTCATACCACTTTTTTTTTCAGTTACTTGAAAATATTTTGCTAAAGTCACTTGAGACATCTTCGCTTTTAATATTATAAAGGTGGAACGCTTGATGGAGATGGTACTGTTGGGTAATCGACTCCTTTATCCCTATTTTTTTACTCCCAACCGGCTGAATTGTAAAGCGGGCCCTGGCAACATCGGGCTCGAAGTGCTGCCGCCCCGTGGCAGAAAAAAAGAACTCTCTCTTCGTGTGCGCGCGCGCCAACCGAATGGTGCCATGAACGTGTGTGCAAAAACTAACTATATCAAACTTTAATCATAGCTAAAACTGCTGCATCTATTTGTGAAGTGTTATCTAGTGGTCATACCCCCGGGGGGCGGAAGAAGACATACAAACAAGCGAACGAGCTGCGTGAGTACCAATTCCTTCCCTTCCTTGTCGATTTTTCTGGGTTGTGTTCAACCACGAGTTACTTATTTATCCACCGTAATTCGGTTCTACAACAGGTACCAGAAGTTTATTGGCTTCCACAGTTGCCAGATAAATATTAAATGAACACAAAAACTCATCAATTGTTGGACCAATATATTTTAAGTGGGCAAATTTGATAAAAGAAGTCTTCCCTGGTGAAAGGACCAACTACCTACTACATTCCTGCATGTACAACTGTCTCTGGTGCGGTTCTTCAAGCAAGAGGTAAGCTTGTACACCAGGTCTTGAATAAAAGAAGACGATTACAGCAGTTAAACAAAATGTTGTCAAATTCCATAATTCTTTTTCGCATCATTCGCACGGTATAGTGCAATATAAATATTCTAAGCAATTCAAAAAAATATTTAACTCTTAGGTGCGCCTTATAATAAGTGTTTTGTGTTATGTAAGTGATTAATAAAGTTATAATAAAATATGGTTGTTTGATTGCTATACTATTTGTACCTATTTGCTAAGTCTAAGCCGTTGTACTAATTAAGCCGTTGTCATATGAACTACTCGTATTCGTCAATCCAAGTCGGTGTCTTTTGCAGATCCACAAAGTACCTACCTAACTAATTGTAATTTTTATTAACTACAATAAGTTACTTTGTAGATGTGCAACATACTGTGACTTGCATTGACGAATACAGGTAGTTCATAAGACAACGGCGGTCTACGACGAAAATGAAGTTAGTTGAATTAATTAGTTCATCACGGTTACTTCATGCAAGATCTTAGTTGAAACAACATTAGATTGACGAATACAGGTAGTTCATATGACAACGGCTCATGTCTACGACGATTATGAGGTTAGTTGAATTAATTAGTTTATCACGGTTTCTCCAATTAAGATCTTAGTTGAAACAACTTATGAACTTCATTGATTTTATAACGTTGCACAGACGTATCGTGCAAGATCTTAGTTGAATCTACAAGTTAAGCTCATTCGGTATCTGTCTGCGCTTTCGGCCTGACCTATATCGAATACTCTCTCCCCTGCTCTGTGTTACGTTTGTGTGTGATTGACGACTATTGGCTTTCCTACTGGACTCTGATTGTCTTACGTTTGGAACCGTGTTGTTTTCTCGATACATTGTGACCTGTGCATTTTCAACTGGACTTGATTGTTGCCTGCGATTAAAAATGGCGAATATCCCTGCTGATGAAGTGGAGAAAACTTTGAGGGAAATGTTCGGAGAACCCGATAACGAACAGCCAGGCTGTTCGACGAGTTCCGTCCCATATCCTTCGACAAGTTCCAGCTACCCTGCTGAGGAACTTGAACAAATTTTACGATTGGCTGACGACGAGGCAAATGACCATGAGCATGTGATTGATTCCGATGACGAATTCCTTGACGCCGATGTTGGGTAAGTCATATTATAATAATTTCTTGAACTTGATTTTATGAACATTAATCTTTTTTGCCATACTTCTAAAATAATCCATAAGAATATAATTAGTACGATCATTTGGGAGTTCTGCCTGGAAAGTTTTGCCGAGAGTTACGAAAATTTAGTGATCTATAGATTATTATGTGCTCTTTTCGAACTTCAACTTTGCCCGCCCGCACCATTTGGGCAGAAAGGCATCTAATTTCAGTTCTTTTACGATAATTCCTTCCCAACTCATTTTACGATGAAATTATCTTTTTCAAAATTAAAGAAGAAAGAGTTTCCTACAATTCATGTCCAACATCTTGTTTCTTCAAGTCTATAGTTTCGGCTTACCAGCGCCGCAAAGTGTAATTTTCCAGGCGTTATTGCTGAATTATTTTTGCCACACTACATTGAGATAGAACAAGCATCGAGATTTATTAAATGTGTTAACCCAAGAAGACATATAAAGTTATTCACATATAATTAGAAAATTGATTGCAATTCTGTATAAAAGTATGACAGTAGTTACACTAAAACTATTGTCTTGACGAGACAAGTGATTTGACATGAATTATGGGAAACTCTCGTTTTATAATTTGTAGAAGATAATTTTATCGTAAAATTTGTCCGGAAAATTTGTCAAATCGTTCGATCAAATCGTCAGAAGCTGAAATCAGACACCATTTTGCAAAGACACCAAGTGGCAAAGTTGTGATCCGAAACTAAAAAGCACATCTAAATCTGTAAAATCACCAGCTTTTGAAGGGCCAACAGACTTAAATATAATATTTTCTTTAGAGAACCTCAGAGTAGCAGTAGTGGCAGCGACGATGAGTCGAGAGTGGACTCTACATCGTCGCGCACCTCGTCCTCCAGCATTTACTGAACGGGAGGTGGTACGGGTAGAAGAATCAATTTCGACTCCAATGGAATTCTTCCAATTATTGTTTTCAATCGAAATATTGACGTCAATAGTAGACTCTACTAATGAGTGTGCGCATCAAATTTTAAATGGGACAACGGCTCCCCAAGCCAGGATCCATAGATGAAAACCTCTAACTGTGGAAAGCCTTATGACATTTTTAGGCATATTATTTCATATGGGCCATATAAAAGTTAATAGATATTCGGAGTATTGGAGAAAGCATTACTTGTTTAATTTATTCCCAAGCAAGTTTATGTTAAAAAATACATTCTTATTAATTTTTAGATGTCTTCGGTTTGGCCAGCATAATTTGGACTCACTAATTGCTTATTTTAATCGCAGAATGGCGGATTTATATATCCCCGTCGAGGAATTATCAATTGACGAATCGTTAATTCTAAGCCGGGGACGTAGTGGAATCCGCCAATAAATTAAAGGTAAGCGGCACAAATATGGCATAAAACTCTATATGCTGGCCACACCGAGTGGCCTTTCCCTCAAAATCCACGTCTACAGAGGCAAGCATGACCAAGAAGTTGGAGGGAAAGGTCACACAGAAAAGGTGGTGGCAAAGCTCGTGGAAAGTTATTTAGGCTCAGGTCGGCATGTGTACATGGACAATTGAGGACCTTGCAGCAAAAGAGGGGCAGATCCAAATCTTAACCGTTACCTTTTTTTTCACCTAAAATTTAAACAAAAAAAATAGCTATGGTTTGGTGCATTTAGGAGGCAAATCCGACGAAAAACAAGCGCGCTGCAACAAAATTTGGATCTGCTACCTTATTCTGTTTGGAGCAGAGAGGGAGCAGGTCCGGACCTGCCTCCTTCTTGCAACAAATGAAATTATTACATCATTTGTAAATAAGTCAATGCACGTTTAGTGTTCGGCCCGAAAGGACATGCGTATTATTCTTTTAAATAATTGTTTTAAGTTTGATACGTTAAGTGTGCATTAAAATGAGTGACTCTGAACCGTTTAGTAGCGGCTCGTCAGATATTTACCAGCCGCCTGTCTACGAGTCATGTTCAACCAGTTCAGATGATGGTGGAAGCGATGTTGGTTTGTTGACATTTCAAAACCAAACTAATGAGGCGAACGATCAAGGTATGAATATTTTGGATGAATTTAATGCAGATAATCCATGCCCATCGACGAGTGGCATAGCGCCGAAGAAAAGAAAATCCGCGAATCCATCACAATGGAAACGGAATCTAATAAAGAAGTCTATTGCTACTGGAAAGGGCTATTTAAACTATAAAGGCCGTGAAATAGGCGAAAGAAAAACTGGACCGGATTGTTGTTGTAAGAAGTATAAGTGTTTTGTTCAAATTAATGAAGGAGATAGGAAATTAATATTGGAAAATTTTAATAAATTGGAAGAAACCTATGTGCAAAACGTTTACTTTGGCGGTTTAATTAAAACTGAGAATGTTGAAAGGGAAAGATCTAAAACTGGTACGGGGAAGAAACGGAGTTGTTCACACAAATATTATATTATATTAGGAAATAGAAATATACAAGTTTGCAGAAATGGCTTTGCATCTATCCATGGAATATCCAAAAAGCGTGTAGACAATATTGCTAAAGAGTATCGGGATCCTACTGTAACTACACCAGCTCAGTCTAATCGTGGGAAACATCAAAATAGACCAAATCGTATTCCAAGTGAATGGGTTTCTAAAGTTGACTCTCATATTAGAAGTGTCCCACGTCGCATGTCACACTACAGTAGAAATAAAAGCTCACGTTATTATCTGTCTCCAGAGTTGAACATTAAAAGGATGTACGAGTTATATTTGAAAAAGCATGAGCTTGGTCTTGAAGCATCTGCTAAGCCTATAGTATCATTTGATTTTTACTACAGATACTTTAAACAAAATTTTAAATACAGTTTTGGGTCACCTCGTTCAGATACATGCAAGAAGTGCGACATGCTGATTAACAAACTAAAAGATAAGACATTGGATAGCGATGAAACCCAACAAATACAGATAGAGAAGAGTCTTCATCAAGCCAAGGCCGACACTTTTTTTGTTGATTTAAAAGAGAAGAGTCAACTTGCTCTTACTAATGAAGAATGCGAAGTATTAACATTTGATTATCAGCAGAATATGCCATTACCTAAAATTCCAGCAGGTGAAGCATTTTATAAACGTCAACTTTGGGCATATAATTTTTGTATTCATTCAGCAAAAACAGGGATTGCTCACTTTTATTTATATGACGAAACCATAGGCCGAAAATCACCAAACGAAGTCATCTTTTATAAATCACTACATAAATGACATTTTACCAAGCACAGTTAAAGTACTGTATTTATTTTCTGATAACGCAGCAGCACAAAATAAGAACTCGACTTTAGTTCAGTATCTATATACGCTTATGCGGTGTTCATCTTTTGAGAAGATTGTTCATCGATTTCCAGAACCAGGACACAGCTTCTTACCGTGTGATCGGTGTTTTGGCGTAATAGAAAAGTTTAATAGAAGGAAAGATTACATATTTATGACTTCTGAATATGGCGATTGTATTACGCAAGCATCTAAAAATTTTAAAGTTGTAAATGCAAGTCAAAATATGATACTTAACTTCAGCCAACATTATGAGAGTCATTTCAAAAAAGTAATAACAAATACAGAGAAGATTCGATTCAAAATATCTCAATATCGTATTTTTGAATATAGTAAAGACCACATTGAAACTATTGCAGTCAGTGTTACAACGGGAACGCCAGTATTTGAATATTTTCCTATAATGAGAAATGCTCAAGCCCAACTATCAGTTGAGGAGCTGGCGAACAGAACCGGAGAAGTCCACTTTAGTTCAAAAGATACTTTTTTTTCGAATCGTGATTTTCTGACCCAGTTTCATTGATTCCTGCTATTATTTTCAACCAAAACCGGCTCTAGGTAGTCAAGAAAAGGCTTTAAAAAGTGCATTTTCAAACGAAACCGGATCAGTCCGATGTTCAATATAAAGATTATAATTTTTTTATCTATTTTCATTCAGAAGCGGACTTGTCCTTTAAAGTATGCATTTTTTCAACACATTTTCAATCAAAACCAGAAATGTACAGCAAAAACAACACGCATAGTAGAAATTATATAGATTTTTTGCATTGCAACACTGGCATTAATCTGGCAACTAAAATATTATTAAAAAAAAACAGCTGTTACTTGCAATCTTTGCCGGTGTTTTGTATTCGTAATATAATTTTAAGTTTAGTGTTAAATATGGATGAGAATGTAACCGTGGAAAGTATTAACGATGGTTGTCGTAAGAGAAAGAAACGAGGACGTACTTCAGAAAAGAAACATTTAAAGTAAGTGAGTCTACTAGAATCAAAAACAGCAATGTCCAAAAAAACTGAAATTGTGTTATCTATGGCGAACACATAAAATACTATTGTTTCTGGTTATGCTGTGTTAAAGAAATGGACTGGTATTTAAGATAACTATGCCAAGTACGTAAAAAAACTTAAAGAAATAAATAAATCTGGAGCAGGCGCTAGCAAACTTAAAGAATATCATTTATATAAACAGCTCCTTTTTTTAAAAAGAAGTGATCAAAACGAAACCGATGATAGTAAAATAGATCTAGAAACAAACAATCGGAACACACAAAAGGAAAGTCCAAAAATAAAATTTAAGTCCATCTCTACTCCAGCCATCACGAAAAAGGAGAAATGTCGATACATTTGAAGAAGAGATTGTGGCAAAATTAGAAGAGCCCGAAAACAGACATTTATTAAGCAGCATTTATGAAAGCTACATTGCTATCTTTAAATAAACTAAATGATCATCAAACGTAAATTTTCCAAAGTTGGGTCTTAAATGTTTTAATTTTATATTATTTTCAGAGCAATTGTCCATCTTCGTACCAGGGTAACTATGAATCACAAAGACCCCAAAGTTCATGGCAAAGTTCTTACCACGGTGGTTACCAAACAGCCGGAAGTTCGACACAGTCTACCCGAGAAGCAGCACTGTCACCAGCTGCCCAGCAAGGCCAAAGCGATGAGAGAGTATCTAAACGAGTGCACGGTTGGCGTGGTGGTTAAAGCGGTTGCCTCGCCGCTTTCAACTGCGCTGGTGTTGTGGGTTCGATCCCCACATGGGACAAATCTTTGTGTAATTCGCAAAGATTTGTTCTTACTCTGGGTGTGCTGTGTAAAATGTATGTTTGTGAACACCCCCGCGACACAGGAGTTATTCCTAGTGCGGGCTTATTCGAATACATCACGTGAACCAATAGCATCACCCCTAGCGCTTTACGACTTTTCTTAAAAAAAGGAATCCAAAGGAACACCTTTGGATTCCTTTGTTGATTTAAAATTATGTTTAAGATGATTTAATATCTGTTAATTTGAGGTGAATCTTTCTTTATTAATAACTTAATTTTTAAAAATTATGAGAAAGTTGTTGTTTCATTTACCTTACAGTTAATCCCAGCATTTCGAGAGATTCGATGGGTGGTCTGCCTCTGCCATATTTTCCTGTTATATGTGGCGTTATTCGATGAAGTAACTCTTCGAAACTTGATACACTTATTCTAAAGTAATCAAAAAACTTGTTGTGGTCTATTTTAAAGGCATTGTACTTCTTTATAAAGTGACTCCCGTTATTCATGTTTGAAAGAAATGGGTGGATCCAATATCTTCTGAGTATCTGTCTTTTCTTTCTTCGTCTTCTTATTAACAGCAGAAGAAGAATGCGTCTAGTGCGGTCCATTTTTCGGAATGAAAACACCACCTCACTGTATCGTCGGCATCGTGCCGTACCTATATCGCGCGTGGCACATTACGTTACGATGTCGTGTTTTTTTACAATGCTCATCGCAGATTTCCACGACACGATGTCGTATCGTGAAACGACGCCGCATCTTTGTACGACGCGTGATCGTGTTTATGTGTGGGAGCCCTGAGGCGTTCAGAACCGGTTAACGGCGTGTGAAATCCTCGTGTCCGTCGCTGGTCGCTGAGCCCCTTGTGAAAGACAGCCTGGAACTAACCTCGCTCTGGAGTTGGGTTGGGAGAGTCATCATTCAATTGTGAAGTCAGTATAACTCAACGTATATGACTTGCCCTCAGAGTAGGGTCCGGCTTCAGGTATTTCTGTTCTTTTATCTATTAGGTATTACATACGGACGAGCACTCGATCTATCATTTGTAGAATCATAGTTTAATTAATTAAATGTAGTGATCAATCACAATTTTGGAAAGAGATGACGAGGACTTAGAACCAAGTATGGCTGCAATATATCCTGTAGTACATAACAACAATACATGTATAGTGCAGAGTGAGCTAAAATGTATAATAATTCAACCTGAAAAGTTGAGGGAAATGTAAGATGAATTTGCTACAAATGCGACGAGCACTCGATCTATCATTTGTAGAATCATAGTTTAATTAATTAAATGTAGTGATCAATCACAATTTTGGAAAGTGATGACGAGGACTTAGAACCAAGTATGGCTGCAATATATCCTGTAGTACATAACAACAATACATGTATAGTGCAGAGTGAGCTAAAATGTATAATAATTCAACCTGAACAGTTGAGGGAAATGTAAGATGAATTTGCTACAAATGCTGTGGCTGATGAAACTTGGCATCAAAATGATGTAAGTTTGAATGAGAACACCGTTTTTGTAGGTTGTTGTAATTTTACTTTAAATAAAGAACCATTCACAACCGCTCTGAGAAGCTAATATTGTATCAAGTTTATTAATAGTCTCATGTTCTAACGACAGAGGGCTTTGTTGTTTTTCTGAGTCCCGAAGAAGTTAATTTATATTACTTGTTTGTGAAAAAATAAATATAATAATATGCTAATTCATTTAATTTTTATTTTGTAACATTACCTGTATTGTTTCAAGTGTATGGATGTAAATAATTGTGCAGTCTTAGGAACTGTGGCAATTGGTTATGGCCACTCACAGTTGCAAGAGCAATCTGCTGCTTTGGAGTTGCCTAGTATGTCGTCGAAAATGTACCAAGAATGTCACACAAATAGCAGATATGTGGGCAGCTATTTCTGTAAAAACAATGAGTGATGCCGCAAAAAAAGAACTAGACATAGCCATATCGGAAGGTCGAGTTAATGACGACGGTTTCCCAATTATCGACGTGATTGCTGACGGCTGCTGAAGCAAACGCACCTAAAAAAATAATTAATTTAATTTTAATTTTGATAAATCAGGGGCAGCTCTAAATATTGGCAAAAAAACAGGTAAAATTCTGTATATGGAGTTAAAATAAATACTGCTGTATTTGCGCACACGCAGAGTTTAAAAAAGAGTATCCGAAAGAACACAAATGTTTCAAAAATTATTCTGGTCTCTCAACCGGAATGGAATCGGCAATTCTTGTTGAAGGATTTAGATGCTCTATAGACATGCACAAACTGATATAATTATGGAAGAATGATCAGTGACGGTGATTCTGCCACCTATGCCAAATTAATCGAAACTCGCCCTTACGTAAACACTACAGTCCAGAAAATTGAGTGTAAGAATCATATAATGAGAAATTTATGCAATTAACTATCACAACTAAAGACTGACACCAAATACCCTGTACGTTAAAAAAATAATAGCAATTCGATTTGTTATTAAACGAGCTATCGAAAAATTTACTTCTGAATCTGAATCAGAGAAACAAGTACACGTAGAACCTCTTTAAAATGATATATTGCTGGCCCATCTACACGCCTTTGGGGACCACAGCCGTTGTAAGGAGTACTTTTGTACAAAGACGGAAGAAATTTGCGATCATGAGTTTAGGACAAGTAGTCTTTGGAAAAAATATTGCAACATAATGTCGAACGTTGCCTGCCATGCACCAAGCTTAGTACAGTCGGCCAAAGAGTTCGTTATGCAGGCCATACTACTATATAAGCTTGTGTGAGTAACGTATAACTAGAGTATTATTACTTACTTACACGCATAAATACTCCACCTATAACACATTTCTTCACTCACACAATTGCATACTATTCCAAAACATGCATTATTAGAATTGTAATTGAACAAGAAAGTATATTTTGCAATCTTTATTATAAGCACAAATAGCCGAGTCGTTAAAGAGGTGGTTATAATACTATGTGAATGGGATGAATTGAGTTCTATTCCAAGTGGAAACGATATTCTTTTTGTGATCTGATTTATTTTACTTGTAGATTATTGCGTTGAATTGAGTTCTAAACCAAGTGGGAACAATATTCTTTTTGTTAATTCTATTGTTTTGTATCTGATTTATTTTACTTGTAGATTATTTGTTAAGGATATTTCTCCTAATAGTAATGAAGAAAGAAAATAATTGCACAAAGTTAATGAGCAGCAAATAGAAAAAAAGTTATTAATAAGACAAAAACAAAAAATAAAACAATTTCCTGTGTCAACTATATTTAATAATATAAACACCATCTGACGCTTTATTGCCATATAATACTAAGTAAGTAGGTAAACGATAAGTAATATTAATCAATATGTTTGTTGGTTAGTAATTATTAAGGTATCATAATTTCTTATCTCATTAGCAATAACATACTAATATTATTATGTATTTAATAATCCTTATAAAAAATATGATATGGATGGACGGTTTATTGCCATACCAAGTAAGTATGTATAGGTGATATGAATAAACATGTTATATAGTTAAAAATTATTGAGGTATCATAATTTCTAATCTCATTAACAATAACATCAATCACTTATTGGTTCCTTACTTGGTATTAGATGATAATTACACACATTACCTCTTTTAAATTGTCTATGTAACCTTGACTGGTATTATATTTTACCCTTATTTCAATGAGCTCACCGGGGCTACTACTACAATTATTTACAATCAATACAATATACAAAATAGTTAATACAATAATTCTCCTACCACTTGATGACACTATGAGGTATTAAATTATGTATTTTGTCATTAAAAAATTCGTTCAAGGTATAGTAGCATTTTTTTATCAAAAAGGTCCTTAGATGTTTCTTAAATAGAACAATATTCATGGCCCTGATTTCTTGAGGTAATTTTTCACTTCAATGCTCACCTGGCTTTCTCCACAAAATGCTGTGTCCATCCTTATCAAACTTAAATCACTTTTAATCACTAAATGTAATATACACTTAATAACTACATTTTAAGACCAGTCAAAATCCAAAAAATCCTTTAAAGCTTATTCTAATTTGGCGATGACGATCAGACAGTAAAATCTTCTGTGCTGGTTTGGAACATCTTAATCCCGTAGCACGCAAATGGCTTCGGACAATTCGAAGACAAACACCATGGTGTAGTCGCAGTAGACCGGGCAAGCAAATGAATCAGTCATATGGGTGGCCACCACATCTTTGTGCCACGAACTCGCACCGGTATAGGCAATAGCCTGTGGGCCAGGCCGACGAGGATCTGTGTCCAAAGTTTGCATACCGGTGGACCCACAACTGCACAGTTCTCCCCTGTTAACAATAATTTGAAGATAAATAACGAAATCCACTTTATAAAAATATAATACATACCTAAAATTAAAATTAAATTTGGATCACTTACCGAAATGTTTAGACGTCTCGCAAATTCACTAATTGAAATATTTTGTTTATGCAGAACAATATATTCGCTCTCAATAGCGTAGTCAGGTGACTATTATTTATATTGTATAAGTAATTCAACAAAAAAACGAGTAGGTAATCTATAAGATCTAAGGTATGGCACAACAGTCCGTAGCTAATAAGTTTCGTCAGTAGATGCAATTTCATTACCAATGACAAACAAAAATAATAAATCATAATGAGGGTAGATTCAAACACTATCCTAACGCGATAAAAATTTAGATCGCGATTTACAAGAACTGTGGCAAAATAGTTGCTTACATTTTGTATGAGAGTAGATAGGTAGGTCAATTATATTTTTGCGAATACAAGCTTTATTGAGCACAATATCCCTTAATTTGGTTTCGTTGATTATACTGGGTGGCGCAAAAGTACTGGCACTAAAGAAAATACTTTTTTTTTTTTTATATGACATTTTCTGTCATTCTGTTGTTGAAAATTGTGTAGTGAACAAATGTAAAATACACTGAAAATAAACATGGACCGTTTTACTCCCCAAGAACGTGGAATAATTGTGTCAATGTTCTTACGGAATAATTCATCAGTGATAAGAACACAACGTGAATTTCGTCGACGATTTCCCCACCGTCCGGCACCGATTGGTCGCACAATTCGACGCTTTGCCACACGCCTTGAAGCAACTGGCTCAACATTGGATAGACCTAAGAGCGGGGGCACACGATGCGTTGCGGCGGCGGTACGGCGCCGGAGCGGTGTCGCTGCGTCGTCTTACATAGAAATATCTGTGGCATGTCACACGATGCGCTCCGTCGCCGCACCGGACTTGCAACCACCAAGACGAGGCGGGGAGGGGTGAATGCGTTGCGACGTCGGAGCGGCACCGCTCAGTTGTTTTGCGTCACAAGGAAGGACACACGCTCGCTCGTTTCGAATTTTTTCTAAGTATTTTTGTTTATTGTGATTGAGGTTTTAAAAAATGAGTGCCAACCTAGATGTTATTGATATAGACTACCTAATTACATTAGTCCAAGAACGGGAAAACCTTTGGGATAAGTCCAATGAAGACTTTAAAAATAAAACAATGAAAATAAAAGCATGGGAGCAAATTGCCAAAATTTTATTTCCAGACTATGATAATTTTGCTCCTGATATAAAGAACCAGATAGGTAAGTAATTATTTAATGTTTTTATGATGATCAAATCTTCTGTAACTGCCATTGTAGCGACCCTCTGTTGCTCATAAAATAGCTTGCAAATTCATCTCTAATGACATTTGCTGCTGTCATCTCTTCATCTTGAGGTTGTAATGAGTGAAATTCATCATCAGTTATTGCCAATGTATCCTTTTGCCGAAAACCATCCCGATCTGCGACAAAATTGTGTAGGACACAACATGCCTTCACAATGTCAGTAGCAAAATTATAGGACACGTCTATCGGTCTGTGAAAAATGCGCCATTTATTCGCCATAATCCCAAAAGCGCATTCGACATATCTTCTGGCTCTGCTGAGACGATAATTGTAAATCTTTTGTTTAACATTGAGATTGTTACCTCCATATGGGCGCATAATGTGGTTGCTCAATCCAAAAGCTTCGTCACCCACAAATACATACGGGGTTCGTCTATTGGAACCACACAGTGGCTGGGGATCAGGCAATGGTAGGTCATTGTTAATGAGTTTCTCATATAGTTTTGAATTTTGAAAAACAGTTGAATCGCATTCTTTACCGTATGCGCCAATGTCAATAAAAATAAATTTGTAGTTTGAGTCCACAACAGCTAAAAGGACTATTGAGAAAAAGGCTTTGTAATTAAAAAAAAGCGAGCCACTATTAGCAGGATTACGCATGCGAATATGCTTCCCATCGAGGGCACCGATGCAGTGAGGAAAATTCGCCCTTAAATCGAAACTAGATGCAATATTTTTGAGTCTTTCTGTTGTTAGTTCGGGAATGTTGTCTTGAAGAATATTTTTCCATATAGCACGACAAACTCTCCTAATCATATATCTAATCGTAGATTTGCCCCGTTTGAATTTGTACTCCAAATCTTGTAGTGAATTTCCACTTCCTAGATACCTGTAACAAAAACGTTTATTTAAATAATAAAATCTCATGTAATCTTAATGTTAATATTTTATTTTTAGGTAATGATATAGTGAAGAAATGGAGAAGTGTCAAAGATAACTTCTATAAATATTTAAAAAAGTTAAAAGAAGCTTCTAAATCTGGCTCAGCCGCTAAAAAACTGAAAAAATATCATTTTTACAATCAACTTTTATTTTTAACAAAAGTGGCACAAAATGAGACAGACAGTAGCTTAGACGTAGCTGGAGAAACCAACACCGATTCTACAAGTGATATTGCACCGGAGTCTTCGCGTTATGTTCCTATCACCCGCAAAAGAACAATGCAAGCTGATGATTTCGAAAAGGAAGCATTAAAAGCCCTTAAGGAGCCCGAAGATCGCCACTTGTCATTTTTTAAGGGTATTTTGCCATCAATTCAAGATTTCACAGACCTTCAAACTCTCACCTTCCAAAGCAAGGTGTTACAAATTATCACTGAAATGCGGTATGGCTCAATGTCCCAACAATCATCATCATTTAGGTTTGAACAAACGTCTCAACAGCCTTCATCACACGGGTATCATACAAGAAGTTACAGAAGTACATACACTCCAACAGACTTGAGCTCAGATTATAATTTATTGACATCTCCAGGTGAAACATCTCAAGACAGCGTAGAGTACGATTTTGCAAATTTGTAATTAAGATTTATCAAGATTACTATTAAGAAGATTAATAAGATTGATTATGATTATTAACATTTCCTTTTTTGATCGTTTTGAAAATTAAAAAGTATTATTATTCAAAAAAAAAATTTTCATTACTTACCTCAAAGTGATGCCCAGCATTTCTATTGGCTCCACTGGATTCCTCATGTTAGTGTACTGTTTCCGTATATGTGATTCTAAAGATTTCAATAAACATTCGAAACTTAACACACTCATTCGAAAGAAATTGTAAAACTTCTTTTCGTCCAACAGCAACTCTTTATATTCTTGGAGAAAAAACTGTCCATCACTGTTCCTTAGTGCAATAAAAGGACAGATCCAGTATCGTCGTACGCTTCTACGTCGATTTCGGCGGTGGCGTAATAGTAGGGCCAACAATAGACGTCTTTTACGATCCATTTTCATTAACAGACTGTCCAACGGTGCTACGGCGCCGCTGCGACATAACAACGTTACGGCGCCGCACCGCTCGTGTGCCCACTGACACGGTGAAATCTTTGCGGTGCGGCGCCGCAACGCATCGTGTGCCCCCGCTCTAAGTCTGGGAGACCAAGAACAGGCCGTTCAGCTGAAAATATCGATGCTGTGCGCGAAGATGTGGAAGAGTGTCCAGAAACATCAACGAGGCGACGTGCCACGCAATTGGGCATTTCCAGACGGACCCTGCAGCGTATTTTGGTGAAAGACTTAAAGATGTTCCCGTATAAAACTCAAATGACTCATCAGCTGCTGCCTGCTGACCACCGAGCTCGTCTAGATTACTGCCAGCGCGTCATAAACCTCAACCTTGAAGAGGATGATTTTCCTTCAAAATTGGTTATGAGTGACGAAGCGCATTTCCATCTCTCAGGGCATGTCAATAAGCAGAATACTCGGTTCTGGGGCACTGATAATCCGCGCATTATTCAAGAAACACCTCTACACCCACTAAAAGTTACTGTATGGTGTGGCATCTGTGTTGACAGAGTGATCGGACCCTATTTTTTCGAAGACGCTGGAGGCAATGCGATAACTGTCACTGGAGAACGCTACAGAACCATGTTACGTGAGTTTTTGATACCCAGTTTGGACGAATTGGGGCTGGAGCACATCTGGTTTCAACAAGACGGCGCTACGGCACACACAGCGCGCGACACTATGGACTTAGTGAGGGACGCTTTTCCAGACCGAGTTATCTCTCGTTTTGGCGATTTGCCTTGGCCTGCAAGATCACCCGATCTGACCAGTCCAGACTTCTTTCTTTGGGGTTTTTTGAAATCTCGGGTGTATGTGAACAAGCCACAGACTCTCGCAGCTCTAAAAGAAAACATTCGTCAAGAAATAACGAACATATCGCAGGAAGTGTTACGGCAAGTTATGCAAAATGTCATAAATAGGGCTCAAATGTGTATCAACTCTGGAGGTCACCATTTAAAAGACATCATCTTTAAATCCTAATGGTACGAAATTTAATGGCACAAATATACATTTAAAAAAATCTAAATCTAGTTTTCTAATTTAGAAAAAATGTTATAGCTGAACCAAATAGGGTCTTTACTTTTGCGCCACCCGGTACTCAACGTAAAATATTAAAAAATCTAGACGTCAAATTTTATACTGTGGTTCTGTGTTTTTTAGACTAAGAACACTTCATTATTAATATAATTTAGTACAAAAAATATTTTGCACACCTGGAAACATTTTATTTGACGTTAGTGTGTAAAAATGGCGACAAGACAACGGACTCTGAGAGCTTTACAGGTAAATATTTATTTTTGTTAAATTTCATGATAATTTTGAAACATACGTTACTTTTTTTTATTTATAAAATGTATAATCAATACGATAAAATTACATGCAATCCCTTTCTAACCTGGATATGGACACGACGAATCAGCAAACACGATTGTTAAGTATACTTAACAAAATCCGGTGGTGAGTAATCTTGTGTGGGTGGTGTATGTAGAGTATACTAAACAAATTTGCATAGTGAGATTTATTGAGCAAATGGTTTAAGGGCTTCTTATCAGCTTGATTAGCGTTTTATGGCAATGGTTTGACAAGAACTCAACGTCGGAGACAGAACACAGCTAACTTGACTGAATTCAGGCACACCCGTCGTGTACCTAAGAAGAAAATTGAACTCCAGTACAAATGGTCTAATGGACGTTTCCGACATCGCACCGAATGAGATCCTGATACATACATACAGAAAGCCCCCTTTCCTGATGGAAAAAATACATTCAATTATTTCACCGATTTCTTTTCTGAAGATCTTTTTGACGAATCATTTCCCTGAGCATGGTAATGAATATGGCCGATGTGCTTACTGTAGAAAGATTTACTACTGTTTATTGTCTGAAATGTATAGTGAGACTAAGTTTTGTCAAAGATACAAATTGTCACTACAATTATCACCACAATTGACTATATTAATTGCATGTTAACGTTTATTTTTTAATAAATTTTCTTCATTTGTTTAATTTTATAATGTTGATAAGCTGGATTTGTTAAGTATATCTACTCAACAGTTACATAAGACCTTAATTTTATAACCATCGAATTTTGTTGAGTATGCTTAACGTTGTGTTTTCAGGAAACCCTTCAGGCTAGAATTTATTTTTTATTTTTTCCGTGCGCCTTGAATATCTATGAACACAATATGTTCACGGTATTTTCTTACTATAACACATTTTTTCTTGCCAAATTAAGGGTTAAAAAGACTCAAATGAATTATTTACATAAAATCTGTCTCTGTGTCTAGGGCGACTGTTTTGTTTGTGTGAGTGTTGAAATGAGTAATGGTAGACAATAATGTGTGTAGGTAAGCATTAAAAGAACATCTGTGCAAAAATAAACTCTAAATAAAAGATAATAAAGATTACTTAACATTGCAAATTAATGCAACTCAAAATGAATCACAATAATATCTTTATTTTGTTTCCATTAGAGTTTACTTTCGCATATATAATTTACCTATTTTATTTTTACACTATTTATACGTTATTCACACATATTTGTGTAGAAGTGTGCCCTGCATAGGGAGCTCGTGGTCCGACTGTACATAATGTGGAGAGTAATAAGGCTGAAAACTACAACAGTATAATCGCAAAGTTGGTTGGCGTTACACACCAGAAATTACTCACGGCCTTTTAAAATAAATACTTTGAGCATGGCCTAAAATATTAAACACAGGATTCTCATTTGCACATGTAATATGACTGTTTTTGCTAACGTCCTGCCTCTTATCTGATATTTTTTATATCACTTAGCGTTATCACTAAACGTCGAATCGATATATTTTAAATAGAATCGATTTCTCAGTTATTATTTTTCAACACCTGGCAACACTAGTAAATACTAATTTGTCTGACGTTTGACATTTAGAAAGAGGTGTTTGTTTTTTTATGCTAAACGTATTTTGCTCTTTTTTTTTGGAGTTAATAAGTTTCTAACGATTTTCTATAGTAGGTAAATGCAACAAAAAATCCGTACTAAGTACTGTGTAACATTATTTGTGTCTGTGCACAAGTATTCACGGGATACAAACTCGATTCATATTATTATGTAATGTGCCTGTACGAGCAAACCCGTACATCGCAATAGTTTTAGTTTTATGCTGACATCAACACGCAGCGAAGTTAACAAAATACGTACATTCAACATTGTACGAGCCAATACTGCTCGAACAGCGAAACATACTATAAACAATAAACAGTCGTTTACGACAGTCGAATTATGGAAGTCGCAGCTGGAGGGGTGCAAGAAGAAACTATATTATAATATATTTAATCTAACTAGCCTAAAGATGAATGAGTCCGATGTGAGGAACTACATTCTATCTATCTAACCTAAAGATGAATGAGCCCGATATGTGAGCTACTATCTTACAACTATTCTACGCAATTCCGCCCGTCTTGTGTCTTTTTATACTGCTCCAAAGTGGGGTCGAATAAGTGGGGTTAACTGCAACCAGTCGATGACACTAGTGATGATTCGGCGCCTCGTCCCTGATTTGGTAACGATTGCGAAACAAGCCTCGTGGAGTGATTGAGGTCACGGGTCGATGGCACATGTTAGCACCGATATGTAACATCTCCACCCTCAGAACAGCAACTATTTGAAGACAAAGTTGAGAATAGTGCTGAACTATGCAATAGGTATTTCATAATTCGTTCGCTTGCGGTGGAAATGACGCACGGCGAACCTCACGTTACGGCTTGTCATCAGTTTTGCAGGTGTGCATCGGGAACGGCTCGATAGCAGTTTTGTATGCGCGTGGCTCGCTGGTTTCTATGTGTCGCAATAAGGCCTTTGCATATTTGTGGTTTCTATGCAACTTCTTGGTATAACATCTCCACCGTCAGATCAGCAATCACTTTAATTGAAAAAAATATTGCTGACTGTGTCTTTGGGGCTTCAGGTTTCCAGGTACTGCATTTATTCGCCTGAGCATTATATTGGTGTGTTCATTGCATATAACACGTAGTTAGTGTATTTCCATATATCCAAACCTTGTCTCCTAATGATGGAAATAGTAGACTTTGAAATGTGCAATTTATACCCGTCGGTTACCCTATACTGCGTCTCCCGAGGCGTTGATATTGAAATGATGGTCCTGGCTATTGGCGAAGAGAGCTTACCACATTACGACGCCGTGCAGTGGATTCAAGCCACGGACCTCCATCCTGTGGACTCCCTGGTAGACGGCTTGTTTCCGGAACATGGTTATCGGGTGAGCTTGGGAGATGGTCTCTTCCGGGTATTCTCCAATGCCTTGGGATTGGTACACATGTATCGATGCCACTTATTACTTGCTGCCCTGGATGAAGTGGAACTGGAAGATCCGAACATCCCGGATGAGGCGGCGTGGCGGCAACGAGGATAATGCCCAAAAATATCCTTTCCAATAATTTAGAATAATGTCTCATAGTTTTTTGTGAACTTTGAGTGAATCTATTTGTTTTGGTTTTCCATCAAAATGGATCCTCAGCCAAGTACATCACAAAAAGACGTGGATGTTTTCTTGTCCCCAAGAAAAAAACGTCCACGAAAAGCTTTCACTGTTACTGAAAAAGTAATGATCCGCAACGCCTACAAATACGTGAAAAATTAAATTTCTGCGCAATTGGAGGCCTTTGAAGTTGTGGAAGAAAATGAATGTATGAGCAAAGTTGCTGACATATTGGGAATAACCTCACGCTCTGTTTGTAAAGTTTTGAAGGAAGTAAATAAAGGTGTGCCGCCAACTCCTCCTAAAAAAACTGGACCAAAGCGAAGTTTCAAAGATAAAATTGATGAATTTACATTCTCTGCAATACGAAGAATTGTTCATCAATTATTTTACCGAAATGAACCTCCAACCATTGCAAAGGTTAGTCAATCAGTCAGACAGTATTATTTTATACCTACATCTTTTATATGTAAGTAATGATTCCAAGCTATTATAAAATTTACTATTTTAGATTTTACAAGTGATGAACGATGATTCAGAAATGCCCAAGATTTCCAAAGACACCCTCAGAAAAAATTTGAAGCGTCTTAATTTTAAATTTGTTGCACGGTCACGCAAGAGCACACTTATTGATCGAAATGATATAATAACATGGCGCCAGCGTTACTTGCGATCTATGGGCCGAAACACATAACCGCGTTGCGGCGCCGCGCCGCGAGAATCGGCAGTAGCGGCACTGCCGATTGTAGCGGCGCGGCGCCGCAGCGTGGCGCTAGTTCCAGCGTTATGATGTCATACTTGTTGACAATGATTTAGTTTGTTTCTATCACTCTAGCAAATAACACGTGTCAGTAAACCCGGAAGCAGTTTTAAAATTATAATTCTGACTTTGACATCGACTTATTTATATCGTTGGTTCGGGAACGCCCTTGTTTATGGGATACCAGTGACGAAACTTATAAAGACAAATTTATAAAACAAGAAGCATGGAAAACCATTTGCGAAATCATTTATGAAAATTACAACGAAAAAGACGCTATCGAAAAATCAAAACTGGGTAAGATGTGTAGTCTTTTCTTTTGAAATAAGTTATTAAGGAAAGTGAGAGAACATGGCGGTGTTGTTATTTGCTTCACGCTCACACTTATGCGTGTGTGAGCGAGAAACAAATAACGGACAGCGTCGCCATTTTCTTTATTTTTAAGGCATAGTTCCTGAGTGTAATAATTGTTTGTAGGTATATGGCGCTCTTATCCTAAAAGGTATACAAAACAATAAATTAAATTCTAAATTGCTATTTTAATAGTTTATTTGCAGTTTACAACATGTCAGATAGACTAAATATTTTTTATGTCAAATTCATATTCTTGTTAATTGCCAACTAAGGGCACCAACATCACTAGAAAAGTAATCACAAAAAATATTTCGTGTTAGATGTGGGCTCATACTAAGTTCATTAGTTGTCAGCGGTTCTAACATTTGAAGATCAGAATCATCAAAGATAATGTCATCAGACACTTGTACTCCATCTCGATTCAAAACAAAGTTATGTAGTACACAACATGCCTTAATTATGTCTGTCGCAAATTCATATTGCACATTCATAGCTCGATGTAATATGCGCCATTTATTGGCTAGGATGCCGAAAGCGCACTCCACATATCTTCGGGCACGACTCAACCGATAATTGAAAATTCGTTGTTGTACCGACAAAGGCTTTCCTGAGTAAGGGCGCATAACGTTATTTGAAATTGAGAATGCTTCATCTCCCACAAAAACAAATGGAGTTGCATTTTGATTACCTGGTAAAGGCTTTGGTGCTGGAATAGGTAATTTATGTTTCATAATCAAATCATAAAGTTTAGAGTTCTGAAAAACGGTGGAGTCATTTTCCTTTCCATACGCTCCTATATCGACAAAAATGAATCTATATGAAGAATCAACAAGAGCTAATAAAACTATTGAATTATAGCTCTTATAATTGTAAAATAGTGATCCACTGTGCGCAGGACACCAAATACGGACATGTTTACCATCGAGAGCTCCTATGCAGTTAGGAAAATTCGCGTTTTTGTCAAAGTCAATAGCGACATCTTCTAAAAGCTATCTTGTTATAGGAGGTATATTTTGACTTAATAGATGTTTCCATATGCCACGACAAACGATCCTCACAATTTTTGCTATTGTACTTGCCCCTCGGTAGTAATTCGTATGCATAGTTTTGAAATCACTGCCGGTTGCTAGAAATCTGAAATGAAATAACAACTAGTAGACATGTAATAAAATAATAAAAATGTAGGTATAATAATACAAGGTGCTATAAAATTATATAGGTAGGTACGCAAATTGTTACGGGTGATTGAAACGGACAGATTTGATTTACCATATCAGGAACAAGCTGTTAATGTTTTCAGTTTGTGTACATAATTTTAAAGCTCTTTATACATTTGTTAAGGGCCACATAAGGTTAATAAATTAAAATTTTGTAGTTTAAATGTAGTCTAGGGTATTTTTATATTTGTAATTTTGATTAAATTTTAAGCAATTAGCCTTGCTTTTGGCTTAATTATTGTTAAATAAATGCACAAAGTCGATTTTTTTTTCTACTTTACTAATTTTTTTTCCACTATACAATTTTTCTACAATTTAATCGAAATTACAAGTATTGAGTTTTCTACATTATTTACAACATTAATCCGTCGGTATCGGGATTTGTTGACGTACAGCCTCTGAATGGCTGAAGGTGATGTGGTATACGTCACTCTCATGACGTAGCAAGCAGTGGAGAAATTTGAAGCTCGAAGTAGGGTCTCGGATGGCATAGTTGGTAGCGCGCTAGGACGGATTCACGAGAGGCGTGGGTTCGAATCCCACTTCGAGATTGAAAATTTTTTCCACTTTGTGCATTTATTTAACATTTTTATATTTTTTTATATTTATTTCAATTTTTTATTTGTGATTTTTCTGATTCAGGTAATGAACTAGTTAAGAAGTGGAAGGCCATAAAAGATAATTTTTCTAAATATCAAAAAAAACTAAAAGATGCCAATCGGTCTGGAGCTGGAGCTTCAAAAATAAAAGAATATCACTTGAATAAACAATTACAGTTTTTGAAAAAAGTTTCACAAAATGCAACTGATTCCAGTATAAATGTAGTGGAAGAAGATAGTGAGAACCAAATTGAAATAACAGCATTGCCTCGTTATCAAAGTCAATCACGAAAACGAAAGGTAGCTGAGAAGGATGGCTTTGAAGAAAATATTTTGAAAATATTAAAAACACCGGAGAGTAGACATTTCCATTTTTTTAAGGGGATTTTGCCATCTCTTCAAGTTTTGAATGATAATCAAACATTGATATTTCAAAGTCGAGTGCTTCTAATACTAACATTCAGCCTACAAATCAGCAATATACACCTCACGGCTATACTCAAGTTTATCAACTTCAGGGCTATAATCAAGGATATTCAACTCAGAGATACGATAATACTTTTCAGAGTGGCTACCACACTTCTACTCCTGGATGTTCCAGTACTGAACTGAGGTCTGCCTCATCCTCACAAATACATTCCGAGCCATCAAACCAGCAGCGTCCAATAAATTCACCATTTACACTGGAGGAAACGACAAGTACTTCCTATGGTACACAAGACGAGAGATTTTTCTTGAACATTGTATTTTTGAAAGACTAATTAAAGTATTATTAAAGTAAGTAATTAATCAATAAAAACTATCAATAAAAACGTATTTGTTTTAATTTACCTTACAGTCAAGCCTAACATTTCCAAAGCAGTAAGAGGTTTCCTTCCTTTAATATTTTTTTATGTATATATTTTGATAACCCGCGTAGTAGCTCTTCAAATGATGTTATACTCATTCTAAAGTAGGCGAAAAATTTTTTTTCGTCTATCTTTAATGCTTCGTATTTTCGAGAAAAGTACTCGCCATCGGGATTCATAGCCTTATTAAATGGATGTATCCAGTATCTTCTTTGTCGTTTATTTAAAACAGAGTAATGTCTTTTTAATAACAAATAAGCAATAAGTTTCTCACGATTGTCCATGGCAGAGACACGTCTATCCACAATAAAAAATCACGTGGAACTGGATACCCTACCATACGACAATAAAATGCTCTTTTTCGCGACGCAGCGAAGCCGCAACGCAAACCGCCGATTTTAGCGGCGCGGCGCCGCAACGCGGTTATGTGTTTTGGCCCTTCGCGCCCCGCGGTGACGCATCCTATCTGTTTCGCGACGTCCAAGCATCACGAACTTGCCGGGAACGTACCTTGTAGTAATAACTATAAGTTCTAGTTTTATTTGTAATAAACACTTGTCAAGTTCAATAATTTGATATTCGCGTGACCTAACGTTTTAATTGAACCTGCTTCAATGTTATTTTCTTATTGTTTTAGGCGTTTCTGAGAGTACAGTACGTTGGATAGCCAAACATGGCATGGAAAAGGGCGGAAAATTCTCTACACCGGCTAAACACAGAAAGGGTCGTTCCACAAAGGTTTTAAATGATTTTGATACCTGTGTGATCCGGCAAAAAAAATCGTTATTTCTATACTGTTAAAAAAAAAAGTACCAATAATTGGTAAAATATTAGCCCAACTAAAAGAAGACATTGGTTATGATGGGAGTCGTGACTCGTGAGCATTTGCGTAAACTTTTAAAAAAGATTGGGTTGAAATACTAAAAATGCAAGACAAACAGGCAAGCTTTATTAGAAAAATCCATCATTGCACACAAGAGAGAAAGATACTTGAAGTCAATTATGGATAACAGAAATTTGCCCGAAGAGCTTCAAAAAGATATCATTTATTTGGACGAAAGCTACATTCACTCGAGCTACAAGCTTAAAAAGTAGGTAAATTAAAAAGCAAAAAAATTTACTTCGCACAAAATAATACGTTTCTACATTTAGTTAAATAGAAATTATTTTATAATTCTTAAGTCGGTGCCAAGTAAAAGCTATAACAACCTTTCTACAATATCACATTACAGTACACACAATAAAGAGAGGCGTAGTTGTGCTAGTGCGCGGTCGCCCAGTATTGGTACTTACTTACTACAGAAATACATATATCTAATATTCAGTCAGAAAATAGTTGTTAGAAAGATTGAGATATTATCTATACAGAGTTATTGTTTACTTCTTCTTCTTCTTCGTAGTGTCGATGGCTGAGTCAAATTTTATTGGCCCAATAAGTGGCCACTGTTATGGCGCTCTCATCGGCGTTCATGAGCGCCTCTCTTGTGCAGGTTGTAGGGCATTTTGGACAGTCAGTAAGGTGGGCCATTGATTGTATTGCACCACATTCGCAATTTATGTTTGTGTCAAGATATCCCCATTTGACAAGGTTCTCCTTGCTTCGCCCGACTTGCGTCCGGAGTCTATTTAAGGCTTTCCAGATCGGTCTTGGAAGTTCGTGGCCAGTTGGTAAGGCTTCCAAAATTGGGACGAAAGGTTTGGGCAAGACGCTTTCTGCCTGCCACATATCGCATCTGGCATGGGAGATCGAGTCGGATATGGGTGCTACACATCGGTTGAAGTTTTTTCTACTCCTAAGTCGCTGTGGTACAGCAGAGTAGCCGTGCATAGGATGTACGTACATTCGTATTGTTTACTTGGCACCGACTTCAGAATTATAAAATAATCTCTATTTAACTAAATGTAGAAACGTATTATTTTGTGCGAAGTAAATTTATTTTTTGCTTTTTAGTTTACCTACTTTTTGAAGTCGGTTTTTTTTTTGTTAAAAATTATTTTATTTTACTATTTTTAGTGATGGGTAGAACGAGCAAGAATGTTTCTCGAATGAGGAGACGACGGATACCTGACGGAAAACTTATTTAACCTATATTAAAAGAATTATCCCCGTACTCCTAACCAGGAGTTGTACAGTCGGACCACGAGCTCTCTAGGCAGGGCACACTTCTACACAAATATGTGTGAATAACGTATAAATAGTGTAAAAATATAATAGATAAATTATATATGCGAAAGTAAACTCTAATGGAAACAAAATAAAGATATTATTGTGATTCATTTTGAGTTACATTAATTGCAATGTTAAGTAATCTTTATTATATTTTATTTAAAGTTTATTTTTGCACAGATGTTCTTTTAATGCTTACCTACACACATTATTGTCTACCGTTACTCATTTCTACACTTACACAAACAAAACAGTCGCCCCAGACACAGAGACAGATTTTATGTAAATAATTCATTTGAATCTTTATATGGTGCTCAATAAAGCTTATATTCGCAAAAATATAATTGACCTATTTTTTTCCGGTTTCTACTCTCATGCAAAACGTAAGCAGCTACTTTGCCACAGTTGTTGTAAATCGCTATCTAAACTTTTATCGCGTTAGGATAGTGTTTGAATCTACACTCATTATGATTAATTATTTTTGTTTGTCATTGGTAATGAAATTGCATCTACTGACGAAACTTATTAGCTACGGACTGTTGTGCCATACCTTAGATCTTATAGATTACCTACTCGATTTTTTGTTGAATTACTTATACAATATAAATAATAGTCACCTGACTACGCTATTGAGAGCGTAAATATTGTTCTGCATAAACAAAATATTTCAATTAGTGAATTTGCGAGACGTCTAAACGTAAGTGATCCAAATTTATATTTTAATTTTAAGTATGTACTATATTTAAGTGGATTTCGTTATTTATCTTCAAATTATTGTTTACAGGGGAGAACTGTGCAGTTGTGGGGCCACCGGTATGCAAACTTTGGACACAGATCCTCGTCGGCCTGGTCCACAGGCTATTGCCTATACCGATGCGAGTTCGTGGCACAAAGATGTGGTGGCCACCCATATAACTGATTCATTTGCTTGCCCGGTCTACTGCGACTACACCATGGTGTTTGTCTTCGAATTGTCCGAAGCCATTTGCGTGCTACGGGATTAAGATGTTCCAAACCAGCACAGAAGATTTTACTGTCTGATCGTCATCGCCAACATAGAATAAGCTTTAAAGGATTTTTTTGATTTTGACTGGTCTTAAAATGTAGTTATTAAGTGTATATTACATTTAGTGATTAAGTGATTTAAGTTTGTTAAGGATGGACACAGCATTTTGTGGAGAAAGCCAGGTGAGCCTTAAACTGAAAAATTACCTCAAGAAATCAGGGCCATGAATATTGTTCTATTGAAACATCTAAAGACCTTTTTGATAAAAAAATGCTACTATACCTTGAACGAATTTTTAAATGACAAAATACATAATTTTACACCTCATAGTGTCATCAAGTGGTAGGACAATTGTATTAACTATTTTGTATATTGTATTGATTGTAAATAATTGTAGTAGTTGCCCCGGTGAGCTCATTGAAATAAGGGTAAAATATAATACCAGTCAAGGTTACATAGACAATTTAAAAGAGGGAATGAGAGATGTGTGTAATTATCATCTAATACCAAGTAAGGAACCAATAAGTGATTGATGTTATTGTTAATGAGATTAGAAATTATGATACCTCAATAATTTTTAACTATATAACATGTTAAAGGTCTCAGCACACATATGGGATCGGAAAGGGATCGTCACCGTATCGCCTCGAGCCGTTCAGAATGGTTTGTATTAAACTCCCTACTGCAACGCACACTAATCGGAATAATAACGTAATCGCCTCGCCTCGGAACAGGCTCCGAACTTGAATTTCCGCGCTTACGGCTCATCGTCCCCGCGCTTACGTTTCTCCGTCCCCGCGCTTACGTCTCTCCGTACCCGAGCTCACATCTCTTCGTACACCCTTTCCCCTTTCCCCTCCCGCGACTTGCCTGCTAAAGACGCCGCCATTCGCAAGGAGTATTTCATTCGTGTTGCGCGTATGTTTTATTTAAAATTTTAAGTTCGATTCAAACACAAAATAACAATGCAAAGGGAGAAACTTATTGAAGAAGTGAGAAAATATCCATATTTATATGACTTAAGTGATGCTAAATACAGCAATACTATAAAAAAGGACGAGGCTTGGAAACAAATAAGTATTACTTTAAAGCAATCTGGTAAGTACCTACTCCTATTTAATTATTTATTTAATGTTTTTCGCGTATGTAGGTATGTATGGGAAATAAAACAGTTGTGATTAATATAATTATAATGAAAAATTTAACTGGAATATCCATTAAGAATTAACATTAATATTTAAAGCTAAAAGCTACTGCCATGGAACTCGTCCGGTAGAAGTTTGAAAATATGTTTTGAACTTTTCACGTACATTAAAAGCGGTAGCCATATGGGCACCACTAATACTTGGTAATTGACTTAACAATCGGTCTTCGCCGAATTCAACTGTAATTTCCTGTTCTGTTCTGTTCGGTTCCTGTAAATTCATCTCAATGTTATATGTCCTCATCATATTGTGTAAAATGCAAGTTGTTAATACCACTTTATCTACAAACTTTGGATGCAATTTAATATTTTTGTTGTAAATCGCAAATTTTTTATATAAAATTCCAAAAGCGTTTTCAACAACCCTTCTAGCTCGTGATAAGCGGTAATTATATTGCCGTTCAGGATCTGATAGTCTCCGTGTATTTGAGCGAGGATATGGTCTTAATAAATATGTCTTCAATGGAAATGCCTCGTCTCCCACAAATACATGTGGCATTGCATGATTAGTTCCTGGTAATGGTTTGTCACATGGAATATTGAATGTGTTTCTTTCAAGTGCCTTTCCAAATGTAGATGATGAATAGATTCCGCCATCGCTGTTTTTTCCATAGGCTCCTACATCAACCGCTATGAATCTGTATTCAGGATCAACTATAGCTAACAAAACAATAGAAAATGTTTTTTTATAGTTAAAAAACAACGATCCACTATTGGGAGGTGCAATTATATTTACATGTTTGCCGTCAATGGCGCCTAAGCAATTCGGAAAGTTCCATTTATTTTTAAATCCTTCTTCGATTCCTTGCCATGTGGCTGTAGTTGGTTGAGGTATATGAATTGGCATTAATTTATTTATTATTGCATTGCACACATCTATTACTATCAAACGAATAGTTGATTCTCCTAAACGGAAGCTCGATGATAAATTAGTAAATGTAGATCCAGTTATGAAGTACCTGCAACAATAAATGTATATTTAATATACGTTTTATAATACGTGTATATGTTTATGTGAATGTGTGTGTACGTACTCCCTTTCACACATACATGTGTAACTACATGCGCTTGATATAGTTAACCATGATTTATTTTATTTCAGAATCTGAGTGCAAGAAAACTTGGTTAAATCTTAAAGAGTCTCACCGACGAGCTATGAAGAAGCGTAAAACTAAAAGTGGTCAGGCAGCCCCGACGACGAAAAAGTGGACCTTTGAAGATGAAATGAGTTTTTTAGTACCTCATTACAAAGAAAGAAATACGATCTCTTCGGTTGATAATGATGACGGTTCAGATGTTAGCAGTTTCTTGGGTAATGATGATTCACAGAACTCAATAAACATAATTCAGTCTCCAGAAAACTTACAAGCGGAAACTACTCCACTTTCGCCGCGTCTTTGTCTGAGTCTTCTGCATCTTCAGTTGCATCCAAAATTTCAAAAAAAAAAAAATCTTAATATTGAAAAAAATTCAGCGTCACAAACTTTAATGAAATATTTATTAAATCACAACGAAACCAAAAAAGAAGATGAGATAGATACATTTTTTAAGAGCATTGCGGCAACGGTTAAAAAATTTTCAGAATATAACCAAGCTGTTATGAAAAGTAAAATATATAACGCAGTTTCGGAAATGGAGTTAAAAGAAATCGCAGAGAAACAAAGCTATTATAGTTATCGCAACCCTTACATTCCCCAAAGAGAAGATGACATGCCTCGAGGTTATACCACTCTAAATAACATTAGCCACGAGATACAATCAACATCTGGCGCTTCAAACATTCATGATTTTAATATTTCAAACTTAGAAGAAAATGGCGCGTCAAATGCTGACGATCTTGATACTTCAAACAATCTTTAATTTATACAATGATTGTATTTTTGTTGTGGCGCTATTTTTGTTTAATTGCCATAATTTTTGGATTTAATAATATAGTTTTGTATAATAAAAAAATATGTGATTTATGGGTATTTTTTTTTACCTAAACTACAAAAAAGTTGCATTTACTAAAATACCTTACGCAATCACACAAAATATATACACACATACACTAGACATAAAACGTACATCCCCTGTGCACACCTGATCGCAAATGAGGGTTGCGTTCCAAAAGAAATATTTTTTATCGACAGAGGATAAAAATTAATCTATCTTGTAGTTTCGGAACCGAGTATTTTTTTTGTACACTTAAAAAAAAGAACAATAGAGATAATACAAACATTAAAATTATAGTACAAATATTTATGTAGACCAGATTAAAAATTCCAAAAACAAATGCAATTTCTCACCTTAACGTTACAGCTAGTTTTTCTTCGGGCGATATTGTTTCTCTGAATGTTGTATTCTTCTTCCTTATACATTCATCTATAGACTGCAATATGTTATAAAAGAGATATTTCGGCATATGAAAATAAATATAAAATTTCTCTTCATCATCCATCAAATGTTTTTTTATAGTCCAAAATTCCCCTTCAGTACTCCTTGCTTTATTCATACTGTGTACCCAATATCTTTTTCTTTTTTTCTTGCTATTTTCTTTTTCCTCTTCATCAAGTGCTATGGCTATGATAGCCAACTCACGTATTGTAAACCAAGACATAACCGTGCGCTACACTTAACGTTTGGATTCAAACTGATCTGGTGCCAACCAGGTCAGCCAGGGGGCGGCGAGGCGTAAGCGCGGTGTCGCCTAGCCGTAGCCGAGTTGACGTACAGGCGCTGCTGATACGCTTTCGTTACGTGCATACGGTAGGTTGACGCCTGGTTGACAGCGAGGCGAAAGGCGTTACGGTTACGATCCCTTTCCGATCCCATATGTGTGCTGAGACCTTTATTCATATCACCTATACATACTTACTTGGTATGGCAATAAACCATCCATCCATATCATACTTATTATAAGGATTATTAAATACATAATAATATTATTATGTTATTGTTAATGAGATAATAAATTATGATACCTTAATAATTTCTAACCAACAAACATGTTGATTAATATTACTTATCGTTTACCTACTTACTTAGTATTATATGGCAATAAAGCGTCAGATGGTGTTTATATTATTAAATATAGTTGACACAGGAAATTGTTTTATTTTTTGTTTTTGTCTTATTAATAACTTTTTTTCTATTTGCTGCTCATTAACTTTGCATTGCAATTATTTCTTTTCTTCATTACTATTAGGAGAAATATCCTTAACAAATAATCTACAAGTAAAATAAATCAGATACAAAACAATAAAATTAACAAAAAGAATATTGTTCCCACTTGGTTTAGAACTCAATTCAACGCAATAATCTACAAGTAAAATAAATCAGATCACAAAAAGAATATCGTTTCCACTTGGAATAGAACTCAATTCATCCCATTCACATATAATTATAACCACCTCTTTAACGACTCTGCTATTTGTGCTTATAATATAAATTGCAAAATATACTTTCTTGTTCAATTACAATTCTAATAATGCATGATTTGGAATAGTATGCAATTGTGTGAGTGAAGAAATGTGTTATAGGTGGAGTATTTATGCGTGTAAGTAAGTAATAATACACTAGTTATACGTTACTCACACAAGCTTATATAGTAGTATGGCCGGCATAACGAACTCTTTGGCCGACTGTACCTACCAGCATCAGCTCAGCAACATAAAATGCTGACTACTAGATGCAAATATCCGAGTAGCTGTAGATAATATACAAAAACAATATAGAAGCCTTTTAAATGCAAGCTCTGATGATATAAAATATATATTATGTGATTTATGTAATAAGAATTTCAGTTACAATAATAATTTAAATGCTCATATTAGTACTGTTGCATGTTAATCTTGCAACTGTTATATTTCTGCCCTGTAGAATGTTAAATATGGCTAATTTATGCAATGGAAACAAAATGGTTTGTTTACATACAACACCATAGAACTTACCTTTTGATTTCTGTGCAATGTAACGTAACTTACGGTTAAAAGGATGTTTCCACGTAACCATAACATACACTATAGCATAGCTAAACATCGTATTAGACTTAATACCATTTCTTTGTTTATTTATTTAACAATAAAACTGATAGCGTTTGCGAATCAATAACCTAATCAATAAAGTTTGTGAATTGAGAAAGTGACAATTAAATTGACAATGACATTTGACAGCTGGCTGACGTTTAGTGACGTTCTTCTAGATATTTTTGGTAAATGATTTACGATTGTCTAGGAAATCTTATGTTGTCGTAATTACCTGTATTGATCGTTAATCGATTTATACTGGTACATCCTTCATAGATTTGACATCTGTGAGTTGTCAATCTTTTTCTTTTGCTCTTCAATATGGACGTGGAACGACGCATTATTGTATTCGAGCGTGGGTGTTGCGATTGTTCGCGCATGCATCCACCATAATCTTTTGGAAGCCAGCAATATTGTAATTGTACTAATACTGCAATGCTGGTAAGTGATAGTTTAGTTTGTTGAGTAGGAATATTTCTCTCACCATGTAACACGTGGTTCTACAATGTATATCGATACCAGAAGTATCAATTAACGTAAGGGACATTTTGGCGAAAATGAGTTATATATATTATTGGATTCAGAATTTCGCGCTCTATCGATTGGTATTATTAAAATTTCTCTATTTTAAAAAAAATGTCCCTTACAGTACAAATTTTTGGACCGCGTAACACGATTTATGACACAAAAAATGATTTAACGGTCATTTACATTGTTTCTTCCCAGAAAAATAAAATAAGTCATCTTTTCTTCTCAGAAAAATAAAGTAAGTCCATCGTATTAAATAATTTACACCCTTACCTTAAACCTCACATCAGTCAATTTAAATAATATGTCCCTTACATTAATTCATGATAACAGTTTTTTAAGAATTAGTCTCTTACATTATTATCTCACAAAACTATCTTCATTATATGCTCCTTACTGTAAGATGCCTATTACGTAACAAGTAGAAATCAAATCCGTATTTGCATTACATTATTTGTTTAAAATATCGTTGTTACAATATCGAGTACTTACATTATTTTGATTTTAAAAATAGGTATCTCTTAGGCGCACGCGATCAGTGTAAGGTGAAGCTTGTGTGTATGCGGGGGAGGGGAAGACTTAGCAACGGCCACTCGTGCTTATTCGCGCGCAGTTTGTTATTGTAACTCATAGTAACATCAGTCAAGGCTCACGTGCTGCTAATGTTGTGTACTTAATATTGTTTGGATTGTTTTTCTTAGTGGTCTGTTATTGTATCAAGGTATACAAGTAATGTAAATAATGTGTGACAATAGTAATAACACTGATCAGTTAAGTGCCTTACTTGCCCGAAAGGAAAAATTAATAAACATGAAGAGAATCATAGAGAGGTATGTAAATAATTATGTATTACTTACAATTTTACAATGACAATAATATTTATGTACCAATAAGTAACGATCTTGTATATTATTTAAAATAAAATTGTAGGTAGGTACCTATAAAGAATTGGTAAGTTGGTTGAAGTTTTAGATACTTGCGTAGTCCTGTACAAACTAGTTTGTATGTTCTCGCTCTGTGCCGATACCTTTATACACCTGGGCGGCCTGGACCGGGTAAAAAGGGATACGTATAAGTAAATGAAAGTTATGAATGGCACTGTCTTTGTTATGGCCAGGTCTGACGCTTACCATGAGGCGAATGTTCTGCTCGTCTCTCACCCAAGTATAAAGTTAAAACAATCTTAACTAATATTAATTATGTAGATAATATACGACTGCTATAGGTACTTAGGTCCCGGGTTTTATTCCTGTAGGTATGCTTGAAGTGCAGTGTACATTCGCATTTGTATGCAATGTCTACGCAATACTGATTATGCGTGTTTTATAGTAGGTTTTGTGTACGTCATTCATTTATTATTACTTAAAGTATACAACAAATTAGTTAATGTAAGGGACATTCGTTATTTTATTTGACTTTACATTAGTTGAAGTGTTCAACAATATTAGCTTATTTTGTTTTTCTCATTGATAGCGTCAATAGAAGTTAATTAAATTATAGAAAATAATACACTTGTAATAAATAAATACATTTTTAAAGATTAAGAAGAATAATAATTGATCTATACTTTAAAAATAATGCGAGTCTAAAGTAGAAATGTCCCTTACGTTAAAGTGTTGTCGAATTTTTAGTCGACTTGGCCCATACAGTACAGTAGTACAGTCAGTCTGGCAAGTAGTCATGTCCCTTACGTTAAAGTGTTGTCAAATTTTTAGTCGACTTGGCCTATACAGTACAGTAGTATAGTCAGTCTGGCTTATTCCTTAAATCTAATAGTAATCGTATCCATGTTTTGTTTTTAGGTCTGCTGAAAACAAAAGAGATTCGTCAGAAAGTTTTATAGAAAATAGTGATGTAGAAGCGGAAACACAGTTAATAACAAGAAGTTCGAATAGACCTAACATTATTATTAATAGCAGTAATGACTCCGTGTATTCTGTTCAAAATGACATGGAAATCATAAACACATCAACTATTTCCTTGACTCGATCACATTCTTTTTTTAATAAATCGAATGAAAGTTCAAATAGTACTACTGGAATTGAAAACAATAATAATTACCCATTTAGTCAAGTTGTTGAAAATCCATTAAACGTATTATCCGATGTGATGAATATTGACCAGATTGAAGCAACTCTAACAGTTGGAACAGAAACTGATGCATCCAACTGTGATGCCTTTGTGATCGCACATTCATCACGAGAGTTAAATGATACATGCGAAGAAATGGAGAATATACAGCCTTTGTCATTGTCCAATAATTACATAGACGTCGTGCATAAGCCAACAGAGACAATATCTAACACCGTTGTTTGCACAATGATTCTCGAAACCTCATCGCAAGAAGAAAATGGAAGTCATGAAACTTTAGTTCCTACAATACTTACAAATGTAAAAACAATTGATATTACAGACAAAGACACTATAATGGATGACCTACATCATGACGATGTTTTGGGCACAAGTTTCAAAACTTCTTGTAATGATTTGATGCCAAGCGAAAACGATAACAACGTACCTTCTAAGGAAGTCATAACTGGAGTTAATACTATCAAAAAGCGTCGCGTAACATCAAAATTTGTGAAATCTTGCATGGATTTTCTAACTGATAGCGAGGATAAAGACTTTTCTTCAGGAAGTTCTAATGTCTGGTCAGACAAAGAAGAATCTTCCGATGATACAGAAGATCACGAGAAAATTAGAAAAAGAAAGAAAACCAAGTCCAACAAAAATAATACAAAAACAAATCAAACAGAAATCGGACCTATGAAGAAAAAAAAACCTGAAAATAAACGTAAGTCACGAAAACAGCTTAAAGAAAAAGGTTTATCCTACGAGACAATATCTGGTAACGTTAAAGAAGCTCGAAAGTTACAAGAAAATCCTTGTAAAGAGGGAAAATGTAGCAGGAAATGTTTTGAAGTTACAGAAGAAAGAAGGAAATCTATATTTGATTATTATTGGGCACTTAATGACGATAAAAAACGGGATTGGATTGTGCAATGTTCTAGAGCAATCAGTGTAAAACGTCAGAAGACTAAAAACACAGCTAGCAGACGTTCGTTAACTTACGAGTACTTTATAAACCAAGATGAAGGCCGAAGACAGGTGTGCCAACAATTTATATTAAAGACTCTCGATATAAGCCAAACTTACATTTTGTATACATTAAACCATACAAATGAAGGACTGTCTTGTGATGATTCTCGAACACGTACAGCACCAAATAAATATGACGAGAACACAAAACTAAATGCAAAGCAATACATAGAAACTTTACCAGCTTTACCTTCTCACTACAGTAGAAAAAAATCTACCAAATTATATCTGCCTGAACAATTTAAGAACTTATCAAACTTGTATAGGTTGTACATTAAATATTGTCAAGAAAGGTCCGAAAACTATTTGAGCGAAAAATTATTTACATGTATGTTTAAAGAGTACAACTATGCATTTCATGTTCCTAAAAAAGACAAATGTCTCTTATGTACTAAACACGAAAATAATCCGGATATGACGACTAATGAACAGTTACAAGCTCATTTATTGGAGAAAAAAGCCACATATAAACGCTTTCATATTCATGAAAATCAAAAACGCGATAGCACGTTTGTTGTATCTAGTTTTGATCTTCAGAAAGTCTTAGCGACACCGTACGGTGAAAGTATGCAGTTATATTACTGCAGAAAGTATGCTGTGTTTAATTTTACAGTATATGAGAGTGGAACGCAGAACGGATACTGTTACATATGGGGTGAGGCTGACGGTAAAAGAGGGAGTTGTGAAATCGCAACATGTTTGAATCAATATTTAAAAGAAGTCGATAACAGAGGAGTAAACACATTATTATTATACTGTGACAACTGCACGGGGCAAAATAAAAATAAAGTAATACTTTCAATGTTCAAACATTTCTTAGAACAATCTATAAATTTAAAAGTTATACAAATCAATTACCTTCTCGCTGGACATACATATATGCCAGTAGACAGCATGCATGCTGTTATTGAGAGGGAAGTAAGAAAACTAATTGTTTGGGCACCTTCACAATGGCCAAATTTCATTGAGAGTGCTAGAAAGCGGCCTCAACCCTATAATGTGAGTGTCTTAGAACATACCGATTTCATTAACTTCCAAAATCTGGCGGATTCTGTATTCACTCAAGCTACTCTTAAAAATAAAGATCTGCATATGAAAAAGATAAGAGTGTGCACATTTAAAAAAAATGACTTGATGAAAATTGAAGTTAAATATACAATGTTAGAGACTGGTGATACTTACGACATAGAACTCTCCAAAGAATTACCTGCAAAGAATTTTAACGCAAAAGGAAAGGGTAAAGGGATTGGGAAAAGAAGTGCTGTTAGAGGCAAAAAGGCAAAAAATATAGATAACACAAATCAATCTGCAGCTGAAAGTACTAGTAATGAAATAAGTCAAAGGAACACAGACAATTTACCATCTCTATATAAGGAGAGGTTGCCAATTTCCATTCCAAAATACAATGACCTGAAAAAATTGTGCGACACCGGTATAATACCAAAAAGATTTCATGGGGAATATTTGAACCTTCCGAATAAATCGCCAGTTAAAGATACCCTAAATGAAACCGACGACGATGAAGATGTGATTACAGCTTATGATGATGACTAGATAAAATACCAAATAGAAAAAGTTGTTCCAACTATAATTATATTCATTCATCTTCACAAAATTTGTATTCCATTTTTTCGTCATTCTTTTACTTTTCATTCATTCAATTACTTAATAAATAAGACTGTTGATTAAGTCTGAGAAAACATTTTTTTTATTTAATTGGTGATTATAATAATTATTTAAAGTACAGAGTATGTAAGGCTGTTAATAAAAATTAAGATCATAGAGTCAATTTAGCATAATTATTTTTACGTTGATTAAGTACAAGGTTTGTAAGACTGATTAGAACACTATAACTTTTTAGAACTTTTAAACTTAACTCACAGTTAAGTGTGTTGATTTAATAATAATTGCGTAGACATAAATAGTTGAAAATAAAAAATATTCAATATTATCAATAGTTTTATTTACGTATTCCTAAACATTTAAATCCGTGATAGCTAAGCTGTAAAACCTGAACTAACGTATACATTTGCTTTGAATGATCAATGTTGGTTCATTCCAACATAAATCGTGCAAAGAACTTATTTCCATGGTGTTAAAATACCATCAATTTTAGTAGATAATCTATAGTTACATCAAATTGCAACACTATTACAGTCCTTTACAATAGAATTATGTATGATTTTCTATTTCTCTTGCTGATTACACTAGGCTCGATGGTTTACACATCAAATTTTAGTAACGTAAGGCACAACTAAATATATTTTTTTAATGTAAGGGACACGCTATATTTTAAACCGCTGGGTATTCTTAAACCTTTTGTTTATAGTATGAAAAAAGAGGAATTCTAAGAAACTTTGCCCTGGACACGATTAAAATAGGAGCAGACAGTAAAAAGTTACAGACGGATTTAAAATAAAAAAAACGTTTTTTGGCTCTCCTGAAAAACCGTGGTTTGTCCCTTACGTTAATTGATACTTCTGGTATCGATATTTCTCTTCGTTCCAGGCTTCCATCACTATTCCACCACTATTCCAACATTTTCCAACATCTTCCAAATGTCCTGAATCTAGATAGTATTCAGCCCATTTTCCACGACAACATGTTGTGTAGTTAATGTTTTGTTCTCATGTGTGTACACATGTGACTATATTTCACTCATCTTGAGTTTATGATTTTAATCCAAATTTAACATAATCATCTTAAGATGTTTACCAATAATCTTTAAGGTCTCTGACCTCATTTAATTTCTTCTTGCAAATGCAAGTAATATTTCACACTGGAACCAACAAGCATCTTCAAGACTGACAGTTCTGGAGGAAGGCTTCACATCCCGGTTTGACCGAGACGAACCGGAGCGTGAATCCACCGCTAGTGCTGCCCAGGACCAAGACAGGAAGATCCAATGTCGTTGAGCTTCTGTTAAGTTAAGATGGTTCCAGTAAATTAGGTATTAATTATAAGTAAACTTTGTAATTTAATTTAAGAAACTATATTCTAAGCTAACCCTAGAATAATAATTAATATTATTTTAAAACCATGTGAGAAGTAAGGTTAAACTTTAATTAAAGTTGTATTAACATAACTATTGATTATTTTGTAAATTCCAGGAGTCCTTCAGACCCCTGGTGGCGCCCTTATAAATTTCATAAATCATACACTGTCAAAATTACAGATATATAATAACCACAACACATGTACCCGATACTGTTGTCAATAGAGGCGACCGTCCCACCCCTGGATGGCTGAGCTTGGCATATACAAAAAAGTGCTTCAGCATTAAGCACGTAACAGTACACACACTTCTGAGAAACGATATGAATGTAAAATCTGCAGCAAGTGCTTTAAAATGGTTATTTAAATCTGGTTATTCCAGAGGAGGCAAAAGCAGCAGCCATAAGATTAAAATCTTTGGGAGTGTGGAGATCAAACATTGTAACAACACAGCCAGACAGTAGGTCCGTCTTTGTCATACTTAGAGGATATACCTGCCATCTCAGTCGTGCAATTGATAACGGAAGCGAGCGCAGTGGTCGGTGCAGAGCACGTGGAGGCTGCTACTGTGGTTTCGACACCGAGTGCAATGTCGGGGATCTATGCATGTGTTACGAGGGCCTCATCGGCACGTGTAACGCCAACGGACGTTTTCTCAAGTAGCAAGTGAAGGTGAATTCGTAAGTACACAGGATGAAAACTGGATTTTGGTGCAAAAACGACGATTTAGAAATAGGCTTACAGGAATACAGGGTCAATGTAAAAAAAAGGTGCGTTTTACATCGAACTAAAGATATACAAGTTTGATGAAATAGAGCGAGTCCAACCAATACAAAGGTGGCGCCACTCTATTATAACAGTCAAAGACCGAACTAATAACGATTCTGAGTCTTGGCGCCGCCTAAACGTATATAATATAACAAGCGTTAGAAAGGAGTTCAAAAACTACCCTCCAACATTTATTAGCTCTTACCAATGAAAGTTATAATAAATTATTGGTTTTTTTTAGAGTAACCTATTGCTACATGTATTCATAAACATTAATACATTTTATATTATATTATAACGAATTATGTACATTTTTCTTTCTTTGTCGTGTCGATGGCTGAGTCATTTTGACTTGCCATCGTGGTGAAAAGATTAGCCAATTCGCTTTGGAGAACTCGCGAATTGCCCAGGGTGCGCCGGACGTAGGGAATCGTTGTGTACGTCACTCGGGGAGGCTCCTTTCATGCACCCCCGGGCTGGGAGGAATTTCCCTGGCCGACGAAGCAATTCGTTCAAGCTTACCGAACATGGCTGCTGCCGAGTCAACCCCTGCCCCAAGTGGCAAGAAGAACAAAGAAGGGAAAAGATCTGGAAATTACCGCGAGAAGAAGGGCGCGGACTTCCACGCCAGTCGTGAAATATATGCAAGGGAGAAGCTCTTTCTTGGGTGCTCCAATGCTGAAGGTGCATTACCATCTATAGGAGAGATAGTGGTAAGGGAAGCCATCCCACTGCCTATTACAACCCGAGGCGTGGGTACGGGGGCTGTCCATATGTCTAAGACAGTGAGCAAGTTAACCCCAGCCTTTGAAGTAGATGTTCGCAGCGTCTACAGAGCAGGCTTAGGCCTGGTTGAAGCCAGATTGGCACGCCAGCAAGGACTGTTTAACAAGTCCAACCCTTTATCGCGCTATTCACATGACGTAGACGTGGCCAATCCCTTAATACAGACGATAAGGCACATACCAATGGTTCCAGAGCCATTCTATCGGCTGGTCAATTGTATAGGCGTCTTGAAACATCAGGGTGAGACGTATCTTCCAGTCCTCCCCTTAGAGAAGTACCAAGATGGGCGTTTTATACCACAGTGTTCGAATATCACGTTGTCGATCTTAAGGAAAACCGTCGTGGCCCTAGCTAATCCTGCAACACCAAGGATATCAAGGCAGGACTTTTACAGCAACTCTCCGATACCAGGAGCCCGATGGGACGGGATCCGGCTAGTCAACCCGGATGACATCATCCCTCCCAACTATGACAATGTTGCTTTCAAGCGTGACCTCGACCACCTGAACGACGACATAGCGATTTACCTGGAACGGAATCTGCCGAAGATGGCTGGTGGTCCAGTGGATCTAATGACACCTAGGACTCAAGCCCAGCTTCTAAGTAACGAAAAAGAAGACCTCCGGGTGTCAGCAATATACGCGGACTGCTGAAGTCCAAGGAAACGTGACGAACTTCTGGAGTCAGGCAGAAATTGAAGGGCCTTTTAGAATCCTTGGGGCTCTTAGTTTGTTGGGGGAAGTACCAACCTATCTGACTGACTGTTACCCTCTATTCCTGAGGAGGATGAACGAAACGAGCCAGTTCCGCTATAAATTAGATACAGCGGGGGTGACCAAGTGTATCTATAGTATCCACTGACCCCGTGTTAATGCTGAAGGAAAACAGCAGGCTTAACCAAACCCGTCCGGTGATAATAGACGTGAAACTCAAGATCTTTGGCCTGAGTCAAAAATTGACAGAATTGACGGCCTGACACCAAATAAAACAAAACATAACACATTATGTACATTATCATAATATTAAAAACACTTATTACTTACACTAAAATAATCATATTGTCTTTGTAAACCAAATATTTTATTATTTAATCAAAAAATGTAGTTTCGATGTTTGTTGTGTTTTCTTTTGATTCCAGTAACACAACCCAGCGATGACTCATCAGCAAGTTGTGATTTATTAATTGATAATAATGATAAACGTCAAATTTCTATCCCAAAACATGAATATAATTATGAATGTTGGTCAGCCTGACTGTTTATTAAAGACAATTTAATTAAGATAATAAATTTGTGAAAAATGTTAAATTCATATCCCCGTACATAAATACAGATACCATAACAGAACGAATATCCATAAATAGAATTGTTTAATAAAAACAAGTTTTGAGAATATACAGGGTGGGCCATAAATTTTTGCAAATAGCAACACTTGATTTCTCGAAAACCGTTAGAGGGAGGGGCGCGCGGGGTGCGGTGAATGATGCGCCACTTCGTGCAATTTTAGTCACGATGGAGCGCTTCACGGGAGAACAGCGTGCTTTTTGTGTAAATTTTTTTTACAAAAGCAACGACTCCTACGTTACTGTACGACGCCTATTTAGGGTTGAATACGGATTACGCCGTATAAGTGAGTGTCCAAGTGTTAATTTAATTAAAGCTTGGGTCAAGAAGTTCGAGCAAACAGGATCGACAACGAATATTAAACAAACAGGGCGGCCACGTTCGAGAAGAAGCGAAGAGAACATTCGGGAGGTTGAAATTTCCGTAAGAAACGATCCAGAATCATCTACGCGTAAGCTTTCGGCGGCTCTAGCAATACCAAGAACTAGTCTGCGGCGAATTTTGCATTTGGACCTTAAACTACACCCATATAAGCTTCAAATTGTGCAGGAGATGAAGCCAAACGATTACATTCAACGTAAGTTATTGGCTGACACTATGTTGGAGCGATTCTCTAGCCTCTGAGAATGTATTGTTTACGGACGAGGCCCATTTTCACATCAATATAAAATATTGCTGACTGTGTCTTTGGGGCTTCAGGTTTCCAGGTACTGCATTTATTCGCCTGAGCATTATATTGGTGTGTTCATTGCATATAACACGTAGTTAGTGTATTTCCATTTATCCAAACCTTGTCTCACAATGATGGAAATAGTAGACCTTGAAACGTGCGAGTTATACCCGTCGGTTACCCTATACTGCGTCTCCCGAGGCGTTGATATTGAAATGATGGTCCTGGGTATTGGCGAAGAAGGCTTACCACATTACGACGCCGTGCAGTGGATTCAAGCCATGGACCTCCATCCTGTGGACTCTCTGGTAGACGGCTTGTTACCGGAACATGGCTATCGGGTGAACTTGGGAGATGGTCTCTTCCGGGTATTCTCCAATGCCTTGGGGTTGGTACACTTATATCGATGCCACCTATTACTTGCTGCCCTGGATGAAGTGGAACTGGAGGATCTGAACATCCCGGATGAGGCGAAACAAGCCTCGTGGAGTGATTGAGGTCACGGGTCAATGGCCCATGTTAGCACCGATATGTAACATCTCCACCCTCAGAACAGCAACTATTTGAAGACAAAGTTGAGAATAGTGCTGAACTATGCAATAGGTATTTCATAATTCGTTCGCTTGCGGTGGAAATGACGCACGGCGAACCTCACGTTACGGCTTGTCATCAGTTTTGCAGGTGTGCATCGGGAACGGCTCGATAGCAGTTTTGTATGCGCGTGGCTCGCTGGTTTCTATGTGTCGCAATAAGGCCTTTGCATATTTGTGGTTTCTATGCAACTTCTTGGTATAACATCTCCACCGTCAGATCTGCAATCACTTTAATTGAAAAAAATATTGCTGACTGTGTCTTTGGGGCTTCAGGTTTCCAGGTACTGCATTTATTCGCCTGAGCATTATATTGGTGTGTTCATTGCATATAACACGTAGTTAGTGTATTTCCATATATCCAAACCTTGTCTCCTAATGATGGAAATAGTAGACTTTGAAATGTGCAATTTATACCCGTCGGTTACCCTATACTGCGTCTCCCGAGGCGTTGATATTGAAATGATGGTCCTGGGTATTGGCGAAGAAGGCTTACCACATTACGACGCCGTGCAGTGGATTCAAGCCATGGACCTCCATCCTGTGGACTCTCTGGTAGACGGCTTGTTACCGGAACATGGCTATCGGGTGAGCTTGGGAGATGGTCTCTTCCGGGTATTCTCCAATGCCTTGGGGTTGGTACACTTATATCGATGCCACCTATTACTTGCTGCCCTGGATGAAGTGGAACTGGAGGATCTGAACATCCCGGATGAGGCGAAACAAGCCTCGTGGAGTGATTGAGGTCACGGGTCAATGGCCCATGTTAGCACCGATATGTAACATCTCCACCCTCAGAACAGCAACTATTTGAAGACAAAGTTGAGAATAGTGCTGAACTATGCAATAGGTATTTCATAATTCGTTCGCTTGCGGTGGAAATGACGCACGGCGAACCTCACGTTACGGCTTGTCATCAGTTTTGCAGGTGTGCATCGGGAACGGCTCGATAGCAGTTTTGTATGCGCGTGGCTCGCTGGTTTCTATGTGTCGCAATAAGGCCTTTGCATATTTGTGGTTTCTATGCAACTTCTTGGTATAACATCTCCACCGTCAGATCTGCAATCACTTTAATTGAAAAAAATATTGCTGACTGTGTCTTTGGGGCTTCAGGTTTCCAGGTACTGCATTTATTCGCCTGAGCATTATATTGGTGTGTTCATTGCATATAACACGTAGTTAGTGTATTTCCATATATCCAAACCTTGTCTCCTAATGATGGAAATAGTAGACTTTGAAATGTGCAATTTATACCCGTCGGTTACCCTATACTGCGTCTCCCGAGGCGTTGATATTGAAATGATGGTCCTGGGTATTGGCGAAGAGAGCTTACCACATTACGACGCCGTGCAGTGGATTCAAGCCACGGACCTCCATCCTGTGGACTCCCTGGTAGACGGCTTGTTTCCGGAACATGGTTATCGGGTGAGCTTGGGAGATGGTCTCTTCCGGGTATTCTCCAATGCCTTGGGGTTGGTACACATGTATCGATGCCACTTATTACTTGCTGCCCTGGATGAAGTGGAACTGGAAGATCCGAACATCCCGGATGAGGCGGCGTGGCGGCAACGAGGATAATGCCCAAAAATATCCTTTCCAATAATTTAGAATAATTTCTCATAGTTTTTTGTGAACTTTGAGTGAATCTATTTGTTTTGGTTTTCCATCGAAATGGATCCTCAGCCAAGTACATCACAAAAAGACGTGGATTTTTTTCTTGTCCCCAAGAAAAAAACGTCCACGAAAAGCTTTCACTGTTACTGAAAAAGTAATGATCCGCAACGCCTACAAATACGTGAAAAATTAAATTTCTGCGCAATTGGAGGCCTTTGAAGTTGTGGAAGAAAATGAATGTATGAGCAAAGTTGCTGACATATTGGGAATAACCTCACGCTCTGTTTGTAAAGTTTTGAAGGAAGTAAATAAAGGTGTGCCGCCAACTCCTCCTAAAAAAAACTGGACCAAAGCGAAGTTTAAAAGATAAAATTGATGAATTTACATTCTCTGCAATACGAAGAATTGTTCATCAGTTCTTTTACCGAAATGAACCTCCAACCATTGCAAAGGTTAGTCAATCAGTCAGACAGTATTATTTTATACCTACATCTTTTATATGTAAGTAATGATTCCAAGCTATTATAAAATTTACTATTTTAGATTTTACAAGTGATGAACGATGATTCAGAAATGCCCAAGATTTCCAAAGACACCCTCAGAAAAAATTTGAAGCATCTTAATTTTAAATTTGTTGCACGGTCACGCAAGAGCACACTTGTGTCGGTCATTGTAAAAGTGGTGTAACTCCATAATATAAAAAAAATGTTTTTTTTTTTCTTAATTAGATCACAATTTATCATATCTTTCAATTTTAAAGTGAAGCAACTCCACTTGTACCACGACAGCAACATAGATGTCGTTACTAGTTTTATAGAAGAACAAAAATGTTAAGTTACTCACTATAAAAGTGAAGTAAGTCACAAGTCACTGTTGTAGTGAAGTAAGTCCGGAGTTGATTCACTTTTATTGTGACCGATGTTTGACAGCTGGTGCACGTGTTGTGGTTAATTTAACAAAATATTCATAAAATCTGTGTTTTTGTGGGATTTTGCATGCAGTAATGTCGACTACCGAAGATTTTAGTGATTCTGGGTCAGAATTTCAGCCTATTCTTGAAGAAAGCCATACGGGATCTGGTAAGATATAATTTAATTGCAATTCGTTGTTTTTCTAACCTCAAAATACCTTAAAAAAATTTAAGTTTGTTAATAAAAATTGTCTGAAAATGGAAATGCATTTTCTATTTAGTTATTACTGTTATTTTATTGGTTTTATTTCTGTACTTTGTTTCAGACACCGATATAAGTTGTGACGAAAATATTATGCAGTCTAGTCTAACAGAACCTGGAACATCTAAATCTAGAAAAAGGTTAATTAACAAAGAAAATTGGACAGTTAATAAAAGGAAGTTATTACGCAATAGTGGCAAAGAGTATCGAACTAAATTGGGAGTGGAGAAAAATGCTAAAACCTTCGAAAATATTGACTGTGGGTGTCCTAAAAAGTGTTTTACCGTTTTTACCGAAAATGAAAGACGAGTAATGTTCGAATCATTCTGGAATTTAAAGGACTTTAATCAGCAAAATGCCTATCTTTACGCATTAGTGCAAAAAGCAACAGTTAATAGAAAACGGCCTGTAGATCAGTCACGTGCAGGAAAAAACGTATCCTTCAAGTACTTTCTAAAATCTAATATCAAGACACAACAAGTATGAAAAAAAAAATTTTTTTGAAAACATTCCAAATTAGTGATGGAAGATTATATCGATGTCTGTCAAAAGATGATGTCTCGCAATGTAAAGATAAACGAGGCACTACTAGTTCTCGAAAATTCGATGATTCTGACATAATTGCTCACATACAAAGCTTTCCCGCGTACCAAAGCCATTACACACGAAAAAGTAATCCTAATCGAAAGTTTTTAAATCCTGGGTTAACTATTCGAAAGATGTACGATCTTTATAAAGAAAAATGTGTGACTGAAAAGGCTGAACCTAAAAAATTAAAATATTATAATAAAATTTTTAACACTAAGTTTAATCTGCATTTTAAGGCACCGCATCAGGATACATGTAAGACTTGTGATAGTTTAAATTTTAAAATTAGAGGCACTGATGACGAGAACGTGAAGAAGGAGTTGGAAGTTGAAAAGGAACTTCATCAAAGAAAGGCAGATTCTGCAAGAGAAAATCTACAAATTGATGCTAAAAAGATTAATGAAGCGTATGTACTAACCTTTGATTTGCAGAAAGCTTTAGCTTTTCCTAAATTAACTACTTCAGTAGCATATTATAAAAGAAATCTATATTTATATAATTTGGGAATACATTGTTTCAATAACAACACAGGCTACATGAACGTCTGGAATGAAATAGAAGAAGGGCGAGGGTCTCAGGATATTGCAGTCTGCCTCGTCAAACATTTAAAAACTTACGCGGTAACACATAATCATGTCATCGTGTATTCAGATTCTTGCACTGGACAAAATCGAAACATTAAAACCACCTTTTCCTTTTTAAAGCTCGTACAAGACCCGGACAATAGTCTAACCACCATAGACCACAAGTTTTTAGTATCAGGGCATTCTTATTTGCCTAATGATGGGGAATTTGGGATTATTGAGAGTGCAAGTCGCCGTCATGGACAAATTTATAGCCCGGAACAATGGATAGAGATCATAAAAAAAGCTAAACACAAAGAACCTCACTTTGTTGTAAGTGAAATTAAAAACTCTGAGTTTGTAAGCACTGCAGCCTTGGAAAAATCTATTACTAACCGAAAAAAAACAACCTGTGGATACAACTTCAACTGGTTTAACCCTTTATAAGGCTCTGGCCATATATAAGGCCCATTATAAGGCTCTGCCGGTGGAATTAAAAAACATTGTGTATATGAGTTACTTTAAAACTAAATTAAAGGAATACTTGATAAAAAGATGTCTCTATAGTGTGAAAGAGTTGTAATGTTCGGAACATTTATAATTATAAGGACGTATTAGAGCAAATCCGTAAAAAATTGAACGTAAGAAAAAAGTGCCGTCACACAAATTTACAAACAGTTTACAAGACTGTCTCATACTTTATTTAATGTATTTTTTTTTAATATACGGTATAGATCATAAACTTTATAAAATATAATACAATGGTGTCAATTGTTGTTAATTTAACCAGTAAAAAAAATAAAATAAGAAGCAAAAACAAACATTTTAGCGTGTCACACGTCCTGTCGCTAACTTTAACTTACCGAAATTCATGGTTTTTTTATACAACTTTCAGCGTTTATTGGCGCTTTGAGAGAATATTACTTTTTCTTAATTATAATATTAATGTTACTGAGAAAATTTATCGTATTATATTAAAATTCATGAAATTAAATGATAATCAAATTACCACTAAGGTGGACATTCCACTTTAGTCACTACGGTTTTATTTGTTTTCAGTTTAATAAAACTGCCAAAGCAAGTTATTTTTTTATTCTGGTAACATTATTGTAGTTGATCAGCCATTTTTTTTTACTCCTCGTTCAGTTGTTTCGTAGTGATCGGTGACGAAAGCCGTGATATCAACACGTATCGAATTAAGGAGTCCACTTTAGTCACATCCATAACGTGATACAGGTGAGTTATTTAAATATTATTTTATTTATAAATTATGCCTAATGTATCTGTGTATGTCGTGAAATAATGATTTCCTATAAAAGAACAAAGAATATTGAGTGTTGTCGTCATTATTATTAGCAAGCGGAGTTCGTCACGTCCATTTAGTGTCGTGAGATATTAGCGGAACAATAATTGTGACGAAATGGACACATAAGGCTAAGTTTACGTGATGCATATTTTACCGACAATAACTAAGATGAAGTTACAGGTTTCTATAAAATTATATTAATTAATGAGGATGGTCCATCTTTTCACTACTTTAGTTACGCGGGATCAATATTTCCCCGGGAAATCGACATCCACGCAAGAGGAGTTGCGGGCAAAGCTAGTTTAATAAATAATAGTAATTGAAATAAAACTACTTTTTAACCGAAACGTCGGATAAATAATGTAGTTTCTAGATCTTTCGGTTTAAATGTAATAACGAGTAAACCAATAATATATCGCGATAGAATCCGTAAAAAGTAGTTTTATTTCAATGTGTAACATTCGCGTAAACCCAAGAAAATAAAATAATAGTCAATTAGGATTTATTTGTATCTGTTAATTTCTCTTTCAGAGTTACTACACGAACTTATTACTAATGGGAATGTTGATGGATATTGACAAAGTTTTATCTATTAATGATCTTATAAAATGCCTTGATAATGGACTTCGATGGCCTTGGGTAGAAACCCATTTCATTTTGGCAAAAAAGTGTTTTGTATGCAAAAACGCAATTGATGCTGATGGTTCACGATTGATTCATTTCTCTTTAGCTATGAATAAACAAGATATTGAGTTTTTATTGAAATCGCCATACATTTGGTGTACTTATTGCAGCTCTTGTCTTTATGATCACTATCCAACCGACGAATGCGAATTTTGCTACTCGTTATAAGTGGAAACTTTACAAAATCAATATGTAAGTAGGTAGGTACAACATACCTAAAATCAATAATCTAAAATTAAAGCCTTGCATCGGTTGACTTTGTGATAGTTGTTGTTGATAAGTTCATAAATTATTTTTCTTGTTGTTCCAGTTTTTTTTTTAATAATGGCACTAACACCTGCTGAACGGGCTAAACGATATCGTGAAAATCTGAAATTAAATAAAGAAAAATATGAGGAACAAAGAAAGAAACAAATAGAACGAGTTAAGAAGAGCCAAAAGAAAATAAGGGAGTTGAGTGATCGGGAAAAATTAGAGCGAAGAAAAATTTGGAGAGAACAGAAAAAAAAGCAGAGGAACGCTAAAAAACAAGCTGTAGAGATAACCGTACCGTCAACAAGTCAAAATCAAAAGACGGTTGGCTATAAAAGGAAATATAATAACTTAGCTAATAAGTATAACACTGTTTTAAAGCAATTGAAAAAACTAAGAACCCTCAATGCGAACTTACGTAAAACTTTAAGTCGAACCAAAGAAAAATTCCAGAAAGAAATCAACCTAAAAACAGAAGAGAATGATAAGCTGAAAGTGAGACATGAACTGCTGGAAGTATCATTACGCGAGAAATATAAAGACTGTAAAACACACGAACAAAAAAAGATATTGCGTTCGATTGCAATGTCTAAGGCTGCTTTCCAAAAAAGAGGATCAAAGGCGCTGGTATCAAAATGCTTAGGCCTTAAAGGTGGCATTAGATTTACAAGAGAATAAGGAATATCGTAGGGCAATATTTATAAGTTAAGAAGTTAAGGTCATCTCATCTCATCTCTAAGTCATTAATTATAAAATCTAAGCACCCACGTTGATGTTCCTACTTGATTAATACCAAAAAAGTGTTAAGACAAGCTTTTAATATTTTTTATAATTCTTTAAACGTTTTATATCCTACGTACTCAAAGTTCCTATTAATTTAATTTAACCTTAAAATACCAAAAAATGTGTGAACGCAACAGAAAATTATAAGAAGTATGAAAAATTATAATATCAAGTTGATTGTAAATGATAAAGGTTTTGTTTTTCTATGTTTGTGAATGTTTGATTTTTTAATAATATTGTTGATTATTAAACTTGTTGTGTACACCGCCTATGTTTCAATTTAGTCACGATGACATGTCCTACAACGTCACGGTCACAATTTTATATTCCAAGTTTTAGGCTGTAAAGTGGAATTTATTACTAGTAATAGTTTATTTTGGGATGAAATATGATAGAATATGATGCTTATTTTATTTTAAAATATTTTGAATAATTTTCAAGGAGCGAAATTCACTACTAAGTTAAAAATATTCGTCGCACTAACCTAATACGTGACGAAAATATTTTGATATGAGATTTAAAGCTAGAAATATATTTCAAATATGTTAAATGAAATTGATTTTAGAAAGAATATATATATTTTAACTAAACTTTGTTAAGAATTTGTAAAAGATAGTTCACATTGCTGATAAAATATTATGTTAGTAATCGTTACTAAATGGACAATACTTGTCATCGATCATGTTTTAAATTCCATTTTCTTTTAATATATCCGAATTTAGTTATAAACTAAATATTTTTCTTAAACTTTGATAAATGCCGCATCGATTTATAAGGAAAACTAAAACAGAAAATTTTAAAATTGTCCATTTTGTCCCCTTAGTAACGGTACATTTTATTACGGAATGGCTCATTAACTATATCGTCCCCGGAAATTTCAATTGTCGTAAAGGACAAAACACGACTTTTCAGCAGAGCCAAAAAACAAAAAAAAAAGAAGGTTTTGTCTAATATCTTTCTCAAATTAAGTGCTATATTAATCACGTCAAAAGAAACCCTAAACAATTTTTTGAGCTCTATCCGTTGCAATTAATAAAATAAACCTAACTTTATTAATGACGAAAATGAGAGTCCTTTACGACCCAGAAAATTTTAACTGCAGTACTTTACAGCTACGAAACATTGCTAATGATAAACTCAGATGGGTCGTAAAGGACTAATCTTGACCATCAATGGGTAGTGCAAGTCAATTAAATCAGAGACAAAGGGGAGTATAAGGAACAAATACAAAAAATCTATCTTAAAAATACGTACAATAGGTGGTAAAATTAAATGAAATAAAGGTATTTTTATTTATTTATCAAAATATTTAGTAAAATAATGTTAAAATGTTATGCTAATAGGAATTTAAAATTCAACACGCTATTATCTTTAATAATCGTCGCGATATTCAAAAACATAATTATAAATTAATCAACAAACTAGTTTTTTCTTTATAATTATTAATGAAGCTATTTTTGTAGTGTAGAGCTGTGAGAACTATCTTATTTTTGTTCTGCCCTGGGCAAGATTAGCAATAAAGTAAAACATTTCTAATAGGACGTTCATTAACTTTTAGTAGAAATTTATAAATACAAGTAGCTGCCACCCCTTCTCCCATCGCTTTCTCCCCATATATAGCAATGCCCTATTTTGGTTTGGCTTTCATAGAATGTACAGTTATAAACGGCTTGCTCTCTCCATGAGGAGTATTCAGCACTTTTTGCAGGTCAAAGCTAACGGTGAGCGAATCGTTGGAAGTTAATTTCTGGCTGATTAATCTTTGGAGCTAGCTTTTTTTTCCTCAAGATGTCCCATGTCCTTGATTTCTTTTTCGGCACTGGTCGCACATTAGCAAACTTCCAGGATTTCGGGACTTGACCAGAAGCCATGGAGAGGCGAAAGAGGCGCGTCAATATGGGAGACAGTTCAGGTGCACAGGATTTCAGAACTATGGCTGGAATACCGTCAGGACCACTTGCTTTGTTCACGTCTAGATTTCGCAACACCCTACGAACCTTTTTTCTGACATAATTATGCGTATGTCCGACATAGAAGTCTCGCAAACTAGTAGACAAGGGGTTTAGCGCCAGTAGCTTCTAGGCGCGAAGATTCTGCGAAGATGGCAGTGAATGAATTCGCTTTCTCCTCAGCAGTGTGGGCAATTGACCCATCAGTTTTCAGCAGTGGAGGTAGTGAGGGGCGGCAGAAGTTCGATTCGACTGATTTTGCTAGGGACCAACACGCTTTACGTTGGGTGTATAGCGAGTTTTTTTCCAATGCGGCGAATACGGTCAAATGGAGCCTTCCGTAGAGTCGTTTGCTGGACTTGGTTGCCCTGTTATAGGCTCTCTTCTTATACGGTATGTCGCTAGCTTTGCGGTTTCGAGCATCAGCCCAGGCAAGGAAAGCCTCGTGTTGCCGTGCTTCAGCACTTCCACACTCAGCTCCAAACCAAGGCTGTGCTTTGCTAGATGTGCTTGCATCGGAAATAGGAATAAAATATTCCATACCTTGGCGCAGCACATCTGTTATAGCATTCGCGCATGTTGAGGGATCATCTGAAGAGAAGCAAATGAGCAACCACGGATAGGATGCAAATAATGAGCGCATCCCATCCCAGTTTGCTGACTTATATCACCATATCCACCTTGTGCCTTTCGGGCTAGGGTCGGGTTTTTACTGTATAATTGATTATATGACATATAAAGAATGAAATTAATATTATAATAATTATTGTTAAAATTTAATCAAAGCATGTTTAGTTTCCACTGCATGACTCCTTACATTTTTATTTTTTTTGCACGTCATTGTTATGGCAGAATGTATTGAACCATTGTTTAATTACTAACACCTATATTTGTACTATATTCTTCCTAAATAAATTATTTGATTTGATTTGATTTGATTAGGCATCGTGTCTCGAGCATCGGCATTATGAGCGAGACTTTTCATACAATTAGGGGCGTAAAGGAGAGAGAATAAATAGCTAACGACCTTTACGGCCTAAAAACAAATAAATCTATCTATAAAGTAAAGCACAGATTACGTCGTAAAGGTATGTATTTATCAATAACATGTTTACGACCATTCGATATGTTAAAATAATATTTTTTATAATGTCGTATAAAATTTTCAAAGCAAAAATGGGATTACGACCTCAAATAGTAAAAAAAAACGAGCTATAGCTGTTGAAAATCAAGGTCGTAAGGAGCTTTTTTTTCAAGATAGAATTTTTTTAAGTATACCAATCGATAGAGCTCGCGACGCTGATTCCAAATATATATATAACTCATTTTCGGCAAAATGTCCTTTACGACAATTGAAATTTCCGGTATCGATATGTTTGATAAAAGCCTTGTAAGTGAAAAATTATAAAAAAATTATGTAGGATGTAAAAAATTGTAAATTATTATAATAATATGTAAAGGTTTTATAGTCATAGTCATAGTTTTAAGTGATACTCTTGTATATTCAAACACAATTTGTAATTGTTTTATGAATAAATGAAATGAAATGAAATATATTGGACATCATGCATTGGACGAAATATCGGCAAATATTAGTCGAAAATATTATGACAACACAGTTTGTTGTAAGCTGTGATTTATTCCTGAACGTATAGAGAAACGGAACGACAAAAAAAAAAGTATGGCGCCATGTTAGTTAAAACAGATGTTTGATGTCATCTGTCGAAATTGTGTTAATTTTAATAGTGCTACGTAAATCTACAAAAATCTTCGAAAAAAATGAGTGGAAAGGTAAGATTTGAATTTAAATTTGTTAGATATATTCTATATTTGACGTAAAACAGTATATTTTTGCGGATAAGAATCTTTTTGATACTAATTTGGAGTTTTGTTATGACGTCCATATATTGACCAGAGCCCGTTTGTTACAGAGAAAAGTGATTCCTTTAGACAAAATTGAGGAAACTTTAGAGCGACTTTTTGCGTTATCGGATGGCGAGGAGTCTGAAGATGGTAACGAAAGCGACGAAATAGAAAGTGAGGCTACATTCTTGCCACAAAATTCATCGGATCTTGAGAATATTTTAGCTTCTCCGTCAACTTCAAATAACGAAAATGCTACCAATTTTGAACCTGAAGTTTCCGTAGTCCCTTCAGTAAGCGGAATTTCTATGGCACAAAATCAATCCACAACATCTGTAAACATCAGTGTGCCGATAAACAATAGTCCAGTGCCGTTATCCATTTCTGATTCTGAAGATGAGTCTTCTGAAGATCAAGATTGGAAGAAAGTACTTTTCCCTCACGTTGTACCCAGAAACAAGTTTGATGATATTCCTCTAAAGTCCCGCCAGAATTTTCCCACCACAAGCGGACCTCATATTTATTTTAGTTTTTTTTTCACTGACGAAGTTTTATCGCTAATTGTAGAGCAAACAAATTTATATGCTGCCCAAAATAAACAAAAATACTGGGTAGATGTTTCAAATGAGGAAATTCGAGCTTTTTTAGGAATGTTGGTTTTGATGGGGGTGCACCCTCTACCCAATATTGACTTGTATTGGTCAACAGATCCATTATTTTGCGTAAAAGAAATAGCAGACGTAATGCCTGTCAAAAAATTTAAAATGATATTGAGAAATCTACATCTAAACGACAACACAAAGATGCCTCAAAGAGGAGAGCCTCAACATGATAAACTCTATAAGATTCGGCCACTAATAACCTTAATGAACACTGTTTTTAAAAACGGAGCTAGGAATTCGTCATCTCAAAGTATTGACGAATGTATGGTCAAGTTTAAAGGGCGCAGTACATTGAAACAATATTTACCAAACAAACCTATAAAAAGAGGATTCAAGATATGGGCGAGATGCGACAGTAACACGGGTTATTTATTTGAATTTGAGGTGTATACGGGAAAAAAAGATAACGAGACGGAATTCGGTTTAGGAGAAACTGTGGTAAATAGTCTTTGCAAAGAACTTATTGAAGAAAAGGTAGAAAACGCACATGTAACATTCGATAATTTCTTTTCTTCGACCCAACTAATGCAAAGCTTGTATGAGAAGAATATACAGGGTTATTGGGTAAGTCGACCTAGATCCGTTAAGAGGTGGTAGTTCCCATCATTTCTGACTGATCTGACTATGAAACACCCCACCCTAAACCTAACCGTTTTCGAGATATTGGACTTAGAGAAGGTTTTTTTAAAAAATATCCCGATTTCTTAACTATAGCCTATTTTTTTTGTATCCTATGCCTTTTATTTTTTTTTAATTCTGATTTTTGTGTGCCAGATAAGTTTGTTTATAATTCTCAACCCAAAAAGTGCAAGTATCTGAACCAATGGGATCGTAGTAGACGATTGATACCGTAAAAAAGTAATTAATTTGAAAAAAAAAAATTGTTTCTTTTAGTAATATTTAAAAAAAAATCTATGGCGTTAGTTCTGCAGATGTTTTAAATAATATCTACGTTCCATTAGCTATCCAACAAGGTATCACAAGCTAGGGTCTTATCACAATTCATAGAAAAAAAATCGATAAAAGGCTCCCAGGTAGTAAAAAAAAACAATGGTACTTAAGATTAAACTTCTCTTTTGGGCCAGGAAACGAAATAAAACAATACAAATAATTATTAAACAACATTTATTTAAATTTATAAATCTTGTTCTACATGGCCGCCTCTGTTTCGCACACACACTCTCATTCGGTGTCTTAGTCCGCTTTTAACTACTACAGTCGTTAAGTCTCTTCGAATTTCGTCAGCAGCCTCAATAATCTTCTGTCTTAATATGTCAATAGTTTCAATTGGATTATTCTCATTGTAGACTAATTAATGTCTTCATGTGTCCCCACACATAAAAATCCATGGGAGTCAGGTCAGGACTTCTTGCTGGCCACGGTATGGGTCCACCTCTTCCGATCCACCTATTAGGATACTCGTTGTCTAGCCATTCCCTGACCCCTCTTCTGTAATGTGCAGGGCAACCGTCGTGTTGGAACTTCATGTTTCTAATCAGATTTAGGGGTAAATCCTCTAATAAATTTGGTAACTCTTCTCTTAGAAAATGTTCGTAAAATTCTCCGTTTAAATTATCAAGTAGAAAGAAGGGCCCAATTAATTTGTTTGCTATGATTCCCATCCAGACATTTAAACTAAATCTTCTTTGTGCGGCTTTTGTCCTCTTCTGGTTAGGATTTTTTTGCGCTTTTGGGGCCCAATAATGAGCGTTGTGGTAATTTGTAATTCCATCTTTATCAAATTTTGATTCATCTGTCCACAAGATTTGTTTTAAAAATGCTGGGTCTTCTAAATCTCCATGAAGCATAAATCTACAAAAGTCTAACCTCCTCACTGGATCTCCCTCTTCGATAACATGTACTGGCGTGTAGTGATAGGGGTAGAGGCCTGCAGTATTCACCGTAAACCACACTTTCCACTGCGAGAGTCCAAGTTCTCGGGCAACAGCATTAGTTGAAGTAGTTGGATCCGCTCTAAACCGTTGAACTATTTGATTATCTTCATCTTCATCATCAACAATGATCCGTGGTCGGCCTAGGTCTGCTCGACGCCTTAAAACAGAGCCAGTCTCTCTGAGTCGCCGGTAAGCGCCGTCAAAGACAGTGACATCCGGTATTCGGCGGCCGGGATAACGTGCAATGTATTCGTCACGAGCTCGTGCAGAAACACCATTGCAGTACCCATAACAAAGTAGAATATCCGCGTATTCCTCGTTCGTGAAGGTTGCCATCTTCAACAGTTCCAATTCAGAAGCACAATTCAAAGTCCAGTTAACAAGCACAGTCACAATTTGTAGGAAACAGTCCAGAAATACAAGCCAAGTCGGGTAAGAAATGAAGAGCACTAAATATCGCATCTACTACGGACGAATCACGGAAGCAGACTAAAACGAAACAATAACAACAAATTGGCCGGGATTATTTTATCTCGCTTGCACCTGGTCAGTTTGTCCCGCTCGCACGCACCACAGCTCCGTGGAAGAACAATAGGACCAAAGAACCCAAATTTGTACTGCTACCTGAGAGCCTTTTATCGATTTTTTTTCTATGAATTGTGATAAGACCCTAGCTTGTGATACCTTGTTGGATAGCTAATGGAACGTAGATATTATTTAAAACATCTGCAGAACTAACGCCATAGATTTTTTTTTAAATATTACTAAAAGAAACAATTTTTTTTTTTCAAATTAATTACTTTTTTACGGTATCAATCGTCTACTACGATCCCATTGGTTCAGATACTTGCACTTTTTGGGTTGAGAATTATAAACAAACTTATCTGGCACACAAAAATCAGAATTAAAAAAAAATAAAAGGCATAGGATACAAAAAAAATAGGCTATAGTTAAGAAATCGGGATATTTTTTAAAAAAACCTTCTAAGTCCAATATCTCGAAAACGGTTAGGTTTAGGGTGGGGTGTTTCATAGTCAGATCAGTCAGAAATGATGGGAACTACCACCTCTTAACGGATCTAGGTCGACTTACCCAATAACCCTGTATATTCTACAGCAACAGTTAGATCCAATAGAACTAACTTACCCCGGGCACTAAAAAATCTGATGGCCAAGAAAGCTAAACCTAAACTTACTAGGGGACAATCTAAGTGGCGAGTTAACCGAAATGTAGCATGCTTTATATGGATGGACACTAAACTAGTCAACTTTCTTAGTACCGCCTTTCATCCTAAAGAAATAGTAACATGCACGAGAAAACAAAAAGACGGGAAGAAAATAGAAGTGCCTTGCCCTGTGGGTGTTGTTGAGTATACGAAAAGGATGGGGGGTGTCGATCGCTTCGATCAAAAGCGAGGTACCTATCCTGTAGCTAGGAGGAGCAGGAGGTGGTGGATGAGACTTTTTTATTTTATGGTGGATGCAGCAATTACGAACGCATACATTCTGTATGCTCAAAAAGTGCGTTACCCAATGTCCACTTTACAGTTTCGTACACTTCTCGGAAGAAACTTAATTGGCTCTTTTACGAGCAGAAAGAAAAGGATATCGAACTTGCCATCCTTTGTGTGCAAAAGAGCAAAAGTTGATAGCCGGCAGAAGGCGAAGTATGGTATTCCTGATGATCTACGGCTTTCAGACGTTGGACCCCACTTCCCCGGTCCACTAGACTCTTACAGACGATGCAGGGCTTGCAGCAGCAATGTTAACAGCAAAAAATCGAAGATACAATGCTTACGATGCGAGGTAGCCCTATGTATTGTTCCATGTTTTGCCAACTTCCACAAGCCGTAGTACGGCTCTGTCCAAATAATGGACACCATGTACGGTTTTATATATATGTACTTTTTTTTTTAATTTCAATAAAGTACCCATATACGAAGTAATAATAATAATAATAATAATAATTCATTTATTTGCAAATATGGGTAGATTACAAGATGTTCACAAAAGATAGACAGTATCACCACATTTCACCATTAGGCATGCAACTCAGTAGGTATAAAAACATAGTATTTGTGTTGTAAAGAATATAAAAATAATCCTAATTCAAATTTTCTATTATAATCATTTAAGTTTGTCAATTATAAAAATGTCAAGTCAAATAATAATATTATAAAAAGAAAACAATTCATTAAAGTTTGTCAATTATAAAAATGTCAAGTCAAATAATAATATTATAAAAAGAAAACAATTCATTAAAGTTTGTCAATTATAAAAATGTCAAGTCAAATAATAATATTATAAAAAGAAAACAATTTGATCAATAAATAAAATAAATTCCAATTAAAATTAATATAACTATAGTCTAACAATTTGGCAGGTGCTTATCTGCTAGGTATTCTGACACGCTATAATACGCCTTATCAATTAAAAACTTTTTAATGGTTTTTTTAAATACATGTGGCGATGGTATTTCTAGCACAGAGTTTGGCAAATGATTGTAAATGCGAGGTGCCATGCAAAATATACTATTGTTAAATAGACTTGTTTTATTTTTTGGAAAGCAAATTCTATCTTTATGCCTGGTACTTTTATGTTTCTCAAAATTGTTTATATTTGCCCGCACAAAACTTATCACCTCAAAAATGTAAACGCATGGAACTGTTAGTATTTTTAAGTTTTGGAAATGGATTTTGCAACTATCCGTTTGCTTTAGATGACAGATAGATCTAATGCACCGTTTTTGTGCCTTAAAAACTGAATCTTTATCTACACTGTGTCCCCAAAACAGGATTCCGTACTGTATGACAGATCCTACATAACCGTGATATGCAGCCAAGACTGCAGATGTATCCACCGTTTTAGTTAGCATGTACAGGGCATAAGATTGTTGGTGAAGTTTCGTACATACATTTTGTACATGCAATTTCCAATTTAAATTACAGTCAATATTCAGGCCCAAAAACTTAGTGGTTTCTACTGGACTAATTTGGTTACCTGAGTAATTTACGTTAATTTCTGAAATTTGTGCGACTCTATTGCGAAATATCATGATGTTAGTTTTATCAAAATTCAATGTTAAGTTATTTGCCATAGTCCACTCTACAATATGTTTTATTGCTTTATTTATATCATTAAGAAGATGTGATTTATTGTTGCCCTCAAACACAATGGTACAATCATCAGCAAATAGATATGAGGGATGATTGATTACTTTTGGCAGATCGTTTATGTAGATGTTAAATAATAATGGGCCCAATACACTCCCTTGAGGTATTCCTTGATTTGTATTTCTACATTCTGACTTATAGTGAACTTCCTTATGTTCTCTAGGACATATACGAGTTATTTCAGTGTATTGCTTTCTATTACACAGGTATGAATCGATAAGCCTAAGGATGTTGCCGCGAATCCCATATCTCTGCATTTTTTCCAGTAACAATTTATGGTTAACACAGTCAAATGCTTTGCTGAGATCCATATAGAGGGCACAGACTGGTATTTTATTGTCCACGTTAGTCATAATTCTGTGTAAAAATGTATAGATAGCCGAATTAATGGATTTATTTTGACGAAATCCTGATTGCTCTTCGGCAAACAGATTCTGTTTATCAAAAAATGAGTACAATCTGCTATGTATAACTTTTTCAAAAACCTTTGATAATACGGGCACTAAGGCTATAGGACGATAACAGGTCATTGAAAACTTATCTCCCTTCTTAAAGAGAGGTTTAATTAGCGTGATCTTCAGCTTGTCTGGAAATACTCCATGAAATATAGTCAAATTTATTATATGGCTTAGAACACTAGATATCTTAAGCGACACAGATTTTAAAATTTTGGTCGAAATTTCATCGTACCCAGTGCTGTTTGTATTTTTCAGATCAGTAATTATTTTATGAATTTCCAAAGAGTTTGTAGGATACATAAAAAGAGAATTAGAATTATAAGGTACATTCGTGCTCAGGCCAGAATTATGTGCCTGTACCCCATCGATAAAAAAATTATTAAAAGAATTAGCTATAGTTAAGGGATCATTAATGTGATTATTACCAGCAATGCAAATTTCGTTAATGTCACTCTTTGGTAAATTGACTACAGTGTTTTTAATAATAGACCATGTCGCCTTGCTTTTGTTCTGAGCTGTATTTATATAGTGGTTATTTTGAATGCGTTTTGTAGAATTAATAATTCGCTTTAACCTGGAGGATAATGCCTTTAAGTTGTTTTTATTTTTCTCCGTCCGATTTAGCCTATAGTGCCATAAAAGCTGGCGTTTTCGAGCACAACATCTCTTAATGCCTTTGCTAATCCATCTAGGTCGGTTTCGAGGAGTTACTTTCTTTATTAATGTAGGAAAACATAAATTATAAAATAAGGTAAATGTTTCAAAAAACATATCAAAAGCTTCATTACTATCATCGCTATCAAATACTTCTGAAAACGACAAAGAATTTATGCAATCAATAAATTTATGCATATTTTCATGGTAATAGTCACGTCTTTCAATGTACCACCGCCTGAGTGAACAGCTCAATTGCACCGGAACAGTCAGAATCTGCGCCGAGTGATCGGACAAGGCTAGCTCTATAACCTTTCCTTCACATCCACGCATATTAATAAGAAAGTTGTCAATGCATGTTCCACTTATTTTTCTGGTAGGCTCTTTGATTGCTAGCTTTAAATTATAGCATGCTAATATTTGTAAGAAAGTCGTAGTAAGGTTATTTTTTTGGAGTATATTTATATTAAAGTCTCCACACAAAATTAATTTATTTTTTCTTTGACAACAATATTTGTTGAGTATTGACTCAAACAGGCTAAAGAATAGCTGGACATCCTCTTTATTTGATTTTGGGGGCCGGTAAATGCAGATTATAAATACATCGTGGTGTATAAGCTTCAATCCTGAACACTCTAAGATATTTTCATGAGAGTAATTATTTAAGTCGCTAATTGGTTCAAAACGGTGTGTATTTCTCACTAATATGCATGAGCCTCCTCTTCTACGTTTTCGCACATAAATAGACCCTAGGGTAAAGTTAGGAATTTTTAGTGAGTGTTTATCCGTATGAACCATATTATGTTCTGTCAGACATAGTACATCAATTACAGTATTACTATCTTCTAACAATTCAAGGGATAATGTTAAAAGATCTGATTTGGCAGCAACACCATTGATGTTTTGGTGCAAAATTTGAATTTTATTATACACGAAAAAAATTGTTTGTATTATTGTTATTTTGTACGATAGGTAAATGGGCATCCTTAATATCTAAGTTTGAAGATAAACAAATAGATTCCGCAAGATTTTCCATTTCCAAATTAATTAATTCAAAGATGTTTTTAAAAACTGTTTTTAATCCGTAATTATTGAGCGAACCGCTACGTTTCGAAAACATGATGAAGTCATAAGATAGATCTAAGTTTGTGTCAAATAATAGGGCGTAGTTATGTGTATAATTATCAAAGTATAATAAGTTGCAAGTATACCACGAAGTTTCATTTCCGTACCCTTAGCCGTTTCTTCTGCCTTATAAAGGGTTAATATTAGGTGGCTGAGGTTTGAAAGAAACCATCCTTATGAATTTCAATTCAAAGAGACACTCAATCCAGATACGCCCTTCTATAAAGTAGACTTATCGAAAAAGCAGCAAGGACGACAAGCCTTCTTGTACAACATTAAACAGGACCCACTCTATTCTTCAAGAAGATCAGTCACACATGCTAAGAAGAAGGATATGCTCGATCTACTACCATACATTCCGCCGATATATCACCAGTTTTATAAAAACCTTCCTGTGGACATTACAACACGGTCAAGTACACGTAATGCTGACGAACGTTTGTCTGATGACGAAATAATGTATGATTAAAGACCTACTTGTCATTTTAACAGTGAAGAAAGTCCACGAAAAAAAATTATATTTGGTTTTATTATAAGAGTCTTGACTTATTTTAAGTTATTTTGTACTAATTACAATCTTTCATTTATTATAAACGATTAAAAATAAAAAACGTTGAATAAATATTTTTGTTTTTTTTTCTACACATCATTTTACAAAACACTTAATTTTTCAAAACTTAATTACAAGGAGTTAGTTCACTATTACAATGAACGACACACCTTACAGATCGACAAATGAGCTGTTTCAAGCTATTATTGGGCTGATCAAACCTGCCCAAGAGTGAATCCAGGTGCCAATCGACAGAACCAATGTTTTTATTTTAAAAACCAATCTAAGTCACTAATCACCGATTTCACCGAACGTATTTTGCCCAAGTTTAACGGTAAACTCTGTTTTCGATATTTCTCCCGTTCTAACATGAAAAGGGAGAGATCGAAAACATATTGACCCGGGTTTAAAATTAAACTCAGTTTAACACGTTTGGTGGTAACGGGCTCTAGTGTAACAGACCACGACAGAAAACAAGTCCCATGTATAACTTCAATGGAGTTCACGGAGCACATTCAATGGGTTTCATATAGACGGCAAAAAGCGATCTTGTTGACTCTCGAACTCAAAATTACTTCTTATATAGTTTAGGTTTCGTCTGGCTACGACGAAAACAGCAAACTTATTGCTGGCGGTGGAGATTCAGGATTCGGTGGTGAAGGTGTGGGGCGATTGTTACTTCTCGCGGAGTCCTACAGAGGCTTCGGAGAACCCCATGGCTGATGTACAGCACTGGGACAGCGCTACTGCACATAATATCATTATCTGCGAGCCGAAGCTCCGATGCCGTGTCTACAGCAATCACGAGAACAGAATCAACAACTTCTCCTCAATATCATTAGTACATAGCGTTCAATCTTTAATCATGTTTGATGGTCTCATAAGTCATTGTTTATTCAATACCTAAACACTGTTTTGTATTTAGTACATTTAGGTTCATAAACGCTTATCACTAATGTATTCTCTCCACTAGTCTCCACCCCCAGTCTGAACCACTTATATACCATGTTTTTTTCATCTCAAGACATTTCAACTCTGAATTCCATACACTCTATTTCTAAATCTTTATTTTAGTACCAAATCCTACATATTAATAATTTAGTTTATAAACACGAATTTGCTTGTGACCACAAAGCTGAATGCTTATATTATTGCGTTGATCAGAGCTGCCCAAGAGGGAACCAAAGACAGAACCAATGTATTGGATAAAAAACCAAAATTCGAAATCACCAATCGCCAATTTCACCAAACGTATTTTGCCCGAGTTTAACGGTAAACCCCGTTTCTCGATATTCCTCCCGTTCTAACATGGAAAGAGGGAGAGATCGGAAACGTAATGAACTGAGTTTACAATTAATTTCAGTTAAACACGTTTGGTGGAAACGGGCGCCAGCGTAACAGACAACGACAGAAAACAAGGCCCAGTTCTTACTTCAATGGAGTTCTCGAAGCACATACAATGGGTTTCATATCGACAACATAGCTGATTGCTATAAAATTCTATATTACAATACTATTTTTTTAAGAAGCATGACCAATTTCCAGTCAAAAGTTATGTAATTTGCGAGTTCTAACAATGAGTGTAGTAAGTACTTTTGCATTCTCAGTAACTGGAAACTGAACAATTGCCATCGACTCCAACAAACGGTGCCTCGCACTCTTGACATTTAGATTCAACAACGACATAGCTACCAAGTTCTGATTGTTCTTCTTTTTGTTTATTAGCAAGTTTTTATATATATGTGTTTTATATTAAGGTAAGTTCATAGTATTGTTTTATTTTAATTAAGTTGTATTTGTATAATATTTGTAGGTGAGATACTATAATCTTATTTTGAATTCAAATTATAATTTAACTAGTAAAGTTTTATCTTTATTTTATATATTTGTTTTGTGATGTTTATGTTGGCGTATTCAGGCGCCATTAGATTTAGTGATTTTCATTCTTCTTCTTAGAGCCCGGCAGTCGGCTGACCACACATAATGATGTCCTTAGATTCCAGGACGAGCATTAGGCGCTTTGTGGGTAACTTTTCTTCTTCTTCTTTTATTTAATGGCAACTGGGTCTCCTTGCGGTGACCATTTCTGCCAGTGTCAAGTGTGAAATATAATTAAAATTATTGTAAGCGTCCAAAATGGGTAACTTTTCCTTGATGAATGCACTCCCCCGAGTGGCGGCGCATTGGAATGTTTTCAATGCCTACTCGGAGGATGGGACAGGCCTGCTCTGCGACTGTCACTATGTGGATCCTTCATGTCTTCTCTGAGTGTGGCTTGCCCCTCACAGTGACACATTCACGATGGCAAATACTCGACCACATCCTCAAGAGGTCTGAATTGGCACTTCAGCCTTACTGGAGACATCTGAAAGTAAATTTAACTATTATAATAACATAACATCACGCCTATACTACCCAGAAGGGCGTGGCAGAGCAACAATAATAGGGCATACAAATATAAATACAGTCAAACCTGGATAAGCGAGAGTTCAAGGGAGCACAATCTCATTCTGGCTTATAGAGGTTTCTCACTAACCCGAGTTTCTCGGTAATGCAGGTACATGGGTCGGGTTTCTCTCTTATGAGTTTCTCGGTAATGCAGGTACATGGGTCGGGTTTCTCTCTTATAGGGGTACGCAGTAATAACAAGTCACAGAAAGTATGAATGTTGTAAATATGTAATATGATAAAGTTATGTGCATGACATGCACAACATATATTATGTACATATATATTTTTAAATGCTTACGAAAACAAAACAAAAATTCATGTACTATGTAATTTTAATTTTCCGTTTTGACATGAAGCAGAACAGAACTTTCCTTCTCTTTCATAAACTGGGTAAGTCCGATAAACAGGACAGTACACAGGCACACTTCGTGACAATTTGAAAATAATGTGATTAAACAAACAACATTATTTAGTTCCACGAAATAGAATAGATACAATATTGACAAGAAAACAAAAACAAAGGTAGGAAGTTCCAAAAAAGTTTAGAATGAGTCTTAAAATAGCACATGTTAAATTTTTAAATACAGTTCGACTGTCGCTTATAGAGGTATAGAAAGGTAGCAGTCTCACTTACAGAGGTCTATGAGGGAAAAACGACTCTCTCTTACAGAGGTTTCTGTTTCTCGCTAATAGAGGTTTTGGGAGCTTAAAATGACGGGTCCCGGCTATTATTCTCACTTATAGTTTTCTCACTTATCCAGGTTTGACTGTACATATATTTATATATATGTTTAAATATTATATATACATAATAGATATCAAATATTAATGTACTGTAAGGTAACCTTCAATAATATGTAAGGACAGAAGAATCAATAATCATAGATATAGGAATGAGATGGGAGCACCAGAACAGGTATGAAATATTATAAAGTGAGACAGTGTTCCATAACTAGGGATTTAACAGTTGCGTTTTGGGCACTTCTTATCGACACCGGCAACACATTCCAGAGTCTTACAGCTTGCACCGTAAATTATTTGTCGGTAAACCTAGTACTATGTGCCGCCATTTTAATTCTCAAATTCCTAGAATTACATTTAGAAATAGAAAGTAATAACTTACCGATTTCGGACGCAATGCGGTGGTATGGATCTTATTACACATCATCCGATGAGCCTGTAGTTCAAATGAGAGCAGTCGCGTCGCAGGCAGGGAGTCCATACTTCGCGAAATGGATGGTTTGATGAACGATACCCCCTCGTTCTAGATAATACCAAACAAGTCCGTATTTCAATAACAATTTTAACAAGACATCTAATAAAACTGTCCTAAACTGATAAATTACATTGGAATACATAGGTACAGGATACAGTACAGCGCAGCAGCTATCGAACAATCGAACCAAAGAGAATTATAATTACTCGAAGTCTCGAACCAACGCCAATTCTTTTTTTTTCATGACTATGAATAACCTACTTTTGTTTGCATTACGGGTTGTTTTAACAATTTTTTTTAATGTTTTGACCATTGGTTTTGACACCAATATACAGGGTGGATGCGACATAGCGACATTTATTGAAACCACAGCTTCTATACATGGCCAGTATGCATTTCCACCGGATAAAAAATTCTCTGGCGAAAAAAAAAATCCACGTCTTCCGAACAAAATTGCACGATCGCAATGTTCAAATTGTTCGGAGAACGTGATTTTTTTTTTTTCGCCAGAGAATTTTTATCCGGTGGAAATTGATACTTACCATGTATAGAAGCTGTGGTTTCAATAAATGTCGCTATGTCGCATCCACCCCGTATATTATATGAGATTATATCAATGTTTGACACGATCAAATTCAGTAGATCTGAGAATCGGCTATACTATCTATTTTTCATACCCCATCCATGATAAAGGTTGTTCACCCTTAACATTTTTTTTATTTCTTGGACAACATTTTTGTTTATAACCAACTTCAAAAAAAGGAGGAGGTTCTCAATTCGGTTGCATTTTTTTTTTATGTTTGTTCGCCGATTACTCGAAGACTCCTGGACCGATTTGAGAAATTCTTTTTTGTTTGAAAGGATATACTTGTCATGTGGTCCCATTTTCTTCAAGTCAAATTCTGATGATGGGATCCTAGAGAAATCGAGGGCTACCCTCAAATTTAAAAGGCTTCTATATTGTTTTTTGTATATTATCTAAAGCAACTTGGATATTTGCATCTAGTAGTCAGCATTTTATGTTGCTGAGCTGATGCTGGAAGGTACAACTCCTCAACGGTTAGAAGTACGGGGATAATTATTTTAATATAAGCACCTTAAACAAGTTTTTCGTCTCAAGTAACCGTCGTCTCCTCATTCGAGAAACATTCTTGCTCTGTCTACCCCTCACTTAAAATTGTAAAATAAAATTATTTTATTATTTTTCTATTCTGTGGCACTAAAATACAAATAACATCAGTAAGTACACATACCCTACCTACCCTAAATATTTACCCTTTTATCACCAACTTCTATTTTGAAATAGATATTTTAGTAATTTTATAATTTTTCATCCCGCTCGATAATCATATTAATAACTAAATTTTTTGACAAAACAACGTTTGCCGGGTCAGCTAATATAAAATAAATTAATACAGAGAATAAAATATATACTATAGGCTAGTGGTATAGGACTACTCACCAGAAACAGCTTGAAGCACCTTCCAAGGGCAGAATCCTCCAAACTGGTATCTTGTAATGTTCTATAGCGAAATTGAAATAATTTATCACGTTCACTAAAAGCGGCTATAAAAAGTATAATTTTCGTGCGGCGACTTTAAGTAAGTATAATTAAATATTTAGACTTATAATAAATCTGTAGAATTAAAATTTATGTATATTAAAATTTGTCTATAAAATTATTCTTTAACATCCTGGGCACCACACTGGGTACTTTTTACCCCGGAAAAGTATAATATACAATAAAAACAAACTTAACTTTGCGGTTCGATTGCTAGACCCGATTACTATACCAACCGCAAATATTAAGTTTGGAGTAGGTTACGTCACCCGCCCCGTGGCGTAACCTACTCCTAAGAGGCGCTGTACTAAACTAAACGTTAACTGCTACTTGCAATTCTAAGTCGTGCTTTTCAGTGCGAACTTTTTATTTCTTTTTAGTTTTTACTCAGTACAGTTTATAGAGTTATTTTTATAAGTCTTAGGTATATTTGATATTGTACGTAGTGACGGTATTTTATTTTATAATACTGTTAGGTAGGATTAGACATTCGTATAGATATTAGATTATAGGGATTTTGAGTTTAGATTTTGAGTAGATTTGCTATCATCAGAAATGGGTTCATTTAGGCATTTTATTTTCTGTTATTGCGTATTTTTATTGATGTACCTACCACGCAGATAAAATCACGGGAGATAGTTTGTTTGTATGTTTACTTGAAAGTGCTAAAATCAAAAACTACTGAGCAAATTTGGATAATTACTTTTGAGTTTGATGGTCTCTAAGTCCCAATAAAGGTCTTAAGATATTTATTTATTTATTTTTCATATACAACTACTCATTGCACTAACAGTTTCCTAATACGTGCAATGAGCCTTTACAATGAAATTAATTACAGCACTTATAGTTAAACTTAAATTGCTAATTAATATTAATTAAAAACTGAGCAGATATTTTTACAAAATTCTCAAATTTTGTATAGAATATATCAACATCCGGGTATTGAGCATTAAGATCGTTGATCAATGTTTACAATTTAACATTTCGCTTAACTCTTAGACTAAAGATGTGGCAGGAAAAGTTTCCGCGGCCAGAGCGATTTTGTGCAGATTATGGAGCATCTGCCCTCTGGGTCAAATCTGCAGTGGTCTATATGGAAATCGCTCAATCGCTTGAGAGCTCAGGTAGGCCGCTGCAGACACAATCTTGAGAAATGGGGTATATTAAAAGACCAGATCCAATGTGACTGCGGTGCTCCCCAACAAACGATGTCATATCTGCTGAATTGCCCTAATTGCCCTTACAGCTGCTCTTTGCACGATTTGTACGACGCTACAGAATGCGCAATTGGTGTGGCCACGCACTGGGCGGGAGTAATATTTATTTATTTATTTATTTAAAACTTCTTGCACATAATAAGTGTACAATGGCGGACTTAATGCCATAGGCATTCTCTACCAGTCAACCGTAAAGTGGTGCAGAGATTACAAAGGTAGGTGCAGTTAAAATGTTACAATTTAAAGAGAAAACTTATCCTAAAACCATACAATACATACAATAATAGATAAAATACCCTATATATTTACATAATATAATATCAAATCATAATATTCAATAAGAATATAATAAATACATATATTTATATATATATATATATACTATTATATAAATAAAACATGATAGATCAATTTTTTAATGACTCTGCAGAAGATTCAGTTAGTAAGAGTTGACGAACCCGGGCTTTGAAGGCATCCCGGGTAGTGGACATCCTGATCTCGAGAGGGAGTGCGTTCCACAAAAGTATAGACTGAATAAAGAACGAAGAATGGACTAAGCTTGAAGAATGAGAAGGACACAAGAGGAGAAGATTGTTAGAAGAGCGTAGATTTTTATCATGACTAGAGCAAAGATATTGAAAATGGGGTGTTAAATAAGTTGGAGCATTTGGAGAATTAAGAATGGAGTACAGGGTGGTCAGCGTACGCAAATTGCGTCGCTGCCGGATAGCCAACCATTTTAGCTGGGAACGATAGGATGAGATATGATCATACTTACGGAGATTGAAAATGAATCGAATGCAATTGTTGAGAAGTCGGTCGAGCTTATTGAGCAGATCTGCATTCAAGTCGAGATAGCACACATCACCATAGTCGATAATGGGTAGAATCAAAGTCTGCACTAGCATTGTCTTAGTCTGGATTGGCAGGAAATTCTTCAGGCGGTAAAGGGCCCGCAGGCAATTCGTAACTTTTCGACTTATATTTGCTATCTGGGTACGCCAGTCAAGGATTGAGTCAATGTGTACCTAAACCAAGATCCTTAACACTTGTACTGAAAGGTACGACACAACCATTAAAAACTACTGGTTTAGTGACCGTTTTGGAAATTTTGTCTATCGTACGAGCGGTCCCTATTATAACGGCTTGGCATTTTGTGGGATTCACACTCAAGCCGAATCGGTCAGACCAATCTTTTATTGCTGTTAGATCTTGGTTTACTGCATCAATAGCTGTCGAAAGATTGTCAATACGCGCGTGTGAATATAATTGCAGATCGTCTGCATACAAGTGATACGCACAATGAAGATCAATAGTTATAAAGTTGATAAATAAAGAAAACAAAAGAGGAGAAAGTATACCGCCTTGAGGAACACCAGAGCCAAGGTCACACCAACTCGATGAAATCTCATCAATGCGAACTGACTGCTGACGTCCTCGAAGATAAGAAGAAAACCATTCCACACTCTCAGGCGAGATCAAAAGATGAGAGAGAATCGATAAGAGGATGTCATGACTGACGACATTAAATGCATTAAATGCAAATTAATTAATATAAGTTTGTAGTATCATTGATACGAAAGAAGAAGAAGAAGCTTAACTCTACGGGAGCGGAGCAGTAAGGTTGAACGCGGGTCAAAGCGCGGGAGCAGCTACTACTTAATATAATGAATTCCACGCGGACGAAGTCGCGGGAAAAAGCTTATATAATAAAATGAGCGATTCGGATCAGTCCTTGTGATACAAATAAAGAACATTTCTATTTCTAGATTTCTAGTATTCTTTTCCTAAATTCATCACAAGAAGTTGGCAGCACTGGCATTCTAAGGTAATGTCAATAATGTCATAATGCTTTGTCAATTAAAAACTACTTTTACTACTTCCACCTACGGCACATAAATGTAATCTGTGGGCACATACTTCTGATACCTCTGCACTCTGCATTCTTATAATAAACTGAAGCAATGTTGTTCTTATTTCAAAGCTTGAGAACTCGAAAATATAAATAAATTACATCTTACTGCTTCTCTAAATCAATTACTTACTTTTCAAAGTATTTGTTGTTTGTTATTTTGTGAATTTAATTTAAAAACATCCGACATAAGTTTTAAAGTAATCACTGACTCGTGAAAATATTAGTTTTTCAAAAGTATTTAATTTTAGTACTTTGCTTTCGTAATAAATGATGAGAGATGATTTACAAACATAGAAAGTGTATCTTACTTAGTTATTAAAACTATTATAGATAAATAGTTTTTGGTAAGAATGAGTGCTGGTAAAAAGATTCGTATAAGTGTGAAGTGCTGCGTGAAGAATTGCAGCAATGAGACTAAAAAGATTAACAAGAGCCATGGAGTCACCTATCATTTGTAAGTAATACAAATTATATTGAAAACTACATGCAAAGTCATAATCTTGCAAAATGTGTAGTAGGAAAACTTAATATGAAGTGTTGGTGCTATATAGACCTCTGTCACACTCATCTGGTTTATATAGGCGTAATGTTATGTTTATATTATGAAGAATACTCTGTCATTCAGAATTTCATTAAAAACCTTAGCTGTACAAAGTTTCTTCTAATAAATTGTGTAAAAATAGCTTGTACTCGTTAAATAAGCAAAAAATATCTTTTGCACCACTCCAGCACAAAAAAATAGTTTCTATGCATAAAATAATTTAAAAACTCCTTCTTTTTTCTTAATCCTCACAATTAAAAAATATTGAAAGTCATGCAGTTCTTGAACAAATCATTTCTATCAAATGAGGTTTTATTGAAATATCTTTATTTTTATATGAAAAATGAGACAGGTATACAACGCCCACACATCACCTATTATGCTTAATTCCCATGAGATTGGGGTGAGCCTATCGGCATGAAACAGGCACAATTCTAACTTGGTACTGCTTTAGAGAATTTCCTGACGAAAAAAATCACAAATAAGACTTGCTCAACCCGGGCAGCGAACCTCACACTGCTACACAAATTATAAAATATCTATATGATATCTGTATGATATCTGAAAAATATCTATATGATTTAAGATATCTGTAAATCTAACTTTTACTTCACAATCTCTCCATAACCAAACACACACAAATAAACAATTGATGTCTGCAGATTCCCAAAAGAGAAGAATCTCCGCAACTCCTGGATCGCAGCGCTGGGCATGGAGGAGCCCAAGATCAAGAGTCTGGTCTGCTCACAGCACTTCAGAACTGAAGACTACTTTGTGAACAAGAGGGGGTTGAGACGGTTAAAGATGGGAGTGTTGCCCATGGCCACGCCTCTGGTTAGTGCAAATGACAGATACCATTTTATAGTCAACTAAATATATAATTTTTGCGTTAAACTATCTGCTATTCTCTAATAATGTCTCATTTGTCGCCTTGCTACTTTCAACCGCACTAATGTCGTGGGTTCTATCCCCACGTGGGACAAATGTTTGTGTGATCCACAAAGCTTTGTTCTGACTCTGAGTGTGCTTTGTGTGTGTGAAATGTATGTTTGTAAACACCCCCGCGACACAGGAGTTATTTCTAGTGCAGGCGTTGTTTTAAGGAAATAAGGAAGGAATTTACAACTTAAAAAGAAAAACAACACATTTTACCATAATTTTCAGTTCGTATAGCTCTTTTCTTATCCATATTATATATAACCTGACTGAATATAAAAGTAACACAAGTATAACTTGAATAAAGAACACAGCTGTCACTTTAATTTATGTGTGTGCTTATCCTGCCAAAAAAAAAATATCTAAAACCTGTGAAATTGGAGCTTTTTCTTCACTCTAATGTAAGGTTGATGTAACCTGCTACTGAGTTGCTTCTCCAAATCGCCTCCTCCATACAGTTTTAAGTGAAAACAGTTGGTAAATATGGGACCGACAGGATTTTAACCTGCAACCTCTGCATACTGGGCAGCCGCTTTAACCACTAAGATACGGTTGACTCTTGCCAGGACCCGAAATTTCTCAACTGTATGTGACATCACGTTCATCCATTTGTACCTATCTTAGTAGGATACAAACCAGTATGTATAGCTCGCTAACCATAGCTAAAAGCTATAAATCAAATCAAATCAAATCATTTTTTATTGCAGGCATCAAAGGCCCATATACATAAATACCTTAGAATAACATACATATTACTATTTTAATGTTTTGCACGTTGATTCGGCGACACGCGGCGCGGTGTCATGTAGATTTCCTCGGAAACGCCGCAACACGACACCTCTAGGCCAGAAGTCCACTTTTGTGTATGTTTCTAGCCGTTCCGTCGGGATTTGCACCACAAACGAAGTAAAATTAACGATTATAAAAATAATCTATAAGTTTTTAGAGTGTCATTTTTGATATATATGGAGAAGAGCGGGACAAGAAAGAACATTTGGCCATCTTGATCCAAACAGGTAGTAGTTACTGAGTAATGACTAAAACTAAACTGTATTTGTTTCAGACTGTACCTCCTACAGTGGCAGCTTTGAGGGTATGACAACAATTTATTTAACTTGCCATATTAGTTTAACAGCTAGGGAATGGAACCTAGTGAGATTGGCGCTCTGGCGAGATTTTGCGAGTTAATGAACAATACCGCGAGATCTCGCCAGTTTTGTGCTTTTATTCTTGCAAATAATCACATTATATGAACAAACTGGGAAAATTAATAGTTTTCATTAAATGAACATTCATTTTTACGTTTTTTCAATTACTTTTTTTTCTTTTAATTTTATTTTGCTCAAAACAATGGTACAATAAGGTCTTAATATTAAATACATGTTCAGCAATGTTTTCATGATTTCATGCATTTTAATATAAAATAGTTTAATATAATAATCTAACCAGTGATCAAGATATTCATTATTTCAAATAAATAAAGTAAAATGTCCACAATTTATAATAACACGTCACAATTTTTAATATATAAATATCATTAAAGTAATTCATAATTTATATTGAAAAACTCATGTATACTATAAAAACATTCACTAAGCCAATATGTCAAATTGTGATTTCATTTTATTAAACGGCATTGCTCTAAAATTATGGCGAATATGATTGAATATTTGTATGCACATTATGAAGCAGTTATGACATATTTAACAATGTTTGACGTACATAATATGTAGAATCTATATATAATTTTAAATAAACTTTAAGTGGTAATTTTTGACGCATCTAATCAAATAAGAATTTAAATTAATCCAGCCTTTTCTTTTAATGTCAGAAATAAGCCTTTTAATAACAAAACAACAAGAAGTCAAAAACTAAAATAAAACTCTTGAATTGTCTATTTAACGGAGATTATTGTCAAAAAAAGAAAACTACCTTCTCACAATAATTATAAGAAATTATTTCTACAATCTGCTATTGTGGATTGTTGATGTTCATTGGCTAAAGTTACAATTTACCATCAGGTGGGACTATACGTCGGTACTACCGTTTGGTACATACCCATAGATCGAATATTTTTTTTATATATATATAAAAAAAATATTCGATCTATGGGTTTGACCAAATAATCAGCGCATCTCAAGATTTAAGTAATTTATTAACTGACTTCATAAAAGGAGTAGGTACTCAATTTGACTGTACTTTTTTTCTGTTTTTTTATGTTTCTATCTCAACTTTCGACTTGGCGAAGCCATTTTTATGTTTTTTTTTATTTTAAAGCTGGTGCTGCTTCCCGTGTGGTCCCATTTCAATTTGACCAAGTTCTGACAATGGCACCCATGAGAAAACCGCATAAGTCTAAAATTATTGTAATTGAAGACAGTTCTTTTTTGAAAAATTATGCTTTTGTCAGCTGTTGATGGTGCACATTGCTTAGTATAACGAGTCAAACGTGCTCTGTAATGTATGATGTATGTTTCCAGGTTTGCAGAATGTGTTTGAGCACTAAAAGGAAGATGTACAACATGTCCAAACAGAATATTCTAGAACATTATGAGAAGCTCACTGCCACCAAGGTAAGGAACCACTGCGAGCTTTATTTTATTTTATTTTTATTTCGTAGGGAAACTTACAGCCAACTTAAAACATGAAAAACATTGATTTCATTATGAAGGCCTATTACAAGTTTCCGCATATGTATATATGAGGAAACTTATAAATTGGCCTTCTAAAAGTACTCGAGGTCGTGTGAAGTCTACCAATCCACACTTGGCCAGCGTGGAGGACTATCCCTTTTTATCATGAGAAGAGGCCCAAGCCCAGCAGTGGGACATGTATTTGCAAACAGGGCTACTATTATAGTATTATCATCATATTAATACATAATAATTGTATTCCAGGGCAGCAAATCAGACGCGCTCCCCCACCACGTGTGCTGGGAGTGCAAGGCCCGCCTCTCCTCCTTCGCCAAGCTTCGCAGCGCTGCGCTGCGCAGTCTCAAACTGCTTCGCTCCTTCTACGATACTGTCACCAATAACATTGAGGTAAGGCGTCGTCCAAGTATATCGTCAACAGATTGTTTGCAATTTTAGACCCCTCTTCCCTTTTGTCTGCAAATGTGTTTTGGTTTCCATCCTCCATTTATCAAATCTATATATATAAAAATGAAACCCGTTTTACGTTGTCACGACACGGCATGAAAACGGCTTGACAGATATGGCTGATTTTTTTTGTAGTTTACTAATACTCTGTACAAGGTTTTTAAGGAAAAAAATATAAAGAAATATATAAAAATAATACCCGTTTTCCGTTGTCACGACATAGCATAAAAACGGCTAGACCGATTTGGCAGATTTTTTTTTGTAGTTTTCTAATACTCTGTACAAGGTTCTTACGAAAAAAAATATTAAGAATATCTCTCAGAAATAGATATTCATTTTTATATGGAGGATATTATAGATTCCAGTTCAAATTGAATAGGTACGCATACATAAAATAGGTCAGCTATACAAAATAAAGTAGTGCATCAAATTTACGCTAAGGCGGTACGAAGTTCGCCGGGTCAGCTAGTAAATAATGAATTTTACACAAACAAAGCTAAGCTTGTACTATGGGTACATATATACACTTAACCCTTAATATAATTGTCCGTCAGAAAATTCTCAATAGAAGCTCGAAGTTGGAATTGTACCCGGTGGATGGCGATAGGCTCACCCCCTATCCCATGGGACCTAAACATAACAAGTGAAATGTAGGTGTTGTTTACTTCTGCCACACCCTTTTGGGTAATATAGGTGTGATATTATAATTTGTTATTCAATAAAATGTATTGGTTCACAGGCCTCCAAAGACGTATCACGAATAATAGACAAACATTCAAAAAAGCTATCGTCATCTCTCACCCGCACGCACTCAGAAGTGAACTACGCGGATTATCACTTCACATACACCGAGCCAATACCCAATTATGTAGATATCAACGTTACCGACGTCAAGACTGAACTAGGAGACGCTAATGACGTTGAATTTGATAACAATAAACCTGAATTTAATGATAACGACAAATCTGATGACAAAAACGATATATTTGACGCTGATAATGACAAAAACGATGTATTCGATGACAATGACAAACTTAACAATGTCACTGTCAACGCTGAACTGAAAGATGATGATAATTTTGACAGTTTTGACAGGAATGATCATTTTGACAGTTCGGACGATGACGACTGTTTGAAAACGATCAAAGAGAAAAAAATAGAGGAGCAGAAATTGGAGGAATTAGAAAACGAGGAGATGTTTGATGTGACGGAGTTGAGTTACGAGGAGCAGTTGCAGGAAATAGAGAAGAGGAAGGAATCGGACAACTACAAGTACGCGGGATTCCAGTGTGATATTTGTTTTAAAGGATTCGTGTTTAAGAAAGCTTATGTCGCGCATATGACCAAACATACTGATGTAAGTGAAGATAGGTAGATAAAACTTTATTTCCATACCTTGTTCATTACTAATTAAATAAATAAATTTAAATAAATATCTCACAACTTAAACACAACGCCATCTAGTAATGAACTAAGCATAGCTTGTACTATGGGTACTAGAATAACTGATACTAATACATATAGCCTTTTCTTTTGTTAATACATACTTATTATACATAGAAACACCCAAACTAATACAAACCAAGCACACAAAGATACACTCGTTCATTCAACATTTATTTATTCAGAAATCATAATTTTATCATTTATTCATCATACATTCATAATTCATTCATTTATCATTCATTCATTGAAACATTAATTAAACATTCACTCATTTATTCACCATACATTTAACATTCATTCATCATTCACTGATTCATTTACCATTCATTCGACATTAATTTATCATTTACTTATTCATACATCATGCATTCATCATTCATTCATTCATTCATTTATCATTTAGGGCTTGTACACAAAACTGCGATGCGACGTCGCATCGTAAAAATCTGCGATCTGGCGCGACGCATCGCAAGATTTTGCGAATTGATTCGCATAAATTCGCATCGTCAATTCCCTACATTCAGTTCGGTCACTCTGCCGCATGAAATCGCATTGCAGTAATTTGCGGCTTAGTTTTTGCATTGCGAATTCACATCGCACCGATACGCAGTTATGTGTACAAGCCCTTACTCTATTATTCACCTGTGTGATATAGTCATGACGTGTTGTTGCAGGCGTGGGGCGACCACGAGTGCACGTTGTGTAAGGTTCGGTTCAAGACCCCGCGACGGCTGAAGTTCCACACGGTGCGCTCGCACTCGCAGCGCTACAGCTGCAGGCGGTGCGACTATGTCACTAATGCTCCGTGAGTATTCATATATACATCATCAATCATACAATGCTATCTAGTCCCAAGCTAAGCAGAGCAATTTGTCATCAACGCTTGCTCCGTGTTTATTCATATATACATCATCAATCACACAACGCTATCTTGCCCCAAACTAAGCAGAGCAATTCGTCGTCCACGCTTGCTCCGTGAGTATTCATATATACACCATCAATCACACAACGCTATCTAGTCCCAAACTAAGCTGAGCAATTCGTCGTCAACGCTTGCTCCGTGTTAATTCATATATGCACCAACAATCATACAACGCTATCTTGCTCCAAACTAAGCAGAGCAATTTGTCGTCAACGCTTGCTCCGTTAGTATTCATATACACCAACAATCATACAACGCTATCTTGCTCCTAACTAAGCAGAGCAATTCGTCGTCAACGCTTGCTCCGTGTTTATTCATATATGCACCAACCATCATACAACGCTATCTTGCCCCAAACTAAGCAGAGCAATTCGTCGTCAAGGCTGCAAAGGGACGAACCCTCATACTATTTTTCATTAATTCTTCACTTTGCGGTGTAAGTGAAGAATTATATTATCCTAAATTCTATTGTTTAATACTAACTGATACTAAGCAATGTTAATTCATATATATTCAATCGTTCACCGCGCTGCGCGCGCTTCTAATTTTGCTTCACATCTAGAGCTACCGAAACCAACATATGGTCCTTCGCGCCGGATCATAGATTTGTGGACAGTACAATGTTTTATATGATTTACGTCGAACTGTTACGCGACCGTGCGTCGTGAGAGGTAACAGCTGACTGCTGGCGAGCGGTGCGCGGCGTGCATGGGAAGGCCGCGGCGTCCGATGATGTTGTCTCGCTCTGGCTACAGACGTTGACGCGGTGCGGTCAACGGTTGAGTGTATGACACAACAGTTACTTAGGGTCTGTTTCACAAAGCCCAAGTAAGATTTATGCACCAAGTAAATTATAATTTGACAGAATACAAAAGTGACAGATTCAGTGACAATCAAACACGGTCGGCATTTGTTTTTTTTGTGTATTCCTTAATTTTAGTGCCCTAATTCTAAATGACTAATTTAGTCCCAATAGATAAACCTTATTGGCCGGATAACCATATTATAGCCCACATAAATGAAAGTGACAGCTGTGTTCTCTTTTCTAGAAAAGAGAACACAGCTGACAAATTTAAAAATGACAAAAGTTACCCTAGGGTAACTTTTGTCATTTTTAAATTTGTCAGGTTATATTTTATAAGTCGGATAAGGTCTATCCGCAACCTCAGAAACTGGCCCTTAGTGTCCTTAATTCAGTGACTAAATTCAGAATAGCACAATGACATATTGAGGTCCCATTCTTGTATTAATATGTATTTCAAAAACTTCGCTAAATTAAGAAAACAAAATAATTCAGTGACTAAATTTAGATAAGTTATAACTATAAGTTGTTTATTGGACTGTTTACTCTGTGTGTTAGATTTCTTAACGAAGCCAAATGTCGAAATGATGTCTTAACTTTTACAAAACTATGTTTCAGATATTCGGCTCAACTTCACGAAAAGTTTCACAAAGGAGAGAAATACAAATGTCCGCATTGCGAAAAAGAATTTGAGTAAGTGACTTATTTAAATATTAAATAAAAGTATGTTGTAGGTAGCTTATAGTCTAAACATAACTATATCTAACATCACGCCTATATTACCAAGAAGAGTGTAGCAGAGGTGAAAAGCGCCCTCACTTCACCTGTCATGTTTTAGTCCCATTGGATAGGGGTCGAGCCTATCGCCATACACCGGACACAATTTCAACTCCGTGCTGCTATTGTGAATTTAATAATACAACACTTTGCCCGAACCGGGAATCGAACCCGAGACTTCGGGTTGAAGCGCGCATACGCTAACCACTAGATGGTCTAGTGGTCGAGACGGTAACTATATCTAATCTACTTTACTGACAACCCACGCAGGCGGAGCTGCGGGCGCAAGCTAATGCAATGATATGTCTCCATTAAATTACTGCATCAATGGATTTGGATCTATTGGTTGATATATAACATTAAATTTATTCTATTGACAATATTAGGCATTGTGTGGACATTCTAATCTAGGTTTAAATTTAGTCAGTAAGTTCTGCATGTATACTCGTATCATTATGTTTGAGTGAAATGTGTTCTAATTTATTTTATTTTTATCTTTCTATTTTACCTTTTATGTAACATTCAAACACAACTTAAAACTTGTTTATGAATAAATAAATTGAATTGAATTGAATTGAATTGAATATTATCTTGTCATCTAGGATTTTAACTATGGCAAAACAAATTAGTAATTTAAAAAGTATCTATATTATAATAGGCTTTTTCAATCAGAAATGATTTTACTTTCTTCTTAAATGCTTCGCTACTTAAATTTTGCCAACTTTTAGAAAATGTATTATAGACAGTTGGAGCCATGCAGATAACACTTTTACGCATAAGTGTTGTCCTAGATGAATGCAGACAAAGTTTATATTTTATTAATTAATGTATTTTCCTTTTGACAGCAAGAAATCATCCTGTATGACACACATTCGCATCAAGCATCCGTCAGACATCGTTTGTGAACTGTGTGGTTATTCATTCGTGAGCGCCAACGGACTGCAAATGCATAAACAAATTAAACACAGACTCGATGAGAAAGAGGTCAGTTATTGTGTTCATTCGTTCATTATTTATTTATTTTATTTATTTATTTATTATCTTTATGGAGGTCCTACAGCTTATTCTAATTTAACTAAAAATATTACTAGGTGATAGGTAGCCAATTACAGGTCCCCGCGTTTAGTAATACATTAAATACATTTTCCAGAAACAACTAACTAAATACATCAATTGGATTACACACAAACATCAAAGCACTAAACAATATACAACCAAAGTACTGTTCACTCATTCGTCGCCTCGCCACCAGAATATTATTCACTCGTCCATTCACCATTCATTCATCATTCACACATTCATTCATCATAAATTAATTGTCTTCTTGAACTCACTTTGCGGCTATTCATCCGTGAGCGCCAACGCTTAAAAGAAAAACGCAGACTCGATGAGATTGTGGTCAGTTATTGTGATCATTCATTCATTCTTCATTCACTCACTCCCCCTATTGTTTCTAGTATCACAATAAATAATTCTTCTTCTTCTTCGTCGTGTCGATGGCTGAGTCAAATTTTATTTTGACTCGCCATCGTGGTGAAAGGATTAGCCAATTCGCTTGGCAGGATTCGCGAATTGCCCAGGGTGCGCCGGACGTAGGGAATCGTTGTGTACGTCACTCGAGGAGGCTCCTTTCATGCAGCCCATTAGAATAAATAAATGTTACATTTCTTATTGATTATTTTTATAGCATTTAGCTATGCTTAGCAAATTATACTAATAAACAGTTGAAAAAGATATGGGACCGGCAGGACCTTTGAACCTGCGACCTTCTGTACACAGGGCAGTCGCTTTGATCAACCAGCTACGGTCGCCTCTTCCTAGGACCCTAAATTGCCCAACTGTATGTTATGTCATTTCGTGACGTCACGTTCATCCATTTGTTGCTATTATAAGTAGAAAATTGTGTGTTACAGATTCCAGAAGACGGTCCATGTTGTGTGGAATGTGAAATAAAGTTCGTGAGTGAGGAAGCGTTGAATACGCACAGACAGCAGTCCTTCAAGCATAACGTAGCGCCGTATGTATATCCCTTGTTATCTGTGTATCACTGATTGTGTGGAGTAAATGTAATAAATAAATAATAGTTTAAAAAAACTAAAAAACACGCTTTTAAAGTACCTACTTCTAACTAAAAAGTGAAAAATAATTCCTAATATAAGCTGAAAATGGTAATGAACAAAAAATACTAGTATTATTGTGAAAAAGCGTGGGTTGCTCGATAGACGAAAAATATGGCACAGAGCGCCCCACGCTTTTTCACAATAATACTAGTATTTTTTGTTCATTACCATTTTCAGCAAAGGTCCTGGCAAGACCGTAGCTTAGTAATTCAAGCGTCTGCCCGGTATGCAGCGGTCGCTGGTTCAAATCCTGCCGGTCTCATAATCAAATCAAATCATTTATTTCCATGGGCCCCAAGGGGCGCTTGAACACGTCAAAACAAACATCAAAACACAAAAAAAAAAAAAAAAATAAAACTTAGCTAACTAAATTATAATACTTATTGTAATAAAATGATTTGACACCGGAGCTTAGATTGACTTTAATTCAACTTAGAGATTTGAATTAAAATCAATCCAAGTACCAGCTCCGATGGGTATTGCATCATGAGAAGAGCTGGTGAGAAACTCATGTGCACCATTTTTTAAAATAACTCATACAATATTTGTTTGTTTTTGGACAATAATTCTATGTGTAAGTTATAGCAACCAAAACAACATTATAGCTAAAGATGGTTATAAAGAGAAAATAAACTTAAATATAGAAATGGAATTAAATTAATACTTATCTTATAAATAAATCTATAGTATATAAGGTTGCAATATCTTACTTACTTACTATCTTACTTATTATACATAGAAACAATACATAGTAGTGGTTTAAGCAGTCGCCTCGCCGCTCTCCACTGCACTGGTGTTGTGGGTTCGATCCCCACATGGGACAAATCTTTGTGTGATTCGCAAAGGTTTGTTCTGAGACTGATTTTTGATTGATTTTAAAATATCTTTATTTTCAAATATTATAACAATTAGTCACACATAATATTTAAAGAACATACAAAATTATGCGAAACAAACATGTAGTAGGTGTTCTTTACAGGCTAAACTTCGCCTTTACAAAACATTTTTATCATATAAAGTAAGTTGATGTTATACATAAAGAAAATTTAATTAAAATGACATGTATATTCGAAATATGTGAAGCTAGGTACTTACACATTTAGTTTTTACATAGATATATCTTTGTAATAAATTGTGTTACAATGTTATTGCAAAGAATTTTAGCTAGAAAATGTATAACACTACAATGTCAACAAATTAGTTAATCGGTAAGCTAATCAGCGTACCAAATAAAATAATATTTAATAAATAATTGCAATGATTTGCATAAACAAGTGCATTTATCATAATAAAGGCGGTAGGGTGAAAAAAAATGTATAACAACACGGGCGCTCGTAGTAGCAAGCAACCGGTCCTGCGTTGATGCGCCGACGTCACTCGCAACCAAGAAAATAGTGATGGGGCAGTCGATATCGACAATATGATTTCGCGTACGGCATATTAGTTAACTTAGTTGAGCCAATTGTAGCTATAAGGTGATTTTTGTGATGGTAGTTATTATATAAATAAAATCGTCGCGATATTTTTAAAATATATTTCTTGATAGAAGGCAATTGTATTTGGTGTTGAAGTTTAGTTAAGTTAGTGAAAAAGGGTGTGTTAAATGAATTTTTGAGAGCTTTATTTTGAATTTTTTGAAGCTTTTTGTAGTTTGTATCACAGGTACTGCACCATACGGGCGCTGCATAGGATATACAAGGTCTAACTAAAGTTTGATATATTCTTAATTTAGTTGCAGGACTAAGTTTAGATCGTCGATTCATAATTGGAGTTAAAGCATTCATAGCTTTTAAACCTTTGGATTGAAAGGCATCAGTATTAGCAGTCCAATTAACTTTTTTGTCAAAATGAACGCCTAGGTATTTGACAGTTGAGCTCCAAGGAATACAATGCTGCCCAACTCTCAAGCATCTTGTAGGTGGGACTCGTTTTCTACTAAACATTATTGCTTCGGTTTTTTGGGTATTGAGTTTAAGCTTCCATTTTGTGAAATACTCAATAAGAAGTTCAAGGGACCATTGTAGGCGAGATATAACTATATCCAGATCACTAGACGATGTGAAACTTGCCGTGTCATCTGCAAAGCCGGCTAAATGAGTATGAGGCTGCTTGGGGATGTCATTAAGATAGATGAGAAATAAATATGGCCCAAGAATGGAACCCTGTGGCACTCCGGCAGGAATTTGTCGTGCACTTGACGATGTGTTATCAATATGGACTGAGAAAAGCCGGTTTTTGAGGTAGGACTGGATAAGTTTAACAATACTTAACGGTACATCGTGCAATATAAGTTTATGTAGCAAACCGGAGTGCCACACGGTATCAAATGCTTTTTCTACATCTAGCAGGATCATGCCAGTAGATTGACCCAGATTGAGATGGTGTGCAATGTGCTCAGTAAGTCTAGCCATTTGTTGAGATGTGGAATGACTTTTTCTAAATCCAAACTGTTCTGGAATAAGCAGGCCTTCAGTAATTTTAGTTAACCTAGTAGTTATAATTAGTTCAAAGATCTTGCCTAATGATGGTAATAAACTTATGGGTCGGTAATTTGCGGGAATGCATTCATCTTTACCTGGCTTCTTTATTGTAATTATTTTGGCAATTTTCCATGCAGTTGGGAAATAAGAAAATCGAAGACAATCATTGAATATCTTGGTAAGAAATACAACACTTTTAAATGAAAGATGTTTTAACAAAAGGTTATTAATTATATCGACACCCGGTGCTTTACGATTTTTTAACTTGAAAATGATTCTTTTGATTTCAAAAGGGGTAACAGGAAATGGAATGTCAGCACTACTTATGTTTTCTAATCTGGACAAAGATCCCACTACCATACTTTCTATAGCAGGACAACTCACCCATCCATGAGTAAGTTCCATGTTATTAAGAAAAGCATCAGCAAGCGTTTCACATTGCTCAAGAGTTGAAGTAGTTAAGTGTCCATCTTTGCATTTTAGAGGTGGAATAATTGATGGTTTTTTACTCAGGGACTTAACTACACGCCAAAGATCATTACTTGGATTATCAATTTTAGCGAGTTTGGAGTTCCATATGTGATCATTATGTAGTTTGATTTTATGTTTTATGATAGACTGTAATTTGTTGATCTGATAATGTAAATGTTTATTTTTTATGAAATCAGTCTCTTTACCAGCAAGTCTCCGGAAACGATTTTTATTTGAAATTAACTTCTTGATATGATGAGGAAGCTTACTAAGTGATGGTGTAGTATGACGTATAGGAGTACTGATATCACGAGCGACAATAATATTTTTAGTGAAGGCTGAAACTGAAGCATCAATACTGTCTGGGTTTGCGTGCGTGCTGCTTGTAAGCAAAATATTATCGTCTAGATATCTACGATAAGTAGCCCAGTCGGTTTTAGCGTAGTTAAATTTGGTATATGATTTACGTAAAAATGAACCACCTATCTTAAAAACTACTGGAAGATGGTTGGAGGATAATTCTGTCAGTGTAATAGGATCGTTGTTTAAGACTATATTTTTACACAATAAAATGTCAGGCGTAGAAGGCTCATAATTACTATTATAGTGAACGAGAGTGTGTTCATTTGGTGCATAGATGGAATATTCGTTAGAAAGCATATGTTCATAAAGGGTTCTACCGCGAAAGTTAATATTACTACAATTCCAAAAGCTATGTTTTGAATTAAAATCACCCATTACAACAAAGTTCGAGCTAACATTAGTAACTAAGTCAAGGTCGCTTTTTAATAAGTTTGCATTAGGCGATTGATAGGCAGATACGATAGCTAAGCCATTTCCTGATGAGGTGATAGTAATGCCGACACATTCCAGATTGGCCGTTTTGGGTAAGGAAAGAGTAGCATGCGGTGTTCTGAGACTGGGTGTGCTTGAGTGAGTGAATGTGTGTATTTGGCCTTGTCATTGGGACCATTTGATAGTGTAATTGCTTCTGGCGTTCTATCTAATGTAAAAAAGCCAAATTTATCTTATCTTTATCTTATAATAAGGATTATAAATACAATTGCAGGAAGAGCGTGGGTCGTCCGGCGGGACAGAAGCGGTTCATGAAGAAGAAGTCGATCTCCAAGGGCGCCGGCTCTTCCGTCAGCTGCGAACAGGTCCGTTTGTTTATAACATACAAGCTTGGATGGAACGTAACACAATCATTTTATAAAAGAAACCGACTTTAATCACAAAAAATGCACTAAAAAGTAAGAAATACATAAGTAATATTCAACGTCTCGCCTCATCTGTGTATAACTTGAAAGAATACAGTAAACGGCCTTAAAGTGCCTGTATTTAAAGAATTGTTCACGTACTCCTAACCGTTGAGGAGTTGTACCTTCCAGCATCAGCTCAGCAACATGTAATGCTGACAGAGTAGCTTTAGGTAACCAGGGATACTAGATGTTAAGATGAAACATGAAGAAAATTTAGGGTTATACTTTTATAATTGGACTCAAATTTCATAGAAAATTTTCCCCGGGCCGGTTAAAATAAATAAATAAATATCTTACAACTTACCCACAACGCCATCTAGTCCCAAACTAAGCAGAGCTTGTATTATGGCTACTAGAATAACTGATATTAATACATATATACTTTTCTTTTGTAAATACATACTTATTATACATAGAAACACTCAGACTAAGACAAACGACCATGTTCATCCATACATTTTTAAACTGACGTGAATTTTATCTGGATCGCGCAGTGGGAATAATTCCATTTAAAATTTATACTTGTGTCTAGTTTGCATGCTCTCTGGGTGTCATCCGTAAAAAAAAATTGACATTGCACTATTGGAATTTGAATTATTTTTATTTATTTTTTTATTAATTTACAAGTTGACATTTTAATTTTTTTTGGACTTTTATTGCCAATTTTTATTATTTATGATTATTTTGAGCATTATTATTATAATTTTATTATGATTTTGGAATTAATATCTGTAATTTAATATTGAATTGAAATTTTTGTTATTATATTATTCATAAATTTTATATGACCTACCATCATAAATATATCTGTAATGACGTGTAAACCAATTACCAATAAATGTGGGTGCATGAAAGGAGCCTCCCCGAGTGCCGTACACAACGATTCCCTACGTCCGGCGCACCCTGGGCAATTCGCGAGTTCTCCAAAGCGTATTGGCTAATCCTTTCACCACGATGGCAAGTCAAAATAAAATTTGACTCAGCCATCGCGACACGACGAAGAAGAACCAATCAATGAGTTTTATAAGTTTTTACGTTTTAATGTTTTTCCGTCATTTAGTGTGACATGCAGCTGGCAGACTTCAAGTCGTACTACGCACACTTCCGCCGCATGCACCCCGGGAAGAACCGCACCAACTTCGGATCGGTGCGGACCAGCATCATGTGCGAAGTGTGCGGCAGAGTGTTCCAGGTAACATTCATTAAAATTAAGTTAAATTAATTAAATATCTCACAACTTACACACAACGCCATCTAGTCCCAAACTAAGCAGAGCTTGTAATATGGGTATATTACTTATTATAATATTATAATAACTGATACTAATACATATATACTTTTCTTTTGTAAATACATACTTATTATACATCGAAAAAGCCCAGACCAAGACAAACCCCCATGTTATTTATTTAAAACTTTATGCACAATTTGTACAGAGGCGGACTTAATGCCAAAGGCAGGCTCTACCAGTCAACCAAGGGTGGTGCAAAAAACAAAACTTATAAAAATAAAAAATAATATTAAATAAAATACCAACATGTTTATGCACACAAAGATTTGTCTGAACTGGCAATTGAACCTGCGACTTCGGCTTTGCACGCAGGCACACTACCCACTCCGCCATCCGGTCGTCAATCATATAGCTCGTCACGTAACTACACTTATAAATTAAATCTAAGGAACAAAAACAAACTCGCTGTGCCCACTACTAGGCTCCATAAAATCTCTAACTCGTTTCCAGGTCAATGTATACGCTTTTACAATAAACTTCCTTTAGACGCAATAGAATTATCGATAGGTAAATTTAAAAAATATGTTAAAATTAAATTATGTCAAAAAGCTTACTATAGTATTTCAGACTACATAAATGATAATAGTATTTGGAAATGAATTGTTCTTCTTATGTGATTTTTTTATGTACTTTTATATTGTTATATTTTTCATTTTAAAAGATGGTGCACATGAGTTTCTCACCAGCTCTTCTCATGATGCAATACCCATCGGAGCTGGTACTTGGATTGATTTTAATTCGATTCTAACAGTTTGATTAAAATTAATCTGAGCCCCGGTTATTCAAATTATTGTAATTAGTTTAATTTAGTATTATTTATGATTTATTTTTATATCATTTTTTGTAATGATTTGATGTGTTCAAGCGCCTCCTGGGGCCTATGAAAATAAATTATTTGAATTTATAATTGTTTTCCAGTCGCTCTGCCAGCTGCAGGACCACAGCTTCACGCACGCGGACGGCAAGCAGTTCCCGTGCGGTGTGTGCGACAAGCGCTTCCAGACCAAGTACAAGCTGACGATGCACCAGCGCATCCACTTGAAGCGGCAGTACCCGTGCGACGTCTGCGGGAATAAATTCTCTTCCGCGGGCAATTTGAAGAATCATATGATTGTAAGTACTACTTGTTATGGACCTTTTGGGTCAGGGAGAACTTTTCATAAGAAGGGTGGGGGGAGGTGATGCATGAAACTGATACTTGCAAACATTGACGTGAATCTGCAAAATTTGACGACCGAATGCCGGAGTGGGTAGTGTACCTGCCTGCGACGCCGAGGTCGTGGGTTCGATTCCCACTTAAGACAAAGCTTTGTGTGCCTGAACATGGGGGTTTGTCTTAGTCTGGGTGTTTCTATGTATAATAAGTATGCATTTACAAAAGAAAAGTATATATATTATGTATTAGTATCAGTTATTCAAGTACTCATAGTACAAGCTCTGCTTAGTTTGGTACTAGATGGCGTTGTGTGCGAGTTGTGAAATATTTATTTATATAATCAAGTGGCGCTCAAAAACGACCGAACTGAAAGTGCTCCAAAACGCTTAAAGCAACAAAATTCAATCTGGTGCAAACTGAATTGAACTTAGGGCATTCGCTGCGTTAAGCGGACGCTTCGCGTGCTTGTTGCATGTTATTGCATGTACAGCGCCGCGTGTATGCGCGACGCAGCTCGCGAGCGGAGCTGTTAGTACTAAATCAATGTACGCCGCTACGTTATCCGTATCGCGCGCGCCGTGCTTGTACAGTCCCACATCTGGCGTTCACGTCACACGGCGGCAACACCCGACGCTCGCGTCCGTGCAGCGCGCACGCCCGAGGATCGCGCACGCCATATGTGGGGGACGCCTGACTGTTATTTTTAAAATAAATAAATAAAAAATAAAATATTCTTTATTTCGGATTATACAATTTACAACAATAAATAGTAATTATGCATAGCAATATAAAATAAGATTAAATGTTACATGTCAATATTCATTAATTACCTACATTATTTTTTTTTTTCATTTCATTTCTTTTAAATTTTTTATATATTATGAGGCCTTTGGCCTGCTTTAAGTTTTAAAGTTTATAATATTAAATAAAACATAACTATCAATTAATTATAAAACAACTTTTTTTGATTTAATGAGGCCAATTTAGATATACGTTTTCCATATATAGTTCTTTAAGCAAATCATACTCCACAAGCTGTCTCATTTATGTCGGTCTGTATGGGCAAGTCTGTATTTACAAAACATACACAAATTTGTTCTTACAAGCAAGATATTTTACGCTACTATTTAAATTTAATTATTTTTACGGTCAGACAGGCGTTGGAGCACGGGGCTCTTCAATTCGCGGGGCCCGTAGCATATGCTACGCTTGCTATATGGCTAATCCGGCACTGGGTGTAACGTTATTTATATAAATAAATAAATATACATAGCAACACCCAGACTAAAAAATTTGACTCAGCCATCGACACGACGAAGAAGAAGAAGAAGAATAAATAAATATCTCTCTGCATACATACAACGCCATCTAGTCCTAAATTAAGTAGAACTTGTACTATGGGTACTAGAATAACAGATACTAATACATATATACTCTATAAGACTGTGTATTTGTTGCAGCTTCACATGGGCCTGACGTTCGAATGCGAGATCTGTGGCAAGTGTTTTAAACATCCGCAGAGCAAGAAATCTCACATGGACTACATCCACTTCGATAAACCACAGCGGAGCAGAGCCAAGAGGAAAGAATAAAAGGTTACCTTACTACAGTTTCAACTTCTAATTGATTATTTATATAGCATTTAGCTATGCTTAGCAAATTATACTAAGAAACTGTTGAAAAAGATATGGGACCGGCAGGATTTGAACCTGCGACCTTACTGCACACCGGGCAGCCGCTTTAGCCTTGCAGCTACGGTCGCCTCTTACCGGAGCCCTAAATTTCTCGACTGTTGATACGTGACGTCACGAAATGACGTATCATACAGTTGAGAAATTTAGGTCGCAGATTCAAATCCTGCCGGTCCCATATCTTTTTCAACTGTTTCTTAGTATACTCCAGTTTATAATAGCAGCCATTAATACATGTCCCACTGCTGGGCTTGGGCCTCTTCTCATAATTCAAGGGTTAGGCCATAGTCCACCACGCTGGCCAAGTGCAGATTGGTAGACTTCACACACACTCGAGTACTTTTAAACACTCTCAGGCATGCAGGTTTCCTCACGATGTTTCCTTCACCTTTAGCGAGCGATCAGCATCAAGCGACGATACGTCATTTCGTAACGTCACGTTTTTCTATTTGTTCCTATCTTAAGTAGGATACAAAACGTAACATTCAGTTAAGAAATTTAGGGTTCTGGGACGGGATATAATCGCACCCACACGCCCACCACTGTGGCTCCTGTGACGCCAGGATCTACAGCGGTAACAACTGAAAGGCACCGTGCATGACACACGGCAATCCCAGGGAGAGTTACAATTGTCTTGGAACCCGCAACGAATTTAATCAGAAGTATATAGTTGGAGTTGGAAAGTATTTTTACTTCCCTCCAGAGCAAAGCGGGAGACTGAGTAATGCCAAATATATATGGGTACTACTACGAAATGTTGTGTATTTTTTTTTGTTTCAGATCTGGCGAGCAGTAATCAATGGCAATAATGTTAATCTACTTTTTTTGAAGTCGGTTGAAAACAGAATCTGATATCATAGTCTTCTCTATAGTATTTAATTGATGAGATTAGCTGGCTGAGCCAGGGATTTGTAAAATTTGTAAAATAAATCAATTTAATATAGTGTGATGTGTTATTTGTACCATATGAAATAAATTAGAGATATACTGGAAGAGGGCGTCCTCGACAGACGTATAGGGAGCAGGTTTTTTTTTTATACTACGCACACAGCGAACGAACGTGTAGTCCACCTGATGGTAAGCGGAGTACAGCCCATGGACATCAACAATCCACAAAAGCAGATTATAGATGCGTCGCTGCAGCTGAGGACTACGGTGTTATGCCTCATGTGCCAGTAATTTCAGGGCCTGATCTCACCACCAAACCGGAACACAGTAATGGAAGCACTACTATTTGGCGGCAGGTTAAAGGTGAGACGGTGGTGCTGCCGCCCTCGAGCTCATTCACAAGAGCTCTACCACCAGGTAAATGGCGTCCTTCAAAAAGGACAAGTACGTAGTACACGAAACCGGCAAGCGTGTATACTGAGATGTATGAATGTTGAAGCGAAAGAAGTATGTAAGGAGCGAAGCACATGGCGTTCACCGTCTATTCGTAATTATCAGACTTTTCATTCAGAATTCTTCTTCTTCTTCTTTTATTTAATGGCAACTGGGTCTCCTTGCGGTGACCATTTCTGCCAGTGTCAAGTGTAAAATATAATTAAAATTATTGTAAGCGTCCAAAATGGCGAGCGATATACTTGGACTCTGAAGATGGCGGCGCAGGCGAACACGCGCTGTCAACGTGCACTCACCCACGCCGCCACCGCCAAAGTCCATTCAGAATAAAATTCTGATAATGCCGAATACAGTGACAGCTTTTTTCTAGTGAATTTGACAGCTTTTGCCTAATGCACTGACGTTCAAATCGAATGTTTATTTTTCGGCTTAGTATCAGACTTTTAAGCTACGGAATAGGCAACCGAAAATGTGTGACCAAACCTAACATTGTTAATATTGTTTTGAGCCGATGGTTCCTTATAAAAAATGCTGATATAGTTATTTCGTATTTGATCTGATCACACAATAGGTTTTTAACTGTCCAAACCAGAGAGCTTGCATTTAACATCTATTACCGTAATTATATATTATAGACACGGGTCTTAATCGCGTAAATATTTTTAAGGTATAAATACCTCCTTGCTCGACTGTTTCGATCGAGTCACACCGATCGTGGTCACGAGCTAACTGCAGTTAGCTCGTGACCACGATCGGTGTGACTGACAAGAACTTGCAAGACCTTTACAACGTCTTGCAAGAATGACTGGAAGGAGTTGAAGTCGAAAAACAACTATTATTATTTTTGTTGCAACGACTGTAACATCAAACTTTTCTGTGAAAACCGAGTTGCGAGTATTAAGTTGGCGGGTGCGGGTCTGTTGCGTGTTGGGGAAGGCTGTCTAATAAAAACAGAAGACTTCCTAGTGCATGCCAATAGAAGACTGTCAAGTCATATCACTAATGCGTCAAAGGTAGAAGCTCCAGAAATAGCACCCATAAATCACATTTTAAACATAACTGTACCACAATCGCCAAATGAGATGGATCTTAATAGCACAGAAAACTTGAGGCAACTAGAAACTATAAGAAAGAGTATTGAGGCTCTGAAGCAAAGTGAACCTTTGAGCGATCAATTGTCATACCACGATTTGCATCATTACACGGCTACATATCTTATAATTTCTGGCATTTTGATCGCCGCTATTATCTACGGCTGGAAGCGGTGGCGTAAGAGAAGTCAAGCGGCTACTACTACGGCGGCGGTGGCGGTGGACCCTTTTAACACTGCAGCGATTGCGATGCCAAACGATAGCTGCGTAACTGAAAGTGTAGTGAATGAGTGTCGTGAATCTAGGGAAAAAAGGCTTTGTAGTAAATATGTGACAAGTGATCCGAAAAATATCGCGCGATCTAGTGAGTGTTTACAAAAGGAAGACCGAGCTTCCTCACCAGTCTTTCGCGTGTTTTCGCTTCCTGACTTAAGTTACAGTAGTCCTAAGTGATTCTTAATCTGTATACTTAATCTTTAATTTATATCATTACTAACCCTATGTAATCATTTAGTTTTAATACAACAAACGGTCACGAGCTAACTGCAGTTAGCTCGTGACCACGATCGGTGTGACTCGATCGAAACAGTCGAGCAAGGAGGTATTTATACCTTAAAAATATTTACGCGATTAAGACCCGTGTCTATAATATATAATTATGTGTACAAATCGTGATAGTTTAAAATCTATTACCGTATCTCGATTCGTAACGTTCAGACAGAATGACCATAGACAATTCATTTAATATAATTGTACGTTCCGTTCCAAAACGAAACGAGACGGGCGTGTAAGGCATGAATCTAGAGGTGTAGGGGCCTTGGATGAATACTATTCTCTGTCTACGTGTAGGGGCACTGTGCGTACATGTCAAATAGCGTTTGTGACAAGCAGCGTGTAATCCGTTAAATGACATTGTGACATTTGAACTTAAAAGTCACCGCCCGAAAAATATTCTTTCATTCTGGCATAGGAGACATATTGCAGTTCTTGGGTGTAGCGCGGACTCTTCAATATGGTATTATATGTAGGTAACCAATACTTTGGCATCCTAATAAATTAATAAAACCAACAAATGTCAGAAATGATAATTTATTTTTACAATTCATAAATAGTCTACACAACACATGCAATCACACGTAGAAACCTATAATATATCATTAATCATTTTATTATTATAAAATACATATTTCAAATAACCTATTATATGTCATTCCTTATTATATTATGTATTATAAATACATACTAATGTATGTAGGCGAGACCACTCAATATTATAAAACAAGGTTATTATAGTAGAAATCTCTTATTTTTGCCATATTGCTTAATATGTTAGAAACGCGTGTCAATGCAGCCGTGGCGCAATGGATAAGGCATCGGTGTTACGATCGAGAGGTCGTGGGTTCGAATCCTGGCCATTAAACCACGGACGTGAACTTCCTCCTAACACAAGCGAATATAGCTTAGCTGGAGGAGGTTGACAATAATACTATTAATTTGTACTTGCAAATGACTAGTATTATTTGAAAAAAAAAAAACTATATTTTCGAGAAAGCGTCATTTAGCTAGAATTGTCTCTGGTGATGCCGCACAAGCACGATGCCAACTTTGGCTACAAAAGGCTACTCTGCCTACCCCCTTCGTTCCAATCGAGGAGATCCTTCCACCTGGCCATAAACTGCCTTGGCCAATTTGGAAGTCAAGTCGATCGAAACAAATATATTCAATAGCATAGACACATCAAAGAAGATACTTTAAGAGTTATTGCTTTGACAACAAGAAAGCCTAGCTTAATTTAGTTATTATCTATTAGTTTGTTAGTGATTAGTTTATGTATTATATGTGAAATATAAAATATTGTTAATGTTTATATTTAAATTCATAAAGATAGGTAGATTATTTGCGAGAAAAACCATCAAACTGTGTAAATGTAACTTACTATCAGATCGCCTGCCAGGCCGGGAGCTTCCATCCCATCAGATCAACTGCCAGGCCGGGAATATTGAAGTTCTGTTCACTTGCCATCACGCACAACTGTATATATAGTATTCGCCATGATAATTGCCCCAATTTGTGATATCTAGGGTGTCTAGAACCCCCACCAACCGGGTATCCCGCGTTTTCGTCGCGGTGGGGTTTAGTAACCGTGCTTTAGTGGGTGACCACGGCGAAGCTAAGTGGACCCCAAGTAGGGGCTGCTCCTCAGGCTTTTGTCTGGCAGCCCATGTGGGAGCGACCCAACAGATGCGGTGCCTTCCCGTGGAAGACACTGCAACCAAGCCGGGCCGTAGTGTTGCGACATTACGGCCAGGGAGTAGCGGGGCGCGGCGGGAGAGGAGTGCCGGTATCACGATGCGCCGTTCTCCCTGCCTTTCGCGGTCTCGGCGGGGCCACAGCCAGTAGTACTGCGGCGTGGTGGGGCCGCAGGGGAAGAGGAGTATATATAGTATTCGCCATGACAATTGCCTCAATTTGTGATATCTAGGGTGTCTAGAACCCCCACCAACCGGGTATCCCGCGTTGTCGTCGCGGTGGGGCTAGTAACCGTGCTTTAGTGGGTGACCACGGCGAAGCTAAGTGGACCCCAAGTAGGGGCTGCTCCTCAGGCTTTTGTCTGGAAGTCCATGTGGGAGCGACCCAACAGATGCGGTGCCTTCCCGTGGTAGACGCTGCAACCAAGCCGGGCCGTAGTGTACGTAATTACGGCCAGGGAGTAGCGGGGCGCGGCGGGAGAGGAGTGCCGGTATCACGATGCGCCGTTTTCCCTGCCTTCCGCGGTCTCGGCGGGGCCACAGCCGTGAGTACTGCGGCGTGGTGGGGCCGCAGGGAAAGAGGAGTGTCGGTATGACAATGCGCTGCTCTCCCTATCCTCTGCGACCGATGTGTGGCAAGCGGCGAGACCACCCATCTATCCGCCCGTAATGAGGATCGGTTCGTCAGACATGGGGGTATGTGATAACCTCGCAAGCGGTCCTTGCGTAGGTCACGGCTCGCTGTATGGCCCAGAGAGGTAGTGAGTAAACCGAGAGGGATCAGCAGCGAACATCCGCGGCGGGTTTGCTCCATTCGCCTGCCAGGCCGGGCGCTTACATCAGATCGCCTGCCAGGCCGGGAGCTTACATCCCATCAGATCGCCTGTCAGGTCGGGAATATTGAATTTCTGTTCACTTGCCATCACGTACAACTATATATGTAGTATTTGCCAAGACAATTGCCTCAATTTGTGATATCTAGGGTGTCTTCCAACCAACCGGGTATCCCGCGTTTTCGTCGCGGTGGGGCTTAGTAGCCGTGCTTTAGTGGGTGCCTTCCCGTTGAAGACACTGCAACCAAGCCGGGCCGTAGTGTTGCGACATTACGGCCAGGGAGTAGCGGGGCGCGGCGGGAGAGGAGTGCCTGTATCACGATGCGCCGTTCTCCCTGCCTTTTGCGGTCTCGGCGGGGCCACAGCCGTTAGTACTGCGGCGTGGTGAGCCGCAGGGGAGGTGGAGTATATATAGTATTTGCCATGACAATTGCCTCAATTTGTGTGTTTACGTTAACAGAGTCACTACTTAAGTTAACGTAAACACACACACACATACACGCTCGTGTCCGTATACCCACCAGGGCCCTACGTCTATTCCGATTGAAAGCTAATGCATATCGTTCGTCGTATTCGGTACTTTCCGAAATGTTTAAGTAAAAAAATAGTACCATAAAGGCTACAGAGAAATCTTGAATTTCTTTCAGCGTATTGCCAGCAGGGCCCTTTTCAGTTTTTAGGGTCAAGACCAATATTACTTATTATCCCGTTTAGCGGTATTTTAGTACCGTCGAAATACCTTGGTTTTATTTTAAAATAATTATTAATTCATGAGGAAATTACCTTCAAAACTTTTGTCAAGCCAGCAGGGCCCTTTTTTGTTTGCACACTTTCAGACCAAATAGTTATATTTTTTATTAGCATTTTAATAGTACTTTTCAAATAACTTTACATATAGTTCGAAAAGTTTTTATTTTGGCAGATAATTTGCTTTAAAATGTATATCACGATAGCCATAATATTTTAGCGCTACAGTGCTTGCCACCAATCATGGCAGATCAGCGCCGTGCTTTTGACATCATATTATTGACTTAAGTTTCAACTTTTGACATTATAATGAATATCAATTGATACATTATTTTTATTATTTAATATGATGATTAATGAAAATTAATACATAATTATATAGTTTCTTTATTAACTCACTAAATTTGATTTGTATAACCTCATTTCATGTTATTTAAAATATTGTTAAGTAAAGGCAATCTGTGTGTACATTTTTTTTTTAATTTTTATATTTTGTAGTGTAAATAGTTTTTTTTATTAGTATATAAATGTTTTTTATGTGTAGGCCTGTTCTAAAACCCTTATATATACAGTAGTATACACACATTGTTTTTACTCCTTTATTTTCTGCTTGAAGTGTAAGATATTGCAACCTTATATACTATGGATTTATTTATAATAATTAAATTGCATTTCTCTAATTAAGTTTATTTCTCTTTATAACCATATTGAGCTATAATGTTGTTTTGGTTGCTATAACTTACACATAGAATTATTGTCAAAAACAAACAAATATTGTATGAATTATTTGAAAAGATGGTGCACATGAGTTTCTCACCAGCTCTTCTCATGATGCAATACCCATCGGAGCTGGTACTTGGATTGATTTTAATTCAATTCTCTAAGTTGAATTAAAGTCAATCTAAGCTCCGGTGTCAAATCATTTTATTAAAATAAGTATTATAATTTAGTTAGCTAAGTTTTATTTTAATTTTATATTTTTTGTGTTTTGATGTTTGTTTTGACGTGTTCAAGCGCCCCTTGGGGCCCATGGAAATAAATGATTTGATTTGATTTGACTTATTTTGACAACTGGCCTTTGGCAAATAGCATGAAGAATAATTTGTCCATTTCATTAATATTTCGGACACTATTGGTCATTAATACTTACTTTCAGTTCTTACTAACCTTCGGCCATGATTTTTGGCGCGGACTCTAGTACTACATTGACAGATGCGACACAGGAGTTATTCCTAGTGCGGGTTTAAAAAAAAAAGAAAAAAAAAAAGGGTGTAGTCATTCACAGCAGCTACTACAGTTCGCGTAATTTTTCGTGGCCAACGGCGAGACCGCCGTGGTATAAGTTTTGAAGCAAATTATATACTAAAATACAAACGTTTCTAACTAAACGTATGGTTATTTGAAAAGTACTATTAAAATGCTAATAAAAAATATAACTATTTGGTCTGAAAGTGTACAAACAAAAAAGGGCCCTGCTGGCTTGACAAAAGTTTTGAAGGTATATTCCTCATGAATTAATAATTATTTTGAAATAAAACCAAGGTATTTCGACGGTACTAAAACACCGCTAAACGGGATAATAAGTAATATTGGTCTTGACCCTAAAAACTGAAAAGGGCCCTGCTGGCAATACGCTGAAAGAAATTCAAGATTTCTCTGTAGCCTTTACGGTACTATTTTTTTACTTAAACATTTCAGAAAGTACCGAATACGACGAACGATATGCATTAGCTTTCAATCGGAATAGACGTAGGGCCCTGGTGGGTATACGGACACTCACACACGCACGCACACACACATAACCTATTCAAACACGCCTTTCTGCACTTACGATTATCTCACTATAAACCATGCATACATTTAACATAATTCCTTTTAAAGCCACTTCGAGGTAAAATAATACTTAAATATTGCACACTTTTAGCCAGTTATTCTGTATCATTTATTACAACTTATAATCACAGCAACATAAGCATCGACGGCCGCCGCTAACAATCTATAACTTGTACCACACCAAACACTGGCCCAGAATGGTTGTTTGTTAGCTTCGCGCGTCCGTCGCTGTAATTGTATGCTGCCCACTTAGTACTTTTTTGTGAAATAATAATTTTATAATTTTATATTACAAATCTAGACTTAAGACCATTTATAAGGGGTGGAGGGTGGATAACCTGAGATACAGGAACCATCCTAGTTCAGGTATCTACCCGCCATAGTTTAATTTTTTATTGTTAATCTTTTTACATGCCATTTCAACCTTTATTGTATATGTACTATGGTGAGAAATAAACGCTTATTATTATTATTATTTGTGATATCTAGGGTGTCTAGAACCCCCACCAACCTGCCCTGCGGTTTGTGTGCTTTTTATCGATCTTTAGATATATTTTTTGTTTATTTCAAAAATAAATCAAAAAGCAGAGACCTAATATGCCTCCGGGTGTTGCGTTATCCTCATGGTGAGGTAACGACTGTCCCAGAGGGGTTTATTAATATTATTATTAGTAACCGTGTTTTAGTGTGTGACCACGGCGAAGCTAAGTGGCCCCCAAGTAGGGGCTGCTTCTTAGGCTTTTGTCTGGAAGCCCATGTGGGAGCGACCCAACAGATGCGGTGCCTTCCCGTGGTAGACGCTGCAACCAAGCCGGGCCGTAGTGTTGCGACATTACGGCCAGGGAGTAGCGGGGCGCGGCGGGAGAGGAGTGCCGGTATCACGATGCGCCGTTTTCCCTGCCTTCCGCAGTCTCGGCGGGGCCATAGCCGTGAGTAGAAAATTGAATTTCTGTTCACTTGCCATCACGTACAACTGTATATGTAGTATTTGCTATGACAATTGCCTCAATTTGTGATATCTAGGGTGTCTTACAACCAACCGGGTATCCCGCGTTTTCTTCGCGGTGGGGCTTAGTAGCCGTGCTTTAGTGGGTGACCACGGCGAAGCTAAGTGGACCCCAAGTAGGGGCTGCTCCTCAGGCTTTTGTCTGGAAGCCCATGTGGGAGCGACCCAACAGATGCGGTGCCTTCCCGTGGAAGACACTGCAACCAAGCCGGGCCGTAGTGTTGCGACATTACGGCCAGGGAGTAGCGGGGCGCGGCGGGAGAGGAGTGCCGGTATCACGATGCGCCGTTCTCCCTGCCTTTCGCGGTCTCGGCGGGGCCACAGCCAGTAGTACTGCGGCGTGGTGGGGCCGCAGGGGAAGAGGAGTATATATAGTATTCGCCATGACAATTGCCTCAATTTGTGATATCTAGGGTGTCTAGAACCCCCACCAACCGGGTATCCCGCGTTGTCGTCGCGGTGGGGCTAGTAACCGTGCTTTAGTGGGTGACCACGGCGAAGCTAAGTGGACCCCAAGTAGGGGCTGCTCCTCAGGCTTTTGTCTGGAAGTCCATGTGGGAGCGACCCAACAGATGCGGTGCCTTCCCGTGGTAGACGCTGCAACCAAGCCGGGCCGTAGTGTACGACATTACGGCCAGGGAGTAGCGGGGCGCGGCGGGAGAGGAGTGCCGGTATCACGATGCGCCGTTTTCCCTGCCTTCCGCGGTCTCGGCGGGGCCACAGCCGTTAGTACTGCGGCGTGGTGGGGCCGCAGGGAAAGAGGAGTGTCGGTATGACAATGCGCTGCTCTCCCTATCCTCTGCGACCGATGTGTGGCAAGCGGTGAGACCACCCATCTATCCGCCCGTAATGAGGATCGGTTCGTCAGACATGGGGGTATGTGATAACCTCGCACGCGGTCCTTGCGTAGGTCACGGCTCGCTGTATGGCCCAGAGAGGTAGTGAGTGGGAGTAAACCGAGAGGGATCAGCAGCGAACATCCGCGGCGGGTTCGCGCCATCCTATCCTGGTTATTTTGATTCCTTTTAGTGACTTTTTCCACCTACGGTGTGATAACACCCTTATTAATTATTTACAATAACAACGTAACACTACGCCTATATTATATCCAGAAGGGAGTGGCAGAGGTAGAGAACATATGTTAAGTTCCCATTGGATAGGTGAGCCTATCACCATCCACCGTGCACAATTCCAACTCCGTGCTGCTATTAAGAATTGCCTGACGAGAAAGTTCACAAATAACACTTTGAAGATCGAACCCACTAGACTAGACCAATAAAGAAGGCACATTTTAAAATGTATCACAAAATAAAGAGATTACCACTATAACTAAACCTTACAAGAGATTCTCTTACAAATAGAACTTAATTATATCATCACGCTTTACTATAGGGGTTAGGCAGCTGCCACGAACCAGCAGAAATGGACAAAACATAATCGAGTACTGGATACTTCTAATTAATAGTTTAATTCCGAAATAAAATAAACAATAAAACTATTTTTATTAAAACTGACGTGAGTTTGTAACATTATTCAAATTATAAAATCATTGCAATTCTGGCTGCGACTCAGGCGCGACGTATCGCACTCTCTTGATAATGCCTAGACGTTTAGGCGAAACCGCGGTCGACTAAATAGACCAACATTACGTGAGTAACACCCGTATTTCATAATTTGAATAATATAACTTTTAATATGTTAAAGTAAAATTTAAAGCAAATTATAGCTTTGCTATGCCTTTTTGTATTTTATATAATATTTAAGTTGAAAATTTAGAATCCAGCAGGACTCGAATCTGCACCCCTTGGGTATACGCCCCAAGTGCTTTGCCAATTCAGCTATGGATTCGTATGCTGTTAGACTCGAAATTTATCAATTCTTTTTGTGCCAGCAGATTTAAACCTGCACCCTGGGCGTATACCCAGGGGGTGCTGGTTCGAATCCTACTGGATTCTTAATTTTCAACTTTAAAATTTGTTTTTGCCCGTGTATATTTTTCTTAAACATTGAAAATTGCAAATCATTATGGTTCTAATTTTATACATTAAAATTATTCTAAGCCTCGGTTGTTCAAATCATTGTAATTCGTTTAATTTAGTTTTACTTACTGTCTATTAATTTACGTGCACAGGCAGATTTTGCAGAATTGTTCCGCTTCGCAGAATAGTTCCGCTTTACAGAAAATAGTGAAGGAGTTAGGGCTATATTTCACCGGGACACCATGGCGGCGCAACCAGTCGCCGCTACCAACAAAATGTATCCAGCACTATAGAGAGTTACTCACCTGGTGTCCATTTGGTTGCGCAACCAATTTGGCGGCGCGACCGACTCGGACGCGTGCACCGAATGTTACTGGTCGCGCCGCACGCTGGTCGCGCCACCACTTACTACTATAGCGCTGTACGGTGCCTCACTCACTCGGCCGCCGGTCCGGCCTTTTCCTACGTACATTTTGATACTGTCTCAGTGTGGTGTGGCGACTCTGGTGTCTGTATGGTGTCTAGTTTGGTAGCTTACGGACACCACGGTGGCGGAACTAGTTGCGCCGCCGTGGTGTCCCGGTGAAATATAGCCCTTAATCTGCACGGACGACGAATAAGATCTCTAGATCGTAAACTCATTGAATGAGTGCGTTGTTCTATACGACGGCCTCGCGTTTCTTTAGCCAGCGGTTGCGCGCGCACGCGGTTCCGTGTCGCCTCTGCGTCTTTTTTGAGAATTGGACGAGTTTGCTTATCTCTTTCTTGACTTTTTGTTAAATTTATTTTTTGTATTATTGTTTGTGTTTTGACGTGTTCAAGCGCCCCCTCGGGACTATGAAAATAAATGATTTTAATTTGATTTTTTTAATTTGAACCCGACGCCAGCAGTTTTTTTTAATTATTAGGTAATCGATTACATTTTGTCCATTTTTGGTTACAGATTTGTATATAAATTATTGCTATGTATTTACAATTTGATTATATTTTTTATTTATACATAAATTATTGAGTATTATAAAACTTAGTATAAATGCTAAATAATACTTATTCTGTCATTGTTGTCACAATTTAATTTTTTTTTCATTATAGCCGACGCAGTGTATGATGTCTCCTTTCATTCTCTATGCCTCAATATTATAGATGTAGAGGCATAGAGTATAGAGGGTATGAAAACCACAGATATGTACATATAAATAATAAATAAATATCCCACAACTTACACACAACGCCATTTAGTCCCACTAGATGGCGTTGTGTGTAAGTTGTGAGATATTTTTTTACTAAGCAAAGCTTGTAATATGGGTACTAGAATAACTGATACTAATACATATATACTTTTCTTTTGTAAATACATACTTATTACACATAGAAACACCCAGACCAAGACAAACCCCCATGTTCATGCACACAAAGGTTTGTCTTAAGTGGGAATCGAACCCACGACCTCGGCGTCGCAGGCAGGTACAATACCCACTCCGCCATCCGGTCGTCTAAATAAAAATATAGCCTGCGTCGACTTTAACAATATTAGGTAGATCAAAAATAGTTCAGTCTAATTTTGTAGCTTTTAAGCAAAATGCTACATCTTATTATAATAATTACAATATAAAATCTTAGGCAGTCATATTTTGCTACACTAGCTAGGAACACAACGAAATCATGTACACTTGGAAATATAAGGGGTATTTGACCCCAATTTCTGGGGGTTTTAACCCCACTAGAGGGTCATTTTTCTCCACCACATAATTTTATCACTTTTTTCTCATTTTGATTCAATAATTTAATTTTCACTCACTTTTAACGTAGGCGCTCTCATATACTAGGGGCGCCGATAAGGTGCTTACCAAGGGGCGCTAATTTTCAATTCTATTAACGTCACACTTTCAGTATTACTAGCATGTGTTGTATTTACAAGGGACTCCGATGTAAAGTTTGCCAAGGGGCGCCATCATATCCTAGTTAGGGGCGCTGATGGGAAATTGCAGAGGGGTGCTCTCATGTTAAAGGGGCGCTGACGTGGTGTTTGTCAAAAGTAAACCACATGTCACTAGGGGCGCTGAAGTGGTACTTGCCGGAGAGCGCTCTCATGTTACGCTCATGGCGCTACTCTCATACTTGTCAAGGGGCGCTCTTCTAAACTAGGGGCGCTAATCCTCAACACTATTAACATCGCACTTCCAGTCCCTCCGATGCCTCGCTCGTTTCGGCCACGGTTTCTTCAAGTGCACGTGTTCGACGTGCGCGCGGTGCTCGCCCGAAGTCGTGAACGATTTGCCGCACGTGTCACATTTGAATGGCTTCAGGCCGGTGTGGATCTGTGTGGGAAACAAGCTATGAGTCTAAATATTATTCATTCTGTAAGAAAATACACCATATTGTAATAAACAAGTCCTTTCATTTGGTACCCATATTAAAAGAGTATTCTTCATCTTACTTGTCAATGGCAATATGGTTTTTAATATAATAATAAAGCTGAAAAAATAAGAATCAAGTAGGATTCGAACCTGCACCTCTTGTTGCCGCTGGCACAAAAAGAGTTGATAAATTTCGAGTCTAGCAGCATACGAATCAATGGCTTAATTGGCAAAGCACTTGGGACGTTTACCCGGGGGGTGCAGGTTCGAATCCTGCTGGATTCTTTATTTCTTAACTTTAATCTATCTATATATATAAAAATGAAACCCATTTTTCGTTGTCACGACATAGCATGAAAACGGCTTGACCGATTTGGCTGTTTTTTTTTTGTAGTTTTCTAATACTCTGTACAAGGTTCTTACGAAAAAAATAAACAAAAAAAAATATATATTAATAATTTTTCTGTAAAAATATAAGTGAAATTATTGAACCCTACGGAATAAACACTATTATGAAAATATATATCTACTTTGTTTTTTATTTAATAAAATTAGTAAAGTCCTTCTCAGGTATGACGAGACCAGGGAAATAGGTATTCATTTTTATATGGAGGATATTATAGATTCCAGTTCAAATTGAATAGTACGCATACATAAGATAGGTCAGCTATACAAAATAAAGTAGTGCATCAAATTTACGCTAAGGCGGTACGAAGTTCGCCGGGTCAGCTAGTATTATATAAAAAAAAAGGCAGAGCAAAGCTATAATTTGGTTTAAAAATATTACAAAGTTATACATATTTTAGAACACTTTGTATGTGCTTTATAAACCACAAACTGATAAAAATACACTAAACAACATATAAAAGTGACTGCACGAGAGATCAGTCGAGTGTGTAGCGGAGTGATCGGGTGTGCAGTCGAAGTGACTGGTCGGGAGATCAGTTGGGTGTGGAGTCGAGGGATTAGTCGAAAGAACAGTCGGGTGTGTAGTCGAGGGACTAGTCGAGAGATCCATCGATGGTTAGGTGTGAGTGTAGTAGAGAGATCAGACGATTGGTTGGTTGTGTAGTCGAGAGATCAGTCGAATTGTCAGCTGTGTAATCGAATGACTGGTCCAGAATTAAGTCGAGTGTTTGAGTGTGTAGTGAAGTAGTGAGTGATATACTTACAAACATATGCCGTCTCCTATTATTATAAAAAGCGAAATGTTTCCCGCAGAGCGGGCACTCGTACGAGGGTCTGCTGGCGCTGTGCACTCGCATGTGGAACACGAGGTTGGTCTTCTGCGTGAAACTCTTGGTGCAGCGGTCGCACTTGAAGCGCTTCTCGCCGGTGTGCACCCACATGTGGTCCTTCAGGAGGGCCATGCTCTGGAAACAAACATTATATAGATTTTTTTGGAACGAAGTTTCTTATCGCGTGTTGCGAAATGGAGCTAGACGGAAAAATTAAGACCAAAAGTTGTAACGACACTTTTGTGTAACGACTCTCTGTCTCTCTCTCTCATTACGTAGATTCATCAAGTGGGCAATTAATTACGTTTTGCCGCCGTCACGCAAAGTCTCGCATTAAAAACTGAAACTAGTTGACATATCCCGGCTAAAATATCCCGTGAGAACACGTATTCTCAATAATAATGAATAAACTGTTACATTAACACGGGGTTTGTCTTAGTCTGGGTGTTTCTATGTATAATAAGTATGTATTTACAAAAGAAAAGTATATATGTATTAGTATCAGCTATTCTAGTACCCATAGTACAAGCTCTGCTTAGTTTGGGACTAGATGGCGTGGTGTGTGAGTTGTGAAATATTTATTTATTTATATTTATTAATACGGTGCACATTGTGAATTTAAGTCTAAGCGTCTCACTGCTTAAAGAGGAGCACAACATGCACTATAATAAAAATAATTAGACAATTACATTAAGGTAATGAAAAAATTTTAGTAATACAAAACAAGAAATAAACCATATCACCTAAAATAACAAACCAGTATAATATGTATACAAAGAAACAGTTGAAAAAGATATGGGACCGGCAGGATTTGAACCTGCGACCTTACTGCATACCGGGCAGCCGCTTTAGCCATCCAGCTACGGTCACCTCTTACCAGAACCCTCATAAATTTGTGCTGAATGTAACATCGCCATGTTGGTTTGTATCCTACTTAAGATAGGAACAAATGGATGAATGTAACGTCACGTAATGACGTATCATACAGTTGAGAAATTTAGGGTTCTGGTAAGAGACGACCGTAGCTGGATGGCTAAAGCGGCTGCCCGGTGTGCAGTAAGGTCGCAGGTTCAAATCCTGCCGGTCCCATATTTTTTTCAACTGTTTCTAAATGCTATAAAAAATAATCAGTTTAATATGTACGGTTTGTACAACTATAGAAACTATAGTATTAAAAGAACAACAGATTAATTACTCTGAATTCTAATAACGCTAAATGAATGATATGAGCCGAACGCGTTGATCTTTTTTTTTATACTACTCCCACAGCGAACGAACGTGTAGTCCACCTGATGGTAAGTGGAGTACAGCCCATGGACATCAACAATCCACAAAATCAGAATATAGATGCGTCGCTGCAGCTGAGGACTACGGTGTTATGCCTCATGTGCCAGTCATTTCGTGGCCTGATCTCACCACTAAACCGGAACACAGTAATGAAAGCAGTACTATTTGGCGGCAGGTTAAAGGTGAGATGGTAGTGCTGCCGCCCTCGAGCTCATTTAAAAGAGCTCTACCACCAATAAAATACAATTGATGATTGCGACTGACAATTATCAACATGCTAAAACGTGGTATAATATAATTGATGATTGCGACTGACAATTATCAACATGCTAAAACGTGCTAAAATACAATTGATGAGTGCGCACAACGTGAGCGCGAATATGTGCGGTGTAAGCGAGTTCGTACACCGAACAATAATAAAGAGATATTCTCTATGGAATTATCAAACGCATGCCTTTAACAACAAATAAAGTTAAATAGTCTATTCAATCAATAAATAAGAAGATAGATAGATAAAGAGAACAACAATATGCAAAGGAAAGGGGCTTATCGCGATGGTGAGACATGAGATGAAAAAAAAACAGATTCATAATACGGGCGTGTAGCTGTTACAATAATAAATTTAACGATATTGATATTTTTCATGAAAAATTAAATAAGTTTATTTTACAACTATTTTCTAATGCGGAATAACTCTAAATTTATTTAGGTTACTTTTATTATATTTAATGTTTTATTAAATGTGTTAAATCTTATATTAGGTATATGCGAATATAAGTACAAATATTATATTTATTTATATATTATTTTCTTAAATTGTTAAAATTGTAATACTAATTATTTATCTGTGTGAGTAATTAAGCCATCGAGTGTAATTTTATTATTAGAAACTTTGTTCGTGACAGTGTTAATTATGGATGTGTTGGTAATTGTTCTTAATTATAATACTGTTTGTTTCTTGTACCACAATAAATAAATAAATAAATAAATGATCCTGAAATTTGTGAAATAGGTCAAGCGACATATTTTGAAAAATCAAAGAAAATTATTGCCGTACTTAACTAGTCATGTGGTACAACCAAGTCCGTCAAGCAAATACACGATTCGGTGAATTGAACAAAGAATGCTTAGTTATTTGAGTCCCTTTCGTATCAGAAAGACACATAAGCATAACGTCCTATGAGCACAATGTCCTAATAGCAAAACGACTTGTAAGCAGTTGGTCCGTTTAGCAAAATGACCTAGTAGCAAGTCGTCCTAATATCAAAAGGACATTGTAGCAAAATGTTCTTAATTGATCAAGTACAATCAGTTACAACATGCAATTTGGTGCCATCCCTTTACCTATCCGCTGACCGACAAATATACAGGATATTGTTTTCAATGAGAGCCGATGGCCAAATCTGAAAATATGAGGAAAAGCGAAAAGTACTCCAACTTGATTTTGATAAAAACTAAAACTGCGTCATTGGATTGGCAAAGCAATATTCATAGGCATAAAAATTACGACTCTTTTAACCGACTGCCAAAAAAGAGGAGGTTTTATATTCGACGCGTTTATATTTTTTTATGTTTGTCTAGCGATTGCCCGTCATTTCTGAACCGATTATAAAAAAAAAAAATTATTTGAGAAAGTCTACTTCCGAAATTGTCCCATGGCCACCAAGTAAAGATCTGATGATGGAATCCCATAGAAATCAAGGAGAACCTTAAAATTTTATAGGTTTTTTTAGTGTTTTTTGTATATTGTCTGAAGTTATTTAGATATTTGCATCTAGCAGTTAGCATCTCATGTTGCTGAGCTGATGCTGGAAGGTACAACTCCTCAACGGTTAGGAGGACGCGGATAGTTCTTAAAATAATAGCACGTTCAGACCGGTAACTTTATTCTTTTAAGTTATTTTCAGATGAGGCGAGACGTTGAATATTATTTAAGTATATTCATATTAGAAGTTAAGAGTAACAAACTAATCTACATAGGATAAGTCGTTTTTGTACCCGTTCTTCTAACTGCTGGAAAGCCGTCTTCAACGAGAATGATTCATGTAGAGACACTTCACTATAAAGCGACAAAATAAAATAAAACGTTTTTTGCTGCTCGGTGCTCACAAAATGTGATAGAAACAAAAAATATCAGCTCAGATTTCAAGAACTATTTAACTGCCTTTTTGCGTTATTTAATGCTATAACAAGGTTTTTTATTTTTTCTGCAAACAATTTTTTAAAGTTCAGTTTTAGGCGATACGTGTGTAGCGGACATAAGATAAAGATAAGAGAAAAGAAAAAAATGTTTATTTTTCTTTCATAAAAACTTAACTGCACATAAGAATCTATCTATTAAACATTGCACTGAAAATAAAAAAAAGTGTTTAAATTTTAATACCCACTACTATGTGTAGTATACTAAAATTTTATTCTAAACGAAATAAACTAGTAATCGTCAAAAATAATTATTTTTAAATTTATGACCTTTGTAAGAAAATCAATGGGAGAGAGAATATTTTCATTGAGCTTACGCAATTCTTTGTCAAATTTGGATTCAAAAATTTGTTGATTTTTTCTTCGCGGTTCCATTTTTAAAAGTGCCTTACGCAATCTTAAGTCTTGCCATTTTGCTTCTTTTCGAAGTGCGTTTATAAATGCTATGAGCGTTGGCTTTGGTTTTAGCTTCGCGTTAAATCTTCTATTCCAGCCCTCAAGTCCATTGTTAGTACGATGGCGTTCCGTTGCACAACTTAAAAATTCCGGTGACATCTTCATCCACTGCTTCTCAAAATAATCAGTAAACTCTTTTAAAGGGCCCGCATAATTTTTATTTCTATTATTTTGAATTTTGTCTTTGATGCTTTCCCAGCCAACGTTTATATATTCTGACGGGAGTAATGGTAGATTGGCACTGAGTCTCACAATTTCTCTACCAAAGTGAGTATCGGTTAATTTGACGGTTTTGTCATCCTTTTTAACAATTATTTTTTCTGCTCTGCGCCATACAGCTTTGTTCATGTGATAAAAGCATCCAGACAAGTGCGCCTCTGGGAAAACTGCTTTAAAGGCATTCATCTGAGCTACTTCATAGTCACATTTAAAATACGGAATTGCCGCCCCAAACCGGTCCTTAACCAGAGTGAATAATCTATTATAAGTTACTTGCATCTTATTAGGCAAAAGCGCATACAGAATAGGCACAATATTAGTCATTTCATCAGAACTGTCTATGTCGATCTGCATCGTATAGAGTTGGTAAAATGGCTGTGGTATTTTAAAAGTGCCATCACCAAAAAGTTTTGCATTAGGAGGTAAGGACTTCAATTGTTTTTCACCTAATGGTGTTGCAAACAATAAAATTTTATTATTATTTTCTCCCTCAGCACACACCAAAAATTTATCGGCTAATATATCAGGCACTACCACTTCATTAAGGTCTTTAAATTCGGTTTTTGTTGTTTTTAAGAACTTCCTCCGTGCACGATACAGAGTATCTTTTTTGCTTACATATGCCGGTATTGTATCAATATCATTATTGCATTCTTTTGAAAATTCCTTCTCAAAAATTGTTTTTACGGAGGTGTACTTTTTGCAGACTTGCTGTTTGCATTCATTAATGACATTGTCCACTAAATTTTTGTTAACATTCATTCTACATGTATGCTCCGATGAATGCAGCTCTTCTTTTTTTTCTTTATCTAAGGTAACACTGGCACTACAAATACTTCGATTGGCACACCGCCAATTCGTTGTACCACTTTTTTTGTTTATTTTTTTCAAATTGTATCGGTGACCGGCGTACAATAAAACATCTTTACCTCTTTGTGATTTTATAAATACAAATTCGGTTTTCGGTCTCGATGTGGAACTTGCACCTTCACCACTATCCATTATGTTTTTTCTCAAAAGCAAAATGCGTTTTAAAAAATATTAGGAAATTACAATTTTCGATAAATATCAGGGACACATTGCATGAAATCGCTATTGTCAATGTGTCAAAAGATTTTTTCTTTTTCTAGTGGCCAGTACTTCAGTTATATAATATAATTATTAAGTGTGTACTAAAATACTCTTTTCAAGTTGATTTGATTTTGTGTTGAACTGTACAGTAAGGGCATTTTGCTACAATGTCCTTTTGATATTAGGACGACTTGCTACTAGGTCATTTTGCTAATAGGACTAACTGCTTATAGGACGTTATGCTTGTAGGACATTGTGCTCATAGGACGTTATGCTTATGTGTCCTTCTGATACGAAAGGTTTGAGCCTTTGAGTCGTAAGTCCATACCTGGAAGATCTTGCCGCACTGCTCGCACATGCACGGCGTCTTCATGGCCGGGTACTTCGTGCGGTTCTTGTCAGGATGCGAGCGCCGGAAGTGCTGCGCGTACAGCCGGAGGTCGCGCAGCTGCACGCCGCACTGACAAGTACACCACTAGTCATTGAAATACTCTTTAATACTAGCAAAAAACTAGTTTTTGCATAAGACTTCAAAAGACGAATAAAAAAATAATTGTGTTTTAGCATTGATGGTGTAAAATACCTTCATTTTAACATCTCTTTTAAACAATAAACTAATTAAAGTGGTAGGTATAATTATAATTCTAAGTTTCTAGATTCGAAATTGTGTAAATTCGTTGCTTGTCATTTGGTTCAACATTTAATGCAATCAATTTATCGTGACGTAACGTGGCATGGCCAGATTATTGCCAAAGTCTGACTATTCGTCGTACAGTGGGCCAAGCAATTAGGTATGCAGGGCAAAAACTTCTACGCCATAGTGAACTGGATGCAATAGATATATGCATGTGTAAATTGCTTATTTAATAAATGTAATATACCCACTATTTAGATATGTAACTCACTTATCCATTACTGGTGTAGTAAGTCTTTACTATGACTTTGAAGTTTTTACCCTGCATACCTAACTCGTTGGCCCACTGTACAATACGTCTATTGCATGATAAGATGTAGTTATATTTTAATAGATTTTAGTAAAGCCTTTGATACGATACACTTTAATATTCTGTTATCTATATGTTTTCTTTTTGTTACTTTATCAATAAAGATTGTTTGTTCTCTATTAACCTGTGTGGCTGCCAAATGAGTATTGAAAAAGACATTGAATTATCTTAAACACGATTATTTTTGTTGGTGTCCCAGGGAGGCATTTTAGTTCCTCCACTATTTACAATGTTTTAATCACTTTATAACATAACATCATACTACGTTAATAAATTACACTGAAGGGTGTGGCAAAGGTATATAACCCTATGAGACTATCGCCATCCTTCGGGCACAATTACTCCGTGCTGCTATTGAAAATTTCCTAAAGGAAGAATCAATTAGCTGGTTTATTTGGTTATTTACCTGTTCACAGTTGACAGGCGTGTTAGGTTCGCACAGGGTGGCATCTGTGGGGTCCCTCGGGTGTATGACAGGTCTCCTCTCTATTCGCCGTACAATCCGACCGTTGCGTTCCGCGTTCATGCTTTGGGAGTCGTTCCTTATTCGGTTTCTGGAAACGACAAATATTTACACGTTTACCTTCTTACTTAATGACTAAAAGTTTAGCCGGATCATAAATTAAAGATAAATTTGGATTTTTCACAGTAGATAGAACGCCAGAAGCAATTACACTATCCAATGGTCCACACAACACAAGCACACCGAGTCTCAGAACAGATCATTGCAAAGGGAATCCAAGGGACACAGGACAAAGATTTGTCCCATGTGGGGATCGAACCCACAACATCGCAGTGTAGAGCGGCGAGGCGACCGCTTAGACCACTACACCACACGAGCAGAAAAATCGTGGAGAATCTACTTGTGCATTGTTACTGGTGGTAGAGCTCTTAATCGAGCTCGAGGGCGGCAGCACCACCGTCTTACCTTTAACCTGCCGCCAAATAGTAGTGCTTGCATTACTGTGTTCCGGTTTGGTGGTGACATCAGGCCCTGAAATTACTGACATACGAGACATAACACCGTAGTCCTCAGCTGGAGCGACGCATCTACAATCTGCTTTAGTGGATTGTTGATGTCCATGGGCTGTACTCTACTTACCATCAGGTGGACTACATGTTCGTTCGCTGCAGGTTTAGAATTATAAAAAAGAAAACTTGTAAATAACTCACGGATCATGATCGCTGCTATGCCTCGACGACAGCTTAAGATGTCTTGCGTGGGCTTCTTCCGATACAAACTTCACTTCACACATCTCGCAGTACGGACCTTCGAAGGATATCTGTTAACAAATCAAATCAAATCATTTATTTCCACGGGCCCCAAGGGGCGCTTGAACACGTCAAAACAAACATCAAAACACAAAAAATATAAAATTAAAATAAAACTTAGCTAACTAAATTATAATACTTATTGTAATAAAATGATTTGACACCGGAGCTTAGATTGACTTTAATTCAACTTAGAGAATTGAATTAAAATCAATCCAAGTACCAGCTCCGATGGGTATTGCATCATGAGAAGAGCTGGTGAGAAACTCATGTGCACCATCTTTTCAAATAATTCATACAATATTTGTTTGTTTTTTGACAATAATTCTATGTGTAAGTTTTAATTCAATTCATTTATTTATTTCAGACATAGTCCATATAAAATTACAATCGGATTAAAACAAAAACATACACCTTAAAATAGTCATAAAATAATAATACATTTAAAATTGAAAATTAACTAGTAAGATTCGATTAAATTAAATTAGTAAAATAAAATTTTAATTGGACATATTAATAGAATAAAATGTAATTAAATTAATACTTTTAAATAAATCCATAGAATAAAGACATCATCACCATCAGGCCGGAGACGTCCACTGCAGGACCTGGGCCTCACCAACGACTCCCCGCGATCTTGACAAGATTTTCCATCTAGCGAGAGCCTGTCCCACGCTCCGTTTGCCAGTTCGTATATATATTTATACCAATCAACTACCGCAAATATCCACTCTATTATGTCCATTCTAAGGTTGGCTGGAAGATATCGCGTCAAGCGTAAGGCCGCCCTTTGTACGTTAAGATTCAAGATTCATTTATTCGCAGGAATATGGTACAGTAGATGGTATACATGTTTTAGCAGCCCGACATATTCACCTTTAATAGGCATGCGAATTTTTGTTTAAAGAAGTAAACATGGACAATAAAGTAGCACTAACAAACAGGATAACTTATTTTTTACAGGAATAGAATTCATTAAGCGTATAAAAGCACTTTTCAAGTAACCAAGATAGTTTTAAGTACCTATTTCTTCGTATGTTTGTTACAAATTTGTTGTGCAAATAAAGTTTTCTTTATCTATCTATTTATTTTTTGGTGCTCACACAAGTCTTTTTTACCATACATACTCACATTTTTATCAACGAGTCGGTGTTTTTTCTTCTTGTGCACTTCGATACCCTTTTTACTAACGAAGGTGTATCCGCAGAGTTCACACACGAAGTCTGAAACGTGCTTTATCCTGATGTGTCCCATGTAAGTTGTTAGTTTGCTACAAAAAAAACTTACAGATTAACACACATTAATACCATACTAAGAATCAGTTAAAAAGATATGGGACCGGCAGGATTTGAACCTGCGACCTTACTGCACACCGGGCAGCCGCTCTTAGCCATCCAGCTACGGTCACCTCTTACCGGAGCCCTAAATTTTTCAACTGTATGATACGTCATTTCGTGACGTCACGTTCATCCATTTTGTTCCTATCTTAAGTAGGATACATACTGCCGGTCCCATATCTTTTTCAACTGTTTCTTAGTATAATTTGCTAAGCATAGCTAAATGCTATAAAAATAATCAATTAGAACATTAATACCATGTTTTCAAGAAACAATTGTACGTCTTGGATTTAGATTTAAGTTTGTATTTAGCTAAATTATTAAATTATTATTCTTTTTTTTTATACTACGCCCACAGCGAACGAACGTGTAGTCCACCTGATGGTAAGTGGAGTACAGCCCATGGACATCAACAATCCACAAAAGCAGATTATAGATGCGTCGCTGCAGCTGAGGACTACGGTGTTATGCCTCATGTGCCAGTAATTTCAGGCCCTGACCTCACCACCAAACCGGAAAACAGTAATGGAAGCACTACTATTTGGCGGCAGGTTAAAGGTGAGACGGTGGTGCTGCCGCCCTCGAGCTCATTCACAAGAGCTCTACCACCAATAAATTTATTTTAGCGTAGCACAAACTTACTAATCGCTCTTTAATATATCCCGCTAACAGTTGGGCTGTGCCTTATACCTACTAAGTATCTTTTTTTTATAATCTATACTTATATAATTGTACGCCTGACTGACTGATTCATCAACGCAGGGCCTAAACCACTAGGCCTAGGAACTTGACATTTTGTACAAAGCTTCCTTCCATGACGTCGGCGCGCACTAAGGAGGGATTTTCGGAAATTCGGCCTCTAACAGGGTGAAAAGTGGGAAGAAAGTTTGTATGGAAGTCCGTCATTGTTGAAGTTACAAGCATGAAATTTCGTATAGTTAAACTTGAATAATAATAAAGAAATTTCTGTACCGGGGTTTTTCTATATTTTACTACCAAGAGGGGGAATTTAGGGTTTTTTAGTAAGAAGCGAGTTGACGCAAAAATTCAATAGATGGCGTTGTTTTTAACTTGCGGGCACCGGCCAGAATAACGATTGACGCGGATGAAACCGCGCAGGGCATCTAGTATTTTATATCATTGTAATTAATATAATTATACCATCTATATATATAAAAATGAAACCCGTTTTCCGTTGTCACGACATAGCATGAAAACGGCTTGACCGATTTGAATGATTTTTTTTTGTAGTTTTCTAATACTCTGTACAAGGTTGTTACGGAAAAAAATAATAATATTCATTTTTATATTATAGATTTCAGTTCAAATTGAATAGGTACGCATACATAAGATAGGTCAGCTATACAAAATAAAGTAGTGCATCAAATTTACGCTAAGGCGGTACGAAGTTCGCCGGGTCAGCTAGTACAATATAAGAAAAAGAAAAGCAATTATATTCAAGTTAATAACAAATAATTATTTACAAATTGACAGGTAAGGTGTCATAGAACTCCCCCGCATGGACCTCGACTGCCGGGAATGTGTTCAGAACGCTGACGGCATTGCCACGTTCAATGGCAATGCTGATTCTTTGAGACAAGTAAAAGTCAGCCTTCTTGAAGCTAAATTAATTGTATCTATAATTTTTAGTTTATTTACTTGTATGTTTGGTTCTAATATATCTTTGTTAATATTTTTTGTGAGCGTTGATCTACTGTTGTTCATTCAGGCAGGGACTAGCTGGAATTCAGTGCTGTGCATTGCGCGCAGCAAATACTGAGCTAGATCCCAAGCCGCACTTTTTCTGTGAACTGTTTTATTTTCTCTAATTGTAAGATAATGTGTGGTGAATAATTTGGTATGAGAAATTATACATGTCATATGAAATAATGCATATGACATGTAACCATACTTACTCGAATTCACTGGCACAATGTGGGCATTGGTACTTCGTGCCCGCGTGCCATTTTTCATGTTCTCTCGCAACTCCTCTGAAATTAAAATAAAAGAATTATATTTACAGTTTTTAGTATATATTGTATTTATTTTCGCTTGGGTTTGAAGGAAGTTTAATAGTACAAATTAATTATTATAACCGGGATATGCCGACTAGTTTCGAATCTATAACGTAGATTCATCAACAGGGCGTTTAATCGCGTTTCGGCGTCTCCCACTGCATGCCACACGGCTTGATGTTGCAGGGGTGGTGAAGGTGGGTTTATACACAGATATAGATCTACATAGATAACGCAAATGCATGTACTTCGCGTGTCCGAACCCCGACCAAGCGTCAAGGTTGGTCGCCGCTAACTTCAGTCCAAGCGCGTCTTTTGTTAGAGAAAATCATAGCGGACGGCTCCAGTTGAATCGTTTGAACGTACTGGGCGGATGGGCATCGGCGGCATCGGTGTCTTTGAATCGGTTTGGATTTCCCGTCACTTAATTTCGGCTGTGACGTCACAATAGGTATTAAAAAGTCGGCACGCTTGGTTTCAATACAAATCGTGATACTTGCGTTATCTATGTAGATCTATATTTGTGGGTTTATATATATAGGTATATACAGGGTGGATGCGACATAGCGACATTTATTGAAACCACAGCTTCTATACATGGCCAGTATGCATTTCCACCGGATAAAAAATTCTCTGGCGAATAAAAAAAATACACGTCTTCCGAACAAATTGCACGATCGCAATGTTCAAATTGTTCGGAGAACGTGATTTTTTTTTTTTCGTCAGAGAATTTTTATCCGGTGGAAATTGATACTTACCATGTATAGAAGCTGTGGTTTCAATAAATGTCGCTATGTCGCATCCACCCCGTATACAACGTGTCCCAAAATTCAACGATAAGCCTACACCGGAGCATAGACCTACCCATAACTACACGGGAAAAAAAAAGAAAAAAATCAAATTCCATTTTTTTTTAAGTTATTCAAAAAAAACTAAATTCTTCAAAAATTTAGACCACTTATGACGTTTTTTACTACCATGACCACATTTTTTTTATATTTCTGTTTCTTTTTTTTTATAGACAACCTGAATAGTACTGCTATCTACCACTATTCTTAAAAAAGCCAGAATACTTATAGTTTTGTCACAAAAATTAAATAAACTTAATGTATTCCCTTAATTTCGTGAAGATATTTACTTTTAACAAACTTTAACATATCGTGGTGTAAAAAAAAATTATGAACACTAGTATGGCAAGTTTTTTAAAAAGTTGACGCAACTAACCAGCATTTCAAAATGGTATAATACTCTTGGATAACATAGGTTCCAGAAAAAGATTTGCTTATTATTTCTTAACAGGGGCCAGATGACGGTTGGGTGATAAAAGTATTAGTTCTTCAAAAATGTTTAATATTTCAAAACAAATAGTGCAAACAATTTCACATTATTATTGTACGTTGTTATAATAATATTATAGCAGATGTTTGAATTGTCTACCACCAGCTTGAATACAAGCTAGACAACGCCTTAAAAATGACCGTTTTATTTGTCTTGCATATCTTTTGTTACTAATGTAATCCACAGCCTGAGTGACATTTCGACGAAGCTCGTCCAATGTCGCAATATGTTTTGAATAAACCCTGTCTTTAAGACAACCCCAATAGAAGAAGTCCAGGGGGTTCAAATCGGGTGAACGGGGTGGCCATAAGATCCGCACTTGATGAAACAGGATAAATCCCAATACCAATTCAAGGTTAACCTATGGACCGGCATATTAAACGGAAATGTAATTGGGCCCTTTGAATTACAAGGAAACTTAGATGGCAATAGTTATCTAAACTTTTTACAAAATGACTTGCCAGAATTGTTAGAAGACGTACCCTTACGTGATCTTCAAAATATGTGGTTGCAAAATGATGGTTGCCCGGCACACTATGCCCGTCCAGTGCGAGAATATTTAAATCAAGAGTATCCAGGGCGTTGGATCGGGCGACTTGGTCCTATCTTATGGCCACCCCGTTCACCCGATTTGAACCCCCTGGACTTCTTCTATTGGGGTTGTCTTAAAGACAGGGTTTATTCAAAACCTATTGCGACATTGGACGAGCTTCGTCGAAATGTCACTCAGGCTGCGGATTACATTAGTAACAAAAGATATGCAAGACAAATAAAACGGTCATTTTTAAGGCGTTGTCGAGCTTGTATTCAAGCTGGTGGTAGACAATTCGAACATCTGCTATAATATTATAATAACAACGTACAATAATAATGTGAAATTGTTTGCACTATTTGTTTTGAAATATTAAACATTTTTGAAGAACTAATACTTTTTATTACCCAACCGTCATCTGGCCCCTGTTAAGAAATAATAAGCAAATCTTTTTCTGGAACCTATGTTATCCAAGAGTATTATACCATTTTGAAATGCTGGTTAGTTGCGTCAACTTTTTAAAAAACTTGCCATACTAGTGTTCATAATTTTTTTTTACACCACGATATGTTAAAGTTTGTTAAAAGTAAATATCTTCACGAAATTAAGGGAATACATTAAGTTTATTTAATTTTTGTGACAAAACTATAAGTATTCTGGCTTTTTTAAGAATAGTGGTAGATAGCAGTACTATTCAGGTTGTCTATAAAAAAAAAGAAACAGAAATATAAAAAAAATGTGGTCATGGTAGTAAAAAACGTCATAAGTGGTCTAAATTTTTGAAGAATTTAGTTTCTTTTGAATAACTTAAAAAAAATGGAATTTGATTTTTTTCTTTTTTTTTTCCCGTGTAGTTATGGGTAGGTCTATGCTCCGGTGTAGGCTTATCGTTGAATTTTGGGACACGTTGTATATTGACATGTACAAAAAATAAATGAAGATACATACCTATTTCTAGTGACGAACGGACATCCCTTACAGCTGTATTGCTCCGTATGTTGAGCTGTTAGATGTTTTCTAAGCGCTCTACTAGTCTTTAATCTTGTCTTGCAAATAAAACACTCGAATACGCCGCTTTGCTAAAACAAACGCTCAAATTAGTTTGATGAAATTAAACATTAATTCTGCATTTTTTTTTTACGCCCACAGCGAACGAACGTGTAGTCCACCTGATGGTAAGTGGAGTACAGCCAATGGACATCAACAATCCACAAAAGCAGATTATAGATGCGTCGCTGCAGCTGAGGACTACGGTGTTATGCCTCATGTGCCAGTAATTTCAGGGCCTGATCTCACCACCACGGAACACAGTGATGGAAGCACTACTATTTGGCGGCAGGTTAAAGGTGAGACGGTGGTGCTGCCGCCCTCGAGCTCATTCACAAGAGCTCTACCACCAGTATATTGATAACTAGCGACCCGCCCCGGCTTCGCACGGGTACAATGCTGATACTAAATACACTACAGAAAAACTGTGAACGTTGTATATAAAAACACAGCGGCCCGCTCCGGATTCGCACGGGTATATAATATATAGCCTATGTCACTCACTGAAAAAATGATTAAAATCGATCCAGTAGTTTGATTTATTCATTACTGCCCGTGGCCCGCACGCGTTAAATTTGGAGTAAAACAATTCCCCCTTTCTATGCATGTATTATACATAAAACCTTCCTCTTGAATCACTCTATCTATTGGAAAAAACCGCATCAAAATCCGTTGCGTAGTTTTAAAGATTTAAGCGCACATAGGGACAGAAAAGGCGACTTTGTTTTATACTATGTAGTGATATTTTATCCATTTCTGGCTTATATCACTACATATTATGAAACAACGTTCTTCGTCACGCGTGTCTGTTTGTGTTACACTCATAAATTACTGAACGAATTTTCATACGATTTTAACCAATAGATAAACTGATTCATTAGGCAGGTTAAGATAAATAATTTATCAAGGTCGACATATAACATTATTATTTGTATACTAAGAAACAGTTGAAAAAGATATGGGACCGACAGGATTTGAACCTGCGACCTTACTGCACACCGGGCAGCCGCTTTAGCCATCCAGCCACGGTCGCCTCTTACCAGAACCCTAAATTTCTCAACTGTATGATACGTCATTTCGTGACGTCACGTTCATTTGTTCCTATCTTAAGTAGGATACAAACCAACATGGCGAAGTTACATTCAGCACAAATGTAAAGAATTAACGCGTACCTTATTTCAAGATTCTGGTAAGAGGCGACCGTAGCTGGATGGCTAAAGCGACTGCCCGGTGTGCCCAGTGTGCAATGTATAACACAATTTATTTAAATTGTGTTCAAATACAATATTGAACTTGGCCCTTATTTAATTCTCATGTTTTGTGACTCACCTCACTATGCCTCACAGCGTGTGCAATGTAGATCACAATTTATTTAAATGTAGTTTAAATACAATATTGAACTTGGCCTTTTCGACATGTTTTTCGACTCACCTCACTATGCCTCACAGCGTGTGCAATGTAGATCACAATTTATTTAAATGTAGTTCAAATACAATATTGAACTTGGCCTTTTCGACATGTTTTTCGACTCACCTCACTATGCCTCACAGCGTGTGCAATGTAGATCACAATTTATTTAAATGTAGTTTAAATACAATATTGAACTTGGCCTTTTCGACATGTTTTTCGACTCACCTCACTATGCCTCACAGCGTGTGCAATGTAGATCACAATTTATTTAAATGTAGTTCAAATACAATATTGAACTTGGCCCTTATTTAATTCTCATGTTTTGTGACTCACTGTGCCTCACAGCGTGTGCAATGTAGATCACAATTTATTTAAATTGTGTTCAAATACAATTTTGAACTTGGCCCTTATTTAATTCTCATGTTTTGTAACTCACCTCACTATGCCTCACAGCGTGTGCAATGTAGATCACAATTTATTTAAATGTAGTTTAAATACAATATTAAACTTGGCCCTTATTTAATTCTCATGTTTTGTGACTCACTGTGCCTCACAGCGTGTGCAATGTAGAACACAATTTATTTAAATTGTGTTCAAATACAATATTGAACTTGGCCCTTATTTAATTTTCTTTTTTTTCGACTCACCTCACTATGTCTCACAGCGTGCGCAGTATACCGATCCTTGATCTGGAACCCTCTGTAACACACGGTACATTTGTACAGAGCGTTCGTGTAGCTGCTACATTCCTGCCTTTTCGTTATTTCTTCGATTTGTTGTTCGTAGGAGAGAGTGGTGATTGCGAAAAGGTTTTCATCAAGCGCTTCGGTTTGACGGCGACGTTTTACGTTGTTTTTCTTGTATCTGTAATGAATAGAAAAAGAGGTTTGTTTGCGATGATTTTTAATAATAATAACTTACACCACAACAGTTTTTATTAAGTAGCTTAAGTCAAAATTAAATTACTCATTAGTCTCTAATTTTATATCTAGACTAGATTGTAATCTCTGTTTTTATTTATCAACTAAATACATTTCTGTCAATTACAAAAATAAAAATAACTAAACCTATAATTAAAATTACTAAAACTATATACACTAATAAAGCAAACCGCTACCAGTGGGCATCGTTCCCGAAATGCTGGCAGCATTGCCACGCTGTATGGCAATGCTTATTCGTTGACCAAATTATCTATGAATTATTATTATTGTTATTTATCTGTATGAAATATCTAATTGTTTAGAAACATCATAAAAAAAAAAGTGTATTTATAATTCAAGCTTGCCACTTTTTTATTTGGAGGTAATTGAATTTTTCTGAGCGAACTTGGCTGACACACTACCGTGCGCCGTCTATCTGAATCACTGTTTATTTTATTTTACTTAGTAAGGGAGATGATAGTTATAGAGCTAGGGTAATCAGTTCGTACAAATCGGTTGTAAGTATGGTGGTAAAGCTTTTATGGATGAGCAACAGAAAGGAAGCAGCGATAGCCGAGTGGGAGACCGTAGGACTGCGAAGTTAAAAGGTCTCGGGTTCTAACCCACGGCACACACCGCTCGTCTTTTCGAAGATATTTGTGTATTTATCATATAAATTATCGCACGCTAAAGGTGAAGGAAACATCGTGAGGAAACCTGCATGCCTGAGAGTGGCTAAAAAGTGCTCGAGGGTGTGTGCAGTCTACCAATCCGCACTTGGCCAGCGTGGAGGATTATGGCCTAGCCCTTCTCATCATGACAAGAGGCTCGAGCTCAGCATTGGGACATGTATTAAATACAGGGACTGCTATAACAGAAAGGAAACACACGCGTATTACCTTTAGGCCCAGTTCCACCAGTTGTCAATGAGTATAGCATATTCGGAACTTTTTACACAAATGAAATTTTAAAATTGTTTAAAATTTATAGAATTAATCAGCACGTAATTATCTGAAATCTTATCAGGCAATGGTGAAATTGGGCCTTAGTATGTTATCTAACAGTACCTAAAATATATTTTCAACTGATAAGTGCAATGCTTTTAAAAATAAATAATAATTTGCCTAGTATAAATAATTCTATAAATATAATTTGAAAGACTAAACTGAAGTTATGAAATGACTGGCACATAAGGCATAATATCGTCTTCCTCTGATGTGTGTGTGTGTGTGTGTGTGTGTGTGTTTAACACTTACGAACGGCCGGACAAACATCTGTTAGAACGTTAACGATATCCTCACTTAATATAATAACTGCGAAAGTAACCTTATATGCTTTCACAGTTCACAGTAAAACAGGTTTGTCTGCACGTGTGGTGTAGTGGTTTAAGTGGTCGCCTCGCCGCTCTCCACTACACTGGTGTTGTGGGTTCGATCCCCACATGGGACAAATCTTTGTGTGATTCGCAAATATTTGTTCTGAGACTGGGGTGTGCTTGTGTGAGTGAATGTGTGTATTTGGCCTTGTCATTGGGACCATTGGATAGTGTAATTGCTGCTGGCGTTCTATCTAATGTAAAAAATCCAAATTTATAAAATTTATTTATAAACTGCTGAACCAATCTTGATAAAAATTTGTATGAAGATAGTTCAAGGCCTGAGGAAGGACATAGACTAATTTTTATCGCCATACCACGCCGGCGGAGCCACGCACAGAAGCTAGTATGAAATAAAAATCAAGCTACTTTATAAAGCGGAAACTTGAATTTGGCCTTCATAATGTTATTAATGTTTTTCTAGTTTTAAGTTAGCTGTAAGTTTCTCTATTAAATAAAAAATAAAATAAAAAAAAACTACTGAGGTGTCAAGGGACACCCGGATGGAACGAAGTTCCTTTCGATTTTTAGTCTGATGATGTAGCACCGTAGCTGTAACGTAGCATGTAATTACTACGCCGCTACGAGAATTGCTACGAAATGTGTCGTTACAACTTTTCGTCCCAATTTTTTCCGTCTAGCCCCCTTTCGCAACGCGCGATAAGGAACTTCGTTTCAATAAAATAAAATTGAAATTAAAATCACACTCACTTATCAGCCAACATATCGGGATCATCATCGTCCTCACACTTCTTAGGCTTCACTTTCCTCCCCCCCTTCTCCCTGCTCCTCTTGACTTTCACCTTCACTTCTTTGGTCTTTTCGCTGATTACTTCTTTGGTCTTTTCGCCGTACACCTCACTCAACGCTTTGTCGTCGTCATCGTCGAAGTGATCGAACTCTTCGAAGAATATTTCGTTGCTGGCTGAAATTTTGGGATATTATAATAAAAAAGAAAACAAAATTCCTATTAACCTAAAAATAAATGACTACATCTAAAAATATGTACAAACCTAGTCTAAAAGACCGCTACCAGTGGGCAACGTTCCCAAAATGCTGGCAGCATTGCCACGTTGTATGGCAAAGCTCAACTTCTGGTCAAAATAAATACCAGCATTTGGAGAACGTGTGGCCTCAAACAGGCGAGCTGAAATCTGTTTGTACAGATTGAGCGCTTCCGGCACCCACGGCCCTAATGTCTCTACCCCAAAAGGCACAAACATATATCCACTATAAAAAATTGAATTAATAAATAATATACGCTAGTATATTTGAAAATGAATATCGCTAATATTATTATTATAATAATAAAGACATGTGGGAGGTGGCTATTACTGTACCGATAGTTGTATCCGTAAACGGACTGATAGCAAAGAGTCTCGACAAACATCTAAGGGTGAATTGCACAAGCAAAATAATACACGGCAAACCTGAGAATGGTAGTGCAATGTGGTGATTTTTTATTTTATATGTATTTTTTTAGTGATATAGGGACAAAAAGAGAATCATTTCGGTGGCTGTTATAACTCAATTTAGATTCGTTTAATTTATTTCAAAATTGTGTATTTAATTTCGCCGTAAGTTAAAAAGAGAAAAGCCGTAAGTTAAAAAAAGAGCAGAAGTGTACATACAACACCCACACTTCATCTGTTATGTTTTAGTTCCATGTGGTAGAGGATGAGCCTATAGCCATCCACCAGGCACAATCCCAACTCTGTGTTGCTATTGAGAAATTCATGACAGAAAAATCCTAAATAATACTTTGGAATCGGGAATCGAACGCGAGACCTTGTGGTGAGCGATATGCGAATCATACCGCTATAACAACGAGGCAGTGAGTTATGTACAATCATTATGATTATACACACTGATAGCTCAGTCCCCGCGCTAACAGTTACGTACCTACTATTTGACGAATGATGGTAGAGTAGAGTAGAGTAGAGTATTCTTTATTGTACACCAAAAATATACAGTTTGACAATAAAAATACAACTTAAAAATATTTTCAAATGCACAATGGGCGGCCTTATCGCTAAAAAGCAATTTCTTCCAGGCAACCTTTGGATGGATAAACAGATAGTTTGTGTTGCAGGCAATATATAGGGCAGTTGGTGTATAAAAATAACAATTGAAATAAGTCTTATAGCTAATATTTACAAAAACACAAATATCTTAATTTCAATATTTACACATATCTTACAATAGTTTTATACATTATAAACAACATATAGTTAGATATAATAACATATACACAAATACTTAATAAATATATAATAATAAATAAATAAATATATAATTACATATATATAAATACTATAAAAGATAGGAGAAATACAGTTTTACTCAAATCTGCTAAAAGTCTGATTAAATAATAAATAAATAAATAAATTATAATGATGGTTTTACAGAAAAATAATATTCTTTTCACCACACCAGCACGAAAAAGATCGTTTGCTTGCGAGAATTCAGTGAGTAATAACGCTTATTACTCACTAGTGAGGCAAAGTGATTTAAATTTCGAAACACTAAATCCTTCCAATGAATAGGCGCTAATAAAAACAAAACAGCCACCATGTAGGTTATAACCTACATGGTGGCTGTTTTGTTTTTATTAGCGCCTATTTTATTTAAAAACTACAAACGATACGTTTTAATTATTTTAAATTATATTAATACACGCTTATTTAGTATTTTAATGTTTTTATATTCGTGATTAACCATTAAATTTAATAAAAATTAAGTATTTAATATTAGACTCTATACATAAATGTTAAGGACAAAAAAAAGTGAATTAAGTGATAAAGAACTTTGTGGAACTTCAGAATAGTTGAAACAACTTGCTAGTAGAAGCAAGTTAGAAGCTAGTACACAGAAGTTTGCTTTTTACCAGAAAAATCACGGGAGAAGCATACGACATATTTAATAAGTGGCGACTTTCAGAAGGCGCTAAAACGCATTCTGAATCGGTATTCTCTACTGTCGTATTACATAGAATTATCCAAAGTTAAGCAATCGAGTGCGAGTTTATTTAAATCTTAATATTTTCTCACTGGAAGAGGTGAAAAGTTTTGTATGTAACGCGTAAGAAAAATTTAATTTCCAGTTCGTGACCTCTTAAATCTCTCACTTACGAAGTAGTCTTTTCAAGACTACTTCGCAAGCTCAAGATTTAAAATTGCCACTCACAACAGAAATATAAACTTTTTCTCACTTGTACCATAAATAACTATTAACCAATACTTTAAACGAATGATGGTCTATCCTTGTAAATAAAGTTTTATTAAAAGTTAATAAATATAAATCTGATGATAGTGCTATTAAAGTCCTCCTAACAATCAAATACAAAAAATATAAAATTAAAATAAAACTTAGCTAACTAAATTATAATACTTATTGTTATAAAATGATTTGACACCGGAGCTTAGATTGACTTTAATTCAACTTAGAGATTTGAATTAAAATCAATCCAAGTACCAGCTCCGATGGGTATTGCATCATGAGAAGAGCTGGTGAGAAACTCGTGAGCACCATCTTTTCAAATAATTCATACAATATTTGTTTGTTTTATGACAATCATTCTATGTGTAAGATATATACATGGTAAATATCCTTGATATTTCACAAGAAAATAACATATTATATTAAGCTAATTAGTCGAATGACAATAAATTGAATAACTTTGAATAAACCTTACCCTCATCTTTGACTTCGACGTCATCGATGGCGGGCAGCTCCTTCACGTCGATCTCGACGCCTTCGTCGTTGTGCTGCGAGTCGTGATGCATTTTATCATCTTCTTCCTACGAAAATACAATGAATTCAGATACCGATTAAAAGAGAGATCTTCACAATAAAAAGTAAAATATAAATGAGAAGGTTTATGCCACCAACCGTATTATATATAATTGTTCCTTATTTGTATGTAATATACGTGTTTTTTACAATACATGTTGTAATCTATATACGCTACATTACTTTATAGACCAGGGTCGATAATTTTTAAAACAAAAAGAATTATTGTAGGATGAAACTCATTAGAAAAGGAGGAGAATATTATAAAAATTAAAGGAAAAATAATTTACGGGCGATCTGAGGTCGGGAAGGGGATGGGGAAATTGTATATATTAATTATATATTAATAGTTTTTTTCGATTTTTGTTTTGCATTTTCTGTGAAGATTTACTATAAAACATATTTTTTTTCACCACCGGAAAGTAAAGATTTCAACAAACAGAAAACATACCAACTTTTTGTTTCATTTTCTTTTTTTCTTTTTATTTTTTTTAAAAAGGCTGATATTTTGACGGGTGAATTTTCGATCGAAAATTAGGGTGCTTTTTTGATATTAATTCAAAATAAGGTGAAAAAGAAAAATATTTCTAATCAAATAAATTGCAGCGTATTTGGGACATGAAAAAAGGTAAATTTTCACCAAATTTCGTGAAAAAATTTTTTTTGTAAAAGATAAAAATAAAAAACCATATAATTGTAAGCCGTGCGGCGTGCGCGTGTTTCTCTGTCTGTCTCTCTCTCTCTCATAGAAAGCAAGCCAGTTATTTTCGTTTCGTCTTTCTATTTCGCATTGAACAGTAAGGCGACGATTATTTTTGTTGAGTGTATACAGGTTTTTTGTACATAATAAATAATAACAATAATTAATCCAGACAGTGATTCTGCACAAGTTCCAGATATTGCTGATGGAGTTAGGTAATAGACCAGGGTAGAAGTAAATCTTCACAGAAAATGCAAAACAAACATAAAAAAAAAACTATTAATATATAATTAATATATACAATTTTGAGTTATTAAATTTATTAAAATTTACACTTTAATTACTCAAAAAACGTAAGATTACATGTTACATTGATAAAATATTAATTTTATTAACTTATTTGTTTGTTAATAGCTACAGCATACAAAAGTTTTAGATCTTTTTAACCGACTTCATTATTACCAACAACTTTGCCATTCGACTTTTTTCCATAGGACTTTTAGTTTTGCCGGAAATCGAGAAAACCGTTTTATACCCTTAAACCCCCCTCCCCCTTCCCTTTCCCGACCTCAGATCGCCCGTAAATAATTTTTCCTTTAATTTTTATAATATTCTCTTCATTTTCTAATGGGTTTCATCCTACTATTATTTTTATTGTTTTAAAAATTATCGACCCTGGTCTAAAGAACTTGGTTCTCTAAGTTTATTTTTTCTAAATTTGAAATTATTATTTGATTTGATGAATAGAAACTTAGAGTAAGCGATCACAGTATGTACAGGTACATTATTTTATTTATATTGAAAAATGTGAATTGCTTCGTGGTTTGAAAATTTTCATATGTTTACCAACTTATGTTGATGACTGCACGCCGGGCAGCCGCTTTAAGTAACCATCTACGGTCGTCTCCTAACAGTCCCATCATTTTTTCAACAGTTTAAAAAATAAAAATAAAATAAATATCTCACAACTTACACACGATGGCTCTAGTCCCAAACTAAGCAGAGCTGGTAATATGGGTACTAGAATAACTGATACTAATACATATATACTTTTCTTTTGTAAATACATACTTATTATACATAGAAACACCCAGACTAAGACAAACCCCCATGTTCATGCACACAAAATTTGTCTTAAGCGGGAATCGAACCCGCGACCTCGGCGTCGCAGGCAGGTACACTACCCACTCCGCCATCCGGTCGTCACGTCGTCGGTGTTTCTTAGTATAATTTGCTAAGCATAGCTAAATGCTAAAGTTCATATATTCTTTTATTACTAGTACAATTCTCACCTTAACTTGTACATCTCGTACATGTAGATCATAATCTCCGTTGTCGTATATTTTCCGTATGAGCGTCGATTTGAGTCCGCAGTGCGAGCGATTCACTGATCGTATGTCACGGATTTTTATCTAAAACAAACACAACTGTTAGGTTTTCTGGGATAATGGAATACACAAGTCACTAAATAAACAAGTTCGAACATAACATCACGCCTATATAGACGACTGATGGCGGAGTGGGTAGTGTACCTGCCTGCGACGCCGAGGTCGTGGGTTCGATTCCCGCTTAAGACAAATCTTTGTGTGCATGAACTTGGGGGTCTGTCTTGGTCTGGGTGTTTCTATGTAGAATAAGTATGTATTTACAAAAGAAAAGTGTATATGTATTAGTATCAGTTATTCTAGTACCCATTGTACAAGCTCTGCTTAGTTTGGGACTAGATTGACTGATCATGACCATCACTCATCTCAATCTTAATTTTATTCTTCAATTTTAATATTAATAATTTGAATAATAATTATATTATATTTACAAAAGAAAAGCATATTATATGTATAGTATCAGTTATTCTAGTACCCATAGTACAAGCTCTGCTTAGTTTAGGACTAGATGGCGTTGTGTGTATGCAGAGAGATATTTATTTATTTATTTATTTATATTACTCAGAAAGGTGTGGCATGGTGTACAACACCCATATTTAACCTGTTATGTTTAGGTCCCATGGGATAGGGGTTGAGCCATAGAAATGTTAATAATAAGGCAATAGAAATGTCAAAGACGCGTGACCTTGTCGCCGCGCATCTGTCTAGTCAAACACAAGTGCGAGTTGAGGAATTGTCGTCTTAATGTCATCGCAAAAAGAATAATTTTGTTTGCAGGAATACAAGCGCATGAGTCTAATCGAACACAAGTGCGAGTTGAGGAATTGTCGTCTTAATGTCATCGACAAAAAGAATAATTTTGTTTGCAGGAATACAAAAAGTGGTATTTGAAAAACGGCGACATGCGTCCCAGTTTTAAAAGATAGTCGATAGCATTTCTATTGACTAGTTATTAAGATTTCTATGGGTTGAGCCGATCGTACCTACCCTGTACCTTGAAGTTATTTAAGAAAAATAATACGATGAGTCTTTATCACAACAGTAGAAGCAATCATCTTTTTAGTTTTTGTCTGTATGTTTGTATGTTCGTACGCGCATCACGCAAAAGCTACTGGACAAAATTGAATGCAGTTTTCACAGTTGGGTAGCTGGCGGTCTAACTTAAAAACTAATATATCTTTTATTCTGTACTTTTAACCTAAAAGTGTAAATTAGGAAGTATAATTATTATTAAAAAAAGAAGAAAAAAAAATATATAAGTATATATAATTTTTTTATATTTATTTTATTTTTTTAATAATAATAATGATTTTTTTATTTTAATATCTACTTATTTATTTAGTGACTCTTCAACAATGAGTACGCTGTGACATTAATAAAGGTACACATTGTGAACTGAAGTCTAAGCGCCTCACTGCTTATAGAGGATTAGAGTACAATTTCATTAAAAACATTGAAATGATATATAAATTAAATAAATAAATAAATTAGATTAAAACCAAATTAAATTAACCAGATCAAAACTAAATTATATATGAATTAGATTAAAACTAAATTACATAATAAAAACAAGATTTAAATTATTATTGAAATTTGATTAATATTAAATTTGAAGAATAAAATTAAGATTGAGATGAGTGATGTACATGATCAGTCAACATTAATCTTTTTACAGTTGACACAGTTTGTATAGTTTTCTATAGTTTTTTTTTATAGTTTTTCTGTAGTGCGTCGGGCATGTTTGCGGAGGCTAACATTGACAGTTTTGCTGCAATAATGCGTAAGCGTTGCGCCTCCATGCTTGTACGGCTGAGATCAGGTACCAACAGCATCCTGTGCGTATTAGCTGACCGATGGGACTCCCCACTGCTCAGACGATGGGTAAAATTGCATGCCATCAAATGATAGTGCATACCAAACTTGTGGGAAGTCGCATTGGGCAGAGTTCTTATGTTATTATTTATTATTTAGTTAATTAATGTTTACTAACATTAGTTTTAAGATTTATCGTGTTACTAACAAAATTATAGATACTGTCCGAAATAAAGATTTATTATTATTATTTACAGTTATATCGGAGATGCATCAATTTGAAAGGGAAATACATAAAATGAACATAATAGGCATGATGACTAATTTTTATTTTTGTATGTAATTGAAACACCTCTTGATATAAGAAACATCATTACAAGAATTACTTTGACCTAACATAAACTTCCTGAGATAATACAATTTCAAATTCACATTAATAATAGACTCGCCCAAACGCTCCAAACAAAAGGCTACTCAAGCGTGACGTCACGCTTGAGTATTTTGTATGTGAAGTTATGAATTTTGTTTGATAGCTATACGAAATATTGCGTTTATAAAAATGGTTTTATTACAAATATTGCTATAAATTGTGTAGGTAATTTAATGATAAAAAAAAATCGAATAATTTCGTATTTTAAAAATGAACTCGTCCATGAAACTTTGAATGATCATAAAATTAGTTAGATTTATAGTATGTAACAAAAAATTATTTCAATTGGTTTATGTTTACCTATAGTTTGATAAGGTATCCTATATTTTACTATCTATAGATCAGTCACCATGCCTATTATGATACTTAAATGACGTCAATTAACAATAAGATAGATTACTGGCAATTCCTATTCCCAAGGGAGTTATTTTATTCCACTGAGGTGGCAAACAAGCATACGGCCCGCCTAAGCAGTTACCGTAGCCTATGGACACTTGCAATGCAACGCCAGGGGCATCACGCGTGCGTTGCCGACCCTTTAAAAACCTATTTGCACTCTTTTTAAAGAACCCCATGCTGTATTCTCTTGGAAAAACCTTGGCGGGGAGCTCATTCCACAACTTAAATAAAAAGATAGGGAGTAAATTTGGGGTAGAAAGATTTTGTAGGAAATAGCGTGGAACTATCCCAAGTAGCACGTAAGTGTCGTCAGAATCAATTATACAGCCAATATAGAACTTAAAGTGTTATAAGAGACGTATAAGAGAGTCAGGAAAGGTAATAAGCGTTATAAGAGTGTTACAATCCGCTATTATACAGCTCAGCTGTATATAGGCTTTATTATGGTATCTGCGTACACTTAAGGTGTTATATCGGAATATTACAACTCTACTATACAGCTTTAATAATTGTTTAACACTCCAAGCTTATTTCTACGGCTAAAGCTGTATAAAGGCTGTATTATAGTGTTACTTGACACTTGTTGCTGTACAAAGGCATATGCTAACTCCATTATAACACTAGTTTTTATGGTGTAATTTAACACTCTTATAAGTATTAAAGCTGTAATAGTTACTTCTAAGAGAGTATTATAGAACTAAAAAGATAAATGACAGCTATAGTACAGCTTTAGTCTGTATTATAGACGGAGACGTCAAATCAATGTCGCAGTCAGGAGATGGATTGAGAAGGAATATTTGAATATGAGGAATTACAACTTAAATAACAGTAATGATAGTGAACCAATATTGACTGAAAGACAAAACCATTCAACCACACCGACAATCCATAGCTCCAATGAGGGCTCCGTACGAAAAAAGAAAAGAAAAAAAAAGGAGATAAAAATAACATTATTAATTGCTTCCTTCGCCATCATAACACCCCTTTTGATTCCCAGGAACTTGGCACTATGCAAAGTTTTTTTGGAATTTTTCTTCAGTTTCTATTATCTTGAACGACATATTATTCTGAAAAATAAAGAAAATACCTTAATAAATAATCGTCAAAATGGTTTTAGAGATTTTAATTCTTTATACGTATCTCTAAAGAGGTTATTAGTTGTTATCTAAATGAAGAGCATAATACAGCCTATTGAATAAAAATATTCTAAAATTACTCTAATTGGAAGTTAAAAGCTGTACAATACACTTCATTTATTCCATAGTACAGCTACTGGCGCTATATTGCTCTTCAAATAGTGTTAGGGCTGTTTAAAATTGACGCCATTTTCTAATAAACAAAAACATATTAGATGATTCTTAAAACAAAAAGAAATGACATTATTTTGCATTATCTTCAGCCGTATCATGTTTACTAGCTTATATAACGTTAACTTGGCTTTTTCCTTATTACTTGAAATTAAAATGTTGTTATTCTAACCTTAAAAAATAAAAACTTACTCACCGATATTCAGTATTTCTTTTGTTTTTCTTGATTTTTATGCTGGCGCGCGAATATTTTACCGAAAACCATATACAGGTTTACAATAAATATTGGTTTGCACGTTCTTTTCACCAAACCAATAAGTTTAAGATCATTTATATGTTTTTCTTAGCAAGTAATTTGCCATTATAATAATATACATAATGTAGATAAAAAATATGATGTACATTAAAATATCTATACTTTTGTAATTCTCTTATAACACTATTGTAGAACTTTAATTCTTACAAGCTACGTTTAGGATACCATCTGGAGAGTTTAAGTTCTACAATAGTGTTATAAGAGAGTTACAAAAGTATTGTAGTTTCTTTTGACACCAAATAACAGCTCTAATACAGCCTTTATACAGCTACTATACAGCTCTTATAACACCAAACGCTGTATAATTTGTGCCCATTTTACACTTATAAGGGCTGTATAAGCGCTTATGCAGCCTTTGTACAGCTACTATACAGCTTTAAGTATAAAATTACGCTCTAGTACAGCTTTTATACAGCTTGTAATGCTACTTGGGATCAAATTCCACACAAACAAACTCGTGGGCAATAGCTAATACTCACATAAGTGTCAGCCTGCAGCATGTCGAGCAGCATGCCGTGGGACGTGTGCGCTTGTCCCTTGAACCTCACGGCGGCGGAGAGCCGCGCCACGCACTCCCAGCACACGCGCTCCGGGAGACGTTGCTCGCCACACGTCTAAACAAATTAATAAAATAAAATATTCTTAATTTCAGATTTTCAAAATTCGAAATTCTTGATATATATTAAAACTAAATATTATTATAGTATCTACTCAATACTCAATATTTATTGCATTCCACAGTGTTTAAAGGTGCTACAAAATAGTGATACAGATCTTTGTGGACCCTGTCGGGCTAAGCGACTTAGGAGAGAGGACGGCATATCTTTTATAAACATTTAATTTAAATATTACTATTATATTAGAGTCTTATCATTCAGATATTCATTAATATTATAATATCCTTTACTCTCTAATATTTCCTTTTGTTTTTTCATTAATATGTGAGGCTTATCTTCATTTTTAAGATTTTCCGGTAGCTTGTTGTAAATTTTTGTGGCCATTACTAATGTACTAGTTGAATCTATGTTTAAGCGTGACGTCGCGTCGGAAGGTTTAGTCGGTTTTTGTGTCTTAAAATAATATTTGGTTTGTTTGTCGTTTCGCTTTTCGGAGAGATCAGAGTTATTTTTTACAAATTTGCATAGTTCTGATATGTACATAGAAGGTATTGTGAGAAATTTCATAATTTATTTATTTTCTCTTTACAAATGGATCAGTACACATTATTTCACACACTTATTTGGAAGTCATTATACATTTGTAAGAGACTAGTGCCTGAATTAGGTATATAAACACCTGTGTTACAGGTCACTAGGCCCCCATATATGTAGTTGGATAATTATAATATAATAAATAAGTAGGTATTTGTGCACGTCGTTAATATGTTTTAACATAACATATAACATAATGTTATAAAATTTTATATTGTTTAGAGAATAAATCGATTAAATTAGTTTAAATAATATATAGTTATCTTTTACTTAGCACGTAAATTAAGTTATGTATGTGTGTTAGTGTATATGTGTGTGTGTGTGTGTGTGTGTGTGAGCGTGTGTGTGTGTGTGTGTGTGTGTGCTCGCGTACAGTGTACTCGTGTGTGTTCCATGTTAGAGAAGATTAATGTCAGCAAGTGAAAGTTATAATTTTGTCTGTTGTTTGGTAATCTAATGTTTTAAGCCAGGTGGCAACTAACAGTTTGCAGGCAGCTCTACACATAGGATAGATACTCAAGCATGTGTTTAGTTTATTGTACAGATACGCACCCTGGAAACAGTAAAATCTGTGCGAAAGGCTGGTGTGACAGGGGTCGGCCGAACAAACCTTACCCTTTCTACGTTTATCTTTATTGTCATTTTTTTTTTTTTTTTTTTATTCCCCTGAGGTGGCACACAAGCATACGGCCCGCCTGATGGTAAGCAGTTACCGTAGCCTATGGACACTTGCAACGCCAGGGGCATCACGCGTGCGTTGCCGACCCTTCAAAAATCTATTTGCACTCTTTTTAAATAACCCCATGCTGTAGTCTTGAGGAAAAACCTTGGCAGGGAGCTCATTCCACAACTTTTGATCGAATTCTATGTGAGTATGTTTTCTAGAGATTATCGCTAGTATGAAGATCTGTCTAACACTTAAAACATCCCAGAGCTTGTAGAGATCGGTCCTAGGAAAACGGTAGGGCAAGCCAGCGCCTACTTTTAGTATTTTATGTTTTATAAAGAATGGGTGACAGCTATCGGTAGAATCTATATTTACTAATATTCCTATTAGTTTCTTTTGGATGGTGAAAAGTGATGGAGCATCGGTACTGTTTCCCCAAAGTATTATGCCATAGTTCTATAAATAAATAAAATATGGGTAACAAAGGTGGTATATAGGTAAATATTACATGGTTTCTATCCATATCTTGCCTATAAAAGGCATGCAAAATATTCGTGGCATTTTTTAAAGTCAAAAGTACAAAAACTTAGTTAAAAGTAAAACTAATAATAATAAATTATCCTACTTAGGATAGGTACAAATGAATAAACGTGACGTCACGAAATGACGTAACATACAGTGCAGAAATTTAGGGTCCCGGCAAGAGGCGACAGTAGCTGGTTGGTTAAAACGACTGCCCGGTGCAGAAGGTCGCAGGTTCAAACCCTGCCAGTCCCATAACTTAGTTACTTTTCATTGCAGCTATTTGTTAAAATGCTTTATAGAAAAAATATCTCTTACCAATATGCCAGTGATCTGTTCGTACATTTGGTCCAGTTTGTATTCTCTGAAGTCATACATTTTAACATCCATGGCCAGGCACACTCGACACACCTGTGGAACAAACAAATTCATGTCCATCCGTCGCGCAATGGATAAGGCATCGGTGTTACGATCGAGAGGTCGTGGGTTCGAATCCTGGCCATTACACCACGGACGTGAACTTCCTCCTAACACAAATTAATTAAGCTAAGCTGGAGTGTTAACAAGAATACTAGTAATTTGTATTTGCAAATTATTAGTTAGCTTTTTATAGAGAAAAAAAAAACATAATAACATATATTACGCTTATATTACCCAAAAGGACGTGGCAGAGGTGTACAGCACCCACACTTCACCTATGTTGAGGTCAAATGGGATAGGGAGTGAGCCTATCGCCATTCATATCGAATAATTGACGACCGGATGGCGGAGTGAGTAGTGTACCGGTCTGCCTGCGACGCCGAGATCGTGGGTTCGATTCCCACTTAATACAAATCTTTGTGTGCATGATCATGGTGGTTTGTCTTAGTCTGGGTGTTTCTATGTATAATAAGTATGTATTTACAAAAGAAAAAGTATATATGTATTAGTATCAGTTATTCCAGTACCCATAGTACAAGCTCTGCTTAGTTTGGGACTAGATGGCGTTGTGTGTGAGTTGAGAAATATTTATTTATTTTAATTTCAACTCCGTGCTGCTATTGAGAACTCCTGACAGACAAATCTCAAATAACACTTTTGCTCGACGCTGGAATCGAACCCGAGACCGTGAGACGTGTTTCGTGTAACGTAAAATGAATTGAATTCGATAATTTATGAAATTGATGGATATGCTATCATTAAACAATTAAATTAAATGATTACACAGTGCTGTATTTTTTATAATTCCTTACCCTCATGGCGGCCGGTGCATCCAAGTCATCTGTACAGTCCTGAAATAGATAATTAAATATCATTTATAAATTTTTATTCTTTCTAATGAACTTGGCCAGACACTCTGCCGTGTAATTAGATATTATATATTTATAAACGGAGTCTGTATGTATGGATGTTTGCGAACAGAAACTAGATTAGGAAGTAGCTTGTATACTCTTAAATGAATACAATTGAATACTCTTAAATGAATACAATTGAGGAACCCTGTATTTATCCTTGTGGCATGCAATAAATTAGATACTAAAACTAAGACACAAAAATAAAATTCTAAAACTGCACATATAATATAATAGATTTTTGAACAAAACTGAGCAACATTTTAACAGTTTATCACAAATGTAATCATTTACAATAGAATAAGCTCAGAGTACATAAATAAGGATTTTATTTTTTTCTTTAAACAATATTTGTTTCCCTAGGTATATATACAAATCAACATTATCTAGGTATATATATGAATCAATATAATACTAAAGTTGAAAAATTAAGAATCTAGCAGTACTAGAACCTGCACCCCTGGGTATACGCCCCAAGTACTTTGCCAATTCAGCTATGGATTTGTATGCTGCTAGACTCGAAACATCTCAACTCTTTTGTACCAGAATCGCATAGGTAGCGCAAATTCACAAAAGCAAAAAATATTCTGAATAAGTGTGTAGCAATAGTTATCAATATTGGTAATAAAAAACCCCAACAAAGTAATAAAAAATATATATAAAAATACTCAAAAATGTACCTGAGCAATAACAGGCACAGCACCACCTTTGATCTTCCGCAGCCCTCTCTTGGTCTCATAGAAGTCTTCATGTCGGAAGTGCTCTGAACAAATGGTGCTCCTGTCTTTGGGCTCCCAGTCGACAAGGCCTAGGGCTTCCACCCAGGCGGTGCGGAGATTGGGCTCTTTAGGGAACCTAAGAAAAAGATAGTATACAAGTCACCACATCGACTCAGTTGCCATTAAATAAAAGAAGAAGTCACCACATCAACCAGCGATACTCAATCATTTTAATTCCGTCATTATTCTTTTATTTATGAGAAATTAATGATCTCAAACCTAATTGCTTCATAACAATAAAAAGTTGCACTAACTTGATTCACTTAGATACTACTGGTGAGACTTGAATAAGTCTATTTGTATTCCAACAATATAATAATAAACACCCAGACTCGAACCCGCGACTACGGCGTCGCAAGCAGATACACTACCCACGCCGCCATCCGGTCATCAAATACCTACATAAATGTATAGGTGAAACTGCAGTCGACTAAATAGACCAACATAACATGGTTAGCACTGATATTTCATTATAATAAATAATATTACAAACTCACGACAGATTCAATAAAAATAAGTAGAGTCCTACTTTGTGGTTGTTATATCACTTATGATATGATCAAGTGGAAAACTCTGCCGTGCTTGTGATATATACAGTAAGTCCTTGGAGACAGTTTCGAGAAAAAGGCGGATAAAGTTTTATTTTTTACTTTTGACATATCTCCCGAAATATAAATTAAATCTAAGTCTTCTAAAATGTTTAACGTAAAAGTAGGTTTGTTTTACAATTTGTATATTTATTTTTATTTAGGAATAATATTTGAGTTGTAAAACTTGAAAAATTAATTATGTTAAAGAATTAACAATTAAATATTAAAAAAATTCTTAGTATTGGTACAGTAAGTGTGTGACATACTGTAACAATGTTTAGTTTGAAGTACATACTGCAACAATGATAACGAAATGAGGTAAATTTTTAATAGAAAAACAAAAATTGCACAATTTGCTTAATGAAACTTAATCACTTACTGTGATTATAGCTACGAACAATATGTATTATTATGGCATCCACCATGAAGCAATAGAATCATAATTATTATTTTTTTTTCAATTATTTGTAGATAAATGAAACAAAAGAGATCTTATGAAATCCCAATTTAATATAAATAGTACACAGCTTTATTAATACTATAAAGTAAATTGTCAAATCAGTTTCAGTATTTATTTTTTGAGCATTTCAGGATCAACATGATTAACTAACCAAAATAAACAATTCGTATTTGTAACATAAAACAACACTTTGTTTATAAAATATAAGACACTGTTTATTATTTGGAATAATAAAATTCCAAATAATAAACAGTAACATAATATACATAGTATATGTATGTTTTATTCAAGGCACTTTAAATTCTTTAACAAGACTTTTAATTCTTAGAATGATTATTAACATAACTATTATATAAATACTAGCTGACCCGGCGAACTTCGTACCGCCTAACAGTCAATGAATGTCGTGTTACCTTTTAGCTGAACTAATTTAGGCTTTGATGAACGTAATACAATGGTACAAAATAATATTAATATAGATAGAAACATAAATGTATTTTATTATGATGAATGATGATGAAAACATACAGAATGAGAATAAAAATTAAAAAAATAATAATAATTAAGTACTTCAAACTCATGTCAGAAAAAAAATATTGAAAACTATGTTGTGCAGATTGGCATACACTCGGATTAATTCATTAATGGGATTTTCATTCAAGCACCTTGTGGTAAACAACATTCTTTGTTTTTTGGTCAGGCGCAAGAACAAATAGAGCGGATGGTTTGCCGACACGTGAGCATGCCACGTACAATTGACCATGAGAAAAACATGCATTTTCTAGATTGAGGCCACAAATAGTCAAGGATTGGCCCTGTGATTTGTTGATCGTCATGGCGAAGGCAAGACGAAACGGGAATTGAATTCGTTTAAACTCAAAAGGCATATCCGTTAGGATCATCGGAAACTAAACGCGTTCCATTGCACAGTTTTGGTTGGTTTAAATTTCTAAGCATGATGACTACCTAGCCAACCTTAAGTTTTAAATTGTGCGGTGGTAAACCAGGCACATCCAAGGAGTTTTAAAATTCACTTGGATAATTAGTGGCTTCTTCTTCGGTTGTTACACAGTCGATAGATTTGAATGAATACAGAGTACCTACGATTTGATTTTGTACTATAAAATTCATACATCTTTATTTTTAGCGGCCAAAATTACTCGCTCACTTAACCATTTAGTATTTTTGTGGTTAGCAATGATATCCGGGAATACTTTGTTGATAAGCTCGTCTTTTGATGATACGAAATTGAAAACATTTGGAGAAAAGGAAATCAAACCGCTCAATTTGTCAACAGGAACACGGCCATTACCGATAGTCAGCAATTGCTTCGAGAAATCATAAGCAGATAGAACGTTCAACAATGCAACTCTCATATTTACAGACAGTTGAAGTTTCTTTACATATTGCCACAGATTTGATGCTTTGAGGCAAACATTTTTTTCGTCGGCAGCAGTAGATCTTGCAATGTCTGGTAGTGTTTATCGGAAATCGCCAGATAATAAAATCATTGCACCACCAAAACAGTGCTGGCAAACAACGTCCATTGGACCAATGCAAACTAAACGATGCAAGCTGTAGTCGATGGTGCAATCATATAGAAACGCTGCTCGATTCAAATCAATACTGGAACCATTTCTTCTTGCACTTTGAAGATTATTCCTCTGTTCATCTGTACGATAAGCTCGACGATTTCTCGTTTCTAACCTAGCTGTTTCACGGGCTGCCTCTCTTTGCTCTTGTGTTTGAAAAGCACGAATTAATTTAACGCATTGCAATATCGGCATATAGTCATCATTGGTCCAATATCAAAATTTTCATCATCACTGTAGTTCGCAGTGGGATCATATTGGAATGCCAAGCGATTGTATGATGCCAATGATCTTCGTGTGCTCACGCGTTGTCTCAATCGGGTTTCCAATTGTAATCTTAGGAAACGAATAACTTATTTTTTTTACTTTTTTTTTCACAATTTCACAGTAAACACAATACCGGTTTGTCACATGAATTTAACTGAGCAGAAAATAATGAGTGGCTGTCAAACAATGTATCACGCACCGGCGCCATCTACTTATAATATTGGTTTGTAGCACAGATATAGATCTACATAGATAACGCAAGTATCACTATTTGTATTGAAACCAAGCGTGCCGACTTTTTAATACCTTTTGTGACGTCACAGCCGAAATTTAGTGACGGGAAATCCAAACCGATTCAAAGACACCGATGCCGCCGATGCCAATCCGCCCAGTACGTTTAACTGGAGCCGTCCGCTATGATTTTCTCTGACAAAAGACGCGCGTGGACTGAAGTTAGAGGCGACCAACCTCAACGCTTGGTCGGGGTTGAGACACGCTAAGTACATGCATTTGCGTTATCTATGTAGATCTATATCTGTGGTTTGTAGTGCATGCTATGTATCAGAGATGGCGCTGTATGTAAAAAAAGATTTTCCCGCTTTTCTGTTGAAATTTGTATTGTTTTCCTAAATTTTCTTTGCTATAAACCTCACGGAGCCCGAGACCTTTCCAACGAATGCAAAACCGTGGAAATCGGTTCGTGCGTTCTGGAGTTATAGCGTCAGGAAGGAAAACCCGACTTATTTTTATATAGTAGATTGAGATCCTTGTTTTACGAACTTATTTAAATCAGTCTTACAAATTAGTAATATATGAGTACCTAAGTGACTAATAAAATGTAAAGCTTGGTAAAATATTATCAATACAATAAAAAAGGCTTTTATAGATATCATTAGTCCTATAATAGCAATATTATAATCCTTTATCCAATGTTCAGTGCAAAGTAGGTTCGGGCAGCAAGAACTCTTTGATCATCTTCGTCAACTTCTACTATAATATTGTCAGGTTTTGTAAAAAAAAATAGTGTTTCTTTGCTTGTTTGTTTTCTTCTTTCAACAGCTTTCGTTTCAACCATACCTTTAATAAATACACCCTGCCATTCTTTGCTCAGATTTTTATAATAATTATTTATTACTTTTCTTTGGTCTTCAATAATGTACGTCGAACATTTTCGTCTACAATTTTCTTGGCATGACGTTTTAAGTGATAGCTTTTCAATCTGTAATTGCTTTTTGATTTTCTTTCTTTGTCTTAATGACTCTTCAAACACTTTTCATTTCCTTGGTAAACCAGAATTAGTCAATCCTTTTCCTTCTTGTCAGATTTAATTGTTCAGCCTTATTAAAATTTGGTAAATTGTCACAATGAACTTGAATTGAATTTTGTTCTAGAAAGGATGCGTTTATATTAATATGGGAGTTATCGGTTTCAATTACTGTAGTATAGTATAGTTCTTCTGGAATAAATGTCTTAACAGGAGAGATTAGCAATTCTTAGCAATCAGTGTCGGTTGTGTCAGATTCAGGCATATAATCTTTATCCTTAACGCTATCATCAGAATCTTCGAATAACCTTTGTTTATAATTATTATTTTGTAAATTATCATTTTCTTCATCCGAGCTTGATACAGTTTCATTACATTATGAGAAAATTTTCATCAAAAGGCTCTTTCGCAAATAATATAGCTTAGAACACAAAGGCTAGAAAAATAGTATACTCACGAGTATCTTTGGCGCCAATTTTATTCTCTGACGCACATCAGTCTCTATCGTTCGATGGTCCGCGACTGCAAATTTACGTACTTACCAAGTACCCAAATTTGCAGTAAGTAACATGTTTACCTTATTTGTTCCAGGCAGGTCTACACAAAATGTCAAGTGTTCCTAAACATAATTGCAGTAGGATATGTTGCTGTTATTACGTCTACGCGTATAAATAAATATTTTACATGACTGACATACCATAAATACAGTAAGTTCCACTTACTGTTTTATGGTAAGATATTATAATAATACTTTGCAAAACTCTTAAGCATTAATATAGTAAATTCTGTTACTCTAATTGTGTTAAGGTTTAATATACCAATGTTTTATTACCATCACTTAATATAATAATAGCATGAATATTTACTGTAGATATGGTTTTAACTTTGTGAAAAAAATGTGTCTTACTGTAATTATGCTTAAGCTTATTTCAGTTTCTATACCACATTTTCAAATTTTGAATATACAGAAATGTAGATCTTAATCTCTATATTTCAAATATGTACTTAACTCAATATCGACAAAATGTGACTTACTGTAATTATCATAAGCGCGGCAGAACTGGCTACCTACTGACAGTTGTTTGTATCTACTACTACTGTGGACAACTCTGAGTGATGAGTGATATGGGACCGGGAGGACTGTTTCTTAGAATAATTTGCTAAGCATAGCTAAATGCTATAAAAATAATGAATAAGAAGTTGAAATAACGTACGCGTTCATTCGTTACAACATTTGTGCTGAATGTAACTTCGCCATGCTGGTTTGTATCCTACTTATGATAGGAACAAATGGATGAACGTGACGTCACGAAATGACGTATCATACAGTTGAGAAAATTAGGGCTCCGGTAAGAGACGACCGTAGCTGGATGGCTAAAGCGGCTGCCCGGTGTGGATTAAAGTCGCAGGTTCAAATCCTGCCGGTCCCATATCTTTTTCAACTGTTTCTTAGTATATTTTTTAACTTCTCGTTGTTACAAAGACATTTGATAGATAGACAAGTTATCGCAATGAATACCTAAATAAATTTATAGTTAGGCGTAATCTAAAACATTTGAAGATTACAGCTACATGAGCCTAAGCTCGTTTTTTCACAATACTTACATATGAAATGTGATTCCATGGCTCTTTGTGGTTCTCTTCGTGTCATTCGTACAATTCTGGACACTGCACCTCATGTTTATTTCATTAAATTGGGTTAAAAACTGAATAATCAGAAAATAAACATAGCCGAAACTATAACACCATTTTCCAAGTGGAATATTTTATACATTCTAGGAGTCTTTTATTCGTAAAAAGGATGAGAATTTTGGCTCTATTCTTTAAAGTATTCAGTGTTATTTTAAACGCAAATCTATAATTTAGTTGTTAATATTTTTAATAAGTGCACCGTCTGTCAAACATCAAGCGTCCACCATGTTTTTTATTTATTATTTTATTTTTTTCTGCTACATTTTGCTACAATACTGTGGCACTAACACCAAGTCTTTTTCTTCTACATCCTACGCCCAACTTGGCACCAATGAGGGATACGTTGAAGCCAATTATGAGAGCTGACTGGAGGGTAATTCTTTTTTATTGTCTGTGCGTCTGGTATTTTTTTACGAGCAACATTGCACATTTTGCTTGGCTTGAGACCTTACATCGCATTCTAACAATAGTTTAAAAAGCTTAGCTAGAAAGAGATGTGCAATCGATTGTATATTTATGTTTACATGGGCAATTTTATAAAAGTTTGTCAGGTGCGTAAAAATAGGTAAAAAATAAAAATCATTAAGTTGGGTTTTATTTCATTTAGATCGATTTTGGAATATCTATATTTCGTTGAAATAATAAATAACAAGCGAAAAATGGGACAAATATTGAGAAAATGACTGTTAAATATCAAGTAACGTGCAATTTTCTTCCACTGCGTTACAATTAAAAATATAAGAAATTGTGTTTTATTATAAAAATTAAACATTTTCCAAAAAACTTCTTAAAATTTATGATTGGATTAAATAACTTAACACAATCAACACTTTATATCCTCTTAGTTACAATAAGATAAATTGGACGCAATAATATTCCTTATATTTGGCGAATAAGAGATCCGAAGGAAACCCTATACTACTTACGTAATAAAAGCATCATGTATTTTTAATCATAAATAAAATATTAAAGTCTTCTTCATTTAAAAACAAAAATACTATCCAAAATTATTTACCTCAGCAGTTGGACCGTCACTCAGTGGATGGGTATGGAAAATGTTAGGCTGAGTTTACATCAACAACTTTAAACAACAAAAAAGAAATACTTAATATTATAAAAAATAAGCTTATCCACCTAAACAAATATCACAAATATCACAAATATAATCGTTATAACAATCTTTAGGTATTAGACAGTCATTACAAGAAGCCATTTTATCTTATATTCGTGCAATCAATTGCACGAATTTGACAACAAATCAAGGAAATTACTTCTAAAACACATTTAAATCAAGCTATACAAACCAGATTAATTAAATAAGTCAAATTCAATGATTCAATCTAAAGATGCAGAGGGAAATTTACGTTTTTAAATAAATATTAAGGTACACCTTCTTTTTGAAGTCGGTTAAAAATAAAATAACCAGAAGGTAATGTACACCAAGCTTTATGTTCCACTGAGTTACAAAAACCTATCCACTGAGAGAACGTTTCTCAGTTGACGTAACGGATTTTAAGGTTAGGTCAATTCTTTATAAAATTTTCGTGAAATCACAGGTCTAATTGATTCAAATGGTTGTTTAATTAACAAATAATAGATTTTTCTTCTCGTGAATACTCTTTAGAATAGTAAATTAAGCGTACTAGCCAAGTAATCTCCGTAAATCAGTGGAATTTTCAAACAACACTACCACGGTCGTACCGCTTCCGGCGATGTTACACGTCAAACTGAACGAAATAGCAACATGGCGGAGTTGTTGAAAGGAATCTTAGAGTTTCCATAACTTAAAAAAAGGTATCAAGTTAGTAAAATTGTATTTCTTCCTGGGTATATTTGCGTAACTCAGTGGAATTTTCCACCATGCCTATTTTTTAATAATTTACTAAACTATCTGTTTTATTATATTTTACAAAATATTCACTATATAATAACTTATTAAATGAAAAGTAAACTTTGCGTTCTTTTTAATGACACCAGTTATTTAGGAATATTGGGATTCAATTTTAAAAGCCGTGGCAAAACATGTGCCATAAACAGGGTGGGACAACGTAGAAAACAGTTTTAAGTATGTGAATTTAGATTGTAATGTTTTTAATTATATTATTTTTTTTTACTTTGTTATTCTGTGACAATATTTAATTTAATTTGTTGGACAATCATGGTTCATATTTGCATTTTAGATCTTTTTTTCTTGTATTAATCTTGAGTATAGTTTCTTTTTTTTGTTTAACTTGTTTTATATTAATAAAAAATAAATAAATAAAAATGTTTATTTAATATGATTCGTGTTACCGTAATATCATGCAAGCGGTGTTAGTCTGTAAGTAGTTGTTACACTTAAAAAACTATATATATGAGCATGTTCATTTAAAAATTGTAATGGTGTTGTAGTGGCCTACAATGAGCATACGTCCGGCCGCCACTGAGCGAAGCCGCGCACTGAAGCTCCGAGTGTGCTGCAGATATTTATGTATCGGCGCGCGCCGCAACGTCCGGCGCTCGCGCCGACGAGCGACATGACCGCGTGGACATCAACTGTGGACTGCTGGCGCAAACACGTACGCGTCCTATTTACGTGCCGCACGGTTGAGGAGAAGCAACGCTATTGGTGGATTCGACTTTAAGAGCTATTCTGTATCCGCACTAGTTGTATGACTTAAACGGTGTTATTAGTAGATGTAAGTTATAAAAATATATTCTTTTCTTTTCTTCACTTATCAAATGCGTTTTATTTAGCATTACCTAAGATCCCTAAAGTGTAAACAACTGTAGACTAGCCTTATAAATAAATAAATAAATAAATAAACAGCATTGCCAAGTTCAAATAATTAATTTTCGTATTAAATTTATCGTAAAAGTATACAATTAGGGTTTTAAAACATTGTACAATATTTAAATTATCTTATAAAATTAAATCTAATCTACTTAAAAGTTACAGTCAATTTTTTTTATTACGTGTGTAATAAAAAAAAAAAAATGTGGGACAACGTCAAATCGCTACCAACAAACTTTTATAAAATTGCCCTATACATTGTTTTGTAACACCATTAAATTCGGAGGACATAATTTTGACATTAGTATTTTCTGTCTCTGTTGTTTCTTTACTGATTTGCTAAAGAGCAACAAAGATAGAACTAAAAGTGGCTTTCATTCGAAACTTTTTAATTTCAGAGACTTTTATACTAATCGGCATGACAAATGTCAGAATATACAATGCAGGAATTTCGTTTTTATTTTCAATTTTCCTTTGTCTAATTAGAAAAACATAAATTGTTTATCATTTTGAAAAGACAACAGATATGCTCAATCCAAAATGATTAAGAAAAACATTATACTATACGACGAAATCATGACTTGAATGGCGTGTATTAACCGCGACAATTATCATACATTTTCTTCGTTTGTTGTGATAAAATCGTCACGAAGATGAGGTGCTGTGTGCCTATCTGCAAGAATGATTCTAGACTTATCTCCAAGTCGCAGGGGATTACATTTCACATGTAAGTTTCAACATTATTTTTCGGCCTTTGACAACTCTTTTCCAATTGATTGCTTTTTGCTTCAGCCTTGAGGGTATAATGAGAAATGTGGTAACTATGGCTTTACACCATAACGATATCGGCGTAAAGATGTTCTCTGACATAATGATCCCAAACTAGTTCTTCATGGAAGTGGCTTTAGAACAATGAAATTACAAAAAGCTAACATTACATCACTCCTGTATAACCCAGGAGGCTGTGTAATTAAGCACCGTGGGACTAATTTTGTATTTTGATAAAATGAATTATTTATTGCATTATTTGAATTAATCGAAATGTCTTAGTTTTTATTGTTTTTACTTTTGACATTTACTGACTATGTTATACATCTACACAAGTAGTATTTTGTATACAATTTTTAGTTTTAAGATTTGACGATCCTAGGCTGCGGTTTAAATTGTACGATCCTTTACAAACGTGCCAACGCTACAAACTGGCTGTTTAAATTGAATGTTTACCATCGGTACACATATTACACATTTCAATTTAAACCAGTCAATAGCCCTGTAATATCACTTCTGTCAAAAATTATAACCTCTACTGACGTGTTGTGGTGCCTCTACCTACTACAAATTACATTATCTTTGCCTAAATTTCCAACCAACATTAAAATAGTAGGAATTTAGTACACTTCCAAATTATCAAAAACTTTACCTATACAGGCTCTTTCATGATCCTCTGCCATTAGCATGAGAGTCAGGATTCTGTCACTATCCTCACAATATACTTTCGTTGGTATAAGCGACATTTTTCATTGAATATTATCTAAAAGGTGCAACAACAAAATAAAAACAAGTATTGTTTAGGCCCGATGTGATAAGGGGTGAGCCTGTAGCATATTTTTTTATTTTCTAGGTAAATCTTAAATCACAAATCATAAATCATAATCATTTATTGCGAATATAGGTCACATAGATGTTATCACACACAAAATTAGTACAGCTACACTCCGCCCTTCAACATGCAATATTAAAAAATCCTAAGAATTCTACATTTAATTTAATATACTTTATTATAAAATTCGACATTAACAAAACAAAATTATACAAAATCCATAAAATAAATAAATGTCCTCATTACTAATTAATTATTATTTACATTTGTCATTCAGGTAATCCTTAATGGTATAGTATGCCGTATTAGTGAGTTTTTTTTTTAATTCTTTCTGAAGCATATTAATGTTAGGGCACTTTATTATATATAATGGCAGATTATTGTAAATACGTGGTATCATACAAAATATAATAATATTGAATTGCGCCGTCCTATTCACTGGCAAAGACACTATAATCATTTTGTTTCTTGCAATCCTTCCAATGACTATGAGCAGATGTGTTGTGTTTAGTCTCATTCACAGATTTAGTTCCCCTCTAGGCGCGTCTTTTTTATATCTTGGTGGAGTGCCTCCATCAGTTTGAGGTCTAGCATTAGTTGTCTCTTTAAGCATCTGGGCGACAGGAGCTGATAATTGATTATATTCTTGATGCATAATATAATAAATATAAATTTGTTTTCAGTTTTCCAAATCAGCCGTCTGTCCGCACAGCCTGGCTTAAAGCCCTAGGTAAAGAAGGTTGGGAGCCCAAAGAGCGTAGCGCAGTGTGCTCAGAGCATTTCCTTTGTGAAGATTTGTATGAGACCAAGAGTGGGCTACGGAGAGTTAAAGCTGGGGCAGTGCCCTTGATATTGCAGGTAAGGCAGTTGTTTATAATAAAATATTAAAAATAGCAGTCCTTTATACATATACATGTCCCACTGCTGGGCTCTTTTCATGATGAGAAGGGTTAGGCCATAATCCACTACGCTGGAATGATTTTCATGCCAAGAAAACACATGTCTTTGAAAAGACAAACCTGAACAGCTTATTTAAAGGTGTGCTGTGGTTTCGAACCTGAGATCTTTGACTTAGCAGTCCTACAGCCTCCCACTATGTATATACATATGTGTCAGGCTGCGCAGTGCTGTCTCTGCGCCAGAGATTTCCCACTGCCATACCAAAGTCATGCCACCTTGAGATCTGCCTGCATTGTTACCTTTAAGTATTGAACTTAGGGGTCTGGTGGTGGTTTATATGACCTCATTAGTGACGTAAAGTTGTTGCTGATTTTTCCAATTATCAGTAGTAACAGCTATCACCATACAACCTAGTATAAAAAAGAGATGGGACCGGCAGGATTTGAACCTGCAGCCTTCTGCACACTGGCTAGTTGCTTTAACCAACCAGCTACGGTCACCACTTGCCAGGACCCTAAATTTCTCAACTGTATGTTACGTCATTACGTGACGTCACATTCATCCATTTGTTCCTATCTTAAGTAGGATACAAACCAACATGGCGAAGTTGCATTCAGCACAAATGTTGTAAAGAATAAACACATACAATATTTTAACTTTTTATTGATTATTTTTATAGCATTTAGCTATGCTTAGCAAATTATACTAAGATAAGGTTAAAACGACTGCCTGGTGTGGTGAAGGTCGCAGGTTCAAATCCTGCTGGTTCCATATCTTTTTTAACTGTTTCTTAGTACAATGTTGGATACTTATTTTTATAGTTCTTCACAATTCTATATTAATAGCAGTTGAGAAGGCTACGTTTATTGGTAAATTGTGGTGTATACATATTTATAAGCTTGACTGTATCACGGCCCATAGGCGTATTGAAATTGCATAGCTGACATCGAATAACTATACCTAGGGTAAGAAAAAGTGCCCTTAGTACTATTAGCTAAATTGACCCATTTGACAAATATCTCATTAAAACCGACGTGTATTCTCAATAATAATGTCCTCAGACCTCACGTCTGAGGACATTTTTATTGAGAATACACGTCGGTTCTCGCGGAGGCAACGACACGCGAATAATAGCCTAGTTGATGAATCTACGTATTAGATTCGAAACTAGTCGGCATATCCCGGCTAAAGTAACGTGAGTAACCCATATTCTCAATAATAATGACAAATATTTCCTTATAATTGATATTTGTTCATAAAACAAGCGAATTTAGACTTTAGTGTTTTGAAATGGCTATACAATAATTTTCAAAAAAAAAACAGACTATAATGACAATAATTTTAGACTTATAATTATGGTTTTATCATGGGTCAAAACTGGACTAAATTGAACTGGGCCACACGGAAAGCACCAGGTTTCAAATAAAAAAAGAATCATTAAAATCGCTTCGCCTTGTCAAAAGTTATGAGGTAATAGACATAAAAAAAAGTAACAGACGAATAACAGACGAAAATAGTATTAACGTGGATCATAAATCTACATTGTACAAGATCTCGGGGAGTCGTTGGTTTCAGTCGGCCAAAAACCGCGCGCTGTGGAAATCGATTGGTGAGGCCTATGTCCTGCAGTGAACTTCTCTAGGCCGATGATGATGATGATGATTAGGGTTGTGGGCGTCCCCATAGTGCCCACAAGTCTAGCGCTGGTACATTATTGTTTATGATGTCCTCTGCATCTTGTTTAACTTCCTTAATTGCTGTCTTCAGACAAAAATCATCCCTCTTTTCATCTTCTTTATTAAGTTCAAGAATTGAATTATTACAGTCAAACTCAAATGTAGTAGAACTTTCATCAGTGATTGTTATTTTTGGTATTTTGCTGATGATTGTATTCATATCTTGGGCGGGAGATTGTTTTGGACTGTGTTGTTTCGAGCTGAAAAAAATAGCAGTTATTATCAGATATACATTGTTACAGTTTGTATTTAAAAGATAAAAGATAAAAAGATAAAAGATATTTATTTTGTGAAAACATGAAGAGAGTTATGCTTAGCTGCTTCATGTATTTGGGAATTTTGTTTTAAAGTGGAATTTTATTCTCTCTTTATTTCATGCAATCTATCTTGACGATTCAGCAATAAACCAACTGGAGGCGTCATTGTCTGGCGACCCTCGCTGCCAAATGTAGAAAAGCGCTTGTCTTGCACGTCCTATGAAAATAGTTGTCAAATCGTTGATGCGCGGCATAATATACACCTACACCCCTGCGAGTTTTTTGAAGACTTATTTATATATTCAAATCAAATCAAATCATTTATTTTGCAAGAATGTAGTACAAATATCGGTGTTAGTAATTAGACAATGGTTGAATACATTCTGCCATAACAATGGCGTGCAAAAAAAATAAAATATAAATAGTCATGCAGTGGAAACTAAACATGCTTTGATTAAATTTTAACAATAATTATTATAATAATTAATTTCATTCTTAATTTAATTATTCATTATTACATCATTATTAATATCATTCTTTATATGTCATAAAATCTTTAATACAGTAAAAACAATTATCTAATAACCATACACTTAGTTTGATATAGTTCATTTCGTGTCCATATTGGTTTATTAGTCTTAAGTTAAAGATCTTGTGCGGCACACGCCCTCTGATATGTCCCTTCTTTATAAGTAATCAATTCCTCTGGTATTTTAATTTTTAGTAACCTACGTAATAACGAAGTGGGATTTGGATTCGAAGTTATTAAGTGAGAAGGTTTCAAATACCTTTTATTTTTGAGTAATTCTAAATATTAAATCCAATAAATACCACGAAGTTCTTAGTTAGATAGAAGACTATCTCTTTTATAAAGTCGGTGAAAAAGTCAAACATATTGAGATTTATCTTACGATCTAACGGTTGAACAATTATGACTTGCTTGCTTCAGCTTGAACCCACATCTCTGGGTGCTGCTTACCCAGAGATGCGAGATCGAGCCCCTATCGAGAATAAATGCTTAGCAAAGGTAAAGTTTGCTTCAATATTACTAGATGAGATTTCAAATTATGGAATAGTAGTAGTTATAGTCGCGACTTAGGCGCGACGTGTCGCACTCTCTTGAAAATGCCTAAAAGTATAGGCGAAACCGCGGTCGACTAAATAGACCAACATTACGTGAGTAACACTCGTATAGGTTTATCTTTGGTATTTTGTTGAGAAAGGTAATTGGAATATAAATAATAGATGATACGTGTTCACGCAAACTGTTTGTATTCACGACTGACTTAAGTGGTGGGCGCAGCCACGTCGCTAGTTTGTTTACATTTAAATCTATGTTTATGTTAACATAATAAATTAATAATATACACTGTACCTACACCATTCCCCCCTTTTTTTTAACAAAAAAACTATCAAATATTTTATAAGTAACTAAAGGGTAAAGCTAACATATTTTCTTAAAACACTTTATTTGTAGATAAATGCGGTTAATCTAAAATTTTCAGTTAAATATGGCCTAATTCTATTCGATGAAATTTCACAATATACTTGTTTATCACAACCTGGTAAGTAAAATTGTTTAAACTGTAAATTACTATCTGGTACTTGCAATGCCTCCCGTAAGTATACGTCACTAGATTGGGTTTCTGCTAATGCCGCATAATCTAGTATCGTGGGACAACTTACTGTCTCTATCCGAGATAAAGCGTCTGCTACTACGTTTTGATCACCGCTGATATACCGAATGTCAGTACTGAATTCGCTTATGTAGGAAAGTTGACGAATACGTCTAGGACTTTCTTTATCGCTATTTACTTTACTGAATGCGTATACGATAGGTTTATGATCTGTGAATATCGTTAATGCCCGACCTTCCACTAAATGTTTAAAATGTCTTATTGCCATATATATAGCCAATAATTCACGATCATAAGTAGAGTATTTCATTTCCGTAGGTGATAATTTTTTAGAAAAATATCCAAGTGGTTTCCAATTGGTATCTATTTGTTGCTGTAAAACCGCGCCTACGCTAGTATTTGAAGCATCACACATCAAAGATAAATTAGCATCAGACATTGGATATGATAATGTAACGGCGCTTTTTAAGCTCACCTTACATTTCTCGAATGCCTCGATGGCCTTATCAGTCCATTTTATCACGGTTTTGTCGCGCTTTTTGCTATTATGCAGATAACTATTTAACTCTGCCTGACTATCGACTGCATTAGGTATATGCGAACGATAGAAATTGACCATACCGAGAAAACGACGCAATTGTTCGATATTTTCAGGTTTCGGAAAATTTACAATTGCCTGTACCTTATCATCGAGTGGACGAATACCGTCTGTTGACACCTCATAACCTAAGAAGTTTAATTTTGATACTCCAAACACACATTTGGAAATGTTAATTGTGACACCAAATTCGTTAAACCTTTGAAATACCGCATTTAAATGCTTTTTATGAATTTCTTCGGATTCCGATACTATGCACAAATCGTCAATATAATTATATACGAAATCAAAACCATTAAGAACTACCGTATCCATAAATCTCTGGAACGATTGCGCTGCGTTCCGCAAACCAAAAGTCATACGTGGGAATTCGAATAATCCGAAAGGAGTAATGATTGCAGTTTTTTCGATATCTTCAAGGGCTACAGGTATAAAATGATATGCTCTATTTAAATCTAACTTACTGAATACAGTCTTATTACCTGCAATTAAATATTTAAAATCATTTATACGTGGAATGGGATAACGATCCGGCTTTGTTATTGCATTAAGCCGCCTATAATCCCAACACGGTCTAATATCTCCATTTTTCTTGGGTACCACGTGAAGCGGGCTCGCCCAAGGGCTTTTGGAGGGTCGACAAATTCCTAATTCTAACATATTCTGAAATTCAGCCTTAACTTTTTTGAATCTATCCGGTGGTAGTGGCCTTGCCTTAGCGTATACCGGTGGTCCTGAGGTTTCAATATAATGGCACACCGAATGTTTAGGAACTTCTTTGAACGATATTGGTCTGGTAATGTCTGGGTATTTTGATAGTAATTTATGCCACACATTATCATTTATTAATGTTTGAACTAATGACTCACATACGTCATGGCACACAACTGAAGCGATAACATTTAAACGAGTAACTTGATCGATTAACTTTCGCGCGCTTAAATCAACTAACAACTTATAATGGGTTAAAAAATCTGCCCCTATTATTGGTTGTTTAACAGCCGCAACAATGAAGGTCCATCGGAAAGCTCTTCTTAAACCAAGATTTAAAACTAAACTACGTACACCGTAAGTTTGTATCTCGCTACCATTAGCCGCATACAGCTTGTAACTATCACTTTCGAGTTTTTTAGAATTAATTTTACCAACCGGAATTACCGAAACATTAGCACCCGTGTCTATCAAAAACTTAAGTCTACTATTACTATCTAACACACATAGGCGATTATAGGTATTGATACAAACCTCCGCCACAGGCTGTATCGCCGCTAGTTTTCCGTCGGCTTCGCATTGTCCTTTGAAGTTTTCCAATTACACGGCTCCACACACTTAGTAGATTTTGATCTAAATTTGTGGTGATAATAACACAGCCAATTAGGATCTTTCCGACTTCTACTTACATTTCTAGAGTGTGAACTTGATTGTATATTCCCGGTACGACGTTGAAATTGCCTACCACGTCGTAGCTCTGCAACCTCGAGGCTCAGCTTTTTTACTGCCGCTGCTAAATCCGTCGTCACGCTGGTGTCCCTGGGGGTGGGGTTTGACGTCACCGCCGCCACTTCTGCTGGACGGGTCGCCTCCATCACCTTGTCAGCTACCACCGCCAGATTGTCCAACTCCTTGACTTCTGTGACCGCCAGTACCGCCTGAACTGCCGCCGGCAGGTGACTGTTCCACATAATTTGTAGGGTCGAGTCTGGCATTTTTGCACGTGCCAAATCCCTCATTCGCCTCAAGAGTTGTGAAGGTTTCTGGTTACCCAGCTCCATTTCTCCAAGTAGTTTCTGGAACTGGCGAGTCTCTGATTCTTCGAAAACTTGTAGTAGTCTGTCTTTCAGCGTGTCGTACTTTTTAGTCTCCGCTGGGGCCAAAAGTAAATCACTTACTTGTTGGATTGCACTTTTGTTCAGCTTCGTAATGACTAAGTTTTGTTTTGCAGCCTCACTCAATCTCTGATTTGCTACAACTGCCTCAAATTGAACGAACCAGAGTCGTGGTTGGTCCGCCCAAAAATCAGGAACACGCGAGGAAACCGTAATACTAGCCAACGCCGACACATCCTCGATATGTGGCTCATTGTTCGGCGCCTGTGCTTGTATCACTGGTGTGTTGACTCCTGAGTTTACTGGAGTAGCCATTGCCCAAAATTCCAAAAACTAACTATTATTAAATAGCACAGTTTACAGGGGTCACCAATATAGGTTTATCTTTGGTATTTTGTTGAGAAAGGTAATTGGAATATAAATAATAGATGATACGTGTTCACGCAAACTGTTTGTATTCACGACTGACTTAAGTGGTGGGCGCAGCCACGTCGCTAGTTTGTTTACATTTAAATCTATGTTTATGTTAACATAATAAATTAATAATATACACTGTACCTACAACTCGTATTTCATAATTTAAAAATGTAACATATCACGTCAGTTTTAACAAAAATAGTATGAGGTTTATTCGAAATTGTATGCCGACACTTACTTGTATTTTGATTCAGCATCTTCACAGACGTTACGCATCTCCGCTTCGTATTCCTCTTCTTCTAGTTGTTCACAAAGATAGTACAGACAACGGGCTTCGATTGCATCCCAATTGTCATCCATCTTTTTTTCACTTCAACGCTTCTTCTTGTTAAATCAGAAATCATAAAAAATCCACGTCTTAAAATTATAAACAGCGAGCACCGCTCACTGCTGCTAACAAGCCACTGTCGAAGTGAGCTCGCTTTCCACAGGTTAACAGTATGTCTTCTGACATCTGTTTGACCGCATGCAGACCGCAAAGTCCACAGATTAACAAGAAAAGGGTGCGATGCTAGTACCAAAACGTGTGATATGGAACTAACGCTGTTATTTACCTGCTTCTTCCAACGTTGACGCGTTTTCGTGCACTTTTTCTGTTGTATCTAACGATTTTAATCTCAATTGTTTTACGTGTTCACCGCGGTCTCATCCGGATTAAACCTTTCTGCGTAATATTCATTTGCATATAATCTTCCTGCCATCCGACTAAGTCTTTAATAAGCTTGAAAACTTCCCTTCTGAGTACTTTGCTCTATAGCTTTTAAATGACGTAAAAAATCACAAATATTGTAGTTGTAATATCAGCTAAAATATGTTTAATGATATTTTTAACATTAGCATTGCAAATTTATACTTTTTTGGTAATAGTTAGTCATTGAGAACTCCTTAACGCTTTTTATTGCTTTACTAAGTATTAATAAGTGAAGTTCACCCTAAATGATGATTATAAGGTCTTATAGTATGCAGTAATTTATTAATTAATGTTTAATGATTAATTTCTAATTGACAAGTAATAAGTAAATTGTATTATGTCTAAAGACAGGTTATATAAGAATGGCGTACCGCAAGGAAGTGTTCTTAGACCTATGTTAAAGATAATATATAATTATAAAACTGTTAAAGTCGAAACCGACATGTTGAAAAATACTTTTACTTAAAGTAATACGAATCGTTAGATTTTCGACTTTATCAAGTATGCTGAGTGTGTCATTTTGATTTAACAAACATTTCGTAAAGTCAATATTTATTTAAATACTTTTTTGATAGATCCTTCTTCTCCTGTTAATGCCGTGGGTTCTATTCTTTGCAGGACAATATGAGTAGTGAGTACGGGGAGCCGGCCATATTGAAAGTATGCCGAGTATGTCTGGCGACGGACTCGAAGCTACTGCCGATAAAAATAAAAAGACTACAACAAGCTTTTGAGACTGTTACGGGAATCTTGGTAAGTAATAACAGTTATGTTCACACGGCTACCGATCAACCTATACCTAGACGACCGGATGGCGGAGTGGGTAGTGTACCTGCGTGCGACGCCGAGGTCGCGGGTTCGATTCCCGCGATGAAGACAAATCTTTGTGTACATGAACATGGAGGTTTGTCTTAGTCTGAGTGTTTCTGTGTATAATAAGAAGATAATAAAAATAAAAGTATATAATTATGTATTATTATCAGTTATTCTTGTACCCATAGTACAAGCTCTGCTTAGTTTGGGACTAGATGGCGCTGTGTGTAAGTTGTGAGATATTTACATTGCCAGTATGCCTCGATGGTCTACTGGTTAGCGTATGCACTTCTCAACGCGAGGGGTGCATGAAAGCAGCCTCTCCGCGTGACGTACACAACGATTCCCTACGTCTGGCGCACCCTGGGCGATTCGCGATTTCTCCAAAGCGTATTGGCTAATCCTTTCAACACGTTGGCAAGTCAAAATAAAATTTGACTCAGCCATCGACACGACGAAGAAGAAGAACGCGAAGTTTCGGGTTTCATTTATTTTATTTTACAATATTAGGAAAACTTACAGCTAATATGATATAATAGACAGAGATAACGTGAAAATGAAGGCCAATTCAAAGTTTTCACGGATAAATTTGTGAACTTTCCGTCAGGAAATTCACAATAGCAGCATGGAGTTGGAATTGTGCCCTGTAGATGGCGATACCCTTCTCGGTAATATAGTCGTGATGTTAAGTTATGTAGATGGCGTTGTGTGAATGTTGTCTGATGTTTATTGTATTTGTTTTAGCTACAAGAAGAGGCTCGTTTACCACAGAAGCTGTGCATGGAATGCGCACACAGATTACTAAACTGTAGTAGATTTAGAAACAAGAGCTTGAGAGCTAATTCACTCATGATGGACATTGTCAAGAAACAGGATCATGTAAGTATTTGAGATAGACATTATCCGGTTTACTCGAAACTGTGATTTAATTTGAGAGAGGGTCTTAGCTGTAACATATTATAGCAGCAACCATGCTGAGATTAAGAACATACCTACTCATCAGCACCGGATATGTACTAGAGGTGTAGCCCTTGGCAAATTTAAAACTCGTAAGTCGAGTCGTAAGAGTTTCATCTCACAAACACCTGCGCTAAATGAAACTCCCCAACAAGCCAGGTTGCTGCTATGGAAAGAAGTCCATCCCGTCGAACCATTGATACCTCAGAAAGAGAGTTTACCCTCGGGCAGCAATTTACCCTGGCCACAATGGAAGGCTTTAAACAGGCTCCGTACCCAAGTTGGCCGCTGCCAGGATAACTTGGCGAGGTGGGGTTATGCAGACTTCGCCGAATGCGAATGCGGTGCCAGTCCCCAAACGATGGCTCAACTTCTTACATGCCCCTTATCTCCTACCACCTGTACCATAGACGACCTGTGGAGCGCCACCGATGATGCCGTTCTTGTGGCTAAGTTTTGGTCAAACAAAATTTAAATAGCATGCATTTCCATGTGTTTTTCCATTGACACGCAAAGAAGAAGAAGAATTTTAAACTTTTTGTTTAAATAACTATTTTGGAGGGAGGACACTAAAACGGAGGCTACCTTTATTATTTAATGAAATGCCCTATGAATTAAGATCCGAAAAGAACAAAAGACAGTTTGCCATAGCTTATAAAAAACATTTGTTTGATACATATAACGTAAATGAGTCATAGAACTTACTTAAGTTATTTATTTATTTATTTATTTATAGGAAGATCAACAGCATATAACAATTTGGATAACTTAATATAAATAAGTGACAGAGAGCCAATAACAGATCTTCACGAATAAATTTAGAATATAAAACAATTTGTGAACATCAAAAACAAAAGTACAAAAGTAAGCGCTTAATTATTATACTAAAACTAAAGATAAAACACATAAAAAGATCGCTATAAATATTTGTAAAAGAAGTCCTGACTGAGCATCCGTCTAGCCGATCCAATTTCTGTATTAAATATATCGATATCTAAATATTTGCATACTTTGTTAGTACTACTGCTCGCTCGCCACAAAAATGCATTCTGACGATAATTCGTGGTCACCAAGGGGAGATGGATAGGATTGGTATTCCTTGCTGTTTTCTAGGCACGTTAATAGACAATCGCGAGACAAGATCAGGGCTATCAACCGATCCGCTAAGTATCTTCACCAAGTAAGTGACGTCAGCTACTTCGCGTCGTTTAGCTAGTGACAGAATGTGAAACTTGGCACAAAGCTTTAAATAATCCTCCGAGGAATATTTTAGTTGTAGCCGATAGCACATATATTTAATTAATCTCTTCTGGCTATTTTCTAGCCGTATAATATATGTGTCGTACCGGGGGTTCCACACTTGACTCGCATATTCAAGAGTACTGCGCACGAATGTGCAGTATAAAATTTTGAATGTTTTTGCATTTTTAAAATTCCTGGACATCCGCATTACAAATCCCAGTGATTGAGAGGCTTTGGAAATGATGTTGTCTATGTGATCATCGAATAGAAGCTTACGGTCATGTGTCACGCCAAGATCGCGAACTATAGAACACCTTTGAATTGTTTGACCTTTTAGGGTGTACTCCGACTGAATGGTGTTAGCTTTTCTACTAAAAGTAACTACAGAGCACTTAGACGGGTTTAAGTCAAGCTTGTTCCGAGAGCAATAATCATCCGATCGAATCAGGTCGCTCTGGAGTGCAATAATGTCAGCGGTAGATGAGACAGCCCTAAAAACCTTCATATCATCCGCAAAGCACAGTAAATGAGAATGATGGAAGCACTTGTCGATTTCGTTTATAAAGACTACAAACAATAAAGGTCCAATCGTTATGTAAAGGTTATCTTCATACCTACAATAAAATATTGAATAACTTTAATATTGAAACTGAAAGCGAATAATACAAAGATTCTTAATTATGTTAATTAAAGTGTAAGTGAAATGTTGTTTAATCCGAGTGCAATGTATTTCCACAGACAAACCGATCATTCGGTTTTGTGGAGCCTGTTTAAAAATGTATTTTTTTATTTATGAATAAAGCATTTTATCTATCTATCTATCTAGCCCTGTATCTAATACATGTCGCACTGCTGCCAGGCCATAGTCCACCGCGCTGGCCAAGTGCGGATTGGTAGGCTTCACACAACCTCGAGTACTTTTAGGTTTCTTCATGATGTTTTTCCTTCACCGTTAGCAAACAATAATAAACGTCATAAGCTATATAAATTTCGCACACTCAAGTATATACAGATACGCACAGGCATGCACACACACACACACACACACACACACACACACACACACACACACACACACACACACACACACACACACACACACACACACACACACACACACACACACACACACACGAACACAAACCTCTCTTTGTATTGTACTGTACTATTTCAATTCATATTTTATTATATGTATGGACCGAAAGAGACTGGACTCTACGACACAGGTTATGCTAGGGTGGAGCCCAGGGATCAAACACAACTGTACTAATTTTCGAGACAATAAATGATTTTTGATTTTTTTTTTTTCTTTTCCAGCTCTCTCTCCAAAACATTCAAACAATAAACCGCGAAAACAACCAACTTACCTCCCCTCTAACACACAAACAATTCGACCCGGATCACTACGACACATATATCGACGGGGACATGACTCCTCCCCCTGTAGAAAAAGAACCACTAAAAGTCGAAGTTGAAGTGAAACAAGAGAACGAAATATTTATCACTGAGGATAAAATTGAGCAAGAAAATGATTTAGACTTCGACTCAGACGACTACGACAGAGATTTCATCATAGTAACAGATCAAAATTACTCTTCGGATGACAGTCTACCTTTGAATAAATGCAAAGCTAAGAAGTTGAAAAAGAAGAAGGAAATAAAGGTTAAGAAGCCAGCTAAAAGGGTTAAAAAGGTCAAAGAGCCGGCTGAACCCAAAATAGACCGGAGAAGAAAACCTTTTCTCAATGATGATTTAAATGAAACTCTTTTTACGATAACGGATTTGAGTTTCGACGAGCAAATTGCTGAAATTGTGAAGAGGCAAGAGGGGTCCAATTATAAGAATGCTGTTTTCAAATGTACAGCGTGTTTTAAAGGATTCTTGGATGAAGATGCTTATAATAGCCATGTTTCTAGACATACTAATGTAAGTGAATTACATTTTATATCTTACTAGCATTTACCTGTGACTTCGTTCTCGTGGAGTTCGTTTTATTAAGTAGTAGCTGCTCCCGCGCTTGACCCGCGTTAATCATTACTGCCTCGCTTCCATGGAGTTCAGTGTAATGTTAAATATCAAAAAATCTTAATGGATAGTTAAACTATCAAACACAAAAAGAATTATAGTATCAGTAGGTACATCAATAAGTGTAAGTATTTTATGATTGTACCTATACGTAGGTATATTCATCATAATTAATATCTTTTTGCATTTATATTCTTTCCCTATCCTTAATTCTCTAGTACACCTTAATCTTCCCTTTCGTGTCTCTTTCTTACTCTCCATCCAATGGTTGTCTGTGAGAGATTGCCTTAGTTGCGATAAGACCGCCATTTGTACTATATATCTTCTTTTTCTCTGTATATGTACTTTTCCTTGGTGTGCAATAAAGCTTTTTTGTTATTATTATCAATAAAAAGTAGCTAATGTTACTCGCCGTGTAGTCAGTTGCCAGCATATACAATTTAATTAAAATCGGTCTAGCCGCTTAGAAGATTAGCCGATACAAACAGACAGGCAGACAAACAGACAGACAAGAATTTAAAAACTGTATTTTAGGCATATTACACGCACATTTAGATGAACAACAAGCTACATTTAATTTCAGCAATCCGGCGAGCACGAGTGTGAAATCTGCAAGACGCACTTCAAGCACCCCCACGCTCTCCGCAAGCATATAACTGCGCATCATACGCAAAGATTTAGCTGTAAGCAATGTACATACGTGACGACGCACAGACAAACGGCCAGACTGCATGAAAGGTAAGATAATTGGGTGTTTATAATTGTAATAATTATGTTATTACAAAAGAAAAGTATATACGTATTAGTATTATTTCTTGTAGTACAAGATCTGCTTAGTTTGGGACTAGATGGCGTTGGGTGTATGTTGTGTGATATTAAAAAAAACAACTCAAAATCTAGTAGTTATAGCTTTATAGCGTATCAAAGTGATGAATAAAGATATATCTTGAAAGATTAGTCTAATTACTATAATTGGCTTTTTTGCGATTTGACATACGCATTTGATTATATTAATTATAAATTGTTTTTAAATATCTCAGAAAAGACATATAAAAGGGCAAAATTTACAAAAAAAATGATTTTTGTCGTGATTGGTGGTAAATCACACCATTACTATAATTTGTAAATGCTTTCTCATCATAGGACTATAGAGTTGTTCGAGGAGTTTCACAGGGGACCGTTTTTGGACCATATTTCATGAGTTCTGTCATTCTATCTCTTTTTATGACTTTCTTAAAACTGGTTCTCCGAGGCTTTTCCCAATTACATTGGGGTTGGCGTTTGGTATAACGGAAATAGCTGAATATCAGTATTTTACGTGGAGCGACTGCGATCAAACCTCCATAACCCAGTACGAGATGATACGATGTGTGGCTTCGACTGAGCCACAAGCCGTTGACTTTCTCAAAAATGTAAACACCAGTAATATATTTGTTACAGATGGCATAACGGTACAAAATATAGCTGTCCACATTGTCACCACGAGTTCCTGTAAGTATTTATTATTTTGTTGTAGCAATATTTATTAAATTATTACGTTTTTTTACAATAAAAATAAACTCCAAAAGCAATGATGGCTATCTTTGTCACACCAGGTGGCGCCACTGTAGAGTAAGGTCTATAAAACGGTGACAGACATTGATTTATCCCAACCATTGAGTTAATATGTTTTTATAGAGGCACAGTTCTTTAATGCGTTAAGGGGCCGTTCAAATATTACGTAAGCAGATTTATTACAATTATTTACCCCCACATCCCCCTTGTCAGCAAAAGTAAGCAAAGCTTTTACCCCCTCCCATGCTTACGTAAACATTTTTCGGATTTTGAATCAACGGTATCACAAATGTTAAGTTGCTTTGCTATGCTTACAACACCTTCGTCTACTCGCTATAGTATCCAAACAAAACAATACACTGACGAGAAGAAATTTAGACAAGTGAACAGCGCGCGGTAGTTCCCCGAATCGGTTCTAAAGCGAGTGCCTAAACGTATGCGTGCGGGAATCCCAAAAAATGCGTTTCATTTTCAAGCATAGACAATGTGAGGGTTGCCATTCGTGTAAAAAAGTAAATAACTACCGATGACGTAATTATCATCTAGACTTCCCTACCCCCCATGTCATCCAAAATAAGCAAAACAAAGCCCCCCCCCCCCATAGTGCTTACGTAATACTTGAACGGCCCCTATGAAGACAAACAATATTAAGAAGTACGGATTGTTGCTGTCCATTTGATTCATAGCATTTTCCTTCAGCACCACATCTCGCGCACTAACTGTTCTTAGTTTACCTACAATCTGCCTATATATAACAATGTGTATTGTTATAGTAAGTTCACAACCTACATGGGTCATATTCGAATCAAACACCCTTCAGACTTCGTGTGCGAGATCTGCGGGTACTCCTTCGTTAGCGCTAAGGGCATTGAGCTGCATAAGAAACTAAAACATAGATTGGACGATGCGCAGGTATGTTCTATTTATCTACTCCGCTCCCGTGGGCCGTAGCGGGATGTTATCACAGATAATATAATACTAGTACAGATACCCAATCTCATACAAAAAATTGACGCCACCCTAAAAAATATTATTCTGGGGGCTATTTTAATTCATTTTTTATGCCAATAGATGGCCGTACTTGTGAGTAGTCTCAACCGCGCTACCTCAACGCCATCTAGCTTTTGCAAAAGGTAACATCAGGTACATGACGTCCTTGTGTGCGTGAGAATGTGTCTGTGTGCGTGCCAAAGCTGTCAATATATTATTATCTGCATGTGTGCGTGTCAGTCAGTATGTACATTACCATTACGTTTGACCTTCTACAACGCTATAACACTGCTGCATTCAAAATATCAAACGATATTTTAAAGTTTTTTTAATGAAATGTAATGTAATAAAATAATGATTACTTTCTATTGCAATTGATTTTGATTTAGACTAAACTAAAAAATATAAGGGAAGTGTCGCTAAAACGAGCAAAACAAAGGTATCGCGGTAAAGGGCGTCCTTGTCGCGTTCACTTGGCGTGAGTCACAAACCTTTTGTTCAAAACCTTGAACCTTTTTTATTTAGTCGTATTTATTTCGGAATGTTAGTACTCAATAAAACTTTTAAATCAAATTCAACTCATTTATTTCATACGGGTACAGGCACATAGTTATAAATAGATTTTTTTTTTAAATAGAGAATTCAGAATCTATGGCTGTGCCACTCGAGGAACTTTAACTTTCTGAAGTGTCTGTTACATGTATAATAAAGCGATTGGCTGTTTTGTCTATTTGATGGTCAAGACCTCTAATCACGGCTGCTCCTTTTTTGACGTGCTCGACACAATTTTGCCATTTTTCAGGCGTTACCTGATTGAAGGCATCATTAAATAATGTTTTAAAATCATTTAATTTAAATGTAGTAGGTATTGTGTCGAGCAACGTGACTTTTAGTGTCCGCCCATCATACGAGCTCTATTGGATTGAGCACCCCTGACTCACTCTGACGTCACACTCAGCGCCGAGTATGCGGGCATATCCCAAAAAATCTTATTTTTTGTTAAGATATTAAAAAATTCGGTTATTTTATAATTAATTGTTTACTTCTATGAAAATTAATTACAGCTAAATAAATAAATGTAATGATGGCATGTTCTTTGATTGATACATAAGTTGAAAACTTATACAATTTATATAATTTATAATATTTATAAATTATTTATTTTTGAATTACGTAAACAATAGCAATTACATATTATTATTTCATTGTTTTAATATTATTATGTATTTTTGAACATGAAAAAAATACCACAAATTATGACCCTAATTTACGTATTTCTTACTTAATACCTTGCGATAAGAGGTGTTTGATTAACCGGTATTATGAAACTCGATCGATGCAGTAATTAGCGACAGTTTTTAATGACCGCCGATCGCTATCGTAATTTTATTGACTTTTTGGTAGAAGTCGGATCAATGACTTTTATTCTTTACTTATCTATCTGGAACTATAGAAGCGACTATAGAACATTCACAGTTCGCGCGCTGTTATAAGTTTCATTTTGCGTGCACGTGGTCGTGGGTACCTCAGGCGAGGTGTAGGTATAATTTTTACATTTACTTGACTTACGTTTGGGAGTGAATCTTCTGTTGTTCCCAAGGACGATAATAATATAATACCTACTTAACGTTGTTACTTATTTTGCCTATACCTACTTCAAATAAAACGTCTTAAGTAAAAAAAAAAGTTGCAAAAGAAAATCTTTATTTATTTTTGGTAAAGTTTGATCGAAAAATCTAAAATCTGTTTATAAAAACGTGCAATCATGTTTGCTTAGCATTGTTCCTACAACTGTCTTCGTTCGCAAAAACGTATTTTTGTAGCAATGTTATTATCGAAATTTTTAGCTAGACTAAGATTGCTTTGAAGGAAGAAGACAAGGGAGGTTTTAGTCATATCACTCAATACAAAAAACATGTATGTAAATACCCACTAGTGTATCTAGGGGTGCGCTTTGTTTTTCATAAAAAAAAATCTTCATAAAATCGCAATTATTTTATAATAACAAATTAATAAAATTTTTCTTCATACTCATTGGCATTAATAATATTGTTTTTCATTCACATCTTTTATCCTATTATTTTCTTATATTATAGTTTTTCTTAATGATACCGATCATTCTTTTCAACTCCTAATTATTTTTATTTATACATTTGTTTGTTCTTTTTTTATGAATTTCTTCATTTGAGTGTTACGTTATTTACTTTATTGATATCCATAATGTCAATATAAATATATTAATTATTTATTTATTTAATTGTAAAAAGATCTGAAAAACATCTCGCATAAAATATCCACAAGAGCACACAAACAATCCGAAAACTTCTACCGAAGTGAAGGAAACACGCGCCCGTTCCTATGTAAATAAACATTGAGTAACATTGCAGAAAAACATTTTGTTTCTGTTCGAAGTACATCACATGACAATTGATATCTATATTATTTTAGATTAATAAAAAAATAAAATACATTTGATTACTTACATTATTAGAAAAACATGTATTTAATATATAATTTAAAAAGTTCGATGATGATTTTATATTTAACTATTATTGGAAGGCAATCGTAGCCTCAGTAACTAAACGCGTCATCGTAAGTGAATGTCCATTAAATTAACATGTTGAGTGACAAAAGCGTCGAACTCTAATTTGTTTATAACTCAATATACACTCACACACTCATACAATGTTAAAATAAAATTGAAATAAGCGCCATCTATTAGCCACAAATAACCTAACCGCATGAAATTTTTACATTTTGTGCCGTATCCAAGACGGCGACTGAAGAGTTAAAGACATTGATTTCTTTTTTCTCTCAAATCACTTTGAAATAATTGAAGAATGCTTTTAACGTTTTAAATATACGTGCTTTATTTTTTAAAAATCATATTTTGGTCAAAAGTTGAACAATAGCGTTTATAACAATTTATTATTTTTGCATTGCTACACATAACGCCATCTATGGAAATTTTTAAGAAGTAAAAATCTAATGTTCCTAATGATACCCCATGATGTTATATAGCTACTAGCCTTTGCTGACCCGGCGAACTTCGTACCGCCTTAGCGTAAATTTGATGGACTACTTTATTTTGTATAGCTGACCTATCTTATGTATGCGTACCTATTCAATTTGAACTGGAATCTATAATATCCTCCATATAAAAATGAATACCTATTTCCCTGGTCTCGTCATACCTGAGAAGGACTTTACTTTAATTTTATTAAATAAAAAACAAAATATATATTTTCATAATAGTGTTTATTCCGTAGGGTTCAATAATTTCACTTATATTTTTACAGAAAATTTATTAATATATATATATTTTTCTTTTTTTCCGTATTAACCTTGTACAGAGTATTAGAAAACTACAGAAAAAAAATCAGCCAAATCGGTCAAGCCGTTTTCATGCTATGTCGTGACAACGGAAAATGGGTTTCATTTTTATATATATATATACTAAGAAAAAGTTGAGATAATTATGGGACTGGCTGGATTTGAATCTGTAACCGCTGCATGCCGGCCAGTCGCTTTGACGACTAAGCTACGGTCGCCATTTGTTTTTTTTAATTTATGTTGAAACCTTTTTTAAGAGTTGGACTATAAAGCACAAAAATAATTATTAAAATCCGTAGTTGCTGAGATAAGCGTTATCAAACAAACGAACTATCTTTATCTCGCAGCTACGTCTGCCTGGTAGTTATTCATATAAATTATCCTATTTTATCAAAATTTGTCGAGCCGTTGAGAAGAGCGAGGCGAAATTGCCCCGCGCACGAATTCGCGGACTAAAGCTTGTAATATTATAAAAAGGAAAGAAAACAATATCGGTTTTTTGAACCCATCTTTAAATCTATTGGACCGATATTAATGTAAATTGGTGTGAGTATAGTTCAATACGCCAGAAATAATATAGGCTACTTTTTATCGACGTACCACGGGAGCGGAGCCGCGATTGAAAGCTAGAAAGTAATGTAATTCTATATAATATTATTAAAACCGACGTGAGGTGAAGACATTATTATTGAGAATACGGGTTACTCACGTTATTTTAGCCGGGATATGCCGACTAGTTTCGAATCTACTACGTACTAGATTCGAAACTAGTCGGCATATCCCGCCGTATTCTCAATAATAAAGCGACAATATAGTTTGGAATCAAATATTTACTTGCCCGCACTAGTGAGTAAAAGTATTTTGCTCCCTAGTGAGTAAAACAGTTTTTACTTTACAATGCTATATTTTTTTTAGATACCAGAAGACGGGCCTTTCTGCGAGCTATGCAACGTTCGTTTTGTGTCAGTAGAAGCTCATAAACGACATCTTAGTGTTTCTGCACGACATAATACAGGTATTTATTGACAAATCATAATGTTGAATACATTTTATTTTATTTATTTATCATTGTGGCTCACTGTGGCTTAGTTCTGGGTACTATGTAGTACTATAATATGTATGTTTTATACATAAAAGCGTTTGTTATTAATCATTTTTAACCGACTGCCCAAAAAGGAGGAGGTGCTCAATTCGGCTGGTATTTTTTTTTTTCTATGTATGTACATCGCACATGAGCACAAAGAGCTGTCCTGAAAGTAATGAGCAAAAAACCCTACAGGTACCCTACAGCAAATCTATACCGAGAATGTAAAGTACTGACAGTTCGCCAGCTCTTTGTGCTAAATTCAACCCTAGGAAAACATCGAGAGGCTCTATTTTAGGGCCTTTCCTGTTTCTCTTGTATATTAATGATTTACCTTATCTTGTTAAGGATAATCATGAGATAGTATTGTTTGCGGATGACACTTCTTTAGTTTTTAAGGTAAAAAGACAACAATCAGTAATTGACGATGTAAACAATGCTTTATCAAAGATAGTGAACTGGTTTAGTGCTAATAACTTGCTTTTAAATGGTAGTAAAACGAAATATATTAGATTTTTTACAAAAAATGTTAAGCAAGTCAAAACTAGTGTGGTGATGGACAATGAGGAATTGGAAATGGTCAATAAGGTTGTCTTTCTTGGTATAACATTAGACTCTAAATTACAATGGGGCCCACATATAGAAACGTTGTCTGGTAGACTCAGCTCAGCAGCTTACGCCGTAAAAACAATTCGTCAACTGACCGATGTTGACACTGCGCGTTTAGTTTATTTTAGCTATTTTCACAGTATAATGTCATATGGTTTATTGCTTTGGAGTAGTGCCGCGGATATAGATTCAATATTTGTGCTCCAGAAACGAGCTATTCGAGCTATCTATATGATGAGTCCCAAGGAGACACTAAGAAATAAATTTAAAGAGATACATATTATGACGTTACATTCTCAATACATTTACGAAAATTTAATGTACGTTCACAAAAACCAAACGAAATTTAAGAAAAATAGTGATCTCCATAAATTAAATCTAAGGAACAAAAACAAACTCGCTGTGCCCACTACTAGGCTCCATAAAATCTCTAACTCGTTTCCAGGTCAATGTATACGCTTTTACAATAAACTTCCTTTAGACGCAATAGAATTATCAATAGGTAAATTTAAAAAATATGTTAAAACTAAATTATGTCAAAAAGCTTACTATAGTATTTCAGACTACATAAATGATAATAGTATTTGGAAATGAATTGCTCTTCTTATGTGATTTTTTTATGTACTTTTATATTGTTATATTTTTCATTTTAAAAGATGGTGCACATGAGTTTCTCACCAGCTCTTCTCATAATGCAATACCCATCGGAGCTGGTACTTAGATTGATTTTAATTCGATTCTAAACAGTTTGATTAAAATTAATCTGAGCCCCGGTTATTCAAATCATTGTAATTAGTATAATTTAGTATTATTTATTATTTACTTTTATATCATTTTTTGTAATGTTTTGACGTGTTCAAGCGCCTCCTGGGGCCTATGAAAATAAATGATTTGAATTTGAATTTTGAATTTGAGACGTCCCCTTACCGGACCCAAGCAGACGCAGCAAGATGTATGTGTGCCCAAGTGTTTTTTGTAGAACCTCATTTGCCAGAGGTCAATACAATAGTATCAGTTCCAAACTCTACAACCGTATTAATAAGGAAATTAACATTGTCGGTGCCACCAAACACAAATTAAAAAACAGACTTATTGATTGGCTCCAACAGCTTGATTACCAACAAACAGAAAATTTATTATTATTTCTAAGTTAAAAAAACAAATTGTTAAACAAGAATTAAAGAACACTCATAAACATCTGCTCCCTTTATAACACTAAATCACTTATTACTCACATTTACACATACATACACACGCTCACACACACACACACACACACACACACACACACACACACACACACACACACACACACACACACACACACACACGAACGCGCAAACACACAACCCACGTTTAATGACCTTCGCTCATATTGTCCATTTTCTTTTCTTTTTATTGTTATGTTTTCATTTTATATTTCTTTTTTGTCCCGATGTACAAATGTAACAATGTTTAAACATAATTACAAATATATTAATGTAAAATAGAGCCATACTCCACGACTGAACGCTGTCTCCCAAAATACAAGCAATAGCTTAGTTTGGGAATCAGTACCAGTACTATTTCTATCAAACATGTTCTAGTGTCATACTTTACGCAAACATTGTTGTGATTAATTTGAGTCAATAAATACTTTTTATTTTATTTATTTTATCGATACGCTGCGGTTAATGGACCGATTCGCGTGATTCTTTTTTTGTTCGACGCGAAATAGCTGCCAGGTGGTCCCATAAAAATTTATTTCAGTTTAGTCTAGTAGTTTTTATTTTATAAGCATTATTTGTAATTGAAGTCGGTTTTTTTTCTGTAAAATTATTTTAGCTATTAAAACCGCCTCAAAATTCGTGGCGTAGTTTTACAGTTATAGGCATGCATAGGGACGTACAGATAGCGGAAAGCGAGATTGTTTTATACTATGTAGTGATATAACTGCTTAGTTGGCTTAGTTGTTTGTGTATGCTCGTCTCACCGCGACGGTCGTACAGTCTTGGGCTCGGTTCCCGGATTGAGTAAATGTGTTATTTGGTTAGTTTTCGTCGGAAAATTCTCAATAGCAGCACAGAGTTGGAATTGTGCTCGGTGGATGGTGATAGGCTCACCTCCTATTACATGAGACCTAAACATAACAGGTGAAGTGTGAGTGCATCGGTATACATCGGTGCGACACCCTGTAGATTTTTTTTAAAGCTTACTACTAATTTTCATGTACAAATTAAGATTAATTCGCTTGTGTTAGGAGGAAGTTCACGTCCGTGGTGTAATGGCCAGGATTCGAACCCACGACCTCTCGATCGTAAAACCGATGCCTTATCCATTGCGCCACGGTCGCTTAAATCCCCTACAAATAAGTAATGGGATAGAATCTTGTAACTATTCACTTGTATTGTGACAAGGTATCAAGCGCTCTAATTTGCTTATTATAAGTTAAAAAGATTTAAAAATACTCGAACAACTTATTTTATTATCATCAGCAAAAATATAATTACATAAAATAAAACGTATTTTAAGTACGTACAGGGCAGTTTTGGTATCTGAAAACCGTTAGCAAAAGTCGTTTTTACTCACTAGTTAATACATTATGCAACGGTCTTTTCCACAGGTAAAGACTCTCGAGAATCAAACAAGCCCAAAAAGGGTCGCAAATCGAAAGAATCTAAAGAATTAGAACTAAGATCGTTGGACCAGGAGTCAGACGACAAGAAAATGTACCCGAGCCAGATGAGGAAAGCAGAGGGACCTATTCCTTGTGAACAGGTAACATTAAACTAGTGAATTAAATGAATGAAACGAATGAAACGATTGAAATTAATGAAATGAACTTAATGAATGCAACGAACTTAATGAATGGAACGCACTTAATGAATGCTACGAACTCAATGAATGCAACGAACTTAATGAATACAACGAATTAAATGAATGAAACGAACTAAATAACATAATGAGTGCACGGTTGGTGTTGTGGTTAAAGCGGTCGCCTCGCCGCTTTTTAACCGACTTCTAATAAAAAAGGAGGAGGTTCTCAATTCGATTCGTATATATGTTACTTTTTTTTTTTTTTTTATGTTTGTTCACGGATATCTCCGTCGTTTATGAACTGATTTTGATGATTCTTTTTTTGTTGGACAGAAGATGATTCCAAAGGGGTACCATAGTCAGCATGTCGTGATCTGATGATGGAATCTCAGAGAAATCGAGGGCAACCCTCGAATTTTATAGGCACATGTAATGTTTTTAGTGTGTTTTTCAAAGCTACACTAGTATTTACGTATTTTTATGTGGATGAGCTGATGATGGAAGGTCAACTCCTCAATGGTTAGGAGTTAAAGGATAATTCTTTCACTACTGTATACATATTCAGACTGCTAGTTATGATTTCAAGTGAGCTGTTGGAACGGAGATATTTCAAAGGTGGTCCCATTGTCAGCATGTCATGATCTGATGATGGGACCCCAGAGAAATCGGGGGCAACCCTCATATTTTATTAATCGAGGCCAAGATTTACGCTTGGTCGCAACAATTTTATGTGGTTGAGCTGATGATGGAAGGTCAACTCCTCAATAGTTAGGAGTTAAAGGATAATTCTTTCACTACTGTACGCATATTCCTGCTGCTAGTTATTGTGTAAAATGAGCTGATGATGGAAGGTCGTGACCCTCAATAGTCAGGAGAAAGGATTTAATTCTTGTTTATTATAAATAAGTTTTCCGTCTCAAGTAACCATCGTCTCCTCATTCGAGAAACATTCTTGCTCGGTCTACCCATCACTTAAAATCGTAAAATAAAATAATTTTTAACAAAAAAAAAACCGACTTCAAAAAGTAGGTTAACTAAAAAGCAAAAAATAAATTTACTTCGCACAAAATAATACGTTTTTTCATATAATTAAATAGAAATTTTTAAATAATTATTTTATAATTCTGAAGTCGGTGCCAAGTAAACAATTAATAACTCTGTATAGATAATATCAATCGTTCTAACAACATTTTTCTAACTGAATATTAGTTATATTTCTGTGGTAAGTACCAAAACTGGGCGACCGCGCACTAGAACAACTACGCCTCCCTTTTTGTGTGAACTGTAATTTGATATTGTAGAAAGGTTGTTTTTACTTGGCACCGACTTCAGAATTATAAAATAATTATTTAATAATTTCTATTTAATTATATGAAAAAACGTATTATTTTGTGCGAAGTAAATTTATTTTTTGCTTTTTAGTTAACCTACTTTTTGAAGTCGGTTTTTTTTTTGTAACTGCGCTGGTATTGTGGGTTCGATCATGAGACATTGACACGATTTGTTCTGACTCTGGGTGTGCTGTGTGTGTGAAATGTATGTTTGTGAACACCCCCGCGACACAGGAGTTATTGCTAATGCGAGCGTATTTTTTTTTAAAAAAGAAATGAGATGATTGAAACGAATTAAGTGAATGAAATTAAAAAAAAGAATGGTGAAAGGTTTTTGAAATATTTATTTATTTATTTTATTTATTTGGTATTTATATATTTTTTTGCTTTGCAGTGTGGTATCCAACTAGAAGACTCTCGCGCGTACCACGGTCACTTCAGACGCATGCATCCGGACAAGAATCGAACCAACTACCCTTCGATGAAGTCGCCTTGTATGTGCGAAGTCTGTGGGAGGATGTTCCAGGTTAGCTTAATTTTTCAGTTCTTTTTAGACTTGTTTTTGTTTTTAGTTTAGATTTGTTTTTTTTATTTAATCTTTACGACATAATTGTATTCCAGAAATTAACAGTGAGCCAAATCTAATTTTACTCACTAATGAGTAAAAGCTGATTTTGCTCACTAGTGATTAAAATAAAATTAGCACACCAGTAAATTTTGTTTTTGCATATTTTGTTAACTATTGAGAAATGTTGATTTTGCTCACTAGTCAGAAAAAGTAGATTTTGCTCACTAGTGAGAAAAAGGTGATTTTGCTCTCTAGTGAGACAAAGTGAAATTTTTACCTTTGCCTTTTAGCTTCTAAAATGTCATGACGTATACATATAGAAATGACTCGCATTAATATTCTCAGAGCTACGCACTACTAAAGGACCACACGTGGGTCCACACGGGCGAGCGGCCGTTCAAGTGCGACAGCTGCGGCAAGGCCTTCCGCATGAAGCAGCGCTTGGTGGCGCACCGAAGAGTGCACAGCCAGGTCAGAGCCAGCTACGGCTGCGGGCTGTGCGGCAAGCACTTCAGCACGCACAGCAATCGACAGAGGCATATGTTTGTGAGTGCATTTACATCACGATTATAGGTAGATAGATAGATAAAACTTTATTTGCATACCATTTCATTACAAACTAAAGATAACTATTTATTTTTTGCATTGTTTTTATTAAATAAATTAATGTTTTTTATGTATTTATTTATTTTAATATTGGATCCTAATAAATATTTTTATTAAAACTGACGTGAATTTGTAACATTTATCAAATTTCACAATTTGAATAATCATAAATATTAAAATGTAGGCATGATAAAATATTATTTGATTATGAATCTATAGTTTTGTATTTCCTTCACTTAGGATCAGAAAACAAATAATGTTAAATTAAATAACAAAATAAATTAAATAATATATATAGAAATTACTGGCACTTGAGGCATAACACCGTAGTCCTTAGCTGCAGCGACGCATTTATAATCTGCTTTTGTGGATTGTTGATGTCCATGCGCTGTACTCTACTTACCATCAGGTGGACTACACGTTCGTTCGCTGTGGGCGTAGAATAAAAAAAAATATATTTTAGACATCAACCATAACGTAACACCAAAAACCTACACATGTCATAACAAAATAAATAATCTTTTAATACTTTTTTCTATCCACAGATCCACACCGGCCTAAAACCTTTCAAATGCGAGATGTGCGGCAAAGGATTCAAGCACGCGAGCGAGAAAAGGGCGCACATTACTTATGTACATCTGAAGAAACCGTGGCCGAAGCGGGCTCGGGGGAAGAGAAGACCTGATACTAGACAGGTAATGTATTTAAGTTATAGGAAGTAGCATAGCAGCGCCCCTGCGCCCCTAGGCAAGCACTACATGGGCGCTATAAAAATGTTAGCAAGCACTACATCGGCGCTATAAAAATGTTAGTTAGTTTAGAAAGTTCTTAATTAGCATAAAATAAATACATGACAATAATATAAAAATACATTGCACAAAATATAACATTGATTGATTTTGATAGACAATAGTCTTTATAAAACATTAAAACATAATTGGTTACATAATTTTACATGATACAAAAATTTGATTTAAATATAAACAATTATTAAAATAATCTATTCAGCTTGTTTTTACGCCAAAATAGATAAATCATGCAGAAATTATTATAATAATATAGCCTTGATACTTATTCGTAACAACGAGTAGTAAAAGACAAAATAAAAAGGTATTTAAACATTAAAATGATTGAGAAATTAGATTCATAAAAATAATGTAGGTAATTTTAAAATAATTCGCTGCTAGTGTTATCACGCTGTCGCATAATGATCGCCCGGTAGGTGAGCGTTCGGCCACTGCCGGCCGGCGCGTGCACTCAGACTATAAAAATCTGAGCGCCTTTAGAAAACCATCACCTAAGCGCCCTTAGTAACACGAATGCGTTCTTTGGTAAGAACTGTATCAGCGCCCCGCGCCCCTAGTAGCATGTGAGCGCCCCTATGTAAATACCGTATCAGCACCACTAGTAACTTTTTTTTATTAATTAACACGTACAAATACAGATCTATCAATATCGGTCGATTGAACGATTGCCTTACCGCGTTATCTCGGGTTCAATCCCAGAGTTGTTTAATACTGTAGATAGATGACTTTAGGCTCACCGACTATTAGATAAACAGTGAAGTATGGGTGCTAATTCACTATGTAATACTCTTCTGTGTAATTAGGTGTAGTCATGGGCGTTATTAGATATTTTTGGTAACTGGTATTACACCGGTATGGTGGTACAATACAGGTATAGACAACCGTTGCCGAATACCGGTATTTTAGGTGCAGTTACTACAGTTATTCTAGCTATAGCGTTTACAAACGTTTTAAGCTAAGGTAGCGAGAGCGACCGCACTCGTTTACAGTTTGATTAAGCCGTAGCGCAGTAGATATAAGGTCGTCTTTGGCTTATAACAATAACCTTGAATGGTTTCGCCGCTCTCGCCCCTTTTCTTTTATGCATGCTATATTATCACTTGTAAGAGAGAGATAGATAAGTTAGTTAGTTTTGATCGGTTGCGTGGATTCAGTTGGTTTTGGTTGTCAGTTATTTAGTTATTAGATATGATGTGGGTTCGGTTTTCAAACTACGTTGACGCGGGAACGCAGTGATTCGGTAGTTACTTCATAGTTTTATACTAATACCTGATAACCGTTGATAACTATTTTAATACCGATACGGTACGTTAGAGAGATGATACCCGGTTTCAGTTACGTTTTGGTATAGCGGACACATGACTAACTAGGTGTGATGTTATGTGTATTCTGTTCCAGGGTCAGCTCGCCCCAGGCCAGTCCGGGTCCGATATGGACCTCGCCACTCCGTTATGGCCGCCGTGCGATCCCAAACTAGGAGATATCAATGATATGATTGTCGACAAACCTGTGTATTATAATTTAAAGATATAATGTAACTGCCTCGTTGGTTTAGCGGTATTTTTCGAAATATTTCCTTCAGGAAATTCTCAATACAGGACGGAATTAGATTTGTGGGCGGTGGATGGCGATATGCTCATCCCCTATTACATGGGAACTAATCATAATAACTGAAGTGTTGGTGTTGTACACCTCGGCCACACCCTACTAGGTAATATGAGCATGATAATGTTTATGTGACTGTGTATTTTATTTATTAAGCACACCAACTGTATAATTACACAGAGCCATACAAACTATTATAATAATGTTTAGGTAAATCATATAGTAATTACACAAATCACAGGCATGCATTACATTCAAACAATTTCTCTTTAGGAGACTACAAAAATGGAAATATTAAAATTAATGATTTAATCTTAATTTTATTATTAAATTAATTCTATTATTTTATATTAATTATTACATTTGAACGTATTTATTCATATAAATTAAAATTGTTTGTCAAGAAGTGTCTGTATGATAAAAATGTCATGGAAAAGAGGTCGATAGAGTTGTTAGACGCGATGGATATCTCATTGTATAGCCTTGCCATACGTGTAAAAAAGCTATTGAATGAAGTATTTAAAGTGGAAGTGGGCACATCAAGTACGCGATGATGTATGATGAGTGAAATGTGAGTTATTGTAATATGTAGCTATGTTACTGTGATTGAAGCTCTAAGAACATCCATGACAATATAATATAATATGCTTGTATGGAATGTGATCTATGCTAAGGGATCATCTATAAATAATTTAACCACAATTTTGCTATATTTTGACGCCCCCTTTCAAAATCCGAATAATTAAACGAAAATTGGTCTCTTAACGGGGCCACGTACTAAAAAACAACCAATCTAAATGCCATAGTTATGGGCAAAATCGCTGGGAAACGTAAAGTTGGAACGCGAAAAATTTAATGGCGCCGAAATATCAGGGAAGGGACAGGCCTTAAAAGACAGCACCAATGAGCTGACTGACAACATTCAATGATGAAGAGGCCGAAGAAGAAAACTCCTCCTCCGTCATTGTCACAGTGCATGAAAGGAGCCTCCCCGTGTGACGTACGCAACAATTCCCTACGTCCGGCGCACCCTGGGCAATTCGCGAATTCTTAAAAACGAATTGGCTAATTCTTTCACCACGATGGCAAGTCAAAACCTTGACCACATTACTGACTGTCCTAAATGCCCTACCACCTGCACAAGGGAGGCGCTCATGAACGCCGACGAGAGCGCCATAACAGTGGCCACTTATTGGACCAATAAAATTTTACTCTGCCATCGACACGACGAAGGAAGGTCACAGTTTGTCACATTTGTAAAACCCGCCCCTCCCGGTTGTGACGCCACATTTTTTGCAATTTTCCATCTACAAATTATTAAATTGAGGCATATTTATGAATTTGTCAAAGGATCATTGGCGATCGGCGCATGGCACTAATAGAGCGAGTGTGAGTATACCTATACAGAAAGGGCTAGAAATATTTTAAGTTTTTCGTTTAGATCGTTCAATTTTGGCACTTTCTATAAACTTGTATATATCTATGGTTTAAACTTATCGGTTTGTCTGTGGTTCTATACTTATCTCTTGCATTCACCAGCGTGCATCCTGCTCTAGTAAGTTGGATGCTTGTCTTAACTGTCAAATCCCATCTGACAGTTGATTGACACTACATCAACTTATTTAAATACCAATTTAACGATAAGATGATTTGATTTTCTAATGTGACGACACGAAACTTAGCACCCCTTTTCTTGTTACACAATGTCACAATTTGTCGACTTCCTCCCCTCACCTTAACGTGTCACGTACTTTATGTATGGTCCCTTATTAAGCCTTCTATTTTATTGTCGCTGCTTGTCAAATGTATACTTATTTATTTATTTTTTAGTGTAATTTTTTAACAAAATGAAATATTTGTAATTTTTTATCAAACAAAAGTGATATACTAAGAAACAGTTGATAAAATATGAGACTGGTAAGATTCGAACCTGCGATCGCTGCACACCGGGCAGTCGCTTTACCAACCAGATACAGTCACCTCTTGCCAGGACCCTAAATTTCTCAACTGTATGTTACGTCATTTCGTGACGTCACGTTCATCCATTTGTTCCTATCTTAAGTAGGATACAAACCAAAATGGCGGAATTATATTCAGCACAAAAAATATTTTATATTATTCATTAATTAGTAGGTTTTTTTTAATTCTATCATATTCATTTACTATCCTGGCTATGTATGGTACATATACATAACTGAATGAATACATTATACCTATGTTTAAAAATAATGAAGTGGTGCAAATTTAGAGCAAACGTTTAATTTACTAATCTGTATTTAGATTATTATGAAAAAAAAAAAGTTTTACTTGGTAATGTAATTACATTAATAATAATAACAAATTACTTGAATAATTTATTGATTGTAATCTAACTACAGATTTGTACATTAATTGCTTTTTTAAATAGATTTTGCCATATCGAAATAATACTTTAGTCATAATGTAATTTTGTCATAATTATTTCACAATAGTGCAATGTATACAAGAATGAGTGATAATAATGATCTGTATATAATAGAAGACAGTCAATAATTATAATAATATAGTGTGATAGAAGAGATGCATTTTTAGATGATATTTTGTAACGGATACTAGTTTTATTAAATGCCTATAATCTATAATTGTTTTATTTTTTCAACACTTACCAATGTGGGTATCACGATATCCGTATAAGAAACGTGGGTATCTAGGTCGTTGTTCCAATATCATCTTATCATACTATGTGGCTTTAAAGATACCTGGATACCACACTATGTGAGTTTAACGATATCCGGATAATACACTGTGAGTATAACGATATCCGGATAATACACTATGTGAGTATAACGATATCCGGATAATACACTATGTGAGTATAGCGATATCCGGATAACACTGGATCCGGGTATCACTGTATCTAGGTGACACTTTATGTGCGTATCACAAAATCCAGACAAGACACTGGGTCATACGATATCCGGTTTAACGCACCGGGTGTTACGATATCCAGATAACACAGACAGGTATCCGAAATCTGCAAATTGAACTATTTTTGTATTACAATATACGCATACCAGACTATGTTGGTGTTTCCATATCCATTATTTCCATATTCGCTTAATAATTATCAAAATCACATTGCAGTAATATATCCGGTTTTTACGTGATACGATAATATCCGAATAACACACTACGCGTTTATCATAGCGTCCGGAAAACATACAATATTAGTAGCACAACCCGGATATCACACTATATCTATTTATACCACAATATACGGTTGTTAAAAGTGTTATACAATTTCTATACAACACAATATCCGGATAACAGACTGAAGGTATCACCATATTCGCACATGATTCAGTCCGGAATATTGATTAAAGGCAGAAAATAAAAATAAAACACACATTACATAGAAATAATCATCGTGTAATTAAATTATTGATTAAATCACTAAGTGTTTAGGAGTCAACTATATGTTACACGCAATGGTGTCAATAGCCTTATTTGCGGATGATAGCACAATTTCGATTAAGTGTGATAACAAAAACACATACGAATATAAAATAAATAACGCGTTAAGTTCTATTGTTAATTGGCTAAATGTAAATAACCTGAAAGCCAATATAGATAAAACTATGCTAATGCATTTTAGTCAACGCGCTAGAACAACAGATACGCTTAAAGTACGTATTAACTACCAAACATTAAAACAAGTAGACTCCACAAAGTTTCTAGGTATCATAATAGATAGCAAAATAACATGGAAACCCCATATAGAACAGCTATGTAAAAGGGTTAGTAAATCTGTGTATGCTTTGCATGAACTTGCTCAAATTTCAACATTAATGCCCTTCTGCTTGCATACCATGGTCTAGTAGAATCGGTCCTGAGATATGGAGTAATTTTTTGGGGGAACTGTTTGAGATTAAAGAGATTAAAGATTCATTTATTCGCAGGAATATGGTACAGTAGATGGTATACATGTTTTAGCAGCCCGACATATTCACCTTTAATAGGCATGCGAATTTTTGATAAAGAAATTATTTTTAAGACACAGAAACGGTGCATAAGGGCAATGTTTTCATTACTAACGACTGACAGTTGCCAACCTTATTTTAAAAAACATAATAATATTATGACATTGCCATCTATTTACTTATTCGAGGTAGCGGTTTTTGTCAAACTAAACTCGCATCTATTTTCATTGGCAGTCGATGGGTCAAGTCGAACACAAAGAGACAAAAGCCGGTTATGTATGTGCAAAACAAACACTGCTCTAATGCATAGAAGTGACTTCGCAATGGCTCCAAAAATTTATAATAAATTACCAAATAATATTAAAGATGCAAATGTAAATATATTTAAGACTAAATTGCAAAAGTTCTTGATTGAAAAATGTTACTATAATGTTTCGGATTATTTATCAGACAAAATATAGCATAATTGGAATTATTGATGAAAGATTTGAATTTTTTTTTTTTTTTGACATTTAAATAATTTTTGACTTTATAAATAATTTATTAAAATTTTTGGACATATTATGATATATATTTTTTTGACATTTTACTTACTATTTTTCTGAATAATATTGTTAAATTCTTTTATTTGTTTTTTTTTTGAATCTATGACATTTTATTAATTATGATTAATTTGCATGTAATTTAATATTATTTTTTTTATTATTACTATTATTACATTGAAATTTGCACACCTGCTTGGGTTATAAATCAGTGTACTTATTATAATAATCTGTGTACCAACCATTGTAAACCTGTTTTATGCAAATAAACTATTTTGAATTTGAAATATCGACAGATGTATCAAATAATACTTTTTAACACTTTCAACGCCGCAGTCCGATATATGTGACAAAAATAACGTGCTCGTGTCGCACACAAATGATCATTACACTGTGTGTAGCTAGATATTTATTTGTCACATATAGAAGACTGGCGTTGAAAGGGTCTAATTAAAATAAGACATCCTAACATTGACGTAAAGCAATGAACGTTGGGCCTAATAACTGTCACTAACAAATTGAAAGGGGTGCATGAAAGGAGCCTCCCCGAGTGACGTACACAACGATTCCCTACGTCCGGCGCACCCTGGGCAATTCGCGAGTTCTCCAAAGCGAATTGGCTAATCCTTTCACCATGATAGCAAGACAAAATAAAATTTGACTCAGCCATCGACACGACGAAGAAGACTAACAAATTTAAATTCTATGACAATACGTCAATGTTCTATTTAGCTTACATTGAATTGGATGACTGAGCGCTTTAGAGCACTTTATAGTTAGGACGATCGGAGCGCACGCCCGACGTCCACTTGTTTTACGTCAATGAGTCCAAATAATGTAGTCTTTAGTCTCCTCCATAGTAATTGTAGGCAAGCATGCTTTCGTATATTTTTGCAGAGCGCTTCTCATCCTGCAAGAATGTTTTTATGAAGTTTATTATTTTTTCTCTATATTCATCATCTTCTTGCTGAAAAGGAAATGGAGAGATAGTTTGTCTATTATTAAAAAAAAATATATATATATATATATCCGTTTTGCCTCAAAACGGAATAGAGGTAGACAACAGTATATATGGGAAGATGAAATTAAGGTGGCAGCGGGACCATACTGGAGGAGAGCCACTAGTAATATAATAGAGCTCATTGGAGAGAGTTAGAGGAGGCCTTTGCCAAGAGGCACTCTGAGATAAGAGACTCTATATAGTTTAATTAGTTACAGTGTAGTTATATAACTTTTAGTGTGAAGAAAAGTTTAAATCGTGTTATAATTATGTTCTCTTTTTCTTAGTAAATAACAGCTATTTTATTTTATTTTAAATAAATATCCCACAACTTACACACAACGCCGTCTAGTCCCAAACTAAAACTAATCAATGATTTAAGGCAGCTAATTAAAAGGCGCCCAGGACCGCCACAAAGACCATGTTGCAGTCAATCATATCAACCGAATTTAATTATATATATGTGTATATGTATTAGTATCAGTTATTCTTGCAGGAGACGGTTAAAAACAATTATGTATAATCATACATGGTGTAAATTACACGGTGACGAAGCGCTTATCCGTGATTCAGTACATAATTTTGAGATTCGTGGTGATTTATTTATTTGTCTGCACGTGTGGTGTAGTGGTTTAAGCGGTTGCCTCGCCGCTCTCCACTGCACTGGTGTTGTGGGTTCGATCCCCACATGGGACAAATCTTTGTGTAATTCGCAAATATTTGTTCTGAGACTGGGTGTGTTTGAGTGAGTGAATGTGTGTATTTGGCCTTGTCATTGGGACCATTGGATAGTGTAATTGCTTCTGGCGTTCTATCTAATGTAAAAATCTAAATTTATCTTTATCTAAATTTATCTTTATCTTTATATTTATTTACTTAAATCATAACGGTAATTACACCAATTACTATAATTTAAGATAGTTGTATACTTAATTAACACAGTTAAATTAACCATACAGAGAATACAAAGAAATCATAATTTGAAAACAATATAAAAAAAAAAAAATTAAACACAATAATCTATCAAACATAAATAAATGCACTGGAAAAGTCATGAGTTTTCCGAGGACAATTTCCTTCTTCGCGATTGTTTCGGATAATTTATATTATGTCTAATCATTTATTACTATAATTTTTTTTTTTCTAATCCTAATGTTATCTTTTCTATCTCTTATTAAATGTGATATATTATTTAACTAATTTTAATGTAATAATTTGATGATGTAAGTTAGATTCCTTTTTCATTATATTTGTTTTAATTGTATCTTCAATGTATGTTATTTGATTTTGTATGGCATTATTTTCTTTTTTTACTGTATGACTTATATGTAGGTATGTCTTGGTTAGTAACTGTAAGCTTATAATGTGTGAATAAAGAAATTAAATGAAAGACCGATTTTCCTATAAGGGAAAATTAACAAAGAAAAATTTCTGAACCCAAGGTCTTAGAATCATGTACTGAATCACTGGTCACCATGTCATTTCATATTTACATATTGTCATATTATATGTAAATATGAAATGACATATATATTTTCATATTGTCTTAGTCTGGGTGTTTCTATGTTATAATAAGTATGTATTTACAAAAGAAAAGTAAGTACCCATAGTACAAGCTCTGCTTAGTATGGGACTAGATGGCGTTGTGTGTGAGTTGTGGAATATTTATTTATTTATTTATTTAAAGCTTGTATACTTACCGACATGTCTTCATATTCATAAGTTTCATAATGCGACTCTTTCTCAATACAATCTTTGCACAGGTGACTGTATATTATTCCGTAACTATTCTTAATGCTTCCCCAACGCCTGTCGTCATTATATGACCTGTCGTCATTAGTGCCTGATCTTATGACATGATTGTGTGACCTGTTGTCATAACCGTCAGATGTTTCGTTATCATTATCTGATATTTTGTCATAATTACCTGATTTTTCGTTTCGTTTCTCATTAATGTATGACATTTTGTGATGATTGGTTGATGTTCGGACATCATGGTATGACAATTTGACGTTATTGTCGGATATTCTGTCATAATTATCTGATCTATTGTCATAACTATTTGCACTTCCGTCATCTGTGTATGTCGTTTTGTCATGATTGTCTATTCGTTTTTCATCAAAGTCTGAACTTCTGTCATCATTATATGTCCTTTTTTCATCATTGCTTGACGTTTTGTCATCATTACCTGAACTTCTGTCATGATTATTTATCCTTTCGTCATCATCTATGTTGTCTTTAATGCTTCTCCATGTTCTGTCCTCATTGTATGACTCCAGTGGCGGTTTGTTGATACCGACTTTACGGTCATGATTCCTTGATGTATTGTCATTATATAATGATCTGTCATAATTGTCTGATTTATGTGACCGTGTGTTGATACTCTCAAATGTACGATGATAATTTTCTGATGTTGTTTCATCATCTATCATACTTTTGACGATATCCCATCTTCTGTTTGCGCTGTCAGTTATCGATATCGGTTTTTGAGATGCTGACGCTTGGAGTATGAGCATGCATAAAATGACTGAAATGAGATTTTTATTTAATTATACAGAGCAGAGATAGCCGAAAGGGAGACCGTAGGACTGCGAAGTAAAAGGTCTCGGGTTCGAACCCACGGCACACACCTCTGTCAATAAATCGTTAAGATTAGATTCGTCTTTTCGAAGATATGTGTATATTTATCATATAAATTACCGCTCGCTAACGGTGAAGGAAAACATCGTGAGGAAACCTTCCTCACGATGTTTTCCTTCACCGTTAGCGAGCGGTAATTTATATGATAAATACAAACATATCTTGCATGCCTGTGAGTGCCTAAAAAGTACTCGAGGTTATGTGAACTTTACCAATCCGCACTTGGACAGCGTGGTGGACTATGGCCTAACCATCTCATCATGAGAAGAGCTCCGAGCCCAGCAGTGGCATGTATTAGATACACAGGGCTGCTATTAATAGTTTCAACTCCAGCTCCGTTGGCGTGGTATTTTGTTTAAAAGCATGCATTTGTCTGAACGATTTTGATTTAGCCTGACCAATATTTTTATCAAGATCAGACCAATAGTTTAGAGTTGAAAACGTAACAGACAGTTAAATTCATAAAATAACATAACATCACGCCTATATTACCCACAAGGGAGTGTCAGAGGTGTACAACACCCACACTTCACCTGTTATGTTTAGGTCCAATGGGATAGGGGGTGACCCTATCGCCATACACCGGGTACAATTCCAATTCCGTGCTGCTAATTTGTTTTTTTTAATGTTAACAAATAACACTGCCCGACCCGGGAATTGAACACATACGCTAACCACTAAACCATCAAGGCAGTTAAATTCAGTAGATAGAAGTTGTGTTAAATTCAGTAGATCAGTAGGTAGATAGAAGTTGTGTAACTCACAGAAAATATATTGCGAAGCCATGTCGCTCTTCAAAAGGTAATAAAATAAAATAAGTGAACCTAAAATGTAACAAATTATACAATTATCAAAAACATCAGTAATAATTGCGCGTGAAATTATTTCATTAGAATCGTAATTTAGAAATGTTCTGTTGATTAGAAGTTGATTGCTGGAAATTAAGTACGGTGTTAAAAGTCATTGTTGGGAATCATCATTTAGCCTCTCGTAGTCCACTGCTGGACATAGGCGTCCCTCAATTTGCGCCACACCACCCGGTCCTGCGCCTTCCGCATCCAGTCCCCTCCAGCGACCTTCTTCAGGTCGTCAGTCCACCTGGCCCTGTCCTACCTTACGATTGCCGAGTCGCGGTCTCCATTCCAGGACTCGTTTGCTCCAACGGCTGTCGGTCCTTCGGCAGACGTGACCAGCCCATTGCCACTTCAGCATTATTGGGAATATGAAAAGCTGGTAAATTGGTAGATACAAAGTCGAGCCCAGTGGATAGCGATAGGCTCACTCCCTATCATATTTATAAACTAACTAGCTGACCCGGCGAACTTCGTACCGCCTTAGCGTAAATTTGATGCACTACTTTATTTTGTACAGCTGACCTATCTTATGCATGCGTACCTATTGAATTTGAACTGAAATCTATAATATCCTCCATATAACAATGAATACTTTTTTTTTTTTTTAAATTTTTTATCCCGTAAGAACCTTGTACAGAGTATTAGAAAACTACAATAAAAAAAATCAGCCAAATCGGTCAAGCCGTTTTCATGCTATGTCGTGACAACGGAAAACGGGTTTCATTTTTATATAAATAGATTTACTTGAGGTACCTAATTTGCTAAATTTTTTCGATCAATGAAGTCGACTGATTCTTGTCGACCATTTTTCATAAAATATAAAACACTCACTGTACCATGTCTATTTTTATATGAGGTTGCACTGTTGTGTGTTGAGGTTGTCTGTTTGGCACCTCGAATTCTAGCCTACCAAAGGCTCTGAAAGGCGTAGCAAATTTATTTATTTTTTATCTTTATGCAGGTCCAACAGCTTATTCTAATTTGACTAAAAATGTTACTAGGTGATAGATAGCCAATTACAGGTCCCCGCGTTTAGTAATACATTAAATACATTTTCCAGAAACAACTAACTAAATACATCAATTAGATTACACATAAACATCAAAGCACTCAACAATATACAACCAAAGTACAGTACAGGTATTGCAACATTCTAGGCAAAGAACTGTTCACTCATTCGTCGCCTCGCCACCGGAATACTAGTGCAGAATAAATCCAGGTCTAGATATTTAGCCGTTGAGTTAAAGCTATTGCTATTGCAAATACTAGATTGTTTAAAAAAGGGTTGAGGGACCATCTTGTGTTTAAATATTATTACAATTTAACTGATTACTTTAGCGATAAAACATTGCCCTGAGCTTAGATAGCTTATCGTAAAAAAAAGGAACTTTTGTAAATTTTGTTTTTTTTTTCTATTCTCTTGTTCATGCATTCCTGTATAATTCTTTTGTATTTTAATATTATTGTTATTTTTTTGTTTAACTTGTATTTGGTGCTATTTTTATGTGTAAATTTGCACAACTAAAAGGTAGAATGTGACAGACTGCAATTGTAATGTATAACAACTTCTATAACTCATGTTCATGCGAATAAATGATTCTTATTCTTTATCTTTTAACTTAGTTGTTAAATCCTTTCGTTCTTTGTTTAACGTACTACCTTTCTTGTTGAAGCTATTTAATTGAAGTGCTGTACAGATATAATTGGGCGTCAGATTTGCAATTTTTTTTCATGTTAAACATAATTATGTTTAATTTGTCATCTGTTTCATCACTGTCAATCACATGGGTCTCAAAGATACTAAATGAAACGATGCTCACGTTTCACTTAGTACTCAAATTTTAAGAGCGTTTTTATTGTTTTTCGTATATTACCTAAAGCTACTCGGATATTTGCATCTAGCAGTCAGCATTGCATATTCCTGAGCTGATGCTGGAGATGATAAAACCGTTATTCGTTATTCTTTAACTAACTTGAAATAAAAGGAGGAGGTAATGGGAGGTCAATTCGATTACTTTTTTTTATTTTTCATGATCGATTTCTCGAAAACGCTTGGATCCATTTTCATCAGGTCACAGATGATGGGATCCTAAAGAAATCGAGGGCAACCCTCAAATTTTAAAGGCTTCTATATTGTTTTTCGTATATTACCTAAAGCTACTCGGATATTTGCATCTAGCAGTCAGCATTTTATGTTGCTGAGCTGATGCTGGAAGGTACAACTCCTCAACGGTTAGGAGTACGGGGATAATTCTTTAAATAGAGAGTCACCTTAAGGCCGTTTACTGTATTCTTTCATGTTATACACAGATGAGGACATTTTAGTGCATTTTTAGTAAATGAAGTTGTTTTTTTTTAATTAATATAAGTAAGGTGGCTCCGTCGTAGACATGGTTATTTACCATCAAATGAGATCATAAGTAGAGAAGAAATTAGGACTAAAATTCATAATACTCGTATTTTGCAAATAATAGTTTATTAATAAAAACATTTTAATAAAGGTTATCCTTAAAATTAAAATCACTCGATGCTATAAACTTGTGAAATATAGCTAAATGCTTTAGGTAGCTCTCATATTTTCAACCGACTTCAAAGGTGGAGGTTATTATTATTATTATAATTATAATTATTTAACGTTAGACTGGGCGAAGCGATTTTAATTATTCTTTTTTTTATTTGAAAGCTGGTGCTTCCTGTAGGGTCAAATTTCAATTTTATCCAGTTCTGACAATGGCACCCATGAGAAAACCGTATTAGTCTAATATTATATAGTAATTGAAGTCAGTTTTTTTTTTAATAAAATATTTTTTTATGTAAGCTTTAGAATACGAAACTATTTTATAGTTTTTTTTTAAGAAATATAAGTTATTGGTAAGCTTTAACCTTTTAGGTTAACTTATATTATGCCTATAACTTTTATCCTCCGAGCGCAGCCCACGAGTTCTTTAAATTATATATCTTCTTCGATGAGACCATGGCTTCTTGCCATGGACGTTATCTCGGGCTGTTCTGGTTCAAAGACCTCTTCTTCGTCGAATATCTCATCGTCATCGACATTTGCGTCCTAAAAAAACAAGGGAGGGATAAGGTTCACTGCATAATGTAGTTAAGGTATTTCTTTGGGATAATATTAATTACCATAAAGGGTTTATTTTGTGATGAGTATTTTTAAGGTTAATCCATATTAAGGATAAGTCAGACAAAAAGTTAACTGAATAAGGTGCTGAATAGAATTTTCATTTAGTTTTACGGAATTCGTGGACGCTCAAGTTTAACAAATATGATTAAGTTAAAGGGATAAATTTTAATGGCAAATTCCAGGTTATTATTATTCAAACGATTTTATAGGAATAAGTCAAAGCGCTAAAGATTAATACAATATTATTGGGGTCATTATAATAACGATAATCAATTTCTTTATTGCAACATTATCCAATAACCTCCAAGGTTAACTATTATTTGAGTAATGTCATACCTGGTACTGCTGGTACTCAGAAATCAAGTCCGCCATGTTGCTGGCAGCTTCAGTGAACTCCATCTCGTCCATGCCCTCGCCTGTGTACCAGTGAAGGAAAGCCTGAGGGTTAAACATTGTTAGTTAGGTTAGGTTCACAAATGTAAGGTAGGGTACAGAAAAAATTTAACACATGGTGAAGTTTTTGACTACTGTTTTAAGTAGAGAACGTCTTAAAGACCATATTACGGCGTGACATTATATCTTATTTAGTCGCGGATTAAAGATTTAGTTCCTAGGGAGAGTAGGGTTATTGGTTTAGAGGGGAGTGGGGGTTCGTTAATGGGTTTAGAGGGAGGGTTATTAGTATCGTTTAGGTTGGATAATTGTTTAGGAAACGGGGGAGGGGGACTTGTGTGTGTGTGAGTGCGCGTATATGGGAGTGGAGATTGTAGGAGAGGTATTAAGTTAGGGAAGAGGAGGGCGGTAGCCTCACTTGGTCGTGGAGAGAGTTCGGGATGAGGGGTGCGGAGCGGGTGACAATTGATTCAAGGAAGGGTGAGTTGTTGATTCTGGTGGTGGTGGGCAGGTTATTATTGGGTTGGGGGTTTATCTTACCTTTCTCCTGAACATGGCGGTGAACTGCTCGCTGATCCTCTTGAATATCTCTTGAATGACTGTGTTGTTGCCGATGAACGTGGCGGACATCTTCAGACCACGGGGGGGGATGTCACAAACGGCCACCTTCAGGTTGTTCGGGATCCATTCCACGAAGTAGCTGTCGAGATGGCAGTTTAGGTAAGTTAGTGTTAATTATACTAAGTAACAGTTGAACAATTTTGGACCTGCGACCTCTTCACACCGGGCAGCCACTTTAACCACTAAGCTACGGTCGCCTCTTGCCAGGACCCTAAATGTCTGAACTGTATTATACGTCATTTCGTGACGTCACGTTCATCCATTTGTTCCTATCTTAAGTGGGATACAAACCAACATGGCGAAGTTAACGTTATTTTAACGTTTGTAATTATTGTAACGTTAGTATTTTAACGTAAAGTTTCTTAGTATAGGGAAATGTATGCCATATTTTCTCAAAATTTCTCAGGAGTTATTCCTATAGTAAAGTAAAGTAAAAATTATTTATTAGATCACCATCAAAATTAAAATTAAAATCAAAATAATAAAACAAATTTAGAAACTTACAAATAAAAATATACAGAACAATTATAAATAATAAAAAATAAAATGCCTTTATACACAGGTTACAAATCAGTTTCTGTCTCATATCGCTATGCTATGATGGTGCCTAAAAGGCAGCATCATAGCAGCTTCAATCATCCGATGGTAAGAGAATAATAATTTAAAAATTAATTTATCTAAAACACATATAATGCATTTTATACAGAGACAAGCTTTGCCAAATGTTAATATAAGTTATGAAAACCACGCCATAAAGCATACTGAGAACACAAAATTTCTGGGGCTTATTATAGATCATCACTTAAATTGGAAAGCACATATCGAAGGGTTAAACAAAAGACTCAGTAGCGCATCCTATGCTTTATTTAAATTGACCCCAATGGTTAACACAGATGCATTGCTGAATGCGTATCATGGTTTAGTTGCGTCTTTACTTAGATACGTAGTAATTTTTTGGGGAAACTCTACAGACAAAGAAGTTGTATTTAAATTACAAAAACGATGCATCAGAGCAATGTTTGGGCTGCAGGTAACTGATAGCTGCAAGCCATATTTCACTAAATATAAAATACTTACACTTCCTTCATTGTATATATTAGAAACAGCTCTATTTGTAAAATCAAACCCTCATTTATTTCCACGTACAGATAGCGCGCGAATTGAATGCAGTCGGGGTCTGAGGTAAAGAGCGGGAGCATCTCCCCCCGCTATCCGCACGCCCCACCCCACGCGCCTGCAGTGTAGTGATGTGCCATGCTTGTCAAATATCGTACGTTTGCCGTGTTATTGTGTTAATACTGAAGTTCCCATGTTATTTTTTATTTAAATAATGACTGATCCGAGTCCATCAAGTTCGTTACAAGAAAACGTTAAAAAGGTTAAAAGAAGTTACGGAGCTGGCGGTTTCTCAGGTTACAGAGGAAGATTGGCGTGGCGTCATAATTTTAGAAGAAAATTATTGGCAAAGAGATGGATTAATTGAAGATACCATAGATCGATTCGTCATTGAGGTCAGCGACGGCGAGTATAGTGACACCGATTAAACCATATCTGCCATTTCTGAATATGATTATTTTTTTTTATTTCGTTTTGTGAAATGATTATTAAAAACGTGTGATAATTATGATATTGTTTTTTTTTCATCATGTTAACCTAGTGTAAAAAATAAAATTAAACTTATAACATTGTTTAAATTTATCGACATTCATTACTCATTGTGGTCATCAATAATTATAATTAGGTCACAGCACTACCGCATTCCTAAGCTCTGCATTCAACTCGCGCGCTATCAGTATGTCAGATGTTGTCCAACGTAATAGACGCGACAACACCAAACTTTGTATTTACACTGCAAAAACAGCTTTGTTAGGGAAAAGTTTATTTTGTTTAGCTCCTAAAATATACAATAAAATTCCAAGTTCCTACAAGAGTTTAAGTTTATATGAATTTAGAAGTAAGTTGATGAAAGATATGTGCAATAAAAGCTACTATAGTGTTGAAAATTTTTTAAATGACACAATATAATAATAGTTCTTTCATGGTTATTTATAGTTATATTTGATTGTATTTTGTAATATTTAGTAATAATTTTAGCTTGATAATTTTATATTTCATTTTTCTTATTTAATTGTTTTGTGTTGTATCTATAATAATAATTATTGATATATATATATATATAGATATTATGTTTAATTTGAACGTCAGAATTGACAGATCATGCTGTACCTAACTTATGTTAATACATAAATTTTTTACCATGTTCAACAAATAAAGAAACTTTGACTTTGATTTTGATAGCATTACGTTACGTTACGTATCGCTGCTACGTTATGTCATTACCTTGAATTCTTGTTCTGTATAGCGAGTATCTGATCGTCCACTTCCTTCATGGACATGCGACCTCTGAATATGGTCGCGACTGTCAGGTATTTGCCGTGGCGAGGGTCGGCAGCCGTCATCATGTTGCTGGCGCTGAACATCTGGAATGTTGATGAGGTCAGGTTAATATCGAGATAATTATATTTTGGTTGCTATAACTTACACATTTTTCGGTTCGGGCAAAGTGTTTTAACATCATTGGAGTTATGATTACACAGACGAATTTATAAAACGATTAGAATTAAGAGTTTAGATGTATTTAAACAGTTTTTGTTATAGTATTTAAGTAGTTATTTTTATAGACTAAACAACCATTGATCTCAATTTTTATTTTAGTTTTGATTTCTAGATTTAATTTAGAAATAATAATAATACGACATATGTTGTAGTTATAAATATATAAATGTAAATTTAGAAAATAAAATCCTTCTGCAGGACAGGCCTAGCCTAGTGCAGGAGTTTTTTAGCAATTACCTAATTCTTTACATAAGAAACATCTTAACGTATGTTTAGCAATAAGTTTTTTTTAATGTAAAGAATTTACATACATGTGGTATTGAATAAATATATTTTATATTTTATTTATTTTATTTTTAATTTTATCAGGAAATTCACAATAGCAGCACGGAGTTGGAATTGTGGCCGGTGGCCTATACGTAACAGGTGAAGTGTGGGTGTTGTACACCTCTGCCACACCCTTTAGGGTAATAATAGGCGTGATGTTTTGTTATGGATGTAAACAACATACAGTACATGTACAGTGGGCCAACGAGTTAGGTATGCAGGGCAAAAACTTCTAAGTCATTTTTTTTTTAAATGTTTATTGGGTAAACAAACAATATCACAATGAACAGATGGCTTACATAGTATGATTCTATGCATATGAATAATTGTGACATCCACACCGTTTACCACGGTTGAGTAATAATAAAAACTAAGTATAGGTTGAGAGTAGCTGTAAACACAAAGTTTGGAATTCTAAGCAATATTAAAATGATACATTTCTATAATTTAAATTTTTCTTTCTTGTTATAAGATTATACAGTCAACAGATGTTGTAGTTCCTCAATTACAAGATTCCTAAAGATGCCTACACTATTCGCATGCACATCAATATGCGTAAAGTTATTGTTATAAGAATCTAGTACACGGCTAATAGGTGCGCGCTTACCAGCGTTAGTGCGCGCGGCTCTTGGGGCAAAAAGTGGAAGTCATAGTAAAGACTTACTACACCAGTCATGGATAAGTGAGTTACATATCTAAATAGTGGGTATATTACACTTATTAAATATGTAGTTTACACATGCATAACTATTGCAGTCAGTTTTCACGATGGCGTGGAAGTTTTTGCCCTGCATACCTAATTGCGTGGCCCACTGTACATGCCATTTACGTGATGTTGCCAGTCAATAAGTGTGTTACTTAGATTAATCATGAAGGGGATCTTCCCTTAGCACTTAAACGCAAAATGCCTATCCTATGGTTATAATTATAACCTATTATAACTTGGTCTTTGACTGAGTCACAGAAGGCCAGACTGATAGTATGTCAGAGGTCAATGGAGCGAAGTAATGTAAGTCTTTAATGTAAGTCTCCAATTCAATATTAATCAAATTTAAATAATTATTTTAATCTTATTTTAATAATATTTACCTTGTTTATATTGTCATGTAATTTAGTTTTAATCTAATTTATTTTATAATTTAATTTAGTTTTAATCTTATTTATTTGATAATTTAATTTATATTTATTTATATAATTTAATTTTTTTTAATGAAATTGTATGTTTTTTTTTGTCTAACAAGCATTCCTTTTTTAAATTCGCGTAATGTAATATCTAATTTTATCTAATTTCTTTTATAATAGTGCATGTTGTGCTCCTCTATAAGGAGTGAGACGCTTAGAATTAAGTTCACAATGTTAACCCTTATTAATGGAACTGTATGTGAATTATAAATAAGGAACAAAAACAAACTCGCTGTGCCCACTACTAGGCTCCATAAAATCTCTAACTCGTTTCCAGGTCAATGTATACGCTTTTACAATAAACTTCCTTTAGACGCAATAGAATTATCGATAGGTAAATTTAAAAAATATGTTAAAACTAAACTATGTCAAAAAGCTTACTATAGTATTTCAGACTACATAAATGATAATAGTATTTGGAAATGAATTGCTCTTCTTATGTGATTTTTTATGTACTTTTATATTGTTATATTTTTCATTTTAAAAGATGGTGCACATGAGTTTCTCACCAGCTCTTCTCATAATGCAATACCCATCGGAGCTGGTACTTAGATTGATTTTAATTCGATTCTAAACAGTTTGATTAAAATTAATCTGAGCCCCGGTTATTCAAATCATTGTAATTAGTATAATTTAGTATTATTTATTATTTACTTTTATATCATTTTTTGTAATGTTTTGACGTGTTCAAGCGCCTCCTGGGGCCTATGAAAATAAATGATTTGAATTTGAATTTGAATTTGAATTTGAATGTAACAGTGTACTCATTGTTGAAGAGCCAAATATAAATAAATAAAAAGTATCGATCCGTAATACCATAATTCGCTCCAAGACCGGTATTATAGCTGACGTTGGCAACAAATCTGCCAAACTTAAATGGGAGTGGGCGGGGCACGTAGCCAGAATGCACCCAGACAGATGGGCGCGAATAACCACCGAATGGATACCCAAGGATGGTCGTCGGCGTTGCGGGAGGCCTAGAAAGCGCTGGAGGGATGATTTGGACTCGTTTCGGAGGGATTGGACAGACAAAACCCAAAACAGAGAATTGTGGTCGTGTATGGGGAAGAGCTTTGCTCAGCAGTGGAACATGGGTTAGAAAAAAAAAACTTAGATTAAAGCAAACAAACAAACAAACATACCTGGCTCATTAATTCAGATACAGACTGTGGTCTGTAGTCGAATGAATTCCTAGCCGTCAATGGCGCGAATCCTGAAACAAAACATTAATTTGAGTTCATCCAGACAATCAAGGTTGACGATTCCATTAATAATTTTCCAAAAGAAACCGACTAAATCATTTTATTACAATAAGTATTATCATTAAGTTAGCTAAGTTTTATTTTAATTTTATATTTTTTGTATTTTGGGCGCTTGAACACGTCTCAAGCGCCCCTTGGGGCCCATGGAAATAAATGATTTGATTTGATAATTCTTTGATCCAAGTAAAAGCCAGCCTTCGGATCACGTGAAGCGTCGATTTTTCGGCACCTTAAGACCGTTTACTGTATTCTTTCAAGTTATACACAGATGAGGCGAGACGCTGTATATTATTTTTCTGTGCATTTTTGTAATAAATAAATTCATAGGCATTCATAGGGACAGACAGACAGCGGGAAAGCGACTGTTTTATACTATGTAGTGAAAGAGAAACTTATACTTATTATTTAGGCCAACGTAGAAGAAAATATTTGGTGGCTATAATTTTTAATGATTTGCCATTAATATAAAAAAAATGTAAATTGACAAAAAGATCTTTTAAATATCAACTTCAAAAGAGACTTTTAAGTGTTCTCAAGGAAAAAAATTACGAGATTTATATAATAACTAACTTTAAATAAATATTAGATTAAATAAATAAATATTTCACAACTTACACACAACGCCATCTAGTCCCAAACTAAGCTGAGCTTGTACTATGGGTACTTGAATAACTGATACTATTACATAATTATATACTTTTCTTTTGTAAATACATACTTTTTTTTTTTGGTGGATAGGCTCGCGTTTGACCACGATCTCACCTGATGGTAAGTGATGATGACTTATTATACATAGAAACACTCAGACTAAGACAAACCCCGATGTTCATGCACACAAAGATTTGTCTTAAGCGGGAATCGAACCCGCGACCTCGGCGTCGCAGGCAGGTACACGACCCACTCCGCCAGCCGGCTCCGCTACCCATTCAACTATTTATACTGTTGTGTAAAATAGCCTAACATTAATATATAAGTAAGAATAAGTAATACCTAATTAGTAAATAAGGAGCTACATTTGCCAACAAACTGTTGTACATTTGGCAGAAGTATTGTACGAAAAAACAACTTGTAATATTTATTCTGAAATAAACGTTTTTATTTTTTATTAAAACTGACGTGAGTTTGTAGCAATGTCGCACTTGAGTCGCAGCCAGTCTTCATTGCAAGACTGGCTGCGACTCAGGCGCGACGTATCGCACTCTCTTGATAATGCCTAGACGTATAGGCGAAACCGCGGTCGACTAAATAGACCAACATTACGTGAGTAACACCCGTATTTCATAATTTGAATAATATTTGGAATATTTTTAAGCAAATTTTAGCTTTGCTATGCCTTTTTGTAATTTATAAAATATTAAAATTGAAAAATTAAGGTTCGTCTAGCTAAAAGCTGGCACAAAAAGAGTTGAGAAATTTCGAGTCCGGCAGCATACGAATCCATAGCTGAATTGGCAAAGCACTTGGGGCGTATACCCAGGGGGTGCAGGTCCTGCTGGATTCTTAATTTTTCAACTTTAATATTGAATAATATTATGATTGTGGGTAACATAGGCGAGATGTAATGCTAGAACTCACCAGGCATAAAGAAGTGTAGCCTCGGGAACGGCACCATATTGACTGCCAGCTTCCTCAGATCTGCGTTCAACTGTCCGGGGAAACGGAAGCATGTGGTCACTCCCGACATCGTCAGCTGAAAACAAATATATCAAGTCAGTTTTGAGATTAAACACCATGATGGACACAGATATAGATCTACATAGATAACGCAAATGCATGTACTTCGCGTGTCCGAACCCCGACCAAGCGTCAAGGTTGGTCACCGCTAACTTCAGTCCACGCGCGTCTTTTGTTAGAGAAAATCATAGAGGACGGCCGTTTGAATCGTACTGGGCGGATGGGCATCGGCGGCATCGGTGTCTTTGAATCGGTTTGGATTTCCCGTCACTAAATTTCGGCTGTGACGTCACAACAGGTATTAAAAAGTCGGCACGCTTGGTTACAATACAAATCGTGATACTTGCGTTACCTATGTAGAAATATATCTGTGATGATGGATGTATATGTATATTTAAGTTCTATGTTGAATTAAAGTCAATCTAAGCTCCGGTGTCAAATCATTTTATTACAATAAGTATTGTAATTTAGTTAGCTAAGTTTTATTTTAATTTTATATTTTTTGTATTTTGATGTTTGTTTTGACGTGTTCAAGCGCCCCTTGGGGCCCATGGAAATAAATGATTTGATTTACTAAGAAACAGTTGAAGAAGATATGGGACCGGCAGGATTTGAACCTGCGACCTTACTGCACACCGGGCAGCCGCTTTAGCCATCCAGCTACGGTCGCCTCTTACCAGAACCCTAAATTTCTCAACTGTATGTTACGTCATTTCGTGACGTCACGTTCATTTGTTCCTATCTTAGGTAGGATACAAACCAACATGGCGAAGTTACATTCAGCACAAATGTAACGGATGAACGTGTACGATATTTTAACTTCTAACTGTTTCTTAGTATAATTTGCTAAGCATAGCTAAATGCTATAAAAATAATCAATTAGAAATGTATATTTATTTCAAGTCCCTATAGCAAGCCACAATGTTAATGGTCTTATAAATAGTTTTTTTTTTTTTATACTACGCCCACAGCGAACGAATGTGTAGTCCACCTGATGGTAAGTTGAGTACAGCCCATGGACATCAACAATCCACAAAAGCAGATTATAGATGCGTCGCTGCAGCCGAGGACTACGGTGTTATGCCTCATGTGCCAGTAATGTCAGGGCCTGATCTCACCACCAAACCGGAACACAGTAATGGAAGCACTACTATTTGGCGGCAGGTTAAAGGTGAGACGGTGGTGCTGCCGCCCTCGAGCTCATTCACAAGAGCTCTACCACCAGTAAAAAAAGTAGGTACAGGTAATGATGGACGCTGACGGGCACGGCAAAAGTAGGAGTGAGGAAGAAATGGCTCTTTGTGTTTATATCAAAAATATTACAATTTTAAAATTGTATCTTATTAGAAGTTATACAATTTTATATTATTTTATTTATTTGTTTGGCTTTAACAAAATATCGTAGTTATGATTAATCGAATACATATCGACGGTCCCTACGTACATAAAGACATGTTAAAAACGAGGTTTACAGGAGAGCGTTTTTGATGTTCAAACTGCTCTAGAAATAATTTGTATGTACTATCAGCAAAACTGATTACTGATCCACCCCGCGTAGATATCGTTTGAAATCGCCAATACACGAGTCTAGCAGCATACGAATCCATAGCTGAATTGGCAAAGCACTAGGGGCGTATATCCAGGGGGTGCAGGTTCGAGTCCTGCTGGATTCTTAATTTTTCAACTTTAATATTATATAAAATACAAAAAGGCATAGCAAAGCTAAAATTTGCTTTAAAATATTACAAATAAAAAATGTTGTTACCGATATCAAATGATTCAAGTCGCCATAGCTGGGGCTGCTCAGCCTCAGGGTCCGGAAGCAGATATTGTATAAAGCTTCGTTGTCAATGCAGAACGTCATGTCCGTGTTCTCCACGAGCTGGTGCATGGAGAGCGTCGCGTTGTACGGCTCCAGGACGACCTCGCTCACCTGATCCACAAATGAAAATTAAAATATTTAATAAATACAAAAACAATGAGACACACATAAATTCAGTAAAAAATACAGTCACTTACAAGACTGTATGCCCCAAAGCAAAAATTGTCCGAAAGGAATTGGTTCAGCATAATTATGCCAAACTAAAGCTTGGCGCTGGTTTTCAACCGATCCCCCAGTGACCACATGGGTGATACATCTGTTACTTATATTAACCCATACAAAGAATGCAAAGCAATTCGGTAGCTTTCGTTCTAAGTTGTTTAATTATGTAGTAGAAACATATTATTGTAATTAAAACGTATATATATTATGTATAATAATAAGTTTAGATATAATTTTGTTTTCGGTGGCGGTACATAATAATTAATTTACTTAATGTTATATTATATTCTCATGTAAGTGGCATTGTCTTTTTGAGAATAAATGATTTAAACCAAAAATATAATAAATAAATTAAACAAACAAAATGAAAGAAAAAAAAGAAAACAAAGATAAAACATAAATATAATTATGGTATGTATGTACAACGTGAAATAAATGTAATAAATAAAAGATACATTGCCCATCTCCCGCTGAGCATTGATTAGGTATCGTTTTAAGTATGACCTGAACGTACTCAATGCTTTGGCATTTCTAATGTGGGTTAGTAAATCTGTTCTTCTGTAGAATGAGCTACCTTTGGAAATCAGGATGGCAACAACACGGGTCACTTTTAAGATTAAACTGTTAACTGCCTATTTGCAGAATCTCTGTACCAGACCTGGCCAGTTGATCGGCCTTTTCATTGCCCATAATACCTGAATGCCCGGGGACCCATCCTAGAACAACTTTGATGCTGTAACTGCTTTAAACATTACGCCAACCGTGCACTCAATATAGACGTGCGTGCAGCCAGCGCGCCCACACGCCCGACGATCGCGCACGGCAAGAGTGGGGTCAGCCACAGTCTAAAACGGGATACAATCCCACCCACACGCCCACCACTGCGACTCCTGTGACGCCAGGATCTACAGCGGTAACAACTGAAAGGCACCGTGCATGACACACGGCCAATCCCAGGGAGAGTTACAATTGTCTTGGAACCCGCAACGAATTTAATCAGAAGTATATAGTTGGAGTTGGAAAGTATGTACCTTTACTTTTTTTTATTTTTTTTTATACTACGCCCGTGTAGTCAAACGTCGCTACGCGAACGAACGTGTAGACCACCTGATGGTAAGTGGAGTACAGCCCATGGACATCAACAATCCGCAAAATCAGATTATAGAAGCGTCGCTGCAGCTGAGGACTACGGTGTTATGCCTCATGTGCCAGTAATTTCAGGGCCTGATCTCACCACCAAACCGGAACACAGTAATGGAAGCACTACTATTTGGCGGCATACTTCCCTCCAAAGCAAAGCGGGAGACTGAGTAATGCCAAATATAGAAGTGTCTATATGGAAAGAGTGTAGACACCACGGACAGTGACAAAAACTATGGGGCCTAAATTTGATTGCTATAATAGGTTTGGCAGAAATGGCTAAATGCACGGCAATTTATTCTGTTCGGTACGAGATCCTCATAGTATACCACTCCAGGTGTCAATTGTAAGCTATTCAACATAACATTACGTTCGTTGTGCCAAAGACTACACTCCCAGATATAGTCTACTTACTTTAGGGGATGGTACAACACTGAAGGTGGTCATGATTCTATCAGGAAACTCTTCACGGATCTTGCTGAGGAGAAGCGTGCCCATGCCGGAGCCGGTTCCTCCGCCCAGGGAGTGGGTCAGCTGGAAACCTGGTGAACAAATGTATGGTAATTTAAATAGTGCCTGAGGTGCCTTCGTGAATAGATTAATTTTTGAGGCGATTGGATTGATACACACACATACACACACACACACACACGCACGCGCATGTGTGAGTTGTTCTCGCATTGTGGCGTTCTCGCTGCTACCGTATGACGGCGACCGGCTTTATTGTTGTAAAGTACCGTCACCTATTATTTTAACATAATAATTATCATTGTTATAAACGAATTGCTATCACTAAAGAATTTGTACAATTATATATTTATGTTATTTAATATTTGAATTACAATTGCAATAATTTAATGATCCATTTTATAATTATGTACGTGCTATAAGTTTTTAAATAAGTTTCATATACTAGTAAAATCATGTATAATAATAATATTATGTACATCTAGGATTAAACTTACACTAGATTAGTACATAAATCAATATATTTTATTATTAAATAAAGAAATTTAAAAAACATAAAACAACACACACACACACAAAAACACACACACACACACACAAACTGTATTTATGTCAATCCTGTCTTTATTGTAATCTACTTACCTGTCTAAATTATTATTATTATTTTTTGTTATGGAAGAGCGGAGTCTTCTAATACAGTCAATAATTTGCTTAAAAGAAGGCTCCAATCACAAACTAATTGGTGTAAACTTGTTATAGAAATAAACAATTTGAATTTGAACAAAAATAGATAATTATACTAAGAAAAGGTTGCAAAAATTATGAGAGCAGCAGGATTTGAACCTACGACCTCTGCATACTGGGCAGCAGCTTTAACCACTAAGCTACGGTCGCCTCTTGCCAGGATCCTAAATTTCTTAGCTCTGCAGAGGTTACAGGTTCAAATCCTGCCAGTCCCAAATATTTTTCTACAGTTTCTTACTTATATAATTGCCTAAGCATAGCTAAATGCTATAAAAATAATTAATAAGAAGTTTGAATATATAATTTGTTTATTTTTATTAAAACTGACGTGAGTTTGTAACATTATTCAAATTATGAAATACGGGTGTTACTCACGTAAGGTTGGTCTATTTAGTCGACCGCGGTTAGGCATTAATCCTAGCATTAGCATTTAGGTTAGGCGGTTAGGCATTAAGCGGTTAGGCATTAATCCTAGCATTAGCATTTAGGTTAGGCGGTTAGGCATTAAGCGGTTAGGCATTAATCCTAGCATTAGCATTTAGGTTAGGCGGTTAGGCATTAAGCGGTTAGGCATTAATCCTAGCATTAGCATTTAGGTTAGGCGGTTAGGCATTAAGCGGTTAGGCATTAATCCTAACCTAGGCATTATCAAGAGAGTGCGATATCGCACTCTCTTGATAATGCCTAGGCGTATAGGCGAAACCGCGGTCGACTAAATAGACCAACATTACGTGAGTAACACCTGTATTACATTATTTGAAAAATATAATTGGTTGTTTATTTACGGGTATCAGATGTTACTAGATGATGGAGCAAGATCAGACAGCCTAGCATAACGGGCGCGAGATAGATATCGTCGCGTTTTCGTCTCGCGCTCGACAATCATTGGCAGCATCTTTGTTATAATTTATAGATGAAGAATAGGTTTGATCTACACCTGCAGCAAACGAACGTGTAGTCCACCTGATGGTAAGTAGAGAACAGCGCATGGACATCAACAATCCACAAAAGCAGATTGTAGATGCGTCGCTGCAGCTGAGGACTACGGTGTTATGCCTTATGTGCCAGTAATTTTAGGACCCGATCTCACCACCACGGAACACAGTAATGCAAGCACTGCTATTTGGCGGCAGGTTAAAGGTGAGACGGTGGTGCTGCCGCCCTCGAGCTCGTTCACAAGAGCTTTACCACAAGTGAACCATTAGACCCTATTATTATTATTATTGGGACGAGGCTTTGGGTGTTCACGTCGACCTCCGTGGGTCTATTGTGATTGTAGCCTCATTAAAGACTCTCCTTTAGGCCAATAGCCTCCATAAATTGGAGCAATTGGCCGATCGGGGGACTTGACATCATCCGGATCCAAGATATGGCGTCCCAGAATGATGCTTCGTCTATGGATCAGTGGCTCGCAGTCGCAAAAGAGGTGCAGCGATGTTTCCGGTTTCTCTTTACAGAATCTGCAGTAGTCATCGTCCGCATAACCCATACGGGATAAGTGCCTATTTAGCTTGCAGTGTTCTGTGAGGGATCTAACGGCAAGAGACACCTTGTTCCTACTAAGTGCCAGCAGCTCAGTAGGACCCTAAGAGCCCACATTCTTAAATGGGCTAGGGGAGTTGACCGAGAGAACGTTTCTCACCTTGCAGACAGTCGCAACCTTCGGCCTCCTTCCTCAACACGTCCATGACAGCATCCACCAGCTCTGCGCCCTCGGTATAGTGTCCCTTGGCCCAATTGTTACCTGGAATGAAATCAAATCATACAGCAACTGGTCTTATGTTTTTTTATACAATAGAATCCAGCAGGATTCGAACCTGTAGATAGATAGATAGATAGAATAAACTTTATTGCACACCAAAAAATAAGACACATAATAGAACATAATTTAACATTAAGACATGTACAATGGGCGGCCTTATCGCTAAAAAGCAATATCTTACAGGCAACCTTTGGATGGACAAATAGATAGACTGATATGGGGCAGTTTAAGGTGTAAGAGATGAGATAGAAGATTCACTATAACTAATATTTACATAAATTTACAAATTTAATAGGTACATTTACCTACAAATTAAATATATATTATATAAACATACATAGGTATACTTAAAATAAATATGTACATATCACTATTTATATATTAAATACATACATATTATATAAATAAATATTATACATACATATATAATAAAAACAGAGGAAAATAAGAAATGTATAAACAAGTTTTACTCATGTATCTGAAAGGACTGGCAATGTGAATAAATAATGGTAAGATTTATAGACAGGATAAGTAACGATCTTTGACCATTTTTTTAAAAGAAGAAATAGTTTTGGCGCGTCGAATAGACACGGGCAATGCATTCCACAGACGTGTTGCTTGAACCACAAAGGATTTGTCGTAAAAGGTGGTAGAATGCATTGGCATATCCAGTTTCAGATTTTCCGACGATCTCAAGGCTGAACAACTGAAGCAACCTGTACCCGGGGATTAAAGTTGCTAAAGGCACCCCAGGTGCTTTGCCAATTAAGCCATGCAGTCTTATGTTCCCTTGATAATACTAATTTTACAAAGACGTTTCAAAACACTAAAGTCTAAATTAAGTGATTATTTTTATAGCATTTAGCTATGCTTAGCAAATTATACTAAGAAACAGTTGAAAAAGATATGGGACCGGCAGAATTTGAAGAGGCGACCGTAGCTGGATGGCAAAAGCCCGGATGGCCCGGTGTGCAGTAAGGTCGCAGGTTCAAATCCTGCCGGTCCCATATCTTTTCAACAGTTTCTTAGTATAAATTCACTTGTTCTATCAATAAATGTTAACGTGTGTTGTGTCAGTTGGTGGATGTGATGAGATGTGATGTGTATAAAGGAAATGTGTGTCAAATGAGTCTTGAATTAATTTTGCTGATAGTATACGGAAAGTACGGGGCTCGGACGAAACACGAACAGTACAGGCGCGTGGTTATCACGTGTTCAAGTGACTTGCCGCGTCGTGTCCGCGTCCTATCTTCTCTGTGTGTTTTTGAATAGGGCGCAGTCGTCGCAGCGTTGTGCACGTATCTTGTCTCCACCCCGTTTTTTGTATTTTTTGTATCGTGTCGCTTCTATTTTTTTTTATGGTGGATAGGCAAGCGTTTGACCACGATCTCACCTGATGGTAAGTGATGATGCGGTCTACGGTGGAGCACGCGTTAACCATATTTTCTCTGGTATATAAATAAATAAATAAATATTTTACAACTCACACACAACACCATCTAGTCCCAATCTAAGCAGAGCTTGTACTATGGGTACTAAAATAACTGATACTAATACATATATACTTTTCTTTTGTTAATACATACTTATTATACATAGAAACACCCAGACTAAGACAAACCCCCATGTTCATGCACACAAAGATTTGTCTTAAGTGAGAATCGAACCCAAGACCTCGGCGTCGCAGGCAGGTACATTACCCACTCCGCTATCCGGTCGTCATAAGAATCTAGATATAACCCACAAACATTCTGTTGAGGAGATCATAAAAGTGGAACCTACCAGCGCCGCTCTGACCAAACACGAAGTTGTCAGGTCTGAAGAGCTGTCCGTAAGGTCCGGACCTGACTGAGTCCATGGTCCCTGGCTCCAGGTCCACGAGCACGGCGCGGGGTACGTATCTACCTGAAAAAGAAAGATGGAAAGGTTTAAGCAGGTTCTTAAAATACGGGCTGAGAAAACGTAAACCCAGACATGCTGATGCAACTGACTTTGCCTTACGGTAGTTTTCGGTACGCCACTCGTAGGCCGAATATCGCAAAGCAAATATTGTCACTTACATCGTTTTGCTACTGGTAGTACAATTTTCATACTTTGGAGCCAACATCTTTCATTCTCTGTCTAACGTTTAATTAGATTGTGTACTGCCGAGGTTTATGGTTTGCCAGCTCTGTAATATCGTTCCTTTCATAAGTGTGCCAGTAATTCCAGAATAAGAATAAGTTATTTGCGAGAAACATGGTTTACAAAGGTGTTTAGTACATAAGGTTTTATACAGCATGTTTCGCCGTTAATACAACATGCAAAATTTAGTAATGAATTAATATTGATTAATTAATTAATACAAGGATAAATTACATTAAAATTATGAATAACTAACATTAATAACAGTACACAAAACATTATTAAAAAACATATTTATTATAATTTAGCTTTATGTCAATTGTAATCATAATAATTAAAAGTAAATGTCAGAACAATAATTGAAAAAAAATAATAATAATAATGAAGGGACACAATAAAATTAATACATTTATTTATTTATTTATTTACATTATAACCTATATGGTCCTTTATAGTCAAAGAACTCATTTATTGTGTAGAAGCATCGTTCTATCAAACATTGTTTTAATTTCTTTTCGAACAGTCTTTGGGGTAGCTCACGTAATGATTGTGGAATTTTATTAGGGTAGGTAGGTATTATTATATAGGGTATTAACTAAGAAAAAAATCGGACCCTCTTTTTCCCGGCGGTGGCGCCCGTTGGTGTCGCATCAGCAATGCCTTCAGCCCTAGTTGTGTGGTCTTAGGCACACCTAGGACGGCTAGGATTATCACAATCTTAATCTAAAAAATGAACTTACCTCCGGTAGCTTCATTGTAGTACACGGTGATGCATTCGAGTTGGAGGTCGCTTTCTCCGCGGTATATACCTTCAGGGTCTATCTATTGAATATGTAGAGGTAAATAATATATTACCTCCAGAAGCTTTATTGTAGTACGCGTTGATACGTTCGAGCTGGAGGTCGCTTTCTCCGCGGTATATACCTTCAGGGTATATCTATAGTATATGAAATGATGCTATAATTACCTCCAGAAGCTTCATTGTAGTACACGTTGATGCGTTCGAGCTGGAGGTCGCTTTCTCCGCGGTATATACCTTCAGGATCAATGCCATGCTCGTCTGAGATTATCTCCCAAAACTGGAAATTAAAATATGGTTGGTCTTATTCTTGGTGCATTTATCTTCATGGACAGATTTGCAATTAAAGTAGGTACAATAAACTATATAGGCACCCGTAATTATGTATTAATTACAGGAGATAAAACAAATAAATAATATTGTTCTTTTTAATGTCAAAATAACAATGTTTTTTTTCAAGCTGGTATAGTTGTTTGCACGATACCTTTGACCTAGAATACAGTTTTTAAATTTTGTATCTGTCTTTTTGTTTGTCTTTGTGATAATACAATATTTCAAGCAAGTTCGGCATTTGATTTAAAGTGATATTTTAAGGAAATTGTAACGGGTCATAGTTAACTAATTTTCCATTTAAATCATATTAGGATTATGAATCGATTTACATGTGGTGCCATCTGTTAGGCAAATACGTATAAAGTTGAGATGAGTTTGTAAGTTGGTAAGATTCGACTAGATGTCGCTACTAGTCTTGAAATTTCTTTATTTCTTAAATTTCATGATTGTTATTTATTTCTGCAAATAAAATAATATAAAATAATATCATTATTATATTCGAAATGAATATTACAAGACAGTTCGTTATTCTGCTGGAAGTGATAAATTGTTTATAACAAACTACCAAAGACATTATTAGAAATAAGCCTCCTTGATAAATTTAAAATTAATCTGAAAAATGTTTATTAGTAAAGCTTATTACAGTGTTAAAGAATACTTAGAAGATAATAAAAATAATAGTTTAAATTTGTTAAATTTGTTTTACAATCTTTATAAATTTAATTTTGTTATTCTTGTGTAAGTTTGATAATTTGGTAATAAATAGTTCCTAAACAAATAATGTACCTTAAAAGTGAAATAAGTACTATAATACTTATAGATTTGTAAGATCTGTATTTCATGCCATAAGGTACAATTTGGTGGACTTGACTACTTTGTAACATCTATGTATACACCATATTTGCAATAAAAATATTAAAGTTTGAAGTTTAAAAAAAAAAGTGTTTACTGGGATAGTGTAAAACATAGTGTTTATCATTTATTTATTTATTTTATTTAGGTTCGCCTACAATTGTTACACATTTCTTACATGTAATACAAGCATGATCAACGAGGTATGGGTGCACAATATCAATCGGCAAACACAGCATTCACAATAAACATATGGATTAGTAAAAACAAAAATAACATAGGTTAGAAGTTAGGTAGATATTAACGTTACAAAGATTTTCGTGAAGCATGCATTAGTAAATAAACTTAAAGCTATCATATTATATAATATATAATATGTTAGCTTTTTAATTATTCAAGACTATAGGAATGGCACATGACATACTTTTTTTGACAAACCTACGCACGGGCGAAGCCGCACGCAGAAGCGAGTGCCAAAATATTTATAAAACAATTTTTTAGTAGGTATATTTGCAGATAACATAGCTAAACGCTACCAACAATCCTTGATCCCTAGATTCTACATCTATTATAATGATAATAATTTCGATGTATGCCGATTAGCCAAGATCTTAAAATTTTATCAATACCTTATTGATAAAATCAAAGACCTTGGGGTTTTGAAGTAAGCCAAAAATACAATGACACGCGTCGGTATTGGCCACGCTCGAGTACGGTACTCGTCGATTGGTCAAACACCCATCTGCAGGCAACTTCACTGCAGCCTAAATCTTTGATTTTATCTATAATAGATTCAATAGGCATGATGACATTTTTTATTTTTGTATGTAATTGAAACACCTCTTGATATTAGAAACGTAAGCATTACTTTGATATCCCATAAGCTTCAGATAATACTATTATAAATTCCCATTAATAGTAGACGTGCCCAAACGCTCCAAACAAACAATGGCGTGACGTCACTGGCTTATGTATTTTTACCCGACTGCGTCAGAAGGAGGGTTATGTTTTTCGAGCGTATGTATGTATGTATGTATGTCTATTTCTTTGTACCGCCCTACAGCCCAAACGGCTAGACGGATTTTGACATATGAGGTGTCGTTGAATTCGTCGAAACAGTGATAGTGACATAGGCTATATAAATTTTCAAAATGGCGCCGGCAAATGAAAAAAAAAGGGGGGGGGGAGGTATGGATTTTCTTTTCATCATAGTAATATGGGTATCAAATAAAAGGCCATGAAAAGACCATTTCAAAAATATATACTTCTTATCACATTTATATTACTGATTAAACACAATTTACCAATTTATATATCGGCACGCTCGCGCGCCCGAAGTGGGTGGCAGTTAGTTTGTATGTTCGCTCACGCTAATCTTGGAAACTGCCGGTCGAATTTGAATAATTGTTTTTGCATTTGATAGTTTAACTCACGATTAAGGCTCATCAATCTCAAAATCTCTTTGAGATTGATGAGCCTTAATCGTGAGTTAAACTATTTCTACAAATTAATAGATATAAAAAAAAACATGTCGGTTAGAAGAACTAAAAAGAGTGAAATAAAAAATAATTATTAAAAAAACAAAAAACCCGACTGCTTAAAAAAAAGAACTGAAAAGATAAAAACAAGTATAGCATTATCTACATTAAATTCATTAACAACAAATGAAATATGTCAAACTAAATTCTTTATGATGTTGCAGGCGGGGACAAACAATACTTTGTTACTAATAAATAACTTCGTTTGACACCGCCTGCAACATCATAAAGAATTTAGTTTGTCATATTTCATTTGTTGTTAATGAATTTAATGTAGATAATGCTATACTTGTTTTTATCTTTTCAGTTCTTTTTTTTAAGCAGTCGGGTTTTTTGTTTTTTTAATAATTATTTTTTATTTCACTCTTTTTAGTTCTTCTAACCGACATGTTTTTTTTTATATCTATTAATTTGTAGAAATAGTTTAACTCACGATTAAGGCTCATCAATCTCAAAGAGATTTTGAGATTGATGAGCCTTAATCGTGAGTTAAACTATCAAATGCAAAAACAATTATTCAAATTCGACCGGCAGTTTCCAAGATTAGCGTGAGCGAACATACAAACTAACTGCCACCCACTTCGGGCGCGCGAGCGTGCCGATATATAAATTGGTAAATTGTGTTTAATCAGTAATATAAATGTGATAAGAAGTATATATTTTTGAAATGGTCTTTTCATGGCCTTTTATTTGATACCCATATTACTATGATGAAAAGAAAATCCATACCTCCCCCCCCCCTTTTTTTTTCATTTGCCGGCGCCATTTTGAAAATTTATATAGCCTATGTCACTATCACTGTTTCGACGAATTCAACGACACCTCATATGTCAAAATCCGTCTAGCCGTTTGGGCTGTAGGGCGGTACAAAGAAATAGACATACATACATACATACATACGCTCGAAAAACATAACCCTCCTTCTGACGCAGTCGGGTAAAAATACATAAGCCAGTGACGTCACGCCATTGTTTGTTTGGAGCGTTTGGGCACGTCTACTATTAATGGGAATTTATAATAGTATTATCTGAAGCTTATGGGATATCAAAGTAATGCTTACGTTTCTAATATCAAGAGGTGTTTCAATTACATACAAAAATAAAAAATGTCATCATGCCTATTGAATCTATTATAGATAAAATCAAAGATTTAGGCTGCAGTGAAGTTGCCTGCAGATGGGTGTTTGACCAATCGACGAGTACCGTACTCGAGCGTGGCCAATACCGACGCGTGTCATTGTATTTTTGGCTTACTTCAAAACCCCAAGGTCTTTGATTTTATCAATAAGGTATTGATAAAATTTTAAGATCTTGGCTAATCGGCATACATCGAAATTATTATCATTATAATAGATGTAGAATCTAGGGATCAAGGATTGTTGGTAGCGTTTAGCTATGTTATCTGCAAATATACCTACTAAAAAATTGTTTTATAAATATTTTGGCACTCGCTTCTGCGTGCGGCTTCGCCCGTGCGTAGGTTTGTCAAAAAAAGTATGTCATGTGCCATTCCTATAGTCTTGAATAATTAAAAAGCTAACATATTATATATTATATAATATGATAGCTTTAAGTTTATTTACTAATGCATGCTTCACGAAAATCTTTGTAACGTTAATATCTACCTAACTTCTAACCTATGTTATTTTTGTTTTTACTAATCCATATGTTTATTGTGAATGCTGTGTTTGCCGATTGATATTGTGCACCCATACCTCGTTGATCATGCTTGTATTACATGTAAGAAATGTGTAACAATTGTAGGCGAACCTAAATAAAATAAATAAAATAAATAAATAAATGATAAACACTATGTTTTACACTATCCCAGTAAACACTTTTTTTTTTAAACTTCAAACTTTAATATTTTTATTGCAAATATGGTGTATACATAGATGTTACAAAGTAGTCAAGTCCACCAAATTGTACCTTATGGCATGAAATACAGATCTTACAAATCTATAAAAAAAAAAAAAAAAAAACAAACAAATATTGTATGAATTATTTGAAAAGATGGTGCACATGAGTTTCTCACCAGCTCTTCTCATGATGCAATACCCATCGGAGCTGGTACTTGGATTGATTTTAATTCAATTCTCTAAGTTGAATTAAAGTCAATCTAAGCTCCGGTGTCAAATCATTTTATTACAATAAGTATTATAATTTAGTTAGCTAAGTTTTATTTTAATTTTATATTTTTTGTGTTTTGATGTTTGTTTTGACGTGTTCAAGCGCCCCTTGGGGCCCATGGAAATAAATGATTTGATTTGATTTGATTTGATTTGATATAAGTATTATAGTACTTATTTCACTTTTAAGGTACATTATTTGTTTAGGAACTATTTATTACCAAATTATCAAACTTACACAAGAATAACAAAATTAAATTTATAAAGATTGTAAAACAAATTTAACAAATTTAAACTATTATTTTTATTATCTTCTAAGTATTCTTTAACACTGTAATAAGCTTAACTAATAAACATTTTTCAGATTAATTTTAAATTTATCAAGGAGGCTTATTTCTAATAATGTCTTTGGTAGTTTGTTATAAACAATTTATCACTTCCAGCAGAATAACGAACTGTCTTGTAATATTCATTTCGAATATAATAATGATATTATTTTATATTATTTTATTTGCAGAAATAAATAACAATCATGAAATTTAAGAAATAAAGAAATTTCAAGACTAGTAGCGACATCTAGTCGAAACGAATTTAATGTAGATAATGCTATACTTGTTTTTATCTTTTCAGTTCTTTTTTTTAAGCAGTCGGGTTTTTTGTTTTTTTAATAATTATTTTTTATTTTATGACTCTTGTTCCCTGGAGGATGGGACGGCCTCTAGTGTGGGATGCTACTTGTGTAGACACACTGACGTCTTCGAATCTTCCTAGGACTCAGATAAAGGCTGGTGCGGCGGCAGAATCTGCAGAATGCCTCAAGAGGCGCAAATATGGTCTTCTTGATAGTGGATATATGTTTGTGCCTTTTGGGGTAGAGACATTAGGGCCGTGGGGGCCGGAAGCGCTCAATCTGTACAAACAGATTTCAGCTCGCCTGTTTGAGGCCACACGTTCTCCAAATGCTGGTATTTATTTTGGCCAGAAGTTGAGCATTGCCATACAACATGGCAATGCTGCCAGCATTTTGGGAACGTTGCCCACTGGTAGCGGTCTTTTAGACTAGGTTTGTACATAGTTTTAGATGTAGTCATTTATTTTTGTATGTGAAGTTATTTATGAAAATAGTTTTATTACAAAAATTGCTATAAATTGAGTGGGTAATTTAATGATTCATTAATTTTTCAATAATTTAGTGCTTGCAAAATGGACTCGCCCATGAAACTTCGAATGACCCTATTATGAGTTAGATTTATAATATGTAACTAAAAATTTTGGGTTTGGATTTGGTTTATGTTACCTATATTTTGATTAGGTATCCTATATTTTACTGTCTAAGGATCAGCCACCATGCTTATCGTTACTAACTAAGGGTGAATCCGGCTTTTGAGCCAGGGGAAAGGTCACAATCAAATTTTTTTTATACTACGACCACAGCGAACGAACGGGTAGTCCACCTGATGGTAAGTGGAGTACAGCCCATGGACATCAACAATCCATAAAAGCATTGTAGATGCGTCGCTGCAGCTGAGGACTAAGGTGTTATGCCTCATGTGCCTGTAATTTCAGGGCCTGATCTCACCACCAAACCGGAACACAGTAATGGAAGCACTACTATTTGGCGGTAGGTTAAAGGTGAGACGGTGGTGCTGCCGCCCTCGAGCTCATTCACAAGAGCTCTACCACCAGAGGTTAGGTTAGGTTATATTTTCGGGCATTATGAAGAAATACACTGTATTCCTAGTCCCAGTTACAGCGCAGAGGAGGGTCATTGCCTCCACACTCCCTCTTGGATTCACGCCTATAAAACCCGATGAGTTTGAATTCACTTGGATTGAATGATTTCACCTTCTCAATCTACCTTCTCTATCTATGTTTTTACAGATAGAGAGCTCAAGCTGTAGTTAGTGATAAACTTAAGTTAAACAAGTTGGTGACATCGGTACTTAATGGCCTTATTGGCAGAATAAGCATTAAACACACATTTTTTTATATGTTTTTAAACTTTCGCGATTTGAGAACATTTTTCAAAAATTAGACAACGGGTCTGAATCGCGTAATTATTATAAAGGTAAATAAAATGAGTCGGCTCGTGACCAAGAATGATGCAAGTCATTCGAAACGTCGAGCGTAGTATTTATTTACCTTTATAATAATTACGCGATTCAGACCCGTTGTCTAATTTTTGAAAACACATTTTTTTAACGACTTCCGCACTAGATATAACTCTTGTGTCGCGGGGGTGTTCACAAACATACATTTCACACACACAAAGCACATCCAGAGTCAGAACAAATGTTTGCGAATCACACAAAGATTTGTCCCGTGTGGGGATCGAGCTCACAACACCAGCGTTATTGAAAGTGGCGAGGCGACCGCTTTAACCAAAGCCAACCGTGCACTGAACACATAAATTAAAGTGTCAGCTTTTTTCGAGCATAACTTGTGTCACTTTTACAATCGGTCAGGTTTTACAAGACGCGAAATTGGGAGACCGTAGAACTGCGAAGTCAAAGCTAATCGAACCCACGGCACACACCTCTGTCAATAAATCGTTAAGATTCGTCTTTTTAAAGATATGAGTGTATTTATCGTGTGAATTATCGCTCGCTAACGGTGAAGGAAAACATCGTGAGGAAACCTGCATGCCTGAGAGTGCCTATAAGTGCTCGAGGGTGTGTGAAGTCTACCAATCCGCACTTGGCCAGCGTGGAGGACTATGGCCTAACCCTTCTCATCATAAGAAGATACCCGAGCATAGCAGTGGGACATGTATTGGATACAGGGCTGCTATTATTATATTTTGCGAGCAGATGGCGGCTTTGTTAGTGCACCTGCCTGCGACGCCGAGGTTGCGGGCTCGATTCCCCTTCGGAACAAATCTTTGTGAACATGGAGGGTTGTCAGAATAAGTAGGTATGTATTCACAAAAGAAAAGTATAAATGTATTAGTGTCAGTGGGGTGCATGAAAGGAGCCTCTCCGAGTGACGTACAAAACGATTCCCTACCGGCCACCCTGGGCAATTCGCGAGTTCTTTAAAGCGAATTGGCTAATCCTTTCACCACGATGGCAAAAGTCAAAATAAAATTTGACTCAGCCATCGACATGAAGAAGAAGTATCAGTTATTCTAGTACCGCGTTTGTTTTAGTCTGGGTGTTTCTATGTATAATAAGTATGTAACTTGTAATCTTTGAGAAATAAATAAATTCTAACCATAATGTATTTACAAAAGAAAAGTATATACATGTATTAATATCAGTTATTCTAGTACCCGTAATACGAGCTCTGCTTAGTGTAGGACAAGATGCCGTTGTGTGTTGTGAGATATTTATTTATATATCCGGTACCTCACAAACTGACCTAAATCGTATTTCAAAGTGTTTATTTAAGAATTAAGGTAAATATAAACTGATACTGGTAATTTAGGGATAAAATGATAACATAATTTTTTTTCTGCTGTGGGTAGTTGAGACACCAGTAACGTTTTTTGAATTGCTCTAAGTAAAAATCAATTTAAAATACTATTTTTATTAATTTTATTTATTTAATGATACAATATAACTTATAGTAGTAAATACCTGCTGGTTAAGTGTTATTTCCAATATTGAGCAAACACAGCACAAGCTACAATCACTCACATAAAATGTCACTATCATCGGTACAAGAGTCCCTTTTTAATCTTCAAACAAGCTTTGAAGAGCGGATGGCCATCTATGAGGCAGAGCAAAAGAAGCCCTCAGTTCCTGGCAGCACAGCGGGGTTGTCTGAAGATTATGTCTTATTCAAGGCATTTGTAATGCAGACTCTCAAAGCATTCCAGCAGCAAATTGAGTTACTGGCAAGGGATGTTGACAATCTGGAGATGCGCAGTCGCCGTAATATCCTTCTCCTGCATGGTGTTGAAGAAAAGAAAGAGGAGGACACCACCATTGTTGTGAAGGATGTGGTGAGGCAGCACTTCAAGATTGATAACTTTAAACCCGAGGACATCAAGCGCTGTCACAGAATGGGCAGGGCTACTTCTAATGGTAAGCCTAGGCCTATCTTAGTCAAGCTGTACAGTGCTGCAGTGCGGGATAGTGTCTGGTTCTCTAAGACCAAATTGAAGGGCTCCGGCATCACAGCTTCTGAATTCCTGACCAGGCCTCGTCACCAGGCTTTCCAGGCAGCTCGTGAGAAGTTTGGCGTCACAAAGACCTGGACGCGAGAGGGTTTCATCCACATCTTGGGTCCAGACAGTAGGCGGCACAAAATCACTTCTCTGGCCGAACTCAACAAAATCAGCTCTGTTCCTGAGAAGACTTCTTCAAAGGGTCCCGAACAAGCTCCTCAAAAGAGTAGGAGACCTGCAGCTTCGTCCAAAAAGTAATGTCTCAATGTTATTGTCCGTTTTATCTTCACACTACTTAGCCGGGTAATATCTTGACTTTTTCTATGGTCTACCTACTTTTACTACTTTATTTTTCGAGTAATTCACCTTCCATTATCACTTTTGTCCTTGTGTACTATTATAATACTTTAAATTAATAATATTTAGTAGGTAGAACTATTTACACTTATTCTCTTTTCTCACTGACAGACAACTGTCAAATTATTATTTCTTTTTCCTCACTTGACAAGTGCGTTCCGTTGCACGCAAATTCAATATTTAGATACAGTTATTTTGAGCAACTTTGTCATTGAAAGTGTGTATGAAATAATATATTGTATATTGTATATAATATATTTTATTGATTATTATTTTTTTACTTTTTGTTTACATTTATGATATGTATGCCCGGTTAGTAGAATTATGCAAATGTTGTAAATTCATATATTTATTCATTGTGCTGTGCAACTTAACTTTATTTTTAAATTTGTTAACACGTAACCAGCGGTTGGACAAATAGCTAAAGTAGTATTAATTTAAAGCTATTTTATAAACATAATATTATATTTATACTTTTATTATCATAACTATATACTTATTGTACTTTATATATTTTAGTTACTTAAATTATCATAACTATATTCATTTAATCTGATGCTTAATGCTGATTTTAGTGATAATGACAGTTTTCTCTCTGCTAGCAGTCTTAATGACAGTTTTTCAAGTATACCTTCACTCGGGGATAATCTTGAGGGTCTGTTTTTGGATGTTCCGAAAAATTTCAATGTAGTCCATATTAATGCCCAAAGTATTCCCGCCCATTTCCCTGATATGCTGGCAAATTTTGACTGTAAGAACATACACGCTATCCTAGTCTCCGAATCGTGGTTAAAACCTTGTCTGCCTTCTGCTTCATACTCTCTCCCGGGTTTCCGGCTGATTAGAAATGATCGTGCGGTTGCTGTTGGTGGAGGTGTTGCCGTATTTTTGCGTACCCACATTCCTTTCTCCATCATCAATATGTCACCACAGCCACCACCAGCAAACGCCGGCGAGCATCTCTTCTTAGAAGTAGAACTCAATCACGTCAAGGTTCTACTTGGTGTGTATTATAGTCCTTCGTTAAGAATTGACTATTTCTCTTCTTTCGAACGCATCCTGGAAAACCTGACACCATCTTACAGTCATACAATAATTATGGGAGACTTCAATACATGTCTTATGAAAAACGACTCTCGTTCTTCCTCTCTCCAATCTATTTCTGAATCCACTAACCTATCCATTCTACCTTTATATCCTACACATCACTTTCCAAACTGTACTCCTTCTCTTCTTGACCTCATCTTAGTTTCCTCTCCAGAGCATGTGTCTAAGCATGGACAATGTTCTGCGGATGAATTTTCATATCATGACTTGATTTATCTGTCATACAAAATTCGTCCACCCAAGGCAAAACCGAGAATTATCCTACAGCGCAATTTTAATGGCATGGATGGTGGCAAGCTTTGTGAGGATGCTAGCAACATTGACTGGTCACCACTTTATGATTCCAGCAATATCGACGACAAAGTAAATTATTTCACATTAATGATTATAAATCTTTATGATGTCCATGCGCCGATACGTCCCATAAAGTTGAAACATCTACCAAGTCCTTGGCTTTCCGGTGACATAAAGCACATTATGGCCAAGAAATCTGCATTGAAATCTAAATATAAGTGTCGCCCTAATGATGCAAATTTTGAAAAGTACGTGGCCGTAAGAAATCACTGCAATAAGGTGTGTAGGAACGCACAACGCCAACATATTCATACCTCTGTAGAGAATGGAGACCCAGTTAAAGTGTGGAAGTTCCTGAGAACGTTGGGAGTTGGAAAGTCGCGCAGCGACTCCGTTCCTAAAGACATAGACATCGATCTACTAAACAAAAATTTCTCAACTTCGTCCAATTTTGATGGGACTATTAAAAATAATACGCTGAACTATCTTTCATCTCTTCCAACTCCTACATATTCATCGTTTGTCATTAATGAATTCACTGCTTGTGATGTTAAGAAGAGCATTTTGTCTATATCGTCCAATGCAGTTGGGAATGATTCGATAAGTAGAAACATGATCCTCCCCATCCTTGATCAAATTCTTCCCATCCTCTGTCACATCTTTAACTTTTCTATCTCCTCTGGCACTTTTCCATCTGCTTGGAAAGATGCACAAGTAATTCCTCTGCCAAAAAAATCCAAATCTTTAGCATTTTCCGATTTCCGCCCCATATCTATACTGCCTTTTCTTTCTAAAGCACTCGAACGTCTCATCCACACCCAACTCTCCTCTTTCCTTTGTAAAAATAATTTACTGAACCCCTTTCAATCAGGCTTCCGTTCCGGACACAGTACCACAACTGCATTGGTCAATATAACAGATGACATTAGACTTGGCATGGATAATGGGAATCTTACAGTCTTATCTCTCCTCGATTTCAGTAATGCTTTTAATACTGTAGATTTCCATATCCTGCTGAATATATTGCGCTCTATTAACATATCTCCAACGGTGGTTGATTGGTTTCACAGTTACCTGTTTGGTCGCCGACAGCGTATACGCACGGATGATACGTTGTCATCATGGTGCAATACTACTGCTGGCGTACCGCAGGGTGGCGTTTTATCACCTCTACTTTTCGCAATTTTTATAAATTCACTCTCAGACCAGCTACTTTCATCCTACCACCTTTATGCAGATGATTTGCAGATTTATACACAGGCTCCACTAGACAGGCTATCGGAAGCCATAACTACTATTAACACTGATCTGGTGCGTATCGGTGACTGGAGTACAAATCACGGGTTAGTGTTGAATCCCACAAAAACCCAAGTCATTGTGATAGGCAGCTCCAGGATGATCTCCAAACTTGATTGGTCACAGCTTCCTCTAGTCCAATTTAATGGGTCTACCTTGCCAATCAACACTAAAGTAAAAAATTTAGGCATCTACTTTGACAGTACTTTATCCTGGAGCCCTCAGTTGCAGGAAGTCAGTCGCAAAATGTTCGCTTCAGCTGGCTCCTTGCGTCGATTACGAAACTTTCTTCCGACTGCCACTAAGATTGCGCTTGCGCAAACCCTTCTTCTTCCTATTCTCGATTATGCCGATGTCAGCTATCTAAATCTCACTGAAGCCCAACTTGATAAACTTGAGCGACTTCAAAATTTTAGTATACGATTTATATTTGGACTAAGGAAATATGATCATATTTCTGAATTTCGTAAAAAGCTCAAGTGGCTTCCAATCCGTCTTCGCCGGAATACTCATGTCCTCACGCTTCTCTATAGCGTTCTGTTTAATCCTAAGACCCCAACTTATCTCAAAGACCGTTTCAAATACGTACATGACACACATTCTAAATTCTTGAGGTCATCCGAAAATTTAAGACTCGAGATGCCAATGCATTCCACAAATTTTTACGATCAATCTTTTACTGTTGAAGCCGTTCGGCTGTGGAATGCATTACCCCTTAATATCAGACGAGCACAATCCTTGAACATATTTAAAAAACTGTTAAATGAGCATTATTTATCATTATAATAATTTCTTTTTAGTGTATAATAAGTATGTATATGTTATTTATGTATATGTATATATTGTATATAGTATGTATTTATGTATTGTATGTATTTTTATATTGTATAGTGTGTATTTAAGTGCCTATGCACTCAATTTTTTATGTACTATTTAGTATTTTAATTATTCATTTATTTTATTTTAGTCTTTAATCTTGACAAGCCTTGAGCAAAATTAAAAAGAAAAAGCAACAACAAATCCAATGCAATAAACTACCGCAAATATCCATTCTATTATGTCCATCCTAAGGTTGCCTGGAAGAGATCGCGTCAAGCGATAAGGCCGCCCTTTGTACGTTATAGTTTTAAGTATCTATTTCTTTGTATGTTTGTTACAAATTTGATGTGCAAATAAAGTTTTCTCTATCTATCTATCTATAATTCTAGGAATGATTGTAAATAATACTGACTCAGTTTTATATAATGCGACCTTCGTTGTTTATCTGATAACTCGGAACCGGCCGGCGTATTAATAACCAAAATACACGTACAATAAAAGTTCGTACAAAACATCAAGCCTATATCACCCAGAAAGGTGCGGTAGACGTATAAATAAATAAATATTTCACAACTTACACACAACGCCACCTAGTCCCAAACTAAGCAGTGCTTGTACTGTGGGTATTAAATGAATAAATTGTCTCCTATGTTTTTTGTCCATCCAGGTTGTCTGGAAGAGATTGCTTAAGCGATAAGACCGCCGATTGTGCAAATTATTTTATGTACGTTTCCAGTTTGATTGTTCTAGTGGTGTACAATAAAGATTATTATTATTATTAATAATATACTTTTCTTTTGTAAATACATACTTATTATACATAGAAACACCCAGACTAAGACAAACCCCCATGTTCATGCACACAAAGATTTGTCTAAGCGGGAATCGAACCTGCGACCTCGGCGTCGCAGGCAGGTACACTACCCACTCCGCCATCCGGTCGTCAAATTAAAGTAAGTATATTTTTATTTTATTTAATTTATCATTTTGGGATAAAAACAGCCGTTATACAACAATTTGCTAATAGCTAACTTAATTAAATGAAAGCCAATTATAGTTATCCACATCGTAATAACAAACGTGTTTATCACTACATAGTATAAAACAAAGTCGCCTTTTCTGTCCCTATGTGCGCTTAAATCTTTAAAACTACGCAACGGATTTTGATGCGTTTTTTTTTAATGAATAGAGTGATTCAAGAGGAAGGTTTTTATGTATCACTACATAGTATAAAACAAAGTCGCCTTTTCTGTCCCTATATCCCTATGTGCGCTTAAATCTTTAAAACTACGCAACGGATTTTGATGCGGTTTTTTTTAATGAATAGAGTGATTCAAGAGGAAGGTTTCGGGGAAGGAATTGCGGGACGTAGAGTTTGCGGCGGTATCGGCCGGTCGGGGCGGCGCGGGAGCGAGCCTGTTCAGAGGGACAGAGAATCGTCAAAAGAGCGTGAGGCTCGACTCAGTCAGCTTCGGGATAAAAATAGAGCTGAGAAATGTAAAAAGTAAATAAGTAAAAATGTTGTGTATGAATATTCCAAAGATAGCAGGAAATCTTCATGGTATAGGGAAAGGGGAATTGTTTTACTCCTAATTTAACGCGTGCGGGCCACGGGTAGCAATGAATAAATCAAAACTACTGGATCGATTTTAATCATTTTTTCAGTGAGTGACATAGGATATAATATATTATTATTATATACCCGTGCGAATTCGCTGTGTTTATATACAACATTCACAGTTTTTCTGTAGTTTATTTAGTATCAGCATTGTACCCGTGCGAAGCCGGGGCGGGTCGCTAGTATCGTTATAAAGGAATACAGTACAAAGGGCGAGCTAATAGCCCGAGAGCGGTAGGTACACAGGTGTGTTGGCTTGGAGTCAGAGCATGTCGCGTAATAGTAATAGTAAGTGTGGATCTGTTACCGAGAACGGAATAAATAAATAAATATCTCACAACTTACACACAACGCAATTAGTCCCAAACTAAGCAGAGCTTGTAATATGGGTACTAGAATAACTGATACTAATACATATATATACTTTTCTTTTGTAAATACATACTTATGATACATAGAAACACCACTACTAAGACAAACCTCCATGTTCATGCACACAAAGATTTGTCTTAAGCGGGAATCGAACCCGCGACCTCGGCGTCGCAGGCAGGTACACTAACCACTCCGCCATCCGGTCGTGGAATAGGTAATAATATTATAAAGGATTTTTCAAATAGAGCGGGTCGATGTTAATAATCTGTGGCGGCCATTTTGTTTAGGCGGCATCTGTTTTTAAACGCTTTATATTAGCGTCACTTGTATGTTTGTTTGTTTGTTTGTATGTAACCGACTCTTTGGGACGCTATTTTGACCCACTATAAACGTTCAGATTTCATTCAAATTTTGCTCACCTGTCAAAGACCGATGATAATGCAATAATTCGATTATTATTATTTATTTTTTTTAAATTGATAAAACGCTCTTATAAATAAACCAAACTAAAAAGTAGAAAATAAATAGTAGTTTCAAAAAACTAAAAAACACGCTTTACATAGAAAACCAAACAAAAAATAAAAAAATAATTTTAATAATTTTGAATTAAGAATAGTGTAAAAAAATCTAATAAATATAAATGAATAATAGTGTAAATAAGAAAAATAAAAATTATTTCAAAAAAAGCGTGGGGTGCATGGGTCAATAGTTATAAATATTTAATTGACAGACATGAGAAGAAGGATTATCATTTCGTTAATATCTTATAAAGCGTGTTTTTTTGTTTTTTTTAAATTTTCGTATTATGGCGTGGTAGCCATCCGTGTGTGCCTCGGCACCCGACGGGTATGACTTACCCACAGGCTGCTAGAGTTAATGGCTTTAAATTTAAAATTTGGTTCGGAAAGTTCTCGGAAATGTTTTTATACACAAGAGTTTTGCACTAAGATATTCCTGGAATTAAGAGATGGAAACGATACGGGTACTGGAATCTAGCCTGGATGCTGCAAATACTGATCGACGTTTTGTACTTTTACGACACATTTGGGCTGCATGAAAGGAGCCTCCCCGATTGACGTACACAACGGTTCCCTACGTCCGGCGCACCCTGGCAAATTCGCGAGTTCTCCAAAGCGAATTGGCTAGTCCTTTCACCTCGAGGGCAAGTCAAATAAAATTTGACTCAGCCATCGACACGACGAAGAAGAAGAAGGCGACATATTTTATTTACATTATGATGTATATGCTTTAAGCATTTGTTAATTACTTAGTTAGTCGTTTAAAAAAAAAAACCTGCCTGTCCTGGGCCTGGGGGCCCCCGGACCTAGGGGGCCCCCAGGCCCAAGATGCCACGACCTCGATAGAAAACTAACGTAATTATAAAGAGGCGATATTTAGGCTGACACCACATTTTTTCAAATCAAATCAAATCAAATCATTTATTTCCATGGGCCCCAAGGGGCGCTTGAACACGTCAAAACAAACATCAAAACACAAAAAATATAAAATTAAAATAAAACTTAGCTAACTAAATTATAATACTTATTGTAATAAAATGATTTGACACCGGAGCTTAGATTGACTTTAATTCAACTTAGAGAATTGAATTAAAATCAATCCAAGTACCAGCTCCGATGGGTATTGCATCATGAGAAGAGCTGGTGAGAAACTCATGTGCACCATCTTTTCAAATAATTCATACAATATTTGTTTGTTTTTTGACAATAATTCTATGTGTAAGTTATAGCGTACATTAGTAGTGTACATTAGGCGTGCGCGATCGTCGCGCGTGTGGGCACACTGTCTGCACACACGTAACACTGCAGCAACACGCGACGCCGTGTGACGCCATCATTGGTTGCTTTATTTTTTTCACGGAACTTAGGTAGCGCGGGAGAGCATGCAACGCTCGGGGAGTGCCAACATGTTTTCTGAAAAAGTCCCTATTGAGCAAATGCTAATATTTTGCACAACGTATCGTTAGGGTTAACGATGCGAGTAACTTCCTGTGATTGTTATGACAATCGCATTAAATTAATGCCTTTATTGGTCGTAGTTTTTTATTGCACTGCAAACATAGCCAAAATAAACTAGTTGTTTTTGGTACAATAGGGTTATTGATCAAAATTCAAAGTTTTTGATCAAGATTCATTAGATGGCATAAATGTCGAAGGCATGTCGAATAAATTTTAAGCAGTTTAGACAAGATCAATTCAATTCATTTATTTCCATGGGCCCTAAGGGGCGCTTAAACATGTCAAAACAAACATCGAAATATAAAATTAAAATAAAACTTATCTAACTAAATTCCAATACTTATTGCAATAAAATGATTTGACACCGGAGCTTAGATTGACTTTAATTCAGATCAGAAATTTGAATTAAAATCAGTCCAAGTTCCAGCTCCGATGGGTTTTGCATCATGAGAAGAGCTGGTGAGAAACTAGGGGTTTTGATCAAAAACCTGAAACTCTGTTAGCAAACTATTGACTACGAAAGCTCTAAAGCTCATTAGGAAATTCTACAATTATTACAAATTTTCATTTGTAAACTGTCAAATTTTGACCGGGCAATTGTAAGTGTTGGGATCAATGATATTATAGAACTATAGATATGTTACGTTCATAGAAATTACGATTTAAATCCGTTCCGAGCTATTCCAAATTGCACACATTGACAAATGTAACTGATAAGTAAAACAAAAGATACGAAATAGCACGCAAATGAAAGAGAATGAAAGAGATAGCTATAGTTTTAATGATTGCACTTCAGTGGTACGCACGTGACTGCGCTCGACGCAGGCCACACGCAAACTAAACACAAGACGTCCCAATTGGGACGTATTTGAGTATTCACAGCGCGAGCGCTTATAACATATCTGCTTTTGTTTTTATATAATATCATTGGTTGGTATAGCCTTGAGCAGTAGCAGGGTTGCATAGTAAATAGCAAAAACAACATTTTTCCTTGGAAAAATCATGAAAATTCCGGTGACTTTTTTGCAGCCAGTCTCGCATCATGTACTGAATCACTAGTAAGCGTGAACATGTTTACTAGGGCCCCATCCAATGTTTTTGCCACGGGCCCCCGATGGTATTGTTACGACACTGAGTCAGAGACAATAAAGTCTAATAAAAACACAACTGGATACGGGACAAGATGCAATTGCTCTGACAATCCCGGATATACAGGAGTATATCCCCATATAGTGCCATATACCACTTCTACCAGACACTGTTCCAAGCTCTGTGTTGGTATTGAAATTTTTGACAAAAAAAAAATTAACAAAAAAAAAACCGACTTCAAAAGTAGGTAAACTAAAAAGCAAAAAATAAATTTACTTCGCACAAAATAATACGTTTTTTCATTTAGTTAAATAGAAATCATTAAATAATTATTTTATAATTCTGAAGTCGGTGCCAAGTAAACAATAACTCTGTATAGATAATATCAATCTTTTTAACAACTATTTTCTGACTGAATATTAGTTATATTTCTGTGGTAAGTATATAGAAGATAGAAGATATAGAAGCCTTTTAAATTTGAGGGTTGCCCTCGATTTCTCTACGTGACTTCAAGTCACGTTCTGATGATGGGATCCTAGAGAAATCGAGGAGCTAGAGAAAATGGGACCACATGACAAGTATATCCTTTCAAACAAAAAAAGAATTTCTCAAATCGGTCCAGGCGTCTTCGATAATCGGCGAACAAACAAAAAAAAATACAACCGAATTGAGAACCTCCTCCTTTTTTTTGAAGTCGGTTAATAATACAAATAACACTTTTGTCCGTCTCGGGAATCGAACCAGAGATCTTGCGATCAACATGCTTGTGGCGTCCTCTAGTAGTCAAACTGGGGAATCATGTTATTACAGAAACCTGGCATGGAGAATAACATAACAAAACATTACGCTTATATTACCCATAAGTGTGTGGCAGAGGTGTACAACAGCCACATTTCACCTTTTATGTTTAGGTCCCAATGGATAGGGGGTGAGCCTATCGCCATCCACGGAGTACAATTCCAACTCCGTGCTACTATTGTGAGTCCCGACGGACTGAGAGAATAAACAATGTTTCAATATAATCAATTATTAACATTTTTAGTAGGTGTTTATCTACACTAATATTATAAAGAGGAAAACTTTGCTTGTTTGGTTGTAATGAATAGGCTTAAAAACTACTGGACCGTTTTTAAAAATTCTTTCACCATTCGAAAGCTACATTATCCACGAGTAACATAGGCTAAATTTTATTTTGGAAAAAAATAGGGTTCCGTAAGATATTTGGGGTTTTCGGACACAAGGTGTAAAAAATCAACCAGAAAAGTTACTTATTTTGCGTATGCTGCCTAAACTATAAAAGATAGAACCATAAAATGTTCTAATTAATTGTAGATCTTATAAATATCTACAAAAAAGTCCGCGAAACACTACACCTATCTATGTCGAGTGAGGCACAACAACCATTTTTTTAATCTTGATTTTTTTTTGGACTACATTTAAACGCATTTACTCATGCTATTAATCCTTATCAAAATAAATTATTTCATCACTAAGTACAGTTTATGTAGATAATATTTGGTATTTGAATGATTAAAATTGGACGTTTGGTTTTAAAGTTATGGCGAAATTAAAATATTACGATTTCTGCTTCTCGGCCCTTTGCGAAGTGCGTCACCAATGCGGGGGTGCGCGTGCGGGAGGGGAGTTTATTAGTTGGTATTGAGGTAAAATGATTTGACACCGGAGCTTAGATTGACTTTAATTCAACTTAGAGATTTGAATTAAAATCAATCCAAGTACCAGCTCGATGGGTATTACATCATGAGAAGAGCTGGTGAGAAACTCATGTGCACCATCTTTTCAAATAATTCACACAATATTTGTTTGTTTTTTGACAATAATTCTATGTGTAAGTTATAGCAACCAAAACAACATTATAGCTAAAGATGGTTATAAAGAGAAAATAAACTTAAATATAGAAATGCAATTAAATTAATTCTTATAAATAAATCCATGGTATATAAGGTTGCAATATCTTACACTTCAAGCAGAAAATAAAGGAGTAAAAACAACAAAAAAAAAAATAATTTATATACTAATAACAAAAACTATTTATAGATAGACCATGGAAAAGGCGATAACTAAGCGAAAAACCCAAATTCTGCCGGAAGTCATTATTCCACGCGGACGAAGTCGCGGGCAAAAGCTAGATACTTATATAAAAATAAATAATTATCATTTTGACGAGGTGACACTATTATTTTTATTTATAAAATAGTTTATTTATAGTTTTTTTTTCATGTATTGACAAAAAAAAATCAATCATTAATATAAATATTAAATAATTATAAATTATAATTTTAAATTATAAAAATTATAAAAATCTTTATTACCAAAAGATACATTTAGTACATTATTTTAGACAGTGGCTACCAAACTAGGTGTTCCTGTCTTTTGGTTAGCCAGACTTGCTATTTTACATTTACAATTAATTAATTAGTTTACTAAGGTAATGACAAAAATAATGTTTCTTTTGTGCGCTTAACAAAAGAGACTTAAATATTATACAATACATAAAATTAATAGCAACATTATTCCATAGTAATTTATAGCAATTTTACTATATACCTAGTAACAGTATTTCATATTTTAATTTATCACTTGCATTAATTCTAAATAAAATTATATTATTAATAGTATAGTAATTTTATGTTGAAATCATATAAATTTTGATTGTAATCATTATTATTATCATGCAAGAAACCCTCTTGTGAGGGTGAATGCCTCCTCCAGATTCAAAGAGCGCATCATCTCTATTATAAGGTGGTAATACCACACTAGAAACGCATCTAAACTCACGGCTGTCAAACGAACTCTGACAAAATCCACTAAGTTTGGGCATGTGATGGGTCCGAGTGTATACAACGAATTGCCAGATGCAATCACTGCAGCACCTACTCAGGCCTGTATCAAGTCCCGACTAAAATGCTGGCTTGTCGAGCAAACATTTTATTATATAATGAATTTTTCAATTTTAAAGTACATAACTAATATTTGACATAATTAATATAACTTGTTAGTAAATTGACATTTAATTAATATTGACATTGTTATTAGTAAGTGTGCAGAATTTTTTGACAAGAACTTTATTGTATTTATTTTTGACTATATTTATTGACATTGTGTTATACTTGACAAAATTCTCGATACTTAATTAAAAATTGAAATAAACTATGCAATAATATAATTGACATCTGGATATTGAAAACATGACATGTAAATTGCTTTATGAAATTAAATGAACATGAATATGAATATGATAGATGCACAACGTCCTTACTATAGCTATTTATATAGATTAATATTGGCTATATAGAAATTGATGTTGCTAGTTATTTTTGGAGTATCATTTTAGAGGGTTGTAGTCTACTGCTCCCACGGTGACTGGCCGGATTGGGAGAGTATGAGTTGGAGAGGGCGGAGATTGTTGCTATTGGGTTACAGGGTTGTTAGAGATGGTGTATCGTTATATAGCTCTGTTTTGTTTTCTTTTTTTTTGCTTTGATGATTATTCTACACACATTTTGAATACTTACACTTTTAAAATTATTATTTTATCATATTTGATGATTGCATATTCACCTTCTCGTCTGAGTTCATTTAGGCTGTAAGGTTTTTCTTAATTCTATTACTTTTTTTAGGAAAATCTTCCTCAATGTAATATGGAGTATCTGTCAAAAATTTCTCTCTATCTTTTTTCCTAGCGTTGTAAAGGTTACTACAATAGGCCTTCATTTGTCGCCTTTTTTCCAATGTGTCTAACGCTGTCAATATCATATTTCTCACAAGGTAGCTTCATATATGTTGAGATTATAAATAAAACGTTTGTACAAAGCTGGAAGTAGTTCCTTTCTTCCTCCTCTAATCCAAAAAACAACAAGTTTTCTTTTATTGTTCCTTCTGTAAGTAATCTATTTGTTTTTCTTGAATATTAAATTTTTGTATTTATTAACTACTAGCTGCCCCGCGCGGCTTCGCCCTCGATAAAATTTTGCCCTCGAAAATATTTTAAAAGTATCCTATGTCCTTCTCCCGGTTCTAAGCTACCTCCCCACCAATTTTCAGCCAAATCGGTTCAGCCGTTCTTGAGTTATAAATGGTGTAACTAACACGACTTTCTTTTATATATATAAGATTTCTTGAAATTTTTCGTTGACGTTGCTGTTAATATTCTGTGTTATATTTTTTTGCATTTCTTTCATCTATTCTTTTTGTATTTTTTGATCTATTTGAAAAGATTCTAGCATCTATGTGATTATACCATTGTTTTTATTTTTGTCTACTTGTCACTAGATGGCGTAGTATTAGTATGCGGTATTATAAGATGATCAAAATAAATATTTATTTTCTCTTTCACAAATTGGTAAAAAAATACATTGCAATGTTGTACAAACAAAGACTGGTGTCTGATTTAGGAGAACCTGTGGTTCATATTTGTCTTAATGCTAGTTTTACAGCAATTACTGAAGTACCAAAAGTATTATTTGACAAAAAAGGTTTCTAAAATAAATAGGACAATGTAATTTAAAGTGACAGATAGTTAATAGAACAATATTTTTTATATTTAACTTATCTGCTATTTCTCAACAGGTGGCGCTGTGCACAAGACACTTTCGATGACCAGCTGATTTTGTATTTATTTGAGGTTATAATATAATTTGTATTGCATTTAGCACTTTTCTGTATCCGAAATAATAATAATCATTCACTGAGTGTTTACTGACTCATAACGAAAGTTGTTTCACTTGCCTTGTAACTTTCTTCGAGTGTTTTTGCTGTTCATAACCGGATTCAACTTATCGCTGTTTTTAACACTGATCCACCGAGTTGTTTGTTTTTTTTTTTATCTAGGTATATTTTGCACTGATTATTATTTATTTTTTTAACACGGACCGAACTTTTTAGATGTCAACAGAGCGACAGTAGCGCCCTCCGCACTGAGAGAATACTTAGAATTTAAAATTCGTTTTATAGATATCTGTCAGACTATTACGCTTTCAAAGGGAAGCTTCTAGACCAATTTTATTTTGATTAAATTTAATTTAGACATAGATAAAGACTTTGAAGAAGGCCCTAAGCTTATTTATATTGAAGTACCGACGAGTAAACCCGTCGATACAAGTTATGTATTAATATAAATCAAGTTATTTTCAACTGATTCGTTTGTCTAGTGGTTAGCATTTGCGGCCGCTCAACGCAAGCTTCGATTTCCGGATCGGGCAAACGTGTTATTAAGACTTTTCCGTCAGACATTATTCTCAAAGTCAGCACAGAGTTGAAATTAATATAATAATAAATCATATAATTCAGGCTGAATACGCCCAAAGATAAATACCTTAACCTAAAAATACATAATTATATATTAAAGCGTGCAGGATGGCGATAGTGCGAAGGTGAAATGTGGGTATTGTACACCTCTGCCACACGCTTTTGGATAATAGGCGTGATGGTATGTTATGTTGTCATGCCAGGTTTTGTAATAACATAGTTGTTTAGTTAGACTACTAGAGGACGCCACAAGCATGTTGACTGCAAGATCGTTGGTTCGATCTCCGAGTCGAACAAAACAGTGTTATTTGTGATATTTTTGTCAATAAATGTTTCATACGCCTCTGCCACACCTTTCTGACTAATCAGGCGTGATGTCATAACTCAATTTGTCCTACCTTGGATCCAATTTGGTTTCCACACTGGCCAGCCTGAACGTGCACAATTTCGCGCATATTGATTCACTTTTAATAAAAACTTGCTACTATACTGACCACAACTGATAAGAGACAATTTAGTATACTTTTTATTAAAATTAAGACTGTTTTTAAAAGACCTACGTGCTTGGAACGCGGTGAATTTCTTATATCAATCGTTACATGAAATGTTGGGATTGTGGAGTTGCCAGGCTTTAGATTTTATCCCAAATTATGGGTAAATTGCAATGGGTAATTTTGGTGTCTTATTTTATTTATTCTTGCGGCCAGCAATGAAATACTATCATAATGCTTAAAAACGTCAAGAAAATGTACGAATAAAATATCTTAATCAAACTAAACTAAAAATTGCGAAGCGTAGATTCACTTAAATGGAACGTTCTGGGTTTTGTAAATTATTATGTCCGTAAAATATCCGAAAATAATAACAAAAATAATTTATAATATTTTAAAGCAAAATAAAGCTTTGCTATGCCTTTTATGTATTTAAATATTAAAGTTGAAAAATTAGGAATAAAACCAAGTAAGGTTTAACTTGTAAAAAGTTGAGAAGTTCGAGTCTAGCAGCATACGAATCCATGACTAATTTGGAAAAGCACCTGGGGCGTTTACCCGTGGGGTGCTGGTTCGAGTCCTGCTGGATTTTTAATTTTTTCAACTTTAGAATATATATTATATATATTTCACTTTATAATGTTGAATTATCGACAATTTTTTTCATGTAAAAATGTGATGGAATTCTGAAAAGTTTCTCTAATAACCAATAGTCTTTGTATAATATTCCTACTATGTAACTCCGTGCTGCTATTGAGAATTTCCTAACGGAAAGTTCAACACAAATCACACTTTACTCGCGATCAGAGGCGCATACAGGAGGTAGATTGTAGACTAAAATATCACGAAAGCCCTAACTTTTAATAATACGAAATTTAAATTCAGAGCAGGCAACACCACCTGATAAGAAGTGCAACGCTTGTCTGATAAAGATTTGTGATTAGATATGCGTCTATCATATCCATTACACAAGACCTCTGTCTACATATAAAATGTTCCTGAAAAACGTTCAAAATACTCTGGTACTGAGAACCAGTTTAAAATACCTCTGTTTTAGTACAAAATGTACGAGTTGAGGTGTCATATGAATTATTGCTATTGACACTGTTTCAATCGGTTTAAGAAGTTGGGTATTTAATAGGTGTGGCTGATATTTGGTTAAATGCTTGAAGATAAAAGTTTAATTTTTTTATAGAACAGATCCTAGATCCTGCAAAGTCAAAGGTCTAGGGTTCGAACCCACGACACACACTTCAAATCAAATCAAAACGTTTATTTCAATACTTAACTAATTAGTTCTAATACATAGTGCAATAAAATGATTTGACACCGGAGCTTAGATTGACTTATATTCAACTTAGAAATTTGAATTAAAATCAATGCAAGTACCAGCTCCGATGGGTATTGCATCATGAGAAGAGCTGGTGATAAATTCCTCTGTCAAGAAATCGTTAAGATTCGTCTTTTCGAAGATATGTGTGTATTTATCATATAAATTATCGCTCGCTAACAATGAAGGAAAACATCGTGAGGAAACCTGCATGCCTGAGAGTGCCTAATAGTGCTCGAGGTCGTGAGAAGTCTACCAATCCGCAGTTGGCCAGCGTGGAGGACTATGGCCTAACCTTTGTCATCATGAGTAAAGGCCGAGCCCAGCAGTGGGACATGTATAAGATATAGAGCTGCTATTATTATATAGAACAGATAGTTAAATCAAAATATTTACCAGTCAAACGAAGTAGGTTTTGCCTACTTACAGGGCCGGAGCCATGATGATTGTTTGGTAGAGCCAAAGACGTTTTTTGGGGGGAACGGACAGCCTCGGTTCTCCTTGACAGCCATTATTTATGGATACATTCATTGACGTAGGATACATCAGCAGAATATCAGAAGGATTAGGTCACTGCAATTAAATTGTGTAACTTTGAATGGTTTGACAGTTTTTTAAAAATTAAAATATATATTATGTTCTCCTTTAGTTTATTGAATAAATAGTGTTTTTTGAATTGGTTATTTATCGGACACAAACAATGGCAAAAAACAACGGATCTACCTGAAATTGGCTAATACAATCTGTTCAAACCTAAACTGAAAATCGGGTAACTTTGAACACATATTTTTTTACGATGATAATTTCTTTCGAAAATTTTGTAAGTATAGCTAAAGTTTAATAACGCATTTTTATTTTGAAATCACTGACTATAAATAAAAACGTTCATGTACACAGATAGTAGATAGCTTGGTTTTGCTAAAAATGAAACAAGGTGAACTAATTTGGTAAAAAGATATCTTTTTAACACGCTTATATTAGCTTCACCTGTATGTTTGTTTGTTTGTTTGTTTGTTTGTTTGTTTGTATGTAACCGACTCCTTTGGACTCGATTTTGACCCACTTTAAACGGACAGATTTAATTCAAACTTTCTACACTTGTAAAGAATCAGCGACAATATAATAATTTCATAAATTTATCTCATTATCCTGATTAGGATCGCCAGGATTAAAAAAAAACTAAAACTAAAAAGTGAAAAATAAATATAGTTTAAAAAAACTAAAAAAACACGCTTTTAAAGCACATCAAACTAAAAAGTGAAAAATAATTCTTATTATAACCTGAAAATAATAATAAACGAAAAATACTAGTACTATTGTGAAAAAAAGCGTGGGGCGCTCTGTGCCATATTTTTCGTCTATCGAGCGACCCACGCTTTTTTTCACAATAGTACTAGTATTTTTCGTTTATTATTATTTTCAGGTTATAATAAGAATTATTTTTCACTTTTTAGTTTGATGTGCTTTAAAAGCGTGTTTTTTTAGTTTTTTTAAACTATATTTTTTATATTATTTGTAACACATGTACAGTGCGACATAAAAGAGTAGAAAATAAATGAGGGCGCCACTATCGCTCATGTAGCAACACAGTTAAGTAGGACGGAACAATCTTGATACTTTTACTTTTTTATTTTTTTTTGGCTAACCAAAATCAAACCTATCTAATTTATTGGTACCTTCTCCTTATCGAAGCATTTATTATATGACTGGCTCAATATTTGGCCAAGTCGGTCGACTGCTCTGTTAGTAGCCTGCATGAGATTTTAAGTATCGTTAATCGTATTACTCTAATGCAATAAAAACACGAATTCATTAAAACATTTATTTATTCAAAATCCTACTAATATATAGATTATTATGATCGTGGGTGGACACTATACAGTTCCATAGACGAATTATTGGTTATTCGTGTTGGTGATGATAGTACTGACGATGATTCAGAATCTGATAGTGACGAAGAAATTGCAGAGGCAAGTGCGATAAACTTAGGAGCTAGTACATCGCAAGAATCAAGCTCAATCAAATCAATATGTAATTATAATTGTATCTAAATCTAAATTATAATTGGTCGAAATCTAAATATTCCACTCCATCCATAAGGCTGCTTGATTCTTGCGATGTACTAGCTCCTAAGTTTATCGCACTTGCCTCTGCAATTTCTTCGTCACTATCAGATTCTGAGTCATCGTCAGTACTATCATCACCAACACGAATAACCAATTCGTCTATGGAACTGTATAGTGTCCTCCCACGATCATAATATTCTTTTTCAATTTTTTTTACATGTTCGCAACAATTTTTCCAGTCATCAGCAGTTATTGATGCAAAAGCATCCATAGTTAACTTCTTGATATCTTTTGCACCAACATTCTGGGCAGCAACCTTTCTCTTTGCAAGTGCCCAAATCAACTCGATTGGATTTAGATCGCAGTGGTAAGGTGGAAGTCTTACTACTGTATGACCGTGTTGATCAAGAATCTCGTCAATTTCATAAACTGGTTCAGGCTTATTTTTCTTTACCAGAGCTAGAAGAGACGGTTTTCTTAACTCAGGATCGAACGGCACGTTATTTTCTAGTAACCACTGCTTTATTTCATTGACTTTACTAGCTGATGTCGGAGCTTTGTTTTTTATCACTGAGTGATAAGGAGCATTGTCCATCACAATGATTGAAGGCTCTGTTATGTTCGGGATGAGCTTATCTGTGACCCATTTAGTAAAATTACTTTGATTCATTTCAGAATGGTAATCTTCTTGTTTATTTACACCGCTGAAGACTAAAAGTGCATTAGGTACAAAACCTTTGTCAGTTCCAGCATGGACTATAATCCATCGCTTTCCTTTAGACATATCCGTTATAACACCTTCAGTTTCAATAGACTGCCAACATTTTTTAAGCTTGTAGCTCGAGTGAATGTAGCTTTCGTCCAAATAAATAATATCTTTTTGAAGCTCTTCGGGCAAATTTCTGTTATCCATAATTGACTTCAAGTATATTTCTCTCTTGTGTGCAATGATGGGTTTTTCTAATAAAGCTTGCCTGTTTGTCTTGCATTTTTTGTATTGAAACCCAATCTTTTTTAAAAGTTTTCGCAAATGCTCACGACTCCCATCATAACCAATGTCTTCTTTTAGTTGGGCTAATATTTTACTAATTGTCGGTACTTCTTTTTTAACAGTATAAAAATAATGAATTTTTTGCCGGATCGCACAGGTATCAAAATCATCTAAAACCTTTGCGGGACGGCCCTTTCTGTGTTTAGCCGGTGTAGAGAATTTGCCGCCCTTTTCGATGCCATGTTTGGCTATCCGACGTACTGTACTCTCAGAAACGCCTAAAACAATAAGAAAATAACATTATATTAAAATATTATAGATATGTTAATGAAAAGTAATTCTATTATTACAAACTGTACTACCTACTGGAATAATTTTCTTCTTTTACTACATTCATTATTTTCTATACGAATTCTGCAAATTGGTAGCAAATATGCTCAAAATGCACCGGTCGCGCTATAATTATATGGAATTTGTTATAACCTAACAAATAAGTTGGAGTGTAAAATTTCGCAGTTAATAATTAGGATATCTATTATAAAGCGTACATTAATGATTCATATCAATAATTTGAACAATTTCATATGATCACTTACCAGTAAAATCAGCTGTACGTTTGTAAACATCGTCTAGCTTTGACAAAAGGTTTCCCGCTTGGTATTCGGCCATACACCGCATGAAAACTTTGTATATTATTCCACGGGCACCGCCACGAATAACTTTGTTCATTATGACACTGTTTTACAGAACAGAATCCCAAAATAACATAAAAAATTATAAAACACACGCGACAATGTACGTTTTTTACAATGATTGATAGCTCATGTACTTTTTTTTGGTGTTGCCAGTAACAGTAACTTTTTAGTTCCCGAATATTTAATTTCTACTCTTTTATGTTGCACTGTAATACACTATTTGCCTACTTATGCATTATGCGTAGGCAAATAGTGTATTCCATATTATTATAATGTTTGTTTGGATATTAAATAAGATCAGAATCGCTAGTTGTAGTAGCATTTTGTTAGTATTTTTTCATAAAAAACAAAATCCTCTACTACATTTCATGAACATTATATCATCGTCAGTTTTTTGCGGCAACTTTTTAATAAATTATTTAAGTAAACCGTGAAACCCGAAATGACTTTGAGATTTTTCGTGCTCCTAACTGCATCTGTTTTACGCAATATTTAACTTTAATTTGAAATAAATATTTGAAAATAATAATGTATAGGTATACTACCTTTTAAAGATAAAAACACCAAAAGATTACTGTTTATAAAAAAAATGTATATTTAATTATTGTTTCAAATCAGAGCAACAAACTTTGTTATGAAGGTTACCATGGAAAACAAGAGTAATTTGTTTTAATAATGACACTAACAATTTATTTTTTGTTTCCGTTAGTTACAAAAAATACTGGCGATTCATTTTACAGAGCTAATAATTATATTGAAATATTAATAATTTTTAATCAAATAAATTATTAACACTTTTTCACAACTTTGTTCAAAGTTAAACGGCAATTCACAGTTTACAGCAATTGAGCGACGTAGCTATAAAAAGCTTGATTTAAAACAAACACATTATTTTAGAGTCGAAAAATGTTGGGAGATTCTGCTTTTCCCTAAAAAGGTTTCATTTTACTGGTTTCCGAACAGAAAAACATCATACCTTTCTTATTTCTGAACGTTAAGTTAATACAAATTTCTAGTTGTCAGATGATATATATATACCTACCTAGATATAATAAAGACTAGCAAATCTAATGTTGTTATCAAATAATAAACAAAACTATGTCAATCCAATTAAATTAAACGAGACTATGTGAACTAACATTAAACTTAAATTAACTCAAACAGGCTATAAAACAACAAACATGTAAACAAAGCCATAACCTCAAAGTGTAAACAATGAGATTTTTAAAACCAATACTCAGCATAGGAATTATCCTTACAGCCTACATTGGAGATTATGTGGTGTTCAAATCAAGATATTCGGACTCCTTTGTGTTTCGCGCCATTTCAGACAGCATTGTTCATGGCAGCTTGGGATTTTTGTCATCTTTAATGTTTTTTAGTCATGAAAATCATTTGAATCTTCATGCCTGTGCGCTGAATGTTATATTTTGTACAGTAACATCTTCGCTAATTGATATAGACCATGCCATTGTCGCTAGGTCGTTTTATTTAAAGGTAAGTCCAGATAACACTTTCATTTTTTAAATTGTTGACCACAAATTTTTTAAGAGTTTCTAAGATAATAAGTTACATTCCTACTTTAGTCGTATACTGCAAACATTTAATAGACTAATTTGCTGTGAATTGTGCAATACACAAAGATATAATTTATGATAAGGAAACTGAATTTATGATGCAATATTAGCCTACCTAATAAAATAATGCTAATGCCATTATTATAACATAATAATGTGCCTATATTTCCTAGAGGCAGAGGTGTTCAACACCCACATTGAATCTACCTTGCTTAAATCCCACGATTGGAGTTGAGCTTATCGCCATCCACTCGTTACAATTACGACTCCGTACTGCTATTGTGAATCACAAATAATACATTATCCTAGGAACCAAACCCGAGACCTCGTGTTGAGAGGACGCATATGCTAACCACTAGACTAACAAAGCAAGTAAAATGATTAACCTACTGCAGCTGTAACTTCAGCATGTACCTGTACTACCAAATTTGCACCTACTAATCAGGCAATTTCGCTCCTGCCCAGTAAATACTCAGAAGTAGATTTATAGTGTATTCAATTCGGGCAATTATTATGCTTCTGGTAGTTATTTTTAGGTGATTACCTATAGATAACATAATAGTTATCTTATGTAGGTACTCTGTATGTAATTAACTATGTACTTGTATGGCTCACTGTGCCCATTAGTAACTATACCATGGGGGGCCCGTGGCAAAACCATTGAATGGGGCCCTAGTCAAAATTGTCAGTTTGTCATGTTAAAACTGTTGCAAACATCTTTAATTGGGGGCCCTTGACATTTCGCCACCCCTGCCACCCTATAGTTTCGCCACAGAAGTGCAGAGAGCTGTTGATTAATAAATAAATTAATTAAATCCTTCTTTTTCAGGACCTAACAAACCTAAAACACAGAGGGATATGCCACAATACAACATTTTGGCTTTTATTAACCACAATCCTGTTATTATACAGCTATATAAATAAAAAATTAAACTTATACATTCTAAACTTTATGCTCATTCTGGCGTTTACATCCCACCATGTCCGGGATGGCAATAGACGTGGTCTATGGTTTTATCCTTTTGGAAGTTCACCGCCCATAGACAAGAAATTGTACGTTTTAATTTTAGCTGTGTTGCCTCATGTGATAGCTTATTTTTATTTGATGTTTAAAGGAGATTTTTCTAGGGAAGTTTTTGTTGACCATAGTAGTATGGTTGTTTAAGTTTTGAATAAATGTATAGCCTTTTACTCTATGTCTAGTAAAATTAAAAAGTTAATTCGAGATAAATTATATTGAACAAAAAATAAAAATATTATGTGAGGGAATATAAAAAAGACAGAATTTAGACTTGAAAATAGAACACAGATGTCACTGTAATTTGTGTGTGCTTATTATTATGTTTACCCTATGCATAAGATTTATCAGACGGTTATGGAACTGAATATAGGATTTTTTATTACCATCACATAACACACACAATCTGACAGTTATGGAACTGACTATAGGATTTTTTTTTACCATCACAAAACACACACAATCTAAAGCCAAACCAAGCAGAGCTTGGACTATGGGTCCTAGAATAATTGATACTATTTTTTTGTGAATACATACTTACTTATTATACATAAAAACACAAGACCAAGAAAACCTCCATATTCTTAAGATATCTCATCTTGAGATAGGAACAAATGGATGAACGTTACGTCACGATATGACGTATCATACAGTTGAGAAACTCAGGGTTCTGGTAAGAGCCACCGTAGCTGGATGGCTAAAGCGGCTGCCCGGTGTGCAGTAAGGTCGCAGGTTCAAATCCTGCCGGTCCCATATCTTTTTCAACTGTTTCTTAGTATAATTTACTAAGTATAGCTAAATGCTATAAAAATAATCAATTAGAAACCTCCATATTCATGCACCAACATTTGTCTTGAGCGGGAATCGAACCGACTCCGCCATCCAGTCGTCAGGCCTTATTCAGAACAAGTGAAATGTGCCCAAAGTGATGAGAAAAATTACAAGATTATTATAGTTTAATAATATTATAATTTTAAGCTTAAAAGAAAGAAAATAGTCAAGAAACATCTACATGTCACAAAATTATTTCTCTAAATATTTATGTATTTTTTTAGTTTTACCTATACATATACTCTGTGGTTTGGGTAACTGCTATTTTTAAAAAGACAATAACCCAATGAGATTATTTTTCATTATTATTTTACTGTATTAAATAATTTATTATTTGTTTATTTTTAATCCTTTAAGCATTATGCATGCCCAAAAATCCAAGCCAGATTATTGCTGGAGATATCAATATAGACATATTAAAGCCAGAATTCTGTAATGACTATTTAGGTCTCATGGCTTACCAGGGTTTCATTTCTGCCATAGATAAACCGACACGGAATAACGCATGCCTCGACCACATCTTCATCCGAACTAAACACAACTTTGAATCCATAGTGTGTGAGTCATCAATCACTGACCATGACCTAACTATTGCCGGCATTTCAATTCCAATTCCCAAACCCAATCGAGCTACAAAATTCAAAACAAAATTAAATTTTGAAGATATCAAGTCTGAACTAGAACAAATGGACTGGTCAAATGTCACTGAGTCATTGTGTCCTACGTTAGCTGCACATTATTTCACGGCGAAGATCAAATCAGTAATAGAAAAACATGCTACAATTATAAAAGTCAATCGATCCAGACTTATTTTTAAGCCCTGGATGACGCCAGGACTAGTAAGGTGCTCAATTCATAAGGACAATTTACACAAAAATGCACGGAAAGATCCTGAATGTCCGATCAAAACTCTTATTTTCAAAAGATACAGAAACTTCTATCAGGATTTAATAAGAAAACGTAGACTTCAATATGAAAGGGACGAATTAGAAAAAACCTCAAATGACCCAAAGAAGCTTTGGAACACAATAAAATATTTAACTAATTCTTTACCACAAAAAACGAACTCCAACAAACTTTGCGGAATAAAAAGAAACGTAATAGAATCACTGGATAGTTGCAACGAATTTTTCGCCACAGTAGGTAACCGGCTAGCTGACAATATCTTAATGAGACTCAAAGAATCACAAGAATCTCTCGCCAATAAAGTAAAAATCCCTTGTTCTACACTCAACTCTCTTTTTCTTCACCCCACTACAGAAGCAGATGTTGAACGTTTGATCATGCAACTAAATGTAAATAGTTCACCTGGCCTAGATGGGGTATCAAATAGGTTAATTAAATATATAAAAAATAGCATAATAGTACCATTAACTGTAATATTTAACTTGAGTTTAGCTTCAGGTGTATTTCCTGATATATGGAAATTATCCAGTGTTACACCTATTCACAAAGCAGGTTCTGCTGACGATCCCAACAATTACAGGCCAATTACACTCTTAAGTACATTTTCAAAAATGTTAGAAAAAATAGTTAATAAGCAACTAATGTCATTTTTAGAAACTCATCATATTCTATCAGATCATCAGTTTGGCTTTCAACCAGGAAAATCTACTGAACAAGCAGTATCATTACTAACTCAGACCATCTCTCAGTATTTAGATAACGGGGAAGCCTGCATGGGAATCTTCCTAGACTTATCGAAAGCCTTTGATACTGTATCAAACAACATCCTTTTGAAAAAACTGGATTTAATTGGAGTCAGAGGTATCTGTCTTGAGTGGTTCCGAAGCTATCTTACTGGAAGAAAACAATGCACAAAAGTGGACGGCTTTCTCAGCAATTACCAAGATGTTTCCTGTGGAGTACCGCAAGGCAGCGTATTAGGCCCGACCTTATTTCTTATTTATTTAAATGATCTTTCTACAATCCCTTATCTTAACCGTGCAAATATAATAAATTATGCTGATGATACTGTCGTCATATTTAATGAAAAAATGTGGCCTAAACTCTTCGAAGTAGCACAACACGGTCTGGATCATATTGTTGACTGGTTAGACCACAATCTACTAACCTTGAATGCGGCTAAAACTAATCTAATATGCTTCCATAAAACTTCTGCTACAGCCCCACCTCAAGATTTGACAATAATTGTTAGACGTTGCCCCAATACTATTTCTTGCCCAAATACATATTGTCTATGCACAGAAATCTGTAAAGTTAAGTCTACGAAATACCTTGGCATCATTATAGACGAAAGACTCACATTTGGTGAGCACATTGCTGCCACATCCGCTAGAGTCAGAAAACTTATTTACGCTATGAAAGGTCTTCGCGATGTGGCACCAATAGACTTATTAAAGAAAATTTACATTTCCCTGTGCCAATCTGTATTATCATACTGTATCACAGTATGGGGTGGCGCTGCTCCAACATTCCTTATTGGATTAGAAAGAGCCCAACGAGCAGTTCTGAAGACCATGCTCATAAAACCATACAGATTTCCAACTTGCATGCTATTTGACGAGGCTAAGTTATTGAGTGTACGAAGACTCTACATACTAAGAGTTATCCTTTCAAAACATAAAGAACTCTTGAAAACTAACATGGATGAGGATGTGATCAGAAGGCGTAACTTCCATCTCCCACTTCCTTCGGTTAGAACTGTTTTCGCAAAACGATTCTGTGCGTACATGAAACCATTTGTGTACAACAATATATACAAGCTATGTCCTCTCACCGGCCTATCGTATCATGAATGTAAACGAAAAGTCCAAAACATACTACTTCTCTGGAATTACGACCAAACAGAAGATTTCATAAAAAGACTAGAATTAAGAATCTAACTTAACTTAAATTTAATTAACACTAGTATATTATTATGATCTCATTATCTTAATTTTTAAATATTACTTATTCATAAGATGTTAATTTGTGCAATTTTTTTATTGTAAACATAAATACCGCCATTTCACATAGGGTAATGTAATTAATAAAAACCTCCTGCAAGACAGGCTAAGCCTAGTGCAGGAGATTTTTTGTTGATTTCACTCTTCTTTACATTAAAATAGTAATTCGATGTATAGTACCTAAGTAAGAACAAATGTAAGGAATATGTACTTATTGTGGAAATGAATAAATTATTATATTATATAAAAATTATTGTCAATAAAGATTGAAATTTTTGTTGAAACTTGTTTTATTACATTCAGTACACAGGCTACCGATCCACCGATACATTTCCAGTATTGGCTGGTTTCGCATTGCAAGCGAAGATTATACAACGCCAACTGGATTATATATTCAAATAATTTATTTTCATAGACCCTAGGGGCCGCTTGAAAACGTCAAAACATTACCAATAAATAATCATATAAAATAAATTATAAGTAAACCTAAATTATACTAATTACTATAATAATAATAATAACATTGTGAGGAGGTTCCTCTCTCAGGAGCCCTAACCATCGGTAGCTTGGTCCCTGTGTCCGATGCCGATGGGGTACTATATTTTATATTTTTAAATATTTTTTTGCACTTTATATTTAAAATGTAGAATTTTATAGTTTTATATTTTTAAATGTACTTTACTTTTATAATTTATATTTAAACATGTAAAAAATGAGAAAAAAGATTATATGAGTAATTAATAATAATAATTGATTTCCAAAAAGTAGATTGTACATGGCATACAGAGTTGTTTTATTATTATTATAGTTATGAAGAAACTAGTACAGCTTTAATAAACCTAGGGGCGTAGCTACCGCCGTATCTGCCGTATCAATCAAACGAGGGCTCCCAAAGTGCGTAAATAAGAAAATAAACTAATTAAAAAAAAAAAAAAAAAACTAATTAAAAAAAAGAATATTCTTAACTCGAGCGTATTCTAAATATTATAATTATGTACTAATTTTTTTCAAAGAAAAAGGAACCGCCTTCAAAAACTCAAAAGTAAAAAATAAAATATTCGCTAAACTTTGCTTACCTATATATTAATTTGTTTAAAACAATAAACCCAAATAATTATGTAATACCAATTAATTATATTTTTTTGAAGTCGGCGCCAAATTACAAAATCAAATACCAATTAAAACCGTATTTACCGAAATAATTGTTGAAAAATCACAAAATTAAATACCAATTGAATTGGTATTTGATTTTGTAATTTGGCGCCGACTTCAAAAAAATATAATTAATTGGTATTACATAATTATTTGGGTTTATTGTTTTAAACAAATTAATATAAAGGTAAGCAAAGTTTAGCGAATATTTTATTTTTTACTTTTGAGTTTTTGAAGGCGGTTCCTTTTTCTTTGAAAAAAATTTGTACATAATTATAATATTTAGAATACGCTCGAGTTAAGAATATTCTTTTTTTTAATTAGTTTTGTTTTTTTTTTTTTTTAATTAGTTTTTTTTATTTTATTTTTTTATTTCAAGCTTTTTAGTGTCTTAGTTTTTTAGATTTAACGATGGGGTTAGGAAGAAATACTAAGGCATCATTACGCATGAAACACAATAGAAACAATCAAAATAATCAAAAAATTCTTTCTGAGATCTTCATGATCATAATTTATCACTATACGATAATAACAAATGTGCTGAAACGTAAGCCCCGTCCAAACCTAAGCAGAGCTTTCGGTACTTTAAGGGTAGGTAAGTAGGCTGTCTCTGCTTACCCTTCAAAGCATACACAGGCATGATGTTATGTTATGTAGTGGTGAAAACAATACATAGATACACGATTGCACAAAACGTGGTTCATTAGCTATTCGTTTTTGAAGAGTTCCGTTGCCTGTCTCCAAAGATCTTCATCAGATTCTGATAAATTATATACTAAAACCTTCCTTGAAACACAAGGATTAAAATACCGAAAACCGCATTCAAATCGGATCAGTAGTTTCCGAGAAAATCGCGAACATAAAAAGGTGACATACATACATACATACGGATCGAATACAGAACCTCTTTTTTTTTTGAAGTCGGTTAAAAATAAAAAAATACCCACGAACTTCTATGGGACATGAACGCCTGTCAGACATCTTAGTTTTGTCCATAGAGCACCATAGCACAGAGTAACGAACATAGAGGCAGAAACATTAGAGAATCTAAAGTCATAATCTGCTATCAATTATTTTATAAATCAGTTTGCTGAAAAAAGGCAAGAAGAGTGTATATTTAACTTGAATTGGTTGTAAAATTTATGGTAAAAGTGACAGATAGATAATCATGATGAATAAGTATAATTTTATACAAACTTTCTTTTTTCTGTCGTGAGAAAGCTTTCTTATGGGGCCCCGCCAAGGCACGCCACGCCACTGCCAATAATAATATTAAAAGTAAATCTAAATTATACTAATTACAATGAAATGTAAAAGTCGATCGGTAGCCGTTTGTATCTCTCTAATCCGTTCACAAAAACTGTACCACTAAGCGATAAGTGACGTTATTATTAAATCAAGTAATATTACGTTTTGGCTTATAATTCACAATTTCGACAATTACAATAACTGGTTCCGTGGTGTAGTGGTTATCACATCTGCTTTACACGCAGAAGGCCGCCAGTTCGATCCTGGCCGGAATCATATCTTTTTGTTATTTATTTGTTCATAATATTTTTATATACGCACAATATTACGCATATTGTTACCTATACGGTGTAGCAGATGCGTATTACACCCTCTCTTCACCAATGCCATTTCCATGCCTGACACCGTTACATTTCTAGACTCCAATGTACCACACGGTACCTACTGAAAATTTCCAAATAAAAAAGATTGGCGCAGTGAATAAGGCATCGGTCTTACGATTGAGAGGTCGTGGGTTCGAATCCTGGCTATTACACCACGGACGTGAACTTTAATATTTGAGAGAAAATTATTTGATTGGTTGGTGAACAAATGTTTATAAAGTATTAGTGAATATCTTAATAATAAGAACTGACATTAACAAATTAATTATTTCAATCGACTTATACAATTTATTTATTATAATATTTATAATAATCCTATTGACATTTTCATTTTCTTTATTAATAATTCAATTTAACACTTATTAAATTGCTTTTCATTAATTACTATAGTACTTAATTTATTTTAATTGTTTTTAGAATATTAATTATGATTGTAAATTTAATTTAATCTATTAAATTTTTGCACGCTCTCAATTAAAGGACAAAACATGCTGTACCTCCCCGATAATTATTTAAATAACATTTTGTAACCATATTTTATGCAAATAAAGTTCTTGATTCTTCTTGATAAAGGTCGTGACATAGGTGTATTCCTTCACACTTCACCTGTTATGCTTAGGCCCCAGTCCCATGTTCCAGGTGAGCCAATCGCCATCCACTGTGCACAAATCCATCTCCGTGCTGCTATAGAGAATTCCTGACCTAAAATAACCTGTTCAAAACAGGTTTTAATAAAAGTACTACGCGTCTCATTATTTGTTTTTCTACAACATTATGTTTCCGCATTCTACAAGGAAAAGCTTACAAATAAGATCATCTTGGAGCCATATGTTATAATTCTAACGGATGGCGGAGTGGGTAGTGTACCTGCCTGCGACGCCGAGGTCGCGGGTTCGATTCCCGCTTAAGACAAATCTTTGTGTGCATGAACATGGGGGTTTGTCTTAGTCTGGGTGATTCTATGTATAATAAGTATGTATTTACAAAAGAAAAGTATATATGTATTAGTATCAGTTATTCTAGTACCCACAGAACAAGCTCTGCTTAGTTTGGGACTAGATGGCGTTGTGTGTATGTTGTAAAAAAAAAAAAATCCGTATACAATATACTTTTATTGAGAATTTCTTGACAAAAAGTACTAGCAACTCCCGGGAAGAACCCGAGACAACGCAGTGAGAAGTATACGTTAACCACTAAGCCATCGAGGCAATACGAAATTCATTAATATGTTATACTTAAGTTTAATATTAAGATATAGCTTTCCGTTTCTCTGTCCCGTTCTAATATTGAATGAGAGAAAGAGATGCAAACACCTGATTAATAACTCCGTAGATTAAGAACATAACATCATGCCTAGAAGGGGATGGATGATGTGTACAACACCCACATTTCACCTGTTATAATGTTTAAGTCCCATGAGATAAGAGGTGAGCCTATCGGCATCCACCGGGCACAATTCCAACTCCGTGCTGCTATTGTGAATCTCTTGACGTCTGTTTAGATCTAGTTTTTCCTGAATTAAGTAAAACTATGTCTGATATTTAGTCAATTGTCGTATAAGGAAAAACGGTATGATATAATTATAATGTTTTGTATATTAATAAAGTTACATAACAAAATGAAGCGTAGTACACACATATGGTTTAGAGCAAACTATTTTCGTTTAAGCTAGTCGATTCTCCATTCTGTACATGTTCTACATCTGAGCACGAACAAACCGCCCACCATAATATCATCTGGGAGTGTAGTCTTTGGCACAACGAACGTAATGTTATGTTAAATAGCTTACAATTGACATCTGGAGTGGTATACTATGAAAATCTCGTATCGAACAGAATAAATTTCCGTGCATTTAGCCGTTTCTGCCATACCTATTATAGCAATCAAATTTAGGCCCCATAGTTTTGTCACGGTCCGTGGTGTCTACACTTTTTCCATATAGACACTTTGTCTATTTGGCATTACTCAGTCTCCCGCTTTGCTTTGGAGGGAAGTAAAGATACATACTTTCCAACTCTATAACTATATACTTCTGATTAAATTCGTTGCGGGTTCCGAGACAATTGTAACTCTCCCTGGGATTAGCCGTGTGTCATGCACGGTGCCTTTCAGTTGTTACCGCTGTAGATCCTGGCGTCACAGGAGTCACAGTGGTGGGCGTGTGGGTGGGATTATATCCCGTAAACATACGGTTTAACTCTAAGGCGAGTAAAAAAACCGGCCAAGGGCCTAAATCACTAGGCCTAGAAACTTGAAATTTTGTACAAAGCTTCCTTCCATGACGTAGGCGCGCACTAAGAAGGATTTTTAGGGAATTCAGCCTCTAACAAGTTGAAAAGTGGGACGAAAGTTTGGTATGGAAGTCCGTCATTTCTGAAGTTACAAACATGAAATTTCGTATAGTTAAATTTGAATAAAAATAAATGAATTTCTGTACCGGGGTTTTTCTAAATTTTATTCCTATGATTATCATTTAGGGTTTTTCAGTAAGAAGCGAGTTAACGCAAAAATTCAATAGATGGCGTTGTTAATATTTTTTTAACTTGGTGAAACCGCGCAGGGCATCTAGTTATCTATAAAAACGGCAATATAATGCTAGCCCTCTTAAATATATTTTTATTATGATTAAAGCCTCCCCGAGTGACGTAGGTACACAACGATTCCTTACGTCCGGCGCACCCTGGACAATTCACGAGTTCTTCAAAGCGAATTGGCTAATCCTTTCACCACGATGGCAAGTCAAAATAAAATTTGACTCAGCCATCGACACGACGAAGAAGAAGATTATGATTAAATTATTTATTTTTAAGCAAATATATAATTAAATACTCTGTGAATATTACAATCGTCTTCCTGTCTGTTGTTTAATCAATATCGAGCAAAAACGAGCAACAAAATCATAAATAAATATATATTTTTTTTTACATTAGATAGAACGCCAGAAGCTATTACACTATCCAATGGTCCCAATGACAAGGCCAAATTCAAGTCGCGGCATCGAACCGCATGGTACTTGGATTGATTTTAATTTGATTATAAACAGTTTGATTAACATTAGTCTAATGAATAACCGGGTATTCAAATCATTGTTATTAGTATAGTTTATAATTTATTTTTATATCAATTTTTGTAATATTTTGACGTGTTCAAGCGCCTGGCCTATGAAAATAAATGAATCAGATTCAGATTGAGATTCATTTATTCACAAGAATGTAGTAGTACATGGGTGTTACATTACATATTAAGACACTGTGACATTCTACCATAACAACAATGGTGTGCAAATTTTAGTCGATTTTAATATCAAGCTACGGTTCATTTATAAAATTAGTAATTAAATGTCAAGATTAAATTCTAGTTAAATATTAATTCATTATATAATGTCAAGATAGATACAATATTATGTCAATGAATTTATGAAATGTCCAGTTAATGTCAGCTAAAATAATGTTGTTAAAAAATAAAATATTACAAGTCTAATTTTACATAATATTGTATCTATCTAGGCACCGCTTCACGGTAGATATTCCACCAATACGCACTAAGCGTTTTGCTTCTACATTTCTTATGCGAACTGCCAAAGAGTGGAACGCTTTGCCCGAGTCTGTGTTTCCGCGTGAGTACAACTTGGATCTCTTCAAAGCAAGAGTCAATTCAATAGGTATCTCATAGGAGCGCGTACTCCACCGTAGACCGCATCATCACTTACGATCAGGTGAGATCGTGGTCAAACGCGAGCCTATCTACCATAAAAAAAAAATAGTATAGGCATAGACTAGGAGCCCGTAGGCTGACTTACGTCATTTTATAAAAACTAAACATTTAAAAGGACGATTACATTTGGTAATGGGGGATGCCTGACCAATGACGCTTCAGGTTGGATTATTATAATAATAGCAGTTCTGTTTCTAATACATGTCCCACTCCTGGGTTCGGGCCTCTTCTCATGATGAGAAGGGTTAGGCCATAGTCAGACTTTACACGACCTCGAGCACTTTTTAGGCACTCTCAGGCATCTACGTTTCCTCACGATGTTTTTCTTCACCGTTAGCGAGCGATAATTTATATGATAAATATACACATATCTTCGAAGAGACGAATCTTAACGATTTATTGACAGAGGTATTTGACTTCACAGTTTTACGGACTCCCACTCGGCTATCGCTGCTAGTTGGCATATTTTTCTGAGTTACTAATGTTATTATCAGGGCTCGGAATTAGGTAGAGTTTTTCATGTACTTACACTGATTTCATACAGCGAAAGAATAAAGTGGATATGTCTCAAATCCCGAGATTAATTTTAAGGAGCAGAAAAATATCCCATGATTTTTTAAATAAAAAGTTATTTACTTTTTTACACAATTTAAACTACTGCACGCGCGACTAAATATTTAAATTTATACAGTAATGTCGGAAGCGAACACTTCAAATCTTACTGGTAATGAATCGTGTTATCGATTTAAAGAATTTGATATTGAAATTTGAATCAGCCTATGGCAACACTACTCTGTATAAAAGGGGATTAAAAAAGATGGCGTTAGATCATTAAAGAAAAATATTGTTTGTTATAATAAAATAGTGTAAAAGTGTAAAAGTATCTCTGCATTAATATAAAACTTCCATAACACAAAATCGTTTAACTTATTATGTCTAAAAAACCACAACAATTTGGTAGCAGAGCGTGGTTAGACGTACAAAAGTAAATCGTGTCAGAACCTGCACGTGGTTGGAGAAAACCAAACAAGTGGAAGAATTTTGTTCGAGGATCTTGTCGTGGCAAAGTGGAGAAACTTGCACGTCGAGCATTGTCAAAATGGAAAAAATTAAAGTGAATGTGGAGACGCTAAATAACAGCAATTATACTATATGGGCAATGCAAATAGAAGCACTTCTAGATTCAAAAGATTTGTTCGACGAAGTCATTGTAAAAGAAGAGCCCAAGATCACAGGAAGTGATAAGGATGATTGGATAAAGAAAAATAAAGAAGCTTACAGTATAATTATTCTAACTATTTCACCGGAGATAGCAATCATATACAGAGGAGTAAAAAACGCAAAAAATATTTGGGACTCACTTAAAGTTAGATTTGAAGGAGAAATTGAAGATCAGATTATGAATCAGTACTTAGAAATATCAAAATTAAAGAAAAACAACAGTGAAAACATTGATCAATACATACTAAGAGGACAAGGTCTTGCTACAGAAATAAAATAATTGGGAAGAAATGTGACAGAACGTGAACTTGTTAGATATATAGTGGAAGGACTGCCTGAAAAGTATAGTGCTATATCAGCAACATTAATAGCTAACCGAGGAATAACATTACCTCACTTGAGGCAAATTTTACTTGATTATGAAAAGAAAATAACAGATACAAGACATGATAACCCATCTGTATCTGCATTCCGTTCAACAACATCAAAAAATAAGAAATGTTTTATTTGTTCTAAACTAGGGCATTTGAAGAGCCAATGTTGGTTTAATCCGGCAAACAAAGATAAACCTACACAGAAAGCAAACAATAAAGCAAATAAGTTCCATAAAAAACCTATAAATAAGGAGGAAAAAGCCAAGTTTACAGATTGTGCACTATTCACATGTTTGAATGAAGAAATAGAAGATAGTACAAAGTGGCACATAGATTCTGCATGCACATCTCACATGACCAGCTCCGATACAATGATGTCAAGTAAAGAAGTATCTGTAAGAGAGATCAAAACAGCAGAGAAAGAGCGCAGCATAACATCTGAATGTGAAGGCAATATATTAGTTTATCCAGAGAATAATAACAACATGCAATTAACACTTCAGAATGTTTTACATGTACCAAAGCTCAATGGAAACTTATTATCGGTGTCAAGTATTGTGGAAAAAGGAAATAAGGTTAATTTTCATAAGAATGGAGTAGATGTATATTCTAGTGACAATACTCTACTATGCAAAGGTAAATTAGAAGATGGTTTGTTTACTATAAATTTGAAGCCAAGAGAATTAACAACTAAGAGAAACACATATTGTTTAAAAACTTCTATCAACTCTATTATGGATTTGTGGCACAAAAGGTTAGGCCATATTAACATAAATTACCTGAAGCAGTTACAAAGCAAAAATATGGTTTATGGTCTGGACAATTTGAATGATTCATTAAACTTTTGTGAAAGCTGTTCTAAAGGGAAAATAACAAGAAATGAAGGTGTGAATACTTACAGTGAAATGACCACAAAGCCATTGGAAAGATTATATATTGATTTGTGTGGGCCTACCCAGGTAGAAACACTTGGTGGTAGCCGGTTTATGATGATAATTGTTGATCAGTTTACTAGAAGATATTTTGTAGACTTACTGCATTCAAAGAATGAAGCTGTAAAGAAATTGAAAGATTTTATAGAAAGAAGAGAAAATGAATTAAACTTGAGAGTTAAAATAATAAGATCAGATAATGGGAAAGAATTTGTGAATGAAGAATTAGAGAACTATTTTACCAGTAAAGGAATTAAACATGAGAAAACTGTACCATATTCACCGAGAAGCAATGGGGTAGCCGAGAGAGGTAACCGGACTCTTCTGGATATGGCTAGAACAATGTTAATTGAAGCAAATTTACCACTAACCTTTTGGGGTGAAGCTGTAAACACTGCAGCCTATATCTATAATTTAACTCCAACTAAAACCAAATCAGATAAGACTCCGCTAGAGTTATGGATTGGACGAAAGCCATCTGTGAAGCATTTGAGGACATTTGGATGTAATGTAACATATAAAGTAAATGACAGATATAGACATAAATTGGAACCCAAAGGAAAACAAGGAATACATGTTGGATATTCGAGAGAACGTAGAGCATATAGGATATACAGTCAAGAAGAAAATAAAATACATGAAACTAGTGATGTTATATTTAATGAAGGAAATTTTGGAATACAAGAAAACTTTAATAAAGAAGAAAATGTCAGTAAAGAAGAAAACTACAATATTATTAATTATGATATTTTTATTGATGAAGAACCTGAAGATATAAATAATCAGCTAGAAGTAATTGATGAAAATGACAACATAGATGACCTGGATATTCTAGAAGAGTGTCAAGAAGAAGAAGTAGAAGACGTAGAACATACACCTGAAAACATAGAAGAAGTTATGATTAATGAACCTGAAGAAAGAAGAATAAGAAATAGAAAACCTCCAAAGAAATTACAAGATTATCAAGTCTATTCAACACAAGAAGATATTCCAAAAACATTTGAAGAGGCAATCAAAACTAAAGAAGAACAGTTTTGGCGAAACGCCATGATAGAAGAACTCGGTTCAATGGAAGCTAATGATGTTTGGAAGTTGGTTGAAAGACCTAAAAATAAAAAGGTTATTAAGAGTCGTTGGATTTTCACTAAAAAGAATCAAGGCAATTTAGATTTTAAATATAAAGCAAGATTAGTAGCAGCAGGTTATAATCAAACTAAAGGAAAAGACTATACAGAAGAATTTAGCCCAGTAATGAGATTGGCAACTTTCAGAACACTAGTATCAGTCGCAGCATATAAAAATTACAAAATAAGATTTTTTGATGTAAAAACTGCCTACTTAAATGCTCATTTAGAAGAACCAATATATTTAGAACAACCCCCAGGATATATTATAAAAGATGAAAACAAAGTATACTGTGTCAGTAAAAGTATTTATGGATTACCACAATCTGGAAGATGTTGGTATGAAGAATTATGTAAAATCTTAAAGAAGGAGAACTTAAGTCAATTGAAGTCAGATCCATGTACTTTTATATATAAAGATCAAGATGTATATCTTATCATAGCAACTTATGTTGATGATTTTATGATTATTGCTAATACAAATGATAACATAAATAATATAGTTTCAAGACTATCTAAAATTTTTAGTTTAAGAGAAGTTACTAAGAATAATACATTTTTGGGAATGAATATAGTAAAAGAAGGATCAAAAATTATTATTCATCAAAAGGATTATATAAGAAAAATACTTGAGAAGTTTAACATGAAAGATTCTAATCCAGTCAAAACCCCTGGCATCATCGGTGAAGATCTTCAAAATATATCAGACTCTCCGTCAGTACCTCAAATACAATATCAAGAAGCTATTGGAACATTAATGTATTTAACAACAGGAACAAGACCAGATATATCATTTGCCGTGTCATATTTATCTCAATTTAACAAGGACCCTAGAGAGAAACACTGGAAGGCAATTAAAAGAGTATTTAGATACCTTAAAGGTACACAAAATATTGGTCTGGAATTTACTTATGATAATGGTAAGTTAAATGGAACATCTGATGCAAGCTGGTGAACTACAGAAGATGCAAAATCATTTGGTGGATATTTTATTAAAATTGGCAAGAATATTATAAATTGGAAATGTAACAAACAAAGGATTGTAGCACTGTCTACAATGGAATCAGAATTACTGTCATTTTGTGAATGTACCTGTGAGATTAAATGGTATATTAATTTACTAGAGGATATAAAGCAGGAAGACCTTTTCAACAAGCCAGTAGATATTAAAACAGATAGTCAAGCATTAATTAATTGGATAAAGAACCCTAAGCAAAGTAATCACTCAAGACATATAAATAGAAAATATTTCTTTGTAAAGGATGAATATGAGGCAAAAGTTATCAACCCTATATTTGTATATTCTAAAGAGCAAGAAGCTGATATATTGACCAAATATTTACCCAATGAAACAGTTACAAAGTTTATAGACTCTGAATTTAATAATTTTGTAATGATTGAGTAATTCTGTATAAAGATATAGATTTTAGTAATTGTTTGTAATATGTTAACAGTAATTTATTTCTATAACAAATTAGGGAGGGAATTGTTATCGATTTAAAGAATTTGATATAGAAATTTGAATCAGCCTATGGCAACACTACTCTGTATAAAAGGGGATTAAAAAAGATGGCGTTAGATCATTAAAGAAAAATATTGTTTGTTATAATAAAATAGTGTAAAAGTGTAAAAGTATCTCTGCATTAATATAAAACTTCCATAACACAAAATCGTTTAACTTATTATGTCTAAAAAACCACAACAAATCGGACAAAGAAAATGATTCTGATGGTCCGTTTGAATAAGCAAAAGTCAAAACCTCACGAGTCTAGGCTAGAAGCAAAAGTATTTGCTCGTATTTATAAAAAAGGCGAAATATGCGAATGAGAATTTACTACAGACTTTTAACAATTTCTATTGTGAATTAATGTGTAAACTAATAAAAAAAAATATGTTAATTATCTTTGTTTAATTTGTCTATCTCTGAAGTTTTTATTATTATTTATTCGTAATATTGTTGGCCACACGGGATTGTCCATTAGAAATCCCGGGAAGGTCCACATTAATATCAACATTTCGATGCAAGTACATAAAAAACTCTACCTAATTCCGAGCCCTGGTTATTATACATGGAAAGTATCAGCTTTTATAAAATGACGTAGGTTGGCCAGCCACGGGCTCTTGCGCTAGACATAAACAAGTAAGACTAGTTACCTCTAAGTAATAAAAACTAGTATAAGTATTTTTTGTTCTCGTTAGATTCCGAAGCAATACATTTACTTTTTATTGGATTTTGAGTAAAGCTAGTGAAGTCTAAAAATGACGTTGAAATTGTAAAAAACCGGCGCGGAGTTAGGCTAAGTACAGAATGGTGAATACAATTTTATTTGATGTTGTTGTTTCTAAAGAATTATCTAGATACTTGTTATATTTTTAAAGCAAATTATAGCAAGAAGTTGTCTAAATATCATAAACCAATAAAAATAAATAAAATGTCTGTTTTGAATGTCGAAATAACAATGTTTTTAGGGTTCCGTAACCGAATGGCAAAAAACGGAACCCTTAATGAGTCGTCATGTCTGTCCGTCCGTATGTCACAGCCACTTTTTTCTGTGGAAACTTGGTAAGAGATGTATTCGGTGAACCGCATTAAGATTTTTATACAAAAATAGAAAAAAAACAATAATTTTTTGGGGTTCCCCATACTTAGAACTGAAACTCTATTTTTTTTTCTCGCACTCTTTGACTCGCACTTGGCCGGTTTTTTTTTCATTTGATATAGCTATTTGCTGTCTATGCCCAAAACACAGACTTAAAATTATTGGAACGAAGTTCCTTATCGCGCGTTGCGAAAGGGGGCTAGACGGAAAAAATTTAACGAAAAGTTGTAACGACACTTTTCGTTGCAATTCTCGTAGCGGCGTAGTAATTACATGCTACGTTACAGCTACGGTGCTACATCATCAGACACCCAGAGAAAAAGGCGCACGCCGCACGGCGTGCGCATTTTTCTGTGTCCGTTTCTCTCTCTCGCTTATAGATAAAAAAAAGATAATTTAAATTAAAAAAAATACTACTAAGAAAAAAAAAATACTAGAGTTGAGTTTCTACAAAATTAGGGGGCGCTGGCGCGCTGCGAAAGGTCCGCGCAGGCGTACACGATCGTTGTTCTAGTCAGATAACAGTGAATTAATAGCTTGATATCGTGCATATTGATCCTCAATTTGGATCTAATTCGATCCCAACGCCATCTATCGAGCGGCTTCGGAACTGATTGGTGCTACATTACTAAATATCTCGCATCGAGAAAGCAAGCGAGATATTTTCGTTTTGTCTCTCTATGAATAATAAAGTAACTAAAAAAAAATATTATCATAACTTAAAAAAAAATACAATTCCTGCCTTTTGTTGAGTGTATACAGGTGTTTTGTACATAATAAATAATTAAAAATAGTAACAATAATGAATCCTGACAGTGATTCTGCACAAGTTCTGGATATTGCTGATGGATTTAGGTAAGTAGAGATTTTATACACACGAATAAATGCTTTTGTATTTTAGCAAGTACGCATTATAACCTTTCTTTATTATTGTGCTAACCAAGTCATACGCGTTATAATCTCTCCATTATTGTGTGTTTAGCAAGTGTACGCGTCATAACTATATTAAATTCAAAAGCAAATTATTTTTTAATATTACCCAATATTACCACAGAATGTTTACTAATTTTGTTATGTACATTTCATGGAATATCCGATAATATCCGATTAGAACACATCTAATTATGTCATTGGGATTGGTGATGAGATTATTGATAATGAGATCTGATATTATTATATCGCGAGTAAACTTGCGAATACAATTAAAAAGAAAGCAAGATAATCGCAGAAAAATAATGTTAAAGATAAGGTTTGTTATGTGTGATCATAGAACTATTACTCCTAGAAACCGAGTACACGCATGAAATGTGAAGCCACTTTAATTGTGCCGTTTCAGTTCAGTGTAACTCTCTGGTATTTATCAGATTTGCATTTAGTTTGTCAGTCCGCCAAGCGGCGCATTATAATTTTCAATCAATATGTTTTTAGCCTAACTTTATACTTAAATTCATACAAGCAGTTTATTGATCTAGCTAGACATTATAAGTCTATGCGTGTGTTTGAATGAACCTCGCTTTTGATATTTTGAAATTCGAATAGCCAGAAAGTTCGAAGATAAGAATTATTTTGAAATTGAGTGTGTAAGGCACAGGAAATATAGTTATGTAGCCATTCAGCCTATAGGAGTATTGTGATAATATCACCACAATGATTTTAAAAGTATCATTCGATTATTTTAAGAGAATGATTATGTGATTCTGAATGATCTTGTGTACGCTTGCTACGCTTGATAATTTAATTGTCTTAATGTTTGTTTTTTTTTAATTTGGTTTAAATTTTTGTTACCGTATATTTAGTTTATAAATAGACTGTTTTATTTGTTTAGTAGTTAAGGTCGCATACCTTTTACTGCAATCTCGGATGCAAATCCTGATTTGTTGTTATTTGGAATTACCGAACTTCGTTCCATCCGGGTGTCCCTTGAGTAGTTTTTTGTTTGTCTGTTTGTATCGGCTAATCATCTAAACGGCTGCACCGATTTAAAACATAAATAAATGCAAAAGGTACCTTTTTAGGGTTCCGTAGCCGAATGGCAAAAAACGGAACCCTTATAAATTCGTCATGTCTGTCTGTCTGTCCGTCCGTCCGTCCGTATGTCACAGCCACTTTATTCCGAAACTATTAGAACTACACAATTGAAACTAAGTAGGTAGATGTATTCTGTTAACAGCTTTACGATTTTTACATAAAAAAAAAATATTAATATTAGAGGGGCCATACATTGAACTGAAACAATTTTATTTTTTTTTCATTTTTCCTATACGTGTGGGTGTCTATAGATAGGTCTTTAAAAATTACATTGAGGTTTCTAGAACCATTTTTTTTAAAGATAGACACTTTCAAAGTGCTAAAATGAGTGTCCCCCCCCCTCTAACTTTTAAACCACTGGAGAGAAAAATCTAAAAAAAATATATATTATAGATCTTAATAAAAACTTTCAACCAAAATTGTTTTGAATGAGATACAGTCTTCAGTTTTTGAGATATAGCACTTTTTCAGCAACCGCAAATTATAACTTTGTTATTGATACAAATTCCATAAAACACTATAAAAAACAGAGTTATTTTAAAAATGTTGGTATTTTGGCTATTTGTCGGTAATCGGTACGTTTAATGTTGTTACGACTAGCTACGGAACCCTATTGCGCGTGGCCCGACACGCACTTGGCCGGTTTTTATTAATGGTCTACCACGCAGACGAAACCGCGGGAGAATGTTACTTTGTTTGTTTGTTAGCGCTAATCTCAGAAACTTATGATTGGATTTTAAGGGGGCGTTAATAAATTACGTGAGGTGTTTAAGGGGGGAGGGGGTCGAGTCAAATCTCATCTAATCTTACGTTGGAGAGAGAGGTCTCGGCAAATATCACGCTATTTTTTTGCTGATTGAAACAAAAAAAAAATACTATTTTGGTCCATTTAATCCAGATTGTACATGCTTAAGATTTAATCTTAAGCGTAATCGTAATACGATTAAGATCATTCACTAATTTGTTCGAAAGGAAATAATTTCATGCATACTTCGACGTTTTACATTTACTGTCAAACCACCATATTAATTGTTTTATAATTATACCAAATAGCTCAATTTAATCTGAATTTACGGTACTTTGTGCAAGTGCCAATGGCTTAGAGTGGCTAGATCAGATCGAAGTTGAAGAAGCAGATGATTTTGCTTTTTTCATACCTATATGGACTTGTTGGTTCCAATAGTCTGTCTTGAGACCGTGCATGATTCTCCATGGACTGAATTAGAGTAGATATTCTTGCAGAAAAATTTAAAAAACACCTCACGTAATTTATGGACGCCCCCTAATAACTCTTTTCGTGTTTGAAAGTTTAACTATCCATTAAGATTTTTATGAACTCCATGGAAGCGGGGCAGTAACGATTAACGCCGGTCAATGCGCGGGAGCAGCTACTACTTAATACAACGAACTCTAAATTAAATTTGTATTTTTTGTATATTTGTTTTTTTTTTATTTTGTCACCTAGGAACGTATCTCATGTAATCTATATATATAAAAGGCTTTGTCCTGACTGACTTAGTATCAACGCCCAGCCTAAACCATAGGTCGTAGCGACTTGAAACTTGGAGGGTGTATTCTTTACAAGATTTTATCGTGCAATAAGAAAGGATTTTTGAAAATTCGGCCTCTAACAGGGTGAAAAGTGGGACGAAAGTTTGTATGGAAAAGCGTTTAAAGTAATTATGAGGCTCGATCAATTTCAAAAATGGAACTTTGTTGAGCAATCGTGTGACAATGAGATGTTGACATGAAGTTTCATAAAAAAAGGATTTTATGTCAGTGTAAACTTTTTAATTGTCATTTCGGCCTCTTTAGATATCTAAGAAGTAATTGTTTTGTTTAGTAGAAACCAACTTTAATGTAATGGAAGATGTGTGATGTTAATTATAAAAAAAATATTTAAATAGGGTTAAAACTATCATTTTGATGTGCTATAGTCAGGTGGCAAACATGCTCAAGGTTCAGCTGATGGTAAGTTAGGGCATCAACTGCGCAAATTATACAACATACACTTTTGACGGATGGACTAATTAATATTAAATATAATCTACAATAAAGCCCGACACGTGCGTTTATTTAAGTTTGACGATGCTGAAGGTCTTACTAGGCCTTAATCATCGGTATTCTCCATTAAAATAGTGCAGTGTTAACATAATAAGATACGTTTCTGGGAAACAAAAAAAAAAACCGACTTCAAAAAGTAGGTAAACTAAAAAGCAAAAAATAAATTTACTTCGCACAAAATAATACGTTTTTTCATTTAGTTAAATAGACATTATTAAATATTCCTTACTAATATTATAAAGGCGAAAGTTTGTAAGTATGGATGTATGGATGTATGGATGTTTGTTACTCTTTCACGCCAAAACTACCGGGTCGATTTCGATGAAATTTTGCACACATGTAGCTTATAGTCTGGATTAACATATAGGCTACTTTTAATTGACATACCACGCGGGCGGAGCCGCGGGCGGAAGCTAGTCCCATATAAATTACCATTCCGTATTTTCGGTTTCTGTATTCGCGGCATATTTTTGGAACATATACCCCTAATAATATAATAGATTAATAAAAAGTAGTTTTGTTGATACTGTTTCACCAGTGTACACTACTCACCACTCCTTAATGCAAATATCTGCGGACGAACAACCGGTTTCGTACATTCAGTGTTGTGTTGTCCTTCGTAGTGTCCATGCGTGCTTTTAGTTATTCGTGTTCGTTAGATTGAGCTACGGTAGCTGGTAAGTACATTGACTTGATAAACTTGATAAATAATATACTTTTATTGTTAATAAGTTAGATTTTTATGTTTGGAACGAATGAGCTAAAAAGGCAAGATCAATTTCTAAAATTCCTTTAGGCCACATTGTTTTTGAGTGATATAAGTTACAGTGTTTTCCTTAACGTTCCTTAAATACACACATATCTTCGAAAAGACGAATCTTAACGATTTATTGACATTTGTGTGCCGTGGGTTCGAACCCGAGACCTTTGAGATCGCAGTCCTACGGTCTCCCACTCGGCTATCGCCGCAATGCAAACTAAAGTGCCTAAAAAGTACTCCAGGTCTTGTGAAGTCTACCAATTCGCACTTGGCCAGCGTGGTGGACTATGGCCTAACCCTTCTCATCCTGAGAAGAGGCCCGAGCCCAGCAGTCTGACATGATTGTATTAGATACAGGGCTGCTATTGAGGTACTGTGAATGTGATAAATTTAAAATTAACAGTAATTTACCAGTGATTATTAATAATTACAAAAAGGCGTGGTAAAAGTTATAAAAAAATTGTGCTATATTGTTTTTAAGTTATTTAAAATATAAAATGATCTTATTATAATTCATTATTTATATTGATTTGGACCAGTAGCTCGTTCAACTAAACAAACAAACAATTTTTTTTATAATAATATTAGGTATATTTGTGTTTCTTTATGATGATATTATATACTTTACCTAAGTATTTAGTAACTGTTATTACATTGTAAAATGGATGATATATGTATATGTACCCCAGCACAGGTGTTGTGGGTTCGATCCCCACATGGGATAAATCTTTGTGTGATCCGCAAAGATTTTTCTAAGACTCGGTGTGTTTGTGTGAGTGAATGAGTGTATTTGGCCTTGTCATTGGGACCATTGGGTGTGATTGCTTCTGGCGTTCTATCTTATATAAAAAAAGTAAATGTGTTTATTCGATTGTATATTAATCGAAATTAAATTACTACAACTAATCGGATTTTAATAATTCTTTTTGTGTTTGATAGACAAACTCTTGAGTAAGACTTTAAGGTATTTAACATTACGCTTAGCTCAACGGGAGCGGAGTAGATAGTAAAGCTATTAACGGATATTACGCGAAATCGGGTAAAAGCTAATCAAGTCTATTTTCTTCTTCTCTTTCTCTTTTGTTCCTGTTGCTAATTATACTCTGTAGTTTGTTATTTTACTGCCCACAAACGATTATCGTTTTGTTTTTATACCTACATTTTACGTAATAATTACGCTCGCACTTACTTGCTATTTAAGTTTTTGTATCTATTTAGGTATGCAAATAAATGTAATGCTTTACTAAAGCTTGCATGAAATATGTATAATGTTCTCTCAATATTTTTATAATGTATGTAATGTGTTATGTTTAAAAGTTCGGAAAAAACGCACTAGCTTTGTGTAATGTAATCTACTTTATAATTTGTTAACTTCTAGGATTAATTTACACTAGATTTGTTACGTTTGATGTTTATTTTTATGCAATAAAGATCTTTAAAACTGAACTGAACTGAATCAAGTCTGTTTGTATCGGCTAATCTTCTAAACGGCTCGACCGATGTTGATAAAATTTTAGGAGCAGGTAACTTACTACAAGGCGCATAACAGAGGCTACTTTTTGTGGATGTACCTGCCACGCAGATGAAACCGTGGGAGAAAGATAGTTTGTTTGTTTGATACCGATAATCTCAGGAAATACTGATTGGATTTTCAAAATTATTTTTGTGCTAGATAGTCTAACTCTCAAACAAGGTTTTAAGTTACTTTGTATTACGCTAAATACCACGGGACCGGAGTAGTAAAGTTTAACGCGGTCAAAGCGCGGGATCAGCAACTACTTAATACAGCGCACGCACGTGGGCAATAGCTAATCTAGAATATAAAATCTAGATCCTTATCATTCCAAAAGTTGTCAAAAACCACTTTTATTTTTAACAAATAAGTTTTTTTGAGTCCGTGGTAATAGAAATCGAAAACTCTACGGTATCCAGTTCTAAACAAGTTGTTCGACGAATAAATTAACAAGCGGTCGATAACTTGTTATAAAATTAATAAATAAAACATGTTTTAATTGATCCGCCTCGATGGTCTAGTGGTTAGCGTATGCGGGCATACCCGGGCATCGAACCCGAGACCTCGCGGACAGAGCTGCGAGGTCTCGGGTTCGATGCCCGGGTCGGGCAGAGTGTTGTTTGTGAACTTTTCGTCACGAAATTCACAATTGCAGCGCGGAGTTGGATGGCGGTAGCCTCATCAACTCATCACCTATACTATGGGACCTAATCATAACAGGTGAAGTGTGGGTGTTGTACACCTCTGCCACCCTTCTGGGTAATATAGTGAGACTATGTAGGGAACTGAACACCACACAAAAATCAATATCTGACATTGACGTATATCATGACTCAAACACGCGATTTAAGTGCAGAATTTTTGTATGCAGTGACCATTGTAAAAAAGGACGTGAATAAATATGAAACTCTAAGAAGTGCACGACATTTAGACACTAAAAATTACAGGTTGTAGGACGGCATTATTTCAAAAAAGTGTATTTGGTATTAGTGTAAAATTATTTAATAAATTGCCACTCTATTAAACAGATAAAATTTTTAAATGAATTTAGGAATAAGCTTAGAGATTTTTTAAGTACCTAATAAAGCTTATTACTCAATAAATGATTTTTTAAATGACCAATTTTAAGTTAATAATTAATGTAATTATAAGACGGTTCTTCATTTTGTATAATGCATTTATTCTGTAAAGATATTTTTAATGTTATAGTAAAATTAATTTTATGTGATGAATTCGATATTTTTATAATTTATTTTACTAATGAGAAATGTATAGTGAGACTATGTAGGGTTTATAGTGAGACTATGTAGGGAACTAAACACCACACAAAAATCAATATCTGACTTTGACGTATATCATGACTCAAACACGCGATTTAAGTGCAGAATTTTTGAATCCATTCGGTCTCCCAAGAGTAACAACGCAGTCGCAGATACGATTTGAACAATCCTACTAATTCTACTTTTTTTACCCGTTAATTAAAATTTTACATTGTTTAGATTTAAGTTAATTAGTTTTAGGTTTAAATTTTTCAGTATTATGTGTCGCACTAACAAATGCATGCTGGTTAGTCCGTAATTGGAAAATGTATCAGCCATAATATTCAAAACATGTTATTGTACAAATGTTACATATATTTTATGTGGATTACCCTAATAAATAAATAAATAAATAATATAGGCGTGATGGTATTTTATGTTTTAATTGAAGTGTGTTCACATTGGCACAGAGTTAATCTTTATCTTGCCGTCAAATATGAATATTACTAAGTTCCAGATAGCTAAGTGCCAGGTAACGAGGTATATAAAAATGTCATATTCAATTTGTCCAAGATTGCACGGTTAGCGTAGTGGTTAATGCGGTCGCCTAGCCCCTTTCAACAGCGCTGGTGTTGTGTGTTCGATCCCCACACGGGACAAATCTTTGTGTGATCAGCAAAGATTTGTTCTGACTCTGGGTGTGCTTTGTGTGTGTGTAATGTATGTTTGTGAACACTCCCGCGATACAGGAGTTATAAATAGAGAGGGGCGTCGTTAAAAAAAAGAATAAATATAAAATAGGCTAGAAAGAGATAGCTTTATAGGTGTATTTATAGCTTTATAGGTGAACTTGCTGTGGCAGCAAAGATGTACGGTAGCGAGATCGAACAATAGGTTTCTGCTTAGTCCTTGATAAGGCTAACTTGCAGTTAACCATCGGAAACTATTTAAAGTAAGGTTCACAGGAACCTTATAAAGGTTCCGACAGCTATAAGTACCTGTTAAATCTCTACAATACAAAATTAAAATGTCATCAGTTAAATAATTCCTCTTATTTTTTACTTCTCCGTCGATAGTATAGTCTAAATTTGTTTGTGTGCTCTGTGTGTGTGAAATGTATGTTTGTGAACACCCCTGCGACACAGGAGTTATTCCTAGCGAGGGCGTTTTTTTTTTTTTTTATACTACGCCCACAGCGAACGAACGTGTAGTCCACCTGATGGTAAGTGGACTACAGCCCATGGACATCAACAATCCACAAAAGCAGATTATAGATACGTCGCTGCAGCTGAGGACTACGGTGTTATGCCTCATGTGCCAGTAATTTCAGGGCCTGATCTCACCACCAAACCGGAACACAGTAATGGAAGCACTACTATTTGGCGGCAGGTTAAAGGTGAGACGGTGGTGCTGCCGCCCTCGAGCTCATTCACAAGAACTCTACCACCACCACTATCGTTGTTATTAAAATAGAAAAAAACTCCCTTAAGTACCCAATAAGTTGCAACGGCTATATACAGAACCCTATTGCGAGTAGCCCGACACGCACTTATCTAATGATTTTTGAGTTCCGTCGGTCGGTTTACGATTTATCAATTAAATGACACACGATATTTATCTTAATTGAGGTAGCTTTATAATTTATTTCTAAGGCAAATTTATTGAGGAAAGTTCAATATTTTCCTTAAAATTTACAATAAACTTTCTTTTTTTCTAAATTGAATTTGATTTACACAATCTTTTTTAATTGCAGATGCCCAAGAGATGTCTCATTGAAAACTTGAAGTCAATAACATAACCTTTCTTTGGCAGTCGAGTAAAGGCTATACAAACATGTTGTTTATGTGTGCGTTTGTCTGTTTCTTAGCTTTTGTTAATGGACAACAAAAGGGTGAGTAATCTATGCTATATAATCTTAATTACAAAAAATGCACTAAAAAGTAATATTCAACGTCTCGCCTCATTTGTGTATAACTTGAAAGAATACAGTAAACGGCCTTAAGGTGCCTAGATATTTAAAGAATTATCCCCGTACTCCTAGCCGTTAAGGAGTTGCCAGCAACAGCTCAATAACATGAAATGCTGACTGCTAGATGCAAATATCCGAGTAGCTTTAGGTAATATGAAAAACAATATAGAAGCCTTTCAAATTTGAGGATTGCCCTCGATTTCTCTAGGATCCCACCAGCACACCTGATGAAAATAGGACCACATGACAAGTAAAAAAAAAATATAATCGTATTGAAAACCTTCTCCTTTTTATTGAAGTTGGTTAATAAAGTTTCTATACCTACTAATATAATAAAAATAAAAGTTTGGTTGAACGCGTTAATCTCAGGAACTACCGGTCTGATTTGGATAATATTTTTTTTGTCTTATAGCCTATTTATTGAGGAAGGCTTTAGTATATATCACATCACGCTTCGACTAATAGGAGCAATGTAGCAATCAAATATGTTGCAAAGCGGGTCAGAAACCACGGGAGCGGCGTAGTAAGGCATAACGCATGTAGTACTGTGATAATGTATCGAAATCCAAGCAAGCAAAGGCGTGGGCAATAGCTAGTAAGATATAGATTAAGTATTTTTTATACGAATTATGTGTTCACCTGATGGTAAGTGGAGTACAGCCCATGGACATCAACAATCCACAAAAGCAGATTATAGATGCGTCGTTGACTGCCCTGACGGTGTAATGGTTGGTTATGGTATGGTCCTCTCACTCGCTAGGTCTCGGGTTCGATTCCCTGGTCGGGTGAAGTGTTTTTACAATGTATTCACAAACACATAATAAACAATTCCGTACCTACCTTCCACATAATAAAAAAAAACATTTATAATACTAATTAATAATAAAACAAAAAGTATCTGCTAATTGTGGAGATGATTTTATACAATGACATAACTTTTAATTCCCCGAGTGATGTACACAACGATTCCCTACGTCCGGCGCACCCTGGGCAATTCGCGAGTTCTCCAAAGCGAATTGGCTAATCCTTTCACCACGATGGCAAGTCAAAATAAAATTTGACTCAGCCATCGACACGACGAAGAAGAAGAAGAAGATAACTTTTTTTTGGACGGCCACTGGCTTACAGATGAAGTGTGGGTGTGCGTAATGTCATGTCTCTTGTATTTCAGAGGGAGATTCGTGCGTCAGTGAATATTCATATTCTGCTGGAGTTTGTACGAAACGAGAGGATTGTCATTCGGCCAAAGTTGACTATGAGTAAGAGAAATTTTATATATACATAATAATAATATAACATCGTCTAGTTACAAACTAAGCAGAGCCTCTTAGTATAATTTGCTAAGTTAAATGCTATAAAAATAATCAATTAGAAGTTGAAATAACGTACGCGTTCATTCTTTACAACATTTGTGCTGAATGTAACTTCGCCATGTTGGTTTGTATCCTACTTAAGATAGGAACAAATGGATGAACGTGACGTCACGAAATGACGTAAGATACAGTTGAGAAATTTAGGGTTTTGGTAAGAGGCGACAGTAGCTGGTTGGTAAAGCAACTGCCCGGTGTGCAGTAGGTCGCAGGTTCAAATCCTGCCGGTCCAATATCTTTTTCAACTGTTTTTTAGTATAAGCAGAGCTTGTACTATGACTACTATGGGTACTAGAATAACTGATACTAATACATATATACTTATATATATATAAAAGAAAGTCGTGTTAGTTACACCATTTATAACTCAAGAACGGCTGAACCGATTTGGCTGAAAATTGGTGGGGAGGTAGCTTAGAACCGGGAGAAGGACATAGGATACTTTTAAAATATTTTCGAGGGCAAAATTTTATCGAGGGCGAAGCCGCGCGGGGCAGCTAGTTTTATATAAATACTTACGTAGGGGCCCATGGGGGCTTGTCTTGGTCTGGGTTATATATCTTTGTGCGCATGAACATGGGTTCATGCGCACAAAGATTTGTCTCAAAATTTTTCCACTTTGGAAGCGTCTCTCAGGCAAACTATTCAGTTTAGAAAAAAAATGTATTAGAAACCTCAATATCATTTTTGAAGACCTATCCATAGATACCCACACGTATGGGTTGGATGAAAAATATATATAGCTACGGAAAAAAGTGGCTGTGCCGTACGGACGGACAGACGGACAGACATGACGACTCATTAAGGGTTCCGTTTTTTGCCATTCGGCAACGGAACCCTAGCAATAGGGAATTAACATTAATGCTTAGAAATAATTAAGTTATCCTATTTTTAGGAAGAGTGGCATCCAGCCTTCTTGGTGTACGTTCAGCACGTTTGGTCCAGCGCTGGTGTGCTGCAGGGATGGCCACAGCATAGTGCAACGAGTCACCCGTAAGACGTTTTCGGAGTAAGTATTTTTTTGACCCAGAAGGATAAAGATACATACTTTCCAACTCCAACTATATACTTCTGTTATGAAATACGGGTGTTACTCACGTAATGTTGGTCTATTTAGTCGGCCGCGGTTTCGCCTATACGTCCAGGCAATATCAAGAAAGTGCGTAGAGTGCAAGACTGGCTGCGACTCAGGCGCGACGTATTGCACTCTCTTGATAATGCCTAGACGTATGTCTGTTTGTATCGGCTAATTTTCTAAACGGCTAGACCAACTACAAGGCGCGTAACATGAGCTACTTTTTGTTAATGTACCTTTTTAGGGTTCCGTAGTATCTACAAGGAACCCTTATAGTTTCGCCATGTCCGTCTGTCCGTCCGTCTGTCCAAGGCATAGCGACGAAACCGTTGGTGCTAGAAAACTGAAATTTTGCATGAACATGTATGTTAACTAAACAAAGAAAGTCGTAGAATAAAATTTTGAAAAATATTTTTTTTTCAGGTAGCTCCCCTACATGTAAAGTAGGGGTGTTTTTTTTTTGTCGCCTACCCCATAGTGTAGGGTATTGTTAGATAGGCCTTTTGAAAACGTTTAGGGGTTGCTAAGACAATTTTTTGATTTAGAGATCCGTTTGCGAGATAATTAACTTTAAAGAGCAAATTTTTGTTCGAGTAGGGCGTCCCCCCCCTCTAAAAGCTAAACTACTGGATCCCAAAATCTGAAAAAAATTGTGTCGGTAGTACATGTAATGAACTTTAAAGGAAAACTATAGCGGATAAGTTCACTTCATTAGTTCAAGAGGAATAGGGGTCCGAAATGTCAGATGCAGTTACTCAGAATATTTCGTTCAAAATTCTTGAAACATAAATAAACATACATAATACATATATAAAATCACGTCTTTATCCCACGCGGGTAGGCAGAGACGATGGAACGCCATGTGCTTCGCTCCTTACATACTTCTTTCGCTTCCTCAACATTCATACATCTCGTCATACGTGCTAGCTGGTTTCGTGTACTACAAACATTTCCTTTCTGAAGGACGCCATTTAGTTAAAAAGTAAAATTAAAAATATTTTTCTACGGAACCCTACTGCGCGTGGCCCGACACGCCCTTGGCCGGTTTTTTTTTGTTGCGCGGGGAAATGCATTTACGCATACCACCCTACCCCGGGGTAGGCAGGGTGGTTATGTGGGACTCGCTCGTGCCTAAAGATGGTAAACGGCACGAGAATACCCACTAAAACCCCGCGGTGCTCCCGCACTCGCCTTGATGGGAGGGTCATGGGAAACCGGCATAGCCTTTACGTCCACGACCCTCCCGGCGATGCCCGCCTAGGCAGGCCCCTCATGGCCCCCAAAAATGGGGGGGACCAGCGCGAGGACCGCTTGCAATGGCCATCAGACACCCCCGTATCTGATGGCCCGGTCCACCACGCAGAGGAAACCGCGGGACAAAGATTGTTTGTTTGTTAGCGCTGTTTTGAAAAATATTTTTTTTTCAGGTAGCTCCCCTACATGTAAAGTAGGGGTGTTTTTTTTTTGTCGCCTACCCCATAGTGTAGGGTATTGTTAGATAGGCCTTTTGAAAACGTTTAGGGGTTGCTAAGACAATTTTTTGATTTAGAGATCCGTTTGCGAGATAATTAACTTTAAAGAGCAAATTTTTGTTCGAGTAGGGCGTCCCCCCCCTCTAAAAGCTAAACTACTGGATCCCAAAATCTGAAAAAAATTCTGTCGGTAGTACATATAATGAACTTTAAAGGAAAACTATAGCGGATAAGTTCACTTCATTAGTTCAAGAGGAATAGGGGTCCGAAATGTCAGATGCAGTTACTCAGAATATTTCGTTCAAAATTCTTGAAACATAAATAAACATACATAATACATATATAAAATCACGTCTTTATCCCACGGGGGTAGGCAGAGACGATGGAACGCCATGTGCTTCGCTCCTTACATACTTCTTTCGCTTCCTCAACATTCATACATCTCGTCATACGTGCTAGCTGGTTTCGTGTACTACAAACATTTCCTTTCTGAAGGACGCCATTTAGTTAAAAAGTAAAATTAAAAATATTTTTCTACGGAACCCTACTGCGCGTGGCCCGACACGCCCTTGGCCGGTTTTTTTTTGTTGCGCGGGGAAATGCATTTACGCATACCACCCTACCCCGGGGTAGGCAGGGTGGTTATGTGGGACTCGCTCGTGCCTAAAGATGGTAAACGGCACGAGAATACCCACTAAAACCCCGCGGTGCTCCCGCACTCGCCTTGATGGGAGGGTCATGGGAAACCGGCATAGCCTTTACGTCCACGACCCTCCCGGCGATGCCCGCCTAGGCAGGCCCCTCATGGCCCCCAAAAATGGGGGGGACCAGCGCGAGGACCGCTTGCAATGGCCATCAGACACCCCCGTATCTGATGGCCCGGTCCACCACGCAGAGGAAACCGCGGGACAAAGATTGTTTGTTTGTTAGCGCTAATCTAGGAAACTTATGATAGGATTTTAATAATTATTTTTGTAATGCATAGTTTTACTATCCATTAAGGTTTTTTGATATTTAACATTACGCTGAACTCTATGGAAACGGGGCAGTAACGATTAACGCGGGTCATAGCGCGGGAGCAGCTTCTACTTAATATAATTAATTGTCGCGGGCAACAACTAGTGCCCTAACCCTTATCGTCATGAGAAGAGGCCCGAGCCCAGCAGTGGGACAAGCAGTACCGGATTAAGCCAGGGCCTGTAGCAAAATCTGTCACAGGGCCCTTCAAATATATTTATATATATGAGGCCTTTGGCTGCTTTAGGTTTTAAAGTGTATGGTATTAAGTAAAACAAAACTATTAACAATTAATAGCAAATTAACTTGTTTTGATTTCATATGGGCAAATTAAGATATAATGTTTTCGCTCGTGCTCTCCAAGCTGGCTCATTTATATCGATCAGTGTGTATGGGCAAGTCTGTATATACAAGACATACACAAATCTGTTCTTACTAGTAAGATATTTTACGCTTCTATTTAAATTTAATTATTTTTACGGTTATACAGGCGTTGGTGCGCGGGGCCCCCAATACGCGGGGCCTGTAGCATTTGCTACTCTTGCTATATGGCTAATCCGGCACTGGGACATGTATTAGATACAGGGCTGCTATTATAGGAGTAGGTATAAGTCCTTCAAATACCCCCCTTGGACCACGTTTCTTTGCAAATAACATAAATTATTTTTTCATGGTTTTCAGCCGCCCGGGCTGGACTTGGGGCCTGGCAGACACGAGACGAGTGAGTGAAAAAAGTGAGTACCTTCGATTTTGAAAAATCTTGGTATTAAATGTCAGCTTTTTCATTTTTGATCTAGTGGTTAACGCATGCATCGGATTCGATACCCGGGTCGGGCAAGTGATACTTCAGATTTCTGAAATTCTCAATAACAGCACGGAGTTGGATTTGTGCCCAGTGCATGGTGATAGGCTCACACCCGATCCCATGGGACCTAAACATACCCTCCCTCATACCCTAGTTGAAATTTCAGATGACTAAATATTTTAATTGAATAGATACAATAAATTATTTGAATTTGTTTATATTTTTTTTTAGATTTAAAATTATTAGTTTTCTTATTATAAAATACTTTGTTGCTTGTCATCTCATCAATCATGTTTTAGTAAAAGAAATGGATCGCTGGTGAAAATGTATATTATAGAATGAGAATTTTGTCTACATATTTGCATGCCATTCTACATGGCAAACATAATATCTTGAACTTCATGTATCTCTATAACTTGCATCCGATTTTATTAATCTTATCTAATCTTATCATAACCAGTGAAATGTCGGTGTTTCATACCTCTGCCACTCCCTTCTGATTATTATTGGTGTGATGTTATATTGTTACTTTATTTATTAAATAAGTAACATATTGTCATCCTTTAGGTACTGGGGGATTGGTTGAAAACCAGCGCCAAGCTTTAGTTTGGCATATGCTGAACCAATTCCCATTTAAGGCAATTTTTGCTTTGGGGCATACAGCCTTATAAATTACTGTATTTAATGCCCAAAAAAAATATTTCTATAGGCTGCGTATCGCCCGCGCGGTGAGAAGGGGGCGGGGCGAGATGTTACCGGGTGGGTGAGAGGGGTGCGCGGTGCAAAGAGCTCACGTCAAGCGCGGCAGTGCGCTGGCAGTGCTCGCAGCGCACGGTTGGTATTTTTGTTACGGACGCTTGGACATTAACGCACAAGGTAAACGGTTTACCAAGATTAATCCCAAGATGAATCGCTCTTCCTGTTTTGCAAAAAAATCAACAACACGGACTTTTGGACACGGCACGCATCGTGAGGAGGTTCCTCTCTCTGGAGCCCTAACCATCGGCAGCTTGGTCCCTGCACCTGATGTCGGTGGGACACTGTTTTTATATTGTTAAATGTTTTTTTGTATTTTTTATGAATCATATTTAAAAATATATAAAATAAGTTAAGAAATAAATAAAGAAAATAATAATAATAATTGTAAAATTTTAAAAATGTTATTTTTTCTTTAATAAGTTAATTTTTGCTTAAAATGTTTATTTTTCTTTAAAAATACAGATACTACAATTATATTTTTTACTTTGCCTACAATGTCTATCTTGAGATAAATCTTTGGATCAATGACTCCGTGTGTAGCCGTAGTAGTCCGTTACCTACCCCCGCTCACTTCTTACGTCGCAGGCGATACGCGCGTTAAACGGTCGGTCTATAGTTTTGTGTATGACGATTATCTAGTAATAAGAGACATAACTTATGCGGGATTTAATAAACAAAAGAGATTTTCGATTTAAACATGAAGGGTGAACTAGAATCTAATTTTGTTTTGATAGAAGTATCACGTTTTTTGCACTTGTCTACTAACTTTTTCATGACATCCCAGCTTACTATGAAAATATCCGGCTTAAAATTAAACTTTCATATTATTCTATTTATTTATTTATTTATTTATTTATTTATAAAGTACAGCCACATCACATACATCAAACATCACCATACAAATTAAACTTAGAGACACAATTTCCGATGTACATAACAATTCCGGCGTACATAACATTTATAATTAGGATTGTCAGGAACAACGGCTATAAATCCTCAATTCTCACCGTCTTAAGGAAAAAAAAACAAAAAGTTAGGAAAAACTTTAGAAAAAAAAAGCTTAAAAAGATGAGAAAATGAGAAGAATTAAAATTAATTTAACAGAATACAAACTATCAAAACAAAACAAAAAACAACAAGACTGTCATTGGTATTAATCGAGTGATTCCTCCAAGGATGAGCCCTCAAGATGCTCTCTAATTTTCATTTTAAAATTACTGAATTTGTCATGAAATACGTCCAAGTCTGGTATACTAGAGGCATAACAGTGATATTCAGCAACAATTCTATTAATTGGTGATTGTAGACCGAGATTGGTTTTAGCAACAGCTACATGGAATACATTTTTTATTATGTTACGAGGATAGTTGTGAGGTATTTTGAGAGAGATATTCTGCAGAAAGTAGGGGCATTGTATTAGACCGTTCATGGCCTTATGAAAGAAGCATAAATCCAACATTTGACGCCGTTCACGGAGACTGCACATTTTAAACCTTTTAAGTCGAATTTCGTAAGGGTTTCTATGCGAAAAACCGCTAGAGACATAAGCGAGGTGTCTGGTAAATGCTCTTTGTACGCGTTCAATACGTTGAGAATGGACAGCGTAAAAAGGACTCCACGCAGCGCTAGCATATTCAAGTTGGCTTCGTACCAAGGTATTGTAGAGCAACATCTTGGTACTTTCATTCTTAAAGCCTCTTGCATTACGCTTTAAAAATCCGAGCATCTGCGCACCTTTCGTTACAATTTTATCTACATGTGATGTAAATTTCAATTTACTGTCTATAATGACACCAAGATCCCGTATCTCGTCCACTTCTAGCAGCTTAGCGGTCTCAATTAGATAATCTGTCCTAAATGGGTTTCTTTTCTTGGTAAATTTAATATGATAACACTTGCTAGCGTTTAGACTCATATTATTACTGTGGCACCAATTTGAGACAGCACTCAGGTCTATTTGTAAAAGATTGGAATCCTCGTTCGTTTTAACCGTTTTATACAATTTTAGATCATCGGCATATAAAGCGACCTTGGAGTGTTTTACGTGATCCACGATATCGTTAATAAAAACTAAAAAAAATAAAGGTCCCAAGTGCGAGCCTTGAGGTACGCCAGATTTTGCTATATAAACGGTTGATGAAAACCCATTGACTACCACAATCTGCGGTCGCTGTTTTAAATAAGATTCAACCCATTTAAGAAGTGAACCACGTATTCCAAACACGTGCAATTTATTCAAAAGAATTGAATGGTTGACCTTGTCGAACGCGCTAGAAAAGTCAGTGTATATGGCGTCTACTTGCATGCCTTTGTCAACCTCATGTGAAATGTCTGACACGAAAGGAACAAGATTAGTAAGAATCGAACGACTTTGTCTGAAACCATGCTGGGCATCCGTTAAATTATAATTTACAAGCCTTGAGATTACTGGGTATATAACAGACTCAAAAAGTTTTGCGAAACATGATAAGATTGATATCGGGCGGTAATTTTGGATATCGGATTGTATACCTTTCTTGAATACTGGCACAATTCGTCCTTTTTTCCATTGTTCAGGAAATATGCCGTCCATTAATGATCTGTTAAATATTAACGCTAGTGGTAAAGTAACCGCCCTCCCACATCTTTTTAAAAATATAGCAGGTATGCCGTCTGGACCAGCACCCTTTGTGGGATCCATTCGCTTAATAGATTTGAGAATTTCTGATTCTTCTATTTTCATGGAGCTTAATATTTGCTGTGAAATTAGCTTTGTCTGTAAGGAATGTAAATCACATTTTGTGGACTGGATTATATCAGGCAGATAAACGGAGGCAAATTGTTCTGCAAAGAGGTTAACTATTTCAGGTCCAGACTTAGCAGTCCTGTCATGCAAACTCATACAAGCAGGTATACTTGAACGCCCACCCCGTTTTTGTTTAATGTAACTCCAAAAGATTTTTGGGTTCTTAGATATATTAGATTCTATTTTTATTTTGTAATCTGCCAGACATTTATCGTAGAGTGCATGACATCTTGTTCTCATTAACTGGTATTCCAATTCATCTCTGGGATTATGATACTTTCTAAATTTTTTTCGTATTGATTCTTTTTCCGAAAGCAACTTGATCAACTTATTACTAAACCACGACGATTCTACATACAATACAGCAGTTTTTATGTTGACAAAGCCACGGAATAGATAGCACAGCAGCGATAAACAATCCCATAGTCGATTGGCCTTTTGCGGATACAAATGACTAGTATTAAACTTTCATATTATTCTACATACAATACAGCAGTTTTTATGTTGACAAAGCCACGGAATAGATAGCACAGCAGCGATAAACAATCCCATAGTCGATTGGCCTTTTGCGGATACAAATGACTAGTATTAAACTTTCATATTATTCTACATACAATACAGCAGTTTTTATGTTGACAAAGCCACGGAATAGATAGCACAGCAGCGATAAACAATCCCATAGTCGATTGGTCATAACCCCTCTAAGAGTGTCTCATTGTTTGGACCTAAATAAATAAATATTTTTATTTTCATTTTATTTGCGGCCTAACGGTGGACAGCTAAAGGTTCACCCCCTATCGCAGGATCTAAATATAACGGGTGAAGATTTATTTATTTATTTATTTTGGTTAGCTTACGACTGTTTACACAAGTAATATTACAAACATATTTAATACAGTCGAATCATGCTAAGTGTAACAATCAATTACAAGTTTGGGCGTACCTCTGCCACAGCCATCCAGGTAATGTAGGCGTGTTGAATGTATCAATTGTCGAGTTCTTTGTCTCCAGAATGTGATGAATACACCGCCGGGGTAAAGGAAGTGATTCAATACATCCCCCTGATACCAACGCCGGCATCGCTGTCGGTGACCACGTCCAAGTGCGACTACGACGGGATATACCTCATCCTGGGGGGGCAGAAGGCGGATCTGGGGGAATTTCCACATATGGTAAGCTGTTACCCATCGTGGGACATAGTTAAATATTGTCACGTCGTCTTCTAGTCCTAAATTCAGCAGAGCTTGTACTATAGGTATTAGAATAACTGATACTATAATACATATTATATACTTTTTATTTGTAAATTACTTCTTATACAAAGAAACACCCAGACCAAGACAAACCACCATGGTCATGCACACAAACATTTGTCTTGAGCGGGAATCGAGCCCGCGTCCTCTGCGTAGCAGGCAGTAGCACTACCAACGCCGCTACCCGGTCGTCGTATTAATATTTTATAGTTAAAAAAAACAGGAAAATTCAATCGTAAAATCACAAATATTTATAGGGTGAGGCTGGACGCACACATTCAATATTATAAGGTAATTAAAAATAATAATTAATAGGGGAGCATGAAAGGAGCCTTCCCGATTGACGTACACAACGATTCCCTACGTCCGGCGTACCCTGGGCAATTCGCGAGTTCTCCAAAGTGAATTGGCTAATCCTTTCACCACGATGGCAAGTCAAAATAAAATTTGACTCAGCCATCGACACGACGAAGAAGAAGAAGAAGAATATTATTGATTGCATGTGTGCTCAACCACTTTAATAATAATGTTAGAATTGAATATTCTTTAATTCCCCGGTCAGACAATTGTATTATTTGCGTTTTTTAGGCAATTCTCAATAGCAGCATGGAGTTGGAATCGCGGCTGGTGGATGGCGATTTGCCGATGGTAGCTAAACGTAGCTGGTGAAATGAGGGTGTAATAGTGCACGGTAGTGGGTTCGAACCCCACATAGTCCAGTTATTTTAGCTATTTTTAACCCCAATCTGCGGCAAAATTCCTAGTGAGCTGAATTTTTGTATAAACCATTATTACGGCATTGTAATGAAGATGTAAAAAATCGACATTGATATCGTGCCGGCTAAAAAAATTATACAGGTCAAAAGGTCACGAAAATCAGTTTTTCGCAAATATCTCGCGATCTATTGCTCAGAGGTCAAAAAAGATCATTATAAAAATTGTTTGTCGTAAAATTGTCTATAAAAATTGTCTCTTGCATTTTTCTGTAGAATTAACCGCTTTCAGAGTAGAGACTAGAATGCACTCATACGGTATTGTATACCAAGGCGTACATCCTTCTTGGAATAACTCCTGTGCCGCCGTGGTGTTCAAAATTCCTAGTGGGAGTCTTTTCTAAAAGAAAATACACCTCTGCTTGTATTTCAGGCAGCAATCGGTTGGGCTACATCGAGTCTACAAAAAATGTCTCTTGCATTTTTCTGTAGAATTAACCGTTTTCGGAGTAGAGACTAGAATGCACTCATTAGGTATTGTATACCAAGGCGTACATCCTTCTTGGAATAACTCCTGTGCCGCCGTGGTGTTCAAAATTCCTAGTGGGAGTCTTTTCTAAAAGAAAATACACCTCTGCTTGTATTTCAGGCAGCAATCGGTTGGGCTACATCGAGTCTACAAAAAATGTCTCTTGCATTTTTCTGTAGAATTAACCGTTTTCGGAGTAGAGACTTGAATGCACTCACATACGGTATTGTATACCAAGGCGTACATCCTTCTTGGAATAGCTCCTGTGCCGCCGTGGTGTTCAAAATTCCTAGAGCGGGAGTCTTTTCTAAAAGAAAATACACCTCTGCTTGTATTTCAGGCAGCAATCGGTTGGGCTACATCGAGCGGCTACGACTTCCTCTGCGGAGGCAGTCTGATCAGCCCTCGCTTCGTGCTGACAGCCGGCCACTGCATCCGATCGTCAGGACAGGAAAACCCTGTACCCTCCATTGTGAGGCTCGGAGACCAGAATATTAATAATGAAGTTAATGATGGAGCAGAGCCAGTCGAAGTAAGTTAATTTTAACAAATTTGTCCTCACTAGTGAGTGAAAAAGGTTTTTGCTCAGTAAGTAAGTAAGTAAGTATTTATTTGGATGAATATGGTACATAAGGTGACTTAAAACTAATAACAACGTATCGTCATATTCTGCCAATCACGGCGTGGAAATATTAATACATAAAATTAAAATTTAAATTATTATTATTATTAATAAGCTACACAAAACAATGTGAGCCTCTTCAACATGCAGTTTTTCCTAGCGTAACAAACAATGAAAATAATAAAAAATTCTACATGCAGATTTCCCAATGCAACATTAATTAGATATTATATTAATGTCAAAAAAAAAAAAAAAATATATAATTGTAAAATTGTAAAAATTGTATGCGAAATGTCAATATCAAAATTAAAATATAGTAATTCGTAAATCATAATTGTTATAATGTGTCATTGAGATAATCAGCAATCGAATAATAACATTTTTCACACAGTAGAGATTTCAATTTCTTTTTAAATAAATTAACATTTAGCCCCTTAAGGGTGTCAGGAAGCTTGTTATACATTTTTGGCGCTAAGCAGAATATGCTTTTCCATTTTAGAGCTGTGTTTGCTCTACATATGCGTAGGTTATTCTTACGTCTATTGCGAGTAACATCATCGGACAATTTGGTAAGTAAATGTTGATTTGATTTCACAAATATTGCCATTTCGAGAATATATAAATAGTCTACTCGATAAGTTGAAAATGGTACAAAATAGAGATACTGGTCTTAAAATTATGTGCGATACCTCATTGGATTCGGAATGACGCCTAGAAAAATGTGCCAAAAGAGTGTATTAGCACATTAAAAATTGCAAAAGTTATAAACAATTAAAGATGAAAAAAAATGGCATTTTGTTTTTGCCAATATTTCTTTAACGATTAATATTTAATAAATTTCAAAATAAGATTCTGAAAGAAGAGGAAATTTCCAACAAAAAACTCATAACTTCCGAAACTCTATCTCCATTATTTATAATTTTAATTTAACGCTGAAAATAGGTCTGCGCGCGACATTTTTAGATTGCACGCGTGGCGTCAAAAGCGAGTACGGCACATGAATTAATTTATTTAAGGTATTGAATATATTTCTTTTAATTTGAAAAAAATATGGTATGTTTTGAATACTATAAATAATTTATTCCCGTTGGAAATTCTACTTAAAGTTAATTTTTCAACAAGTTAAACAATTATTAACTAACGAAATTTTCTCGAAATACTGTCTTAATTGTAAGTGAAAAAAAATGCTTAAATAATGGTCGTAAAAAAATTTCGCTTCGTAGAGCTTTTCTTACATACATAATAAACAAGATTGTGCCATAAAAGTTAAAAAAATATTTATACTTCGTTTCTAACAATTTTTCTACTTTAACAAAAACTTAAAAATCCTAGTAATGTTGTTCAAGTAAAAAAACTGTTATAAACAAAGTATAAATATTTTTTTAACTTTTATGGCACGATCTTGTTTATTATGTATGTAAGAAAAGCTCTACGAAGCGAAATTTTTTTACGACCATTATTTAAGCATTTTTTTTCACTTACAATTAAGACAGTATTTCGAGAAAATTTCGTTAGTTAATAATTGTTTAACTTGTTGAAAAATTAACTTTAAGTAGAATTTCCAACGGGAATAAATTATTTATAGTATTCAAAACATACCATATTTTTTTCAAATTAAAAGAAATATATTCAATACCTTAAATAAATTAATTCATGTGCCGTACTCGCTTTTGACGCCACGCGTGCAATCTAAAAATGTCGCGCGCAGACCTATTTTCAGCGTTAAATTAAAATTATAAATAATGGAGATAGAGTTTCGGAAGTTATAAGTTTTTTGTTGGAAATTTCCTCTTCTTTCAGAATCTTATTTTGAAATTTCTTAAATATTAATCGTTAAAGAAATATTGGCAAAAACAAAATGCCATTTTTTTTTCATCTTTAATTGTTTATAACTTTTGCAATTTTTAATGTGCTAATACACTCTTTTGGCACATTTTTCTAGGCGTCATTCCGAATCCAATGAGGTATCGCACATATTTTTAAGACCAGTATCTCTATTTTGTACCATTTTCAACTTATCGAGTAGACTAAAAGACGGAAGTGTGAGAATATAAAAAGTGAAGTGTAAAAAGTGTGAGTAAAAATTGCTTTTGTTCATTAGTACGTAAAATGTTTTTTTCACTCGTGGGTAAAAATTGATTCCTCTCACTAGTGAGCGAATTAGTTTTCTCACTTTTGGTTACAAACAGTATTATAGTTTTAGTTAAATAAAATAAATAAATATCTCTTAACTTACACACATCGCTATTTAGTCCCAAACTAAGCAGAGCTTGTACAATGGGTACCTACAATGACCGATACTTTTCTTTTTTTTTGTAAATATATACTTATTATAAATAGTTAGTATAATTATTAGTAGCAGCAGCTTTGGTACATACTCTCACCAGTCCTCGCTTCGTGCTACCAGCTATAATCACTGCTTCGGAGCATTATCATTAGATAACGCTGTAGAGTCCAAACTTAAGTATTAATTTTCTGGTTTCCGAGCCTCATGCTCGGAAACCAGAAAATTAACACTTAAGTTTATGACGGAGCTGAACCGGTAATTGGAATTTAACGTTTACAATTCTTTTTAGTGAGTAAAAATGGTTTTTGCTCACTAGTGAGTAAAATAAGATTTTAGATGTTATTGTAATATTTGAAACGTAAATGATATGTATATAAATGTTGTGGGTTCGATCCCCACATGGGCAAAATCTTTGTGCAATTCGCAAATATTGTACTGAGACTGGGAGTGCTTGTGTGAGTGAATGTGTGTATTTGGCCTTGTCATTGGGACCATTGGATAGTGTAATTGCTTCTGGCGTTCTATCTAATGTAAAAAATCCAAATTTATTTTTATCTTTATCTTTTACCTTTGTCCTAGGTGCCGATCCGGAAAATTATCCCGCATCCTGACTACAAGTCGCCTTTAAAATACAACGACATCGCTCTCTTGGAACTGTCTACCGACGTAGCCTTCAAAAGTAGCATTAGGCCGGCGTGTCTCTGGAGCAAGCCGGCGTTCACAGGGTTCCAGCAGGTGGTCGCTACGGGGTGGGGCGTCTCGGATACACGTTAGTACACTCTACAAATAAAAATAATAGTTTAAAAAAACTAAAAACACACTTTTAAAGTACTTCTAACTAAAAAGTAAAAAATCCTAATATAAGCTGAAAAAAGCGTGGGTTGCTCGATAGACGAAAAATATGGAACAGAGCGCCACACGCTTTTTTCAGCATAAATTAGGAATTATTTTTTACTTTTTAGTTAGAAGTACTTTAAAAGCGTGTTTTTAGTTTTTTTTTTAACTATTATTTATTTTCTACTTTTTAGTTTGGTTTATTTATAAGAAAGTTTTTTTTTTTTATTTTTTTTTTTATCGAATTATGGCATTGTCGATCTTTGATAGGTGTGCAAAATTTTAATGAAATCTGTCCGTTTAAAGTGGGTCAAAATCGAGTCCAAAGGAGTCGGTTACATACATACATACATACATACATACATACAGGTGAAGCTAATATTTAGCGTGATAAAATTGTTACTACTACTTATTATTATGTAGTAAATTGAGAATTGAGAAGTGAGTATAATTTGTTTTTGCTCACTATTGGGACAAAAAGTTTTCCTCACTTGTGAGGTATTGTTTTATGTGGCCGATGCGTTGACATCGATAAAATATTTGTTATGCAAAAGAAATGCATTAGAGGCATTTTTGGGCTGCAACAAATAGATTCATGTCGACCTCTATTTAAAAAATACAAGTTGCTGACTGTAAATAGTTTCTACATTTTAGAAGCTTGCCTATTTGTTAGGAAACACTAAAATATCTTTCCCGAGTCTTCATGGTACAATCCGCCTAGAGCACACACTACCAATAAATTGCACATAATTGCAATAATTGCTTCATAATGTCATTGTGTCAAATATTCAATCATATTCCCCATAATTTTGGAGCAATGCCGTTTATTAAAATGAAATCACAATTGACATATTGGCTTAGTGAAAGGTGTTTTTATAGTAACATGAGTTTTTTCAATATAAATTATGAATTATTTTAATGATAAAATTGTATGAATTGTTATTATTGATGAAATTATTTTTATTACAAATTGTCGTGTGAATAACGAGGTGTTTTTATAAATTGTGAACATTTTACAATATTTATTTGAATGATAGAATAACTTGATCACTGTTAATTAATAGATTATTTATTATATTAGAGACATAATAAAATGCATGCAATTTTTTCATGTCATAATTATGGCAAAACATTGCTGAACATGTATTTAATATTAAGACCTTATTGTACCGTTGTTTGAGGCAAAATAACATTATCTTATCTTTAAAAGACGTATAGTTGTTTATTTTTATAGCATTTAGCTATGCTTAGCAAATTATACTAAGAAACAGTTGAAAAAGATATGGGACCGGCAGAATTTGGTGTGCAGTAAGATCGCAGGTTCAAATCCTGCCGGTCCCATATCTTTTTCAAGAGTTTCTTTGTATAGACGTATAGTTCACTAGAATAATCTTTTTGTTACAGTTACAAAAAAACGTTCAGAAGAGTTGCAGAAGGTGTCTCTGTCCCTAGTCGACAGCGCCGAGTGTGATAGACAACTGCGGGACTACAGGAATAGAAACTGGAATGGTACGTGGTCCTCTCAGATGTGCGCGGGGGAGCTGAGGGGAGAGAAAGACACGTGTCAGGTAAGAAAAAAAAGTAGTGGTGTTCTTAATTCTTATTTTTTTACTGTACAGAATAAAAGAAACACAATACATTATTCAAATTATGAAATACGGGTGTTACTCACGTAATGTTGGTCTATTTAGTCGACCGCGGTTTCGCCTATACTATACTGTTATGTTAGGCATCTTCAATAGCACTTCATGAACAGCTTCTTCTTGCACTCAGACGCGACGTGTCGCAATCTCTTGAAGATGCCTAAATAGCATAGGCGAAACCGCGGTCGACTAAATAGACCAACATTACTTATTCCTAGTGCTATTGTAATCTAATTAGTTAAGTTTTATTTTAATTTTATATTTTTTGTGTTTTGATTTTTGTTTTGCTGTGTTCAAGCGCCCCTCGGGGCCCATGGCAATAAATGAATTATTACTGGAAAAGGCTTATTACACTATAGATGATTTCTGCAATGATTAAATGAATGAATGAGTATTATGGGTGAAAGAGGAACTAAATTTAAAGTAACAACACACAATTATTAGAGGTGGTGCGTTCCAACACCTCTAATAATTGTGATAATTAATTGAATGTTATTGATATAATTGTATCCTTATGACATGTAATTTGATTGAATTTTATAATTTGTTTTAGTTTTTATTTTTGTTTTTTTTATTTTAATGATATTTATTAATTTAATTTGTTCTATGATTTATTGTTTGATTTGTTTGTATTCTTCTGACATGGTAATTGATTGAATGTTGTAATTTGTTTTAGTTTTTATTTTTTTTATTATTTTTTAAGGACATTGATTATTTTATTCTATGATTTTTTATCTATTATTATGTATTTTTTATTATTATTTCTGGTGTACGATTTTCGACACAAAGTATTTTTGTTCTGAAATAAATAAATTAAATGAAATGAAACATCCTTCCTTTCTTATTCCAGGGTGATTCCGGTTCTCCAATTCAAGTAGCGTCATTGAACAACCAGTGCATTTTCCACGTAGTTGGAATTACGTCATTTGGCGTCGAGTGTGGTCAGAGTAGGAAACCTGGCGTGTATACCCGAGTATCTAGCTATATTGACTGGATTGAAGGCGTTGTGTGGCCAGGGGAAATATAATGAAAATTAATTAAATTAATTCGAAGTGTTATTTATTTTTGCTCTCTAGCGAGTAAAAACTATTTTTGCTCTCTAGCGAGTAAAAACTATTTTTGCTCCCTAGTGAGTGAAAACTCATTTTTCTTAATTTCAAATTTGAACTTTTGCACACTGGAGAATAAACCTACTTTTGCTTACTAGTGAGTAAAACCATTTTTTCTGGTTCTATTTGATTTCTTAACTAGCCTTACCAAACGAAATGTGGAATGTTTATTCATAAAAAGCTAGTTTGTACATCTACCACATAGTGGGGATTACGTCATTTGTCTTCTAATGTGGTCAGACCGGGCAACGTGGCGTGTATACCCATGTCTAGCCATATTAACTGGATTGAAGGCGTCGTGTGGCCGGGGGAAATATAATAAAAATGAAATTAATTAATTTGAAGTTTTATTTATTTTTGCTCCCTAGTGAGTAAAAAACTACTTTTGCTCCCAAGTGAGTGAAAGCTTTTTTGCTCACTAGTTTGATAAACCTATTTTTGCTCACTAGTGTGCAAAAACTGTTTAAACTCAATATAGACTAGAAGTTCACTTCAGCCTCCTTTTATATCATTGCTTACTCGTGAGTAAAAAATATTTTTGCTTCCTAGTGAGTACATATATAATAAAAGTAAAATCTAATATATTTGATGTTTTATTTTAAGTCTTTACGTAAGCACGTGTATCGAAATTGTTTTTTTCACTAGTGAGTACAAACAGCTTTTACTCCCTAGTGAGAAAAAACCACTCCTCCTTTTTTGAAGTTGGTTAAAATATTTTTTATTGGCATCAATGACTAATCAATTGTCTAAGTACTTTTACTATTGTATAGACATTTTAAAACACTGAAGTTTACAAATGTAAAACATAGCGGCTTTGACAATTTCAAAGGCAATGTTTATCGAATGGGAAATGAATCAATTTTGCTAATGGTACCTGTGTCAAGCAAGAATACAATGAAAACAACAAATCTATTTAATAATCTTTATTAATTTTCAAACATTTTACAATTTAATAATGACTCCTAAAAATTCTACTTCAAAATATTATTATTTTTATATTTCTATTTATTTTATCGTAAATTACTTAAAAGCATTTCTATGAAAACCAATTTTTTAAATATTTATTTTAAATACGAAAATTATAGAAATACTGGCAATGCAAACACTTCTAAACTATTAAAGAAAATGGTGTTTAATGTATTCATAAATACAATATAATAATAAATATAAAATGTGTGTATAATACTAAATGTGCCCTCTATACTTTTCACATGAAATAAATAAATAAATAAATATTTCACAACTCACACACAACGCCATCTAGTCCCAAACAAAGCAGAGCTTGTACTATGGGTACTAGAATAACTGATACTAATACATATATACTTTTCTTTTGTAAATACATACATATTATACATAGAAACAGCCAGACTAAGACAAACCCCCATGTTCATGCACAAAAAGATTTGTCTTAAGTGGGAATCGAACCCACGACCTCAGAGCCGCAGGCAGGTACACTACCCACGCCGCCATCCGGTCGTCGTCAAATGAAATGTGCTAATGATATAATTCGCTGGTGGCTGCTTGTGGCGTCTCTTTTGCTCCTGTAACACAGGTTAAGTCCTAGAAGCGAAGGATTCGTTTTGAACACCACAAGCGACCGAACGTACCAACACTACATTTTATGTAAGTTAGTTAAGTGCCTTTGTATCTGCATTTATTACTAAATAAAGATTATTATTATTAATATTAGCTAACGCTGTATTCATATTATAATTGGTTGTAGGTATTCATGTGAAATATTTATTAAAAAATAAGATACTTATAATATTCATTATCATTTTATTTCGAACAAACATTTTTAATTTATATTTGCAATTTATATTTTTTTGTGTATTATAACCCGTTAAGAATAAATAGAATGCATCTTGAGTATTTTCGTATTTAAATTAATTAAAAAATTACATATTTGTGGCTTGTATTATTGACAATAATCTTTTTATACCATACGGTATAGACACAACTACAAAAAGTACATAAGTGTTGCCATGAATGATTTTTAAGCCTTTGCAAAAAAATATTTATCAAATAAATAAAATAAAAATATCAATAGATTATTTATTTTTAAATATTTTATAATATTCGCTTTGATTAAGATTATTTACATTTATAGCTTAAAAATAATGGACGAATTTTATTTCATATTATTTAATATATTCTTTTAATCTAAGCATTTTATATTTATTTTCTTTAAGCGTCAATATTAGTGATTTGTACTAGATTTTTGTGATAAACAAAATAATTCGCTTTCTAGAGTTAGATTTTATATTTTTAATGTAAAATTTAATTTTACATATATCTTTTTACTTATTATAATATATCTAAAGATTGTGAATTATAACTAAGTATTGGGAAAACAGGATTTTGATTACTATGTTTATATAAATATAACTTTTATATCTTAATAAAATTAAATTGGCTCAGCAATTTTCAATCAAAAATCTTTAAATTAGGAATACCTTACTGTTCAAAGGTATTTTGTTCCTTTACAACTAATCGCTCAAAACACAATAATTATTATTGATTACTGCTATAAATAAAAATTATTTAGAATACAAAGAACACATTTCGAAAACTGTATTCATTTAAACGGATCGAACGGAGTTGTGAATACGAACAATTGCCGAGCTAATTTATACAAGGTTTTAAATGTCTTAATGAATATGATATTAAAATACACGAATTTATATGAAATATATTACGATTTTAGTATTTTAGTGAAATATTATGAAGTTTTGTCATGATGTAGTATTTAGTAAGCTAACATTTTTCTTATGCAGGTGACAACGAAGATGGCGAAAAGCGAAGTCTTGACGATTTCAGCATCTGGAATAAAGATTGAAAATTTATTCATCACGATTATATAGCACGTGTATTAGAATATAATATGTATAATCATTTACCAAATAACTTAAAAGCTCTGCCATTGACATTATTGAAAAATAAACTCTTTATCCCATTACTAAATAAAACATAGGTACTATTGCCTTAAAGATTTTCTAGAAGATAAGAATATTACACTTTAATTTTAATGATGAATTTTATATCTTATTCTAATTTGACAATATCATCTATTATTATTTTAATTATATAACAAAATCATTACTAGCCATAAGAACAAATTATTGGATGGAGTCAAAAATATTTGCGCGCCATATATGGCAAAATATGTGTTTCTAATATTCTATATAAACATCTAATGTACCATATTTTGAGCAAATAAAATAAATATATTGATTGATTGGAACGTTGTAGGCCTCTTGAAGGCTATCGCTCTACCGGACACAATCCCAGACTCCGTGCTGCCTACTGACAACTTTTCACCGAAAACATCTTACATAACACTTTTGCCAGACTCGGGCATCGAACCCGAGACGTCGTTGTAAGTCAGAAAAACGAGGCAGTTAATGATTTAAGAACTTGAGAATGTCATCTACACCATGCTTCATCTCTTGTAAGCTATCGCCATCTTGAATGTATGGTTAGTCCGATTCTAGGTCCTTACTATATCACAATAATCTACAAGTCTATTGTATGTTCGGCATCAGGATCGTAGAGACAGATCTCGTCAGTGGGGGAGTGGAAGTCAACCCTTCCATGCATTACATATCCTTCTCATTTTACAGTTGGTTAAGATGCTCGAGATGACGATGAAGTGATACCTTCCTTTTTTGGTTAAGTCGGTTAAAATACATTCGTTTTACAGATAACTTGTGCGAATCACTTACAATACGGATGCACGTGTTAAATATTATTATATGATTTGCCATAATATTAATTAAGTAATATAATAAATTATATAGTTATTAATTAAATACAAGCATTTTACATTATTTAAAATATTCTTAAAGTATACTTTGATTTTTAAACATTGTTTTACAATAAAACGAGTAATTCAAATGACATCGGATGATTTCCGATTAGTGGGGGTATTCCTATAAAAACGGTTGCCGCACGGCGAACGGTATCATTTTGCTCGGCGACCACGGGACAGTTCACAACTCATCGTTCTACTGTAAAACTCACTTTGTCTTTGAAATATTAATTTGTTTTAGAAAGTTGCAATTTGTTCAAGTATTAATGTTTTATGTAATTTTTTTTAATCATGTACCTTTTCAAATGTAACACATTTTATTATGATTAACTTTCATTAAATTCAATTGCATGTTATTTAGTTAAAACAGACATTATAATTATAATGTTATCGCAAAATAAACTGTAAGTGCTGTGCACACCTTTAAGTGACAAGTTCACCTAGCATATGAATGCATAAGATTATCTGCCTAAAATGTCATGTGAATTGTCGTTGGAGTGCCATAAATAAATAAATAAATAAAACTCGAGATAAGTATAATATATGTCTGGTTTCTGTATATCATTTATGTACTGTAATAATAATTTACTGAATATAAAGTATGGTAACTATGTATGGTAACTATTAAATAGTTTTTTCTGTAAATAGATTTATGATTAGAGTGGTTACTGTGCCTGAAGAATTATATTATAAAGTTTATATTATATTATATGTTTTATTTGATTAAAGTTTATTTACATTTAAAAATAATGTCTATTATTTAATGTTAAAACCCTTAATAACTTACAAGCTATCTTTACTATTTTCAAAGTAACATGATCTAGTTGAACAATATTATTATATACCTATATATACATCCTTATTTCTGACACACGCTTCAAGAATAACACTGTATTGCTTAATAACAGGATTTTAGGACACTGCCATTTATTTAAGGCTAGTATACAGTTTGTTTACACCATTACATTTTTAAATGAACATGCTCATATATAATTTCTAAGTGTAACAACTACTTACAGACTAACACCGCTTGCATGTTATTGGTAACACGAACACGCCATCAAACCTTTAGCTCTTTTAGCATCTAAAAAAAGCTCTTCCTTTTCTGTATTCGGTTAATAATACTATCAATACTGATCAATACATTATCGTTCTTCCCTTTTTTTAAGTTCGATAAGGAGTGTCAACGATGTCACTACGAACTAAGCTCCTAGGGTCCTCGCCCAAGACGACTTTTGTAGCGTTGCTTAGTGAATGCGCGACAGCATCGCTATTAACGCGTGTTATGCTGGGTCCACACCTGACCAACGAAGGCCAACGAACGGCTAAGGATGTTACAAAATTATTCGCTTGACATATATCGATTAGTGTTTATTCGATTATTAATAACTTACATAAGTTAATAATCAAGTGGCAATTACTTATTTTTAACTATTGATGCCATTTCGAGTGGATTATTCGCGAGTCCCGTCAGTCTTCATCGTTTACTTGGTCCAATACACATTCAAACATAAGCTACACACAAATTCAAATCGAATGAAACGTAATGTATATAGGTGATGCGAATAACTTTATCACATCCCTAGCCTTCGTTGGTCGTTCGTTGGCTCGGTGTGGACCCAGCATTAGTCGCATTTGCAACGCGCTTCTGCATCGCAACTGTATTGATGCAAACACGCGACCGTAAGACGACATCGGGGAAAGAACGGATGGCGGGTGACGCGTGAGTATGTATGTACAGTACATTATCGCGTTTGCATCGCGACTGTATCGATGCAAACGCGCGACCGTGTCGGACGACATCGGGGAGAGAACGGAGGACGGGTGGCGCGTGAGTATAGTATGTACAGTACAGTATCGCGTTTTCATCGCGACTGTATCGATGCAAACGCGCGACCGTAAGACGACATCTGGGAAAGAACGGATGGCGGGTGACGCGTGAGTATGTATGTACAGTACATTATCGCGTTTGCATCGCGACTGTATCGATGCAAACGCGCGACCGTGTCGGACGACATCGGGGAGAGAACGGAGGACGGGTGGCGCGTGAGTATGTATGTACAGTACAGTATCGCGTTTTCATCGCGACTGTATCGATGCAAACGCGCGACCGTAAGACGACATCTGGGAGAGAACGGAGGGCGGGTCGCGCATGATTATGAATGAACAGTATAGTTTTGAGTTTGCATCGCGACTGTATCGATGCAAACGCGCGACCGTGTCGGACGTCATATCGGGGCGAGAACGGAGGGCGGGTGGTGAGTATCGCTTTTGCATGGCGACTGAATTTGGGCCCGTGGGCGAGGACATACAGATATCGACCGCTTCGCGATTGTATCAATGCGGACGCACGAGAGAATCGCTACAAAAAGTCGTCGTGGGCGAGAGCCAACCCACACCTTGCCATTCCTTACCTACCGATATCCGGCCCTTACATTTATAAATTAGCACCTGGAACTAAACTATAAGATAATAAACTAATATGAAAACATTTCTTGGTAATAAAATAATTCTTATATTGCTATAAAAAACCATAACAGAAATGGAACAATGATAACTTCTTATTAACATTGGTTGCGAATAAGCGACGCTTTAAATCGTGGCTGTTATTTAAATATGAACTTTATAGTAATTTACTTAAGGTCAATCTTTTCTTTTCTTTTTTTAAACATTATGGAGGAGATAAGAGAACAACTATTAATATGATTGTTGGTAGTTGTTCTCTTTCTTGCAATGTGTACCTACTAATAACATATATATGTACTACAACTATCTCATCTGTTTATACTATCTCATCGATTTATCACTTGAGTAATTTAAGTTAGGTTACCCTATTGTATAAGGATTCAACTGTAAATCGTTATGTATTTTAAAGACAAATAAACGTATTTTTATTCTTATTCTTTTATCACTCTACTAACTAAGCCACTGCTTACCGCTGCAAGTATAATCCTTCTCCACGAAGCCGGCATCAGGGTCGCAGAGGCAGATCTTGTCGGTGGGGGCGTGGACCCTGAGGTGGAGGGGCACGGTCCCGGTCACGTTTGGAGTGCCGCAGGTCAAACCGTCCATGCACTGGTCGGCGTCTGCGCACATGTGGTAGAGAGCTGTGGAGAAAAAACATGTAGGTATAATAACTGTCTCCATTGTCTAGTGGTGAGCGTATGCGCAAGTTCGATTCCCGGTTGGCCGCTGCTGAAAAAATCTGGCAAAATGGGTTATTATTGGACCAGAACACACACAGTGCGATTGTGGTGCACCTCAGCAAACAATGACTCACTTACTTCAGTGCCCCAATTGCTCTGATCGATGGATGACCTAAACAGGGCTACAGAGAGCGCTATTACCGTGGCTACGTACTGGGCGAGTGCACGGATGGCGTAGTGGTTAAAGCGGTCGCCTCGCCGCTTTCAACTGCGCTGGTGTTATGGGTTCGATCTCCACGTGGGACAAATCTTTGTGTGATTCGCAAAGATTTGTTCTGACTCTGGGTGTGCTGTGTGTGTGAATTATATGTTTGTGAACACCCCGCGACACAGGAGTATTTCCTTTTTAAAAAAAACCAATAAAACAATATAAAACTTTGACCATTGAAACGAAAAGAAGAAGAAGTACATTACAGTAAAGGTTGTGAAATACAGGACTTTCGATTGCACCTCGAAGATATACCTACTTTTCCAAGTCTGTCGCAACCCTTATTCCTTTTATAATAATACCTTCCATGAATCATGCTAATAAACTCACTCGCGTTTTTTACCTTAATAATACAATTAAATAAATAATATGAGCTTTAGCTAACCCGATAAAATATAACCTTGATAATTTACGATAAACCTTTCCAGTAGAGTGGTAGGTCACGAACTTCAATAGGAGTACCATAATATCACGCTTTTATTACCAAGGAGGGACTGGCAGAGGTGTATAATACAAAAAAAAAATGTGTCTGTTATTAAAATAACTACATTTGAGAAGGCTTTGGCCATAGTCCACCACGCTGGCCAAGTGCGGATTGGTAGACTTCACACACCCTCGAGCACTTTTTAGGCACTCTCAGGCATGCAGGTTTCCGGAAAATATTTTCCTTCACCGTTAGCAAGCGATAATTTATATAATAAATACACACATATCTTCGAAAAGACTAATAATCTAAACGATTTGTTGACAGAGGTGTGTGCCGTGGGTTCGAACCCGAGACCTTTGACTTCGCAGTCCTACGGTCTTCCACTCGGCCATCGCTGCTACACGAACCTGTAAACCTTACGTGCCTAATATTAGATGGTATCTGAATAAATGTTTAGCAAAGGATTATATTTTTTGTATAATTTGAGAAGCAATAATTAAAAGAGATTAATTTAATTAATTAAATTATGATTTCGTGTTGAGTTTCGTGTGGTATTATGGACTGTTTCGTAGGTCTAGTGATTCCCTGAATTCCCGGGTCGCGACGCCGAGGTCGCGGGTTCGATTGCCGATGCGTCGCTGCAGCTGAGGGCTACGGTGTTATGCCTCATGTGCCAGTAATTTCAGGGCCTAATCTCACCACCAAGCCGGAACAAAAGCTGTTTATTTTAAAAGTAAATTCAAGGTGATTAACATTTTATTACAGTATGTAATATTAAAAAACAAAGATTTATATATAGCTATTCAATCAAAATTATATAATATTCTATTGGTAAGAGTTGAGGAGTTATTAGTAAATTGCTTCTTGTCTAAACATTACCACAATCATCGCTTTATGTACTAATAATTCGAGTGCACGGTTTGCGTTTGTTAAAGCGCTCGCCTCGCCGCTTTCAACTGCGCTGGTGTTGTGGGTTCGATCTCCACACGGGACAAATCTTTGTGTGATCCGTAAAGATTTATATATTATTATGATACTGGTGGTAGAGCTCTTGTGAATGAGCTCGACAGCGGCAGCACCACCGTCTCACCTTTAACCTGCCGCCAAATAGTAGTGCTTCCATTACTGTGTTCCGGTTTGGTGGTGAGATCAGGCCATGAAATTACTGGCACTTGAGGCATAACACCGTAGCCACAGCTGCAGCGACGCATCTATAATCTGCTTTTGTGGTATGTTTATGTCCATGCGCTGTACTCCACTTACCATCAGGTGGACTACACGTTCGTTCGCTGTGGGCGTAGAATAAAAAAAAAAAAAAGATTTGTGCTGACTCTGGGTGAGCTTTGTGTGTGTGAAATATTTTCTATGAACACCCCCGAAATCGTGACAATGCTCTGTTTATTCCATACACCAATACAGCGTTACTTCATAAAAGCATATATCGCATGGCTCCAATAATATACAATAACATTCCAAAATGCATAAAAGAGTTTAACATAGCAATGTTTAAAAAAAAACTAAAACAATTGTTAATAAAAAAATGTTTTTACTCCACGGCTGAATTTTTGGAAGCTGATTTAATCTGATTCATAAATGTTAAATATTAGTATGTTACTTTAAATATGTATTTAGTTTAGTTTTAAAAAATGTTGGTAGAAATTAAGTAGGTTAAAAACGTGTAAATTGTATAGTGGTAGATAAGAAATTAATTATAAGGTCATAAATATGTGTAGAGAATTTAAATGCTATTATATTAGTTATAAGATATTGTTTTGTATGTCAAACATGATTTGTATACCTTTTTGGTAAAATGTAGCGAACGTAATTTATTATAAGATCTTTTGTAAAATAATACCTACATTTACAAATAAAGAATATTTCTATTTCTATTTCTATTTCTATTTCTATTTCTCGCTACACAGGAGTTATTTCTAGTGCAGGCGTCGTTTTTTTTAAGAAATATAAATACAAGAATTTCTTGTAAATTTTTCTTGTCAACTGTATATTGTATAAGCATGTTGTAATTTGTGGAGATGAATAAACATTTTTATTATTTTATTATTATAAGACAAATCCAATGTTCAAATTCATTTTTCACCAATATTTTTAATCTACGGCTCCAGTAAACACGCATATCTTTCTTTCTATTTTTTTTTTGTTTTTTTTTTTTTATATTTAAATATCTCTATATCTTACCTCTATGGGCCGTAGTGTCGCACTGTCCGTTCACGGGCGGTTGGTTCTCCCCGCACCGGCAGCGCGTGATCGCGTCGTCGTGCGTCCTCACGCACGAGCTGCCGCTGATGCCCGCGCACTCTGCTTGACGGGAACATGGCCGGGCTGGAAATGGAATATCAAAAATTGAGAAAAATAATAAATAAAAAATGTTGGTGGTCCTTCGGAGCCGGATGCGAAAGTCAGATTTTTAAGGTTTTTTATATTTTTTTGAGTATTTTTTGTTATTAAAGACTTGGACATTTATCAGGGATATCAAAATATCTATGTAACTATAACTCAATTTTTACTTCGCCAAAAACCTGAAAGTAGTTCAAAATCACTAACAGAATCCCTACCAGTATTTTATATGAAACATTAAAAAAATTACAATTGAATTAAGAACTTCCCCCTTTTTTTTGAATTTGGTTAAAAAAATCATATCGTTCGAACAAACTGACTGCTTTTAATATTCAATTAATGAATTAACAAATGATATATTTAATTTTTAATCTAAAATGTATAAAATTTCGAAAAACTTGTTAATTTTTTGTCTTCATTCTGTAAACCCCCAGGTTCAAGATTTGTCTAGAGCGGGAATCGAACCCGCGACCTCTGCGTTGCAGGCAGTTGCACTTCTTCTTCAAGTTGCACTACTGACTCCGCTGTCCGGTCGTCAATACTACTTCATCTTACTAAATACTAATACATAAATCTATATCTACAATTTTATTTATAAGAAACAAAGAATGCCTTCACTTCACAAGGTATTAAAATACAAAGTCACGAGTAAAAAAAAAAAAGGATTTTTTGTCGAGTTTTTTCGGTGTAGCAACTAATTTCCTAATCTATAAAGCATTTTAAGCAGCTACAATAGTCACAAATATCAGCTAATTTTTTTCTGCGGTCCTACTGATATTATAAAAGGTAAAACTTTATAAGGGTGTTTATCTAACGCAGAAACTACTGGGTCAAATTTGCCCCATGGGACCTAAACATGACAAATGAAATGTGGGTATTGTACACCTCTGCCACGCCCTTTTAGGTAGTGTAGGCGTGATGTTTTGTATGGACGTTTAAAGTTAATTACTGGCAAAGTGTAAATATAAATAAAATTACTTCCTTGAACTACACTAACTACTGAGCTATGCAAACTAACTTTCTTGGTAGTCAATTAAATAAAAAAAATATTAAAATTAAATAAGAAAGTTGGTCGCTGCAAAGACAACCTGGCCAAGTGGGGATTTACAAACACATCCAACACTAGTTGCGAATGTGGATTGCACACCTAAAATATGGCCCATCTGTTGTCCTGCCCATTACTTCCCATCCTTTGTACCATAAAAGACCTTATGCAGGACAACCAAAAAGGCATCCTAGTCGCATCCTATTGGTCTATAACCATATAGAAGAAAAACATTTTTATTATAGTCATTGACACGACAAGAAGAAGAAGAAGAAGAAGTAGTTATAAATTAAACCTAACTACTTCAGTAACAACTTTGAACTATCAATATTGCACTTGAATTAAATTTGAGTACTCGGTTGGCATAGTGGTTAAAGCTGAAGAAAGTGTTGTGAGTTTGATCCCCACACGGGACAAATCTTTGTGTGATCCGCAAACATTTGTTCTGACTCTGGGTGTGCTTTGTGTGTGTGAAATGTATGTTTGTGAACACCCCCGCGACACAGGAGTTATTCACAGTGCGGGCGTCGTAAATAAGAAATGTATATTTATTAAGTGTAGTGTAAGTTACAGAGTTAAATAGACTCCGCACGCAAGTCAAACGAAGCAAGGAGAACCTTGTCAAATGGGGATATCTGGTTGACACTAACATGAATTGTGAGCGTGGAGCAATACCTTACTGACTGACCAAAATGCCCTACCACCTGCACAAGTGAGACACTCATGAACGCTGATGAGAGCGCCAAAACAGTGGCCACTTATTAGGTCAACAAAATTCGATTCAGTCCCGACACGACGAAGAAGAAGATCGAAGAAGCTAGATAAACATCTCTTTTTTTTTCTCGCGGGGAAAAATACGTTACGCTTACCACCCCGCCCATAAGGGGCAAGCGGGGTGATTATGTTGGACTCCCCGTGCCTGCAGATGGTAAACAGCACGAGTATACACCCGCGGTGTGCCATCGTCGCCGAAAGATGGTGGGTCGGCGAGCCCTGGATCGATCTTACATCATCAGATAAACATCTCTGCCGCAACCTTCTGGGTAATATAGGCGTTATGTTAGTAGCAAGTTGGCACAAACATTGGCCGTGGGTTGTAGGCCGCGGCCAATATACCATCGCGTGTTGAGATATGCAAATTCGTTGGGTAGCGTAATATATGACAGTTTGTACTAAGGTTATTAGGGGAGCCATGGCGGGTTGTTAGTTAGGACAAATATGGCAAGATTTTGTCATAAAGATAGTTTAATTTAAAGTTTTATACCAGAGACAAAGTAGAAGTAGATAGGACGGCTTAGTTTTCTATTTTATATGAAACGTCAGCGTGTGTCCATCCACATATATAAATACAGAAATTGTGTTTGCATTTTTGTTTTTTGCTTGTTTGTTTTTCAACTTTTTATTGTACCGTAAATCAATTCATAAACAATGCATACATGCGTGCACACACACATTACAATAAAGGTGAGCTTAACTTAAATTAAAGTTCTCTTCCAGTAAAACTTAGAGTTATAGAGGAGAAGAGGATGCAAAAGAGGGCAAAAACAAGGGTACAACTAAAAATGAAAAACGGAATTACCATAAAGATAAAATAAAGATAAATTTACAAAGATTTGTCCTATGTGGGGATCGAACCCACAACACCAGTGCAGTGAAGAGCGGCGAGGCGACCGCTTAAACCACTACACCACACGTGCAGACAACCATCTTTTTACCATAGTTATGGTAATAAGATTAATAAAAAGTAACTTAAGATACGATCTAAACAAATCAACATACCTAAATATATTTTTAAGCTAACTACCCAAATTCACAGTTAAATAAACATACCTACTTAGATATAAAAGTAAGGTTATAAGGTGAATAATGTAATTTATTATTTTATTTCATTTTATTTATTTATTAATTGTATGTGTGTGTTTATAGTTTTTAGTATTAGAAATAAATAAAATACTTTGAGATGTAATAAATATTAATATGAAACTTTACCTAAACTTTTTTGACTTTCATAGGTGCACTTTTGACATTATTTTGACATTAGGTCAAACGCTTTAACGTTTTAATAGGACGTATATCCTAAAATTCCCCAAATCATGGTCTCCCTACAGAAGTTTTAGATTAGCTGCTCGTATTTTTTCCAAATAAAATAAAGCTTTCTATTGTGAAGTTAATTTCTAACATTAATAACAAATGTAGTTACGAGGTATTTTTAGAAATTGACGGCATATTTGGTATCGTTTTTGATTAATTTTGATATACTAGGTGAAGTGTAGGTTTATGGGTTGTATCGTTGTAACTGCCTTGTTGGTTTAGCGGTATAATTTGTGTATCGCTCACCGCGGGGGTATAAAGATAAATAAAGACAAATTGGGATTTATTACATTAGATAGAACGCCAGAAGCAATTACACTATCCAATGGTCCCAATGACAAGGCCAAATACACACATTCACTCACTCAAGCACACCCAGTCTCAGAACTAATATTTGCAAATTACACAAAGATTTGTCCCATGTGGGGATCGAACCCACAACACCAGTGCAGTGGAGAGCGGCGAGGCGACCGCTTAAACCACTACACCACACGTGCAGACAGGGAGTACACAGCAAGGAGTTGGAATTCTGGCCGGTGGATGGCGATGGGCTCATACCCTATCCTATGGGACCTATTCATAACAGGTGAAATGTGGGTGTTGTACACCTCTGCTGGCTATAAGGGTAGAGGAAGGCCAAAGAAAAGATCGATTGTGTGTGAGATAACATGGCTGGAACGGTAAAAGTACGGAGATGACGTTTGATAGGAAGGTTTAAAAGGATCATAATAGTTATATGTGCATCAAGAGAGCAAAGATTGACGACCGGATGGCGGAGTGGTTGTGTACCTGCCTGCGACGCCGAGGTCGTGGGTTCGATTCCCGCTTAAGGCAAATCTTTGTGTGCATGGACATGGGGGTTTGTCTTAGTCTGGGTGTTTCTATGTATAATATGTATGTATTTACAAAAGAAAAAGTATATATATATTAGTATCTGTTATTCTAGTACCCATAGTACAAGCTCTGCTTAGTTTGGGACTAGATGGCTTTGTGTGTGAGTTGTGTGAAAGATCTTATTTTCTTCGAGAGCTATTTTTGAGTCCCAAAGAAGCGAACGGTTCTATAGTACGTATAGTAGCTATTTACAATCTTGAGCGTAATGAATAAGGGCCTCAAAAGCACTAGATGTAAAATAGCCTTTAGTAGTACTAAGAAAGAGTTGAAAAAGATATGGGACCGGCAGGATTTGAACCTTCGACCTTACTGCACACCGGGCAGCCGCTTTAGCCATCCAGCTACGGTCGCCTCTTAGCGGAGCCCTTAATTTTTTTCTTTGCTATGTAAAAGAAATTTTGTATGCACCTAATTTGAAATAAAAATTGATTTGATTTGATTTGATTTGATTTGATTTCTCAAGGGTATGATACGTCATTTCGTGACGTCACGTTCATCCATTTGTTTCTTCCATCTTAAGTAGGATGCAAATCAACATGGCGAAGTTACATTCAGCACAAAATATGTTTTAAAGAATGAATGTGTACGTTATTTCAACTTCTAATTGAGCATAGCTAAATGCTATAAAACTCATGAAACTCATTTATTAGTAATTGGTTTACACGCCATATATTTATGTGAGTGGGTAATATAAAATTAATTAATAATATAATTACAAAATTCCAATTGAGCATTAAATTACAGATTCCAAAATCATAATAAAAATGTCTAAAATAATCATAAAAAATAAATAATAAATTTCAAATAAAAGTCAAAATTTAAATTAAATACTTACTAATCAATTAAAAGCCTTTAGTAGATCTCGTGTCGTAATACATACAACTTTTCATCTCAGTCAGTCGAACCGGAGACCTCGCGACGGTCATATACGCTAACCACTAAACCAACGGTGTCGTTTAATACTTTTTGTTTATAATTTCTCTATTTCAGTTTCCTAGAAACATTTATATTATCAACTTCGAAAATAAAGTTCTTAACTGCATTATTAACTTTCCAAATACAAAAATAAACTTTAAAACATTAGACTTAAGGTTCCTTTTCCTACAAAATAACCGTATTAAACTACCGATTAAAATTTCAAACAGAAACAGTGGCTTAACAGCAGTACACCATTTAAAGTTGACCTGCCCTTCCCTTTCTAGTGACCTGACTCAGAGATCAAGATATAGTGGCGGCATAGGACCATTTAAATTTGACCTCTGCATTCGTTCTAAATAGCTCGACCCAGGGATCAAGATAGCCTGGTAATTTCCTGGTGTAAATCTAACCGCTTCCGAACACTATCTGACGGTGCCATCTGCTGGGCGAGGAACAAGGTTGCGGAATAAATTTAAATGTTACCGTTATTTTTAAAGACGCCATTTTGGTTTAGTTAAATGTCAGGGGAAGAATTCCGGTATTGAAAGATAAGAATACTTATACTAATAAGCGGCCGTGGCGCAATGGATAAGGCATCGGTCTTACGATCGAGAGGTCGTGGGTTCGAATCCTGGCCATTACACCACGGGCGTGAACTTCCTCCTAACACAAGCGAATTAAGCTTAGCTGGAGGGGGTTAACAAGAATACTAGTAATTTGTATTTGCAAATTACTAGTCAGCTTATAAAAAAATAAAGAAAATACACTGTTTTGTGGTCTAGTGGTATAGTTTTATTGTGACCACACCCGAGTTTGATGCCCGGATTCGGCACAAGTGTATTTTAGGATAGGAATATCTCAGTCGTAATTTTTTTTTAACGGCGCCCGCACAAGAATAACTCCTGTCCGCGACACAGGAGTTATTCTTGTGCGGGCGCCGTGTTCACAACCATACATTTCGCAGACACAAACACACCCAGAGTCAGAACAAACCTTAGCGGATCACACAAAGATTTGTCCCGTGTGGGGATCGAATCTACAACACCAACGCAGTTGAAAGTCGCTTTGACCACTACGCTAATCGTGCACTTGTGGCAGTATCCGCACATAACCAGTCACGTGACATATATCGACGAGTGCTGAATCGCGATATCGAAATGTTCACAGCAAGTGACTATATATACCACTTCCAATACACTACTGTTGGACAGCTGTCCGCCAGGCAATACCACCGAACCTGGTCGGAGGATCCTCCCTTTGTGGTGGAGGAACATCACACCCTGTTCCTCTACACACTCAATCAACTTAGCACAGAGTTGGAATTATGCCGAGTAGATGTGAATAGGCTCACATGGGACCTAAACATTGCAGGTGAAGTGTGAGTTATACACCAATGTCACACTCTACTGTATATAGGGGTGGTGTTATACTATTCTTGGAATATGGCCATTTTGGTTGGTTTAAATGTCAGGTGGACACTTGCGATGATATTTAAAGATATCTAATGGCTAATAGTTATTTATGCAACTGTTCTATAATGAGGGGTATTAAAACACGAGTGTGGGTTTATCTTAGATAATAGTATCACATGAGTGTTTTAATACCTAATTATAACAGTTGCATACAAGACTTTATCTACACCCATGATATGAATCCTCTATAAATGTTCTGAAACCATACGGTATTGTACAGTGTTGTAAGAACTCTATGTAAATTCATGGAAAGTTTAATTAGTGAGTATCTAATACAAACAAACTATGTATAGGTAATAATACTAATATTTATTGTAATAATTATTTACATTTTGGATCGTACAATTATTAAAATGTATTTGAATATTTGCACCTTATCTGGTGGTGTTATCAAAGCTTGTATCACTCATTTTTGTAAACAACAAAATAATTTTTTTTCAATACTATTATTGAACAAAAATGGCGGGATACGACGTCAATTCAAAAATTGGAATAAGTTTTTATTTAAATGACGGCGCTGTGGTAGTGAAACGCGCGTGCATGACATGTTCTTTTTTTGAAATTCATAAAGATGCCATGAGAATGTGGCTGTTCGATGAGTAAAAAAGGAGTTACATAATGAATTTCAGTACAACATTATAACACCCGTTTGGGTGTTATAATGGTTATTATGACACTGGCTGTTTTAATGTTGGCAATAAGCTAACTGTTTCAAGAACGTTTATAGAGGATTTATAGCATGGGTGTAGATAAAACTATTTATAGCTGGTATCTACTAGCGTGTAGCTAAATTATATTCGTTGGTTAATGTCGCAACACGATGCATTATGGAGTGCATTATGGGCAGTACCGGATTAAGCTAGCGCGGGGCCTGTAGCAAAATCTGTCATTTATTTATTTTATTTTATTTAGAAGGTACAGAAACAGATGACAGATTAAACACTTCATACATTATTATGTTTTACATGAAAAAAATTGCAAATCTGACGCCCAATTATATCTGTACATAGCACTTCAATTAAATAGCTTCAACAAGCAAGGTAGTACGTTAAACAAAGAACGAAAGGAATTTAACAACAATAATAAAATTAATAAGATAAAATTTAAATTAAATTAGGTACCTAAAGTAAATTAGTTTATAACTTTCAAGATTCTAAATTACACAATGGGTCATGGGCCTCTTAGGTTGCTTTAGTTTTTCAACATCTGTTTTCAGCAGCTCTGCGAACAGCACAAATTCATTGCCTAGGTTATTCTCCAAATCGTCTTAGTAAGCACTGACCATTACTGAGGATTTTTTCAGAATATATTTTGTTGTAAGTATTTTTAGCTGCCGAAATACTCCAAAACCACTAGTATTTGTATGATATGCTTTCATATGCCTTTTAGGCATCCAAGATACTCAATACTCAATACTTTATTGCGTTTCACAAATGTATGTCTTAGGTGGTAAATATTATGTCTAGGAACATTGTGAACCCTGTCGGGCATAGCAAAGTAGAAGAGAGGACAATAATGTTATATAATAAAAATAAGTTTTGAATAAAAAAATAAGAGACAAAGCATAACGTTTTTTAATGGGTACTATGCAAATATATTTATTTGTGTAGTGTTTAATTGGGTATCATTTAAATACTCGTTAATTGAGTAGTAGCATTTTTTCATCAGCAAAGTTTTTAGACTATTAGAAAATGCTGATATGCTTTCTTTATTTTTTATTGTGTCTGGAAGACAATTGTATATTTTAATTGACATAGCATATGGACCATTCGAGTGTATGTGCAGGTTAGAGAAAGGCATGTTTATTAAATTTCTCTGGCGGAGAGCATATCTCGTCTGGTTTTCATCCCTTTTTGTGTAGAACTCTTTGTGTTTGTGTACAAATTTACATATTTCTAAAATGTATATACATGAAAGAGTTAAAATTTTATGTTTAATAAAATGTGGTTTACAGCTGTCAATTGTTTTAATGTTTGCTAAGATTCGTACAAGTTTTTTTTGCATCACAAATAATACTGGAGCGTCAGTACTGCTTCCCCATAAGATTATACCGTAGCTAAGCCATGCATATGCATAGGCATAATAAGTGACAAGAGCGGTTTCGAAGTTAGTACATTTTTTAACCTCACGTAAGGCATAACAAAATTTAGAAATTTTAGAACAAATTGTTTGAATATGGGTTTTCCAATTAAAGTTTGAGTCTATATTTAATCCTAATAATGTGAATTTATTAACTGTTTCTATTTGTTGGTTATTGAAATTAAAATTTATTTTTAAGGGTAATTTCTGATGTGGGTGAAACGCCATAATTTTTGTCTTTGAAAGATTTATTTCCAGGTTGTGAGCGTCCAACCAACTTTTCGTTTTGTTAAAAATGTTATTAAGTTCGCAGTTTATTTCGTTTTTATCTCTACAAGGCACCAATATAGAGATATCGTCTGCGAACAGGGTAGAGTGTCTTTCTATATTTTTTGGTAGATCGTTGATATAGATAAGGAATAGTAAACATCCAATCACACTACCCTGAGGGATTGATGCATTTATTACCTTAACTTCAGAGAGTACGTGTTGCACCTGCTTGGTAATATTATTGAAAAAATCTATTTCTACTTGGTGTTCCCTATTTTTTAGGTATGATTTAAACCAATCTAGAGCTTTACCACGAATGCCAGATATTTAAGCTCCTATTTAAATTTAATTATTTTTACCGTCAGACAAGCGTTGAAGTGCGGGCCCCTCCAATTCGCGGGGCCCGTAGCATTTGCTACTTTTGCTATATGGCTAATCCGGCACTGATTATGGGCTATGGAGAGTGTATGCTCGGCGTTTCTCTTAGAGACCGTGTCCGAAATGAGGTACGGTTACGCAGCTCCCTATCATCCCTGATAGAGATAGATAGACAGCGGGCAGCCACATTGTTTTACACTATGTTGTGATTCATAAACTGCCGCATATTATATAATATTATTAACATAATATGCAACATATATCTGTGCCTATTATTTAAATGAACCAACATTTTCATAAATAAAATGTATCTATATATTGTAGAGACGGGTCTTAATCGCGTAAATATTTTTAAAGGCATAAAAACGTTTTTTGCTCGACAGTTTTGATCCGTTTAAGATCCGTGTCTACAATATATAATTATGTATACAAATCGCGAAAGTTTATAAAATATATCTACTAACTTAATTTCATGTCTAAATTATAGTATTGCTTTTTAAACAAACGCCTTATAAATAAAAACGCTAAACGGACATAGCATCAGATAAAAATTGTATTATTGTTAAAAATGGCCAAGGTTTCGCCCAATTATGCAGATGTAGCAACTATTCTTATAATGTAGCATCTATTTAAGTAAATATACTGTTTTTGCGTCCTTGAAGTACTTAGATACTTTTTAATACGATGTTCGTAGACTATTTAGCGAGGGATCTTCCATAAACTAAGCGATGCAAATATAGCATTATATTTTTGAACCATAAATTATGTCACAATAGAAAAATACATTTCATCACGCCTATATTACCCTAAAGGGTCTGGCAGAGGTGTACAACACCCACACTTCACCTGTGATGTTTAGGATAAAGTAATAATGTGAAAATTGTAGTGGCTATGGCCGTAGTACTCCTTCTTCTATAACAAATGTCTCTACCAACATTGATGTATGTAATACATGTCCCACTGCTGGGCTCGGGCCTCTTCTCATGATGAGAAGGGTTAGGCCAAACACCACGCTTGCCAAGTGCGGATTGGTAGACCTCACACGACCTCAAGTACTTTTAAACACTCTCAGGCATGCAGGATTGCTCACAATGTTTTCCTTCACCGTTAGCGAGCGATAATTTATATGATAAATACACACATATCTTTGAAAAGACGAATCATAACGATTTATTGACAGAGGTGTGTGCCGTGGGTTCGAACCCGAATGACTTCGCAGTCCTACGGTCTTCCACTCGGCTATCGCTACTACCACCATTACTTCGCTTCAACAAAAGTGATTACATAATGACATGCATAAATGCTATTGTGTCCTCGATCGAATTCATGTATATTCATTCCTTTAATAATAATTATATAAGGCTTTTGACTTGTTATATTTGGGTCATGGGGATGCCCTAATTCAAATATTAGTTCTACTACATTTTAAATGTGTGGCGCTCTGACACGGTTAGCTGTTAATTATAATAATAATTATAGCAGCCCTGTATCTAATACATGTCCCACTGCTGGGCTCGGGCCTCTTTTCATGATGAGAAGGGTTAGGCCAAAGTCCACCACGCTGGCCGAATGCGGATTGGTAGACTTCACGCACCCTCGAGTACTTTTTTGGCACTCTCAGGGATCCAGGTTTCCTCACGATGTTTTCCTTCACCGTTAGCTTAACTTATCTTAAAAAGTCCAATAATATTGCTAAATATAATGTATTGAGTGTCCTATTGAAATCGACGGCAACCCTCAAAGCTTATTGTTTTTCGTATATAATCCAAAGTTACTCGGATATTTGCATCTTGCAGTCAGCATTTTATGTTGCCGAGCTGATGCTGAAAAGCCTTCGCAACGGTTAGGAGTACGGGGATATTTTTTAAATATAATACCTTAAGGCCGTTTACTGTATTCTTTCAAGCTATACACAGATGAGGCGAGACGTTGAATATTACTTAAGTATTTATTACTTTTTAGTGCATGTTTTGTGATTGAAGCCGGTTTTTATCTGTTTTTTTTTTTGTGTAAATTTGGAGCGGTATTTGAACCCTCGACTATTATTTATAGTTAACCCCGATTCTTGTTCAAATGCATTAGTTTCGTCTGTTCTTAGTATTACTTCCAACTCCAACTATATACTTCTGATTAAATTCGTTGCGGGTTCCAAGACAATTGTAACTCTCCCTAGGATTGCCCGTGTGTCATGCACGGTGCCTTTCAGTTTGTTACCGCTGTAGATCCTGGCGTCACAGGAGTCACAGTGGTGGGCGTGTGGGTGGGATTATATCCCGTTATGTTCTTAGTATTAAACGACATTCTCCATTACCATAAACTAAAACCGGCCAAGTGCGTGTCGGGCCACGCGCAGTAGGGTTCCATAGAAAAAAAAAATTAATTTTACTTTTTAACTAAATGGCGTCCTTCAGAAAGGAAATGTTTGTAGTACACGAAACCAGCTAGCACGTATGACGAGATGTATGAATGTTGAGGAAGCGAAAGAAGTATGTAAGGAGCGAAGCACATGGCGTTCCATCGTCTCTGCCTACCTCCGTGGGATAAAGGCGTGATTTTATATATGTATTATGTATGTTTATTTATGTTTCAAGAATTTTGAACGAAATATTCTGAGTAACTGCATCTGACATTTCGGACCCCTATTCCTCTTGAACTAATGAAGTGAACTTATCCGCTATAGTTTTCCTTTAAAGTTCATTACATGTACTACCGACACAATTTTTTTCAGATTTTAGGATCCAGTAGTTTAGCTTTTAGAGGGGGGGACGCCCTACTCGAACAAAAATTTGCTCTTTAAAGTTAATTATCTCGCAAACGGATCCCTAAATCAAAAAACTGTCTTAGCAACCCCTAAACGTTTTTAAAAGTCCTATCTAACAATACCCCACACTATGGGGTAGGCGACAAAAAAAAAAAACATCCCTACTTTACATGTAGGGGAGCTACCTGAAAAAAAAATATTTTTCCAAATTTTACTCTACGACTTTCTTTGTTTAGTTAACATACATGTTTATGCAAAATTTCAGTTTTCTAGCACCAACGGTTTCGTCGCTATGCCGTGGACAGACAGACGGACATGGCGAAACTATAAGGGTTCCTTGTAGGTACTACGGAACCCTAAAAAGCCATCAAAATCAACCATGAAATTTAACCTTCAACCATACTCATATCTCTAAATCCACACAAAAATATCTCATAAAAAAAGGTTCGCATCGGCATTTATGACATCCATAGATAAAAATACGTATTGTCTTTGGTCGCGTGATCGAGATGGTACTCTATGGTACCTTCCCGTGCCATAGACAAGGTATTCGACCTTAAGGACACATGAAGTAGGTTAGATATTGTCTTTGGTAGGCATATAAAAAGTTCATTGTTTTTATAGGATCAACCTTAGGTTTTGATTTAGGTTGATTGGGTAATACTTTTTATAGTTCATGGAGGTTACAGAATTTTTATGCTTTTTGAATAGTTATTATAGCAGATAGGTATTTTGCCCAATTCTTACGTAATCTATTATATATCTTATTTAATTTAGTATAATATTTAACTTTGATTATTTTTATAGCATTTAGCTATGCTTAGCAAATTATACTAAGAAACAGTTGAAAAAGATGTGGGACCGGCAGGATTTGAACCTATGACGTATTATACAGTTGAGAAATTTTGAGTGCCGGTAAGAGGCGACCGTAGCTGGATGGCTAAGAGCGACTGCCCGGTGTGCAGTAAGGTCGCAGGTTCAAATCCTGCCGGTCCCATATCTTTTTCAACTGTTTCTTAGTAATATTTAACTTATTTTAATGTAATAATATGAAGGTGTTAGTTAGATTATTTTTTTCATGATGTTTTCAATGTATTTAATTTCATATTTTAATGATTTTTTTCTTTTTTGCTGAATGACTTGCATGTAAGCGTCTTTGTTCATAGAATTGCCTGACGAAATGTTCACAAATAACGAATTTACTTGGCACGGAAACCGTAACCGAGACTGTCCGACAGGTATTCCTATACTCCAACCATTATATCAAAGGGGCAGTTCTTTGTATTGTATCACAAAAGGTCTACAATCATTAACCTATGAAAATGTATCAAAAATGAATAATTAATAAAAAAATGGCCGAACGCGTGTTTCATAACAAAAGATTTAGTTATTAATACAATATTACTTGAATTATGCGACAGTTTGATTAATGTACAGATATAGTGCCTCGATGGTGCAGTGGTTACGGTAGCGCCTCTCACCGCGAGACCCGGGTTCGATTCCCAGGTCGGGCAAAGTGTTTCATGTGAACGTTGCGTTAGAAAATTTACATTAGCAGCACGGAGTTGGCATTGTGCCTGGTGGATGGCGATAGGCTCACTATCCCGTCGGTTATTAACCGACTTCAAAAAAGAGGAGGTCCTCAATTCGTCTGTATTTTTTTTTATGTTTGCTACCTCATAACTTTCGCGAAGCGATTTTAATGATTATTTTTTAATTAAAAGCTGGTGCTTCTCGTTTGGTCCCATTTCAATTTGGTCCAGTTCTGACAATGGCACCCATAAGAAAATTATTTAAGTTTAAAATTATTGTAATTGGAGTTGGTCTTTTTTTGGTAAATTATACTACTGTTCTTTACTTTGGCCGCGGTATGTAGTTTTGTTTACAGTTTATTTGACAAGCATTCAGCAAACTAACAAAACGTTGTCTGGTTGTTAAGCTGAAAATCTATAGAAATTGCTACACCGAAAGTTTTTAGACCCTACTTTCACAATTCAAATTAATGACGAAAATTATTCTACATTAAAAATAGTGATTATTTAATAATAATAAAATAATAAGTTCACTAGCCGATTTCGGCTACGGCGACTAAGCTACTGTGGAATACCTATATTAAAGGGCCAATTTCTAAGGTTCCAGAGAGATTTATCCGACCCACAAAATATAACGTGACCGAATTACAAAGTGACACAAGTTACACTAAAAAAATAACTCAGCTGTCACTTTAATTTATGTGTGTTATATGATTATTCTACCAATAAGGTTTACCTGTAAAATTGGGGCTAAATCTCACAAAATATAAATATAACTCACCCACTAATACTTACCTTTTAAAAATGTACACAGATTATTAAAAGTATAATATAGAAATAGGTACATCTTAGATAACACATACGAACTTCTTTCAACGCATCAAAGTAGAATTAAATCCAAAGAGAAATTTAAAATTATCACTTCCGTTTTCAAAGAGATACCAACTTCCAAAAAAATCATTTAAATGTCAATGTCATTCGTTTTTCAATGTTGGTAGCTAAAAAATAACCGAATTCAACCTGTATCGTGTGAAACATCATTATAAAAGTCTAATTAAATTTTAATTTTAAAATTCTCTTTAATGTTGAAACGCGAGTAAGAAGGCTTTATCATGCAACGTTGCTTTCTGTAATAATGCAGTTTGAAGCTGAGCTTTCATATGGTATGCTAAGCAAAAATATTTACAAAATAATTACATACAGTTCCGAACTATGTTTGGAAATTTTAAAGATCAAGGTAGTTTATTGTATTTTATGTAGTTTATGAACATGCATTTTAATGTATTACATGCGAATGTTTGTGAATTATTTATTTATCAAATCATTTTACTTATTTTAAGTATTTAATATATTTTTTCCAAACTATAGTACGAACTTTTTACAACTTTATCTGTGTTATGGCGCCACTAGTAACTAAATGTCAAATATTAGACTTATTTCATCTGTTGCACAGTTGGCTGTAGAGATCGCGCTGTCAATCATTTCATTCATTCTCTCATTCATTCTAGATTCATGTCGACAGCAATAGCCAGAACTAAATGTAAAAAGTAGGAGGAATAGACAAAATATTCATTTTTAATTTAAGTTTCTGAGTGACGGCGTGATCTCTAGACACAGATGAAGTTGTCGGAATCAAAGTTTTTACATTTCGGCTCCACACGTTGGCACCAACGCTAGCGACAACATCTCCAACGCATCAAGGCCTTGACAACGTTAGTATTTAAAATTTCATTTGAAAATTTGCCAATTCGGCCAAGTAACAACGAATGAGGATGATTATGGAAAGCTCAGCCACTAGATGTCGCTATTTCTTCCGATTGATATCGGAGAATGAATTAAATGAATTTATCTACAAATGTCAAACTCAAAATCAATGTATATATATGAAGTAGCAGTATTTGTTAAAAGTAATATTGATATGTACGAAACTCTGAGGTCTAAACGACATCAAAATACCATATGCAATGCACTGCACAGGTCAGCTTTGTTTGATAAGAGTATCTTGGGTATGGCCCCAAGGATCTTCAACAAACTACCGAATGATTTACGTTGTCTGAACGAGCTGCAGACATTTAAAAGAAAGCTATATGTATTTTTGGTTAGTAAATGCTACTATTCTGTAAGTGAATATTTAAATGATAAGACAAATTAAAGCATTATATTAATATTATTAATTTTGACTGTATTTTGAAATGTGTAATTTTGACATCTATAATTTTGACATCTATAATTTTGACATCTGTAATTTTGACAACCGTAATTTTGACATCTGTAATCTTGACATCTGTATTTTTGAGATCTGGTAACTTTGACATTTATAATCTAGACATTAATAATTTGTAATTTTATGTTTTTTCTCTTTTGTTTAAATCTAATTTGTAAAATTCAGATATTCATTGAATGCATGTATGTTTATTATTATTATTTTGTTTGTATTTTGTTTGTTTTTGAATTTACAATTAATTAATTATTGGAAAATTAAAATGACATGTAATTGATGTACCTAACTATAACCTTACCCACTTTGCACGCCATACGGTTGGACATGGAAAGCATCTGTATCAATTTTTTTAAGACCTTTTATTGTACCTGTGTTCGCAAAGTAATAAATGAATTATGAATTATGAATTATGAAAACTTTAAACACCGTCAAGCACAATACGAGCATTTCGGGTGGTTCGTGAGGGCGTCAGTTTGACAGCTGACCAACTGGATGAAGAATAAACAAAATGTCTTTCTTCTTAGTGGATCATCTGTCAAACTATTGACCGAACCAGAGAGCATGCATTTAACTACAGACAACTATAAGCTTTAAATTACACTATTCCCACTGAGCGTTCCAGTTAAAATTCACGTCAAAGTTTAGAAATATATGGTTTTTGACAGCTTTACCCGGCCCGGGGAATACTTTCTATAAAATTTGAGAGTCTCATTGTTGCAAAAGTATAACCGTAAATTTTAGTGGATTGATATGAGCATGAGGTCTAAAAACCATGTGACAGTAATCATCCCCACCAGCTTACGTGGGCCAACATTTGGAGCCAGCAGTGACTTACCTGGTGAGACCGTAGGTATGACTTTCGTGGCTTGCGTCTCCGTCTTCCCGAAAGTTGTTAAGGCATCCGTGGGAGCCAGCCAGCTCGATATCAATAGCGGCAATATGGCCGCCGCCGGCTGAACCCTGCACCACATCTCAACGCGGGAAATACGCATTCTATCTTTGAACACTTTTTTCTTGTTTTTCCGTAAGGAGTTTGAATACTTGCCTGCTTATTTTTTTTGGAAATTGATTTTAAATAAAGAGGTGTATTGAACTATTTAAAAGTGGAGGGGGTACAAAAACAGGTGGATTGATTCTAATTCTATTTTTGAAAGATTTGTATTTTGTATCAATGTGAAACCGAATTGCGACTGTGAAAATGTACTAACAAATTCTCTATTTAAATATGAACGTTGTGCTTTGAAAACCTATTAAATTACTCTTGCCTAAGATTTTTAATAAATACTCTTTTGTGAAACTACTTTATGAAGTCAAATCGCATGTCCAAAATTTATATTTTTAAAAAGGTTCAGATTTATTTCATAAAGATGTGGTGTAGGTGATTTTATGTTTTATTTATGTACCCAAAGTATAGTAAAAAGGTTGTGTTCCAAATGTTTTGTTTAAAATATCTAAAGACCGTTTCGAATTGCCCTATAAATTAACTAATGTAGCTAACTTATTAACCTTTTTATCAGGACGGTTACAATGAATATTTGTCTGGACAAGCATGTTTGAAAGCATTTGTGAATTGACAAATACTCATTGTTACCATGCTTGAAAGGAGCTGAAAAGCCAGGTTTTCAAGTTTTGTTTAACCAACATCATAATAATAACGTAAACTTTATCGAAGGTTGTATATGAAGTTAAAAGGTCGGCAAATTACTTGTCGATCTTGAAGAATATTCTGAAATAAATGTGTGTATTACCCTAGCATGTGCAATCTTACCGTTTAACCCTAAAACATCGAAAGCTGTTATATTATGTACACATGCTTTTGAAACATCAGCGTATATGTGTGTGTTTATATAGCCGTGTTTATGTATGTGAAGCATGTTGTATATAAGTATAGTTTGCTTACCAGGTGAAATTGTGGTCTGCGCAGGCTTGGGCGGGTCAGTGTTCGCTTTCCCGAAAGAGGAAATCCCAAACCCTTCGGCTGGTAAGTTTAGCCATCCCAAAATAATGGCGGAAAGAATAGCGGCTGTTTGTCGCTTGCAAATCATTGTCACTGTTATAGCCTGGCTTTTAAAATAAGAACACTTGTCTCTGGTTTGAATTGACAATCTGTGATGACAGTTAAAGTAAGATGGCGGATTTTTAGCGCCAATTGAATTGTCAATTGTGTAGTAAAATGTCGAAGTAAATTGTGATGGTAAGCAGTGTTTTTTTTTCAGCCATATTGCTATATTTTCAGACTATCCGAGTGATGTGAATTTAGTTAAAATTTGAATGAATTCGTGATGGTACTCCTCTAAATTACTTTATACTTACATTGGCAATAAAAAAAATATAGAACAAATATATTTTTAATTTGTAATAAGAGGAATATTGTATATTTTGTATATTTTACAGCCTAAGATGATGTACGTAGATGTGATCTGATTCACGGATATCTATTCGGATATTTATTTACAATATTCTTGATCATTTTTTCTTTTAAAGTACAACTAATATCGATAAAAAATGAAGAAAATTTTCATTAATATTTGGAGGTAAAAATCTCAAAAAAACGGAAACAGTTACAATAATGAAAAAGCTTTTGATATACAAGCCAGGTTTAGTTTTTGTTTTAAGTATGTACAACTTCTTTATTTAGTTTTTTTTTTAATTTAAAAAAAGGTCCCATTATATAAAAAAGCTTACCCGACGGAGGCGTAGGCGACGGCGTTGCAAGGGGACTATCTGTTTTTACTACACCGAAAACAGGACTGAACGCGCCGAAACATTGTCCAATTAACCATAACGTCAAAAAAACTTGCAAAAAACGAATCTTTTTCATGTTTAAAAACATTCTGTAAAATTAAACACCGTTACTTTTGAATTTTGTAAGTGTAAAAATAAGTGCAATATGTACAGTTTTTTTGGTAAAAAAGGTGTGTTTTCTCCGTGATCTGTAGGTTTGTCCTGTAAATCGCGTGTCGGTAAACATTTTTTTATATAATGGGACAAAAAATCCTCTGTATGTACCTGAAAAACTACGAACATTCCAAAAACATTGATTCACACTGGTGTCCAAAACATGTGTCTAAGTCTGTGTCTCACAACAGTTGTGTATTTTTTTTTCTATTTTTTCAATGTAACGTGCTGTGTGATGTCCCATTATATATAAAAAATATTTACCCGGTGGTGCGGTTGGTACCGCTGTCGGTGGCTTCGTGTTTGACACGCCGAAAGTACTGAGTGCCTCGGATGACAACCCAGCCAGGGAGGCCAACACCAGCGGCAGAAAAACCGCGGCAACTTGCTTCCGGTACATCTCGAAAATTCCAAACATTCCGGTATTTGAACTCGAAAATCGAAGTCAATTTAAAACACGTTCTATCTTTTTTATTTATGGTTGAGCGTTCGAATTTGGAACTGCGATTTGATTTCGCGTCAAACAACTTATTTTGTTTATTTTATCAATGTTGCCAGTGACTAAATTTTGAAAAATGTATTTACACATTTCTGTTAGAGAATTTTGTGAAAGTTATTTGGCGCTTTTTGTTTATTCTGACAGCCATGATTAATTAAAAAGTAAGTTATTAAATCGACATTATAGCGGTCAAAGTTCGTTGTTAATAAACACGTGAATTGCCAATTAGCTCAACCCAAGACATGCAACCTAAAGGCAAAAAAAGTGAAATAACTATACGTTTTGTTAACCGTTATACGGAAGAAATCTTAAAAGTAAATCAAGTAAAAACCTCAGAAATATGTTTGGATCGTTATTATATATTAAAATACTTACGTGAGAAGTACATAATTTTTGTTTTGAAAATCGATGATCACAGATTTTTTAATTAAATCGCCAGCTATATTTACCATAATCGTATCTAATAGTTCCATTTTTAAATCTCGTCTCTTTACGTGCGGTATTTTTCAGAATAATTTAGTATTTTTTTCTCAAGCTCCACTGGTATTTTAAATGCGTCAATATTTTACTAAATAGATCGGCATTGATTAAACCTTTTCGAGCACTGGACTCTAGGCGAGATATTTCTAATTACATTGCGTCGTTAAAGTGTAGTTACATCTATGTCCGTATATTGCTACATCGTAATGTACTTAAAAATCACCAGTCGACTTTGGTAGCCTTGAAGACAAAAGGGCATATAAATATCGCGTCAACTAAGTTGCGTGTCTGTCACAATTACAATTTAAGCCGAATGTCGAAAATGATTAATCGACTTCAGACGTCAAATTGGTACCAATTAATTGTTTCGTTTGACGTTTCAATACAATTCAATCGAAATCGATTCCAATAGTAATATTAATAATGTTGAATTAAAATTATAATATTGACTTACTGGCTGTCAGAATAACATGAATAATGAATTTATATGAAATGAAATTATGTGAAATTTGTTGTGATATATTAAATGATATTTACGTGTTTTTATTATTATTGTCTTTCTTATAATAATTGTTACACTTTAATAAGTTATTTATCAGTTTGTCTAAAATATTGGCAGCCATAGTGTTTTTAAACATCATTTTATAACATAAATATGTATTCTGTAGACGTTTTTTTATTATGTTATTTGTTTTTAATAGTATAACTATTATTACAAGTGAGACTATTTTTCAATCAAAATAATAATGCGATTTTCTGAAAAATAATAGTCACTGATATTTTTCTCAAAATTTAAATAATAAAAATACATTATATCAATATGATAGTCGCGGTAATAATTTGATTGATTTTATCGTGAAATATATTTACAATAATTTTAGTGGCAGATTTTTAAAATTGCAACCTTCACTTATAAAAATAATTAACCGATAAGAAAAAAAAATTGGAAATCCCTTTTTTTTAATAATGGCAACAATAACTGTTTTAATTATTGATTAAATACATGTTATAAGTTAAGGTTCATTTTGTACCTAAGGGGTAAGAAAATATAGATCAAAATTGAAATTGTAATGTCTTAAAGCGTTTAATCTAGATTTCACCAACGTGTTAAACCTAAGTATAACTTTGAACAAATTGTTATATCTTTCTGTCCCGTTCTAATACCTATTAAATGAGGAAGAAAGATTAAATTCGTGTTTAATATGAAATGCCCTTTAAAAACTAATGAAATCGGGACGTAATCAATTAAAGTCAAAAATAGATATAAAAATATCAAATTTCAATTAAAATCTAAATGTTTTCTTATCCTTAGTTACGAACAGATTATATTTGTTATGTTTATTATTACAATACTCTTATAATATTCAAGTTCGATTGATCAATAAAAAAATATTCGGCAAAGCCCGAACAACTTTATTGCGTCTAAAGACTACGGTTACTACCATCAGGCAAGATAGTTACCTAACTTTGAAAAAAGGTGATGACATTTTAAAGAAGCTGAGGCATTTTCTATCTATCCATAAACGTTTTTGATCGATTTTGTATAATAACTACACAAATTTTTAACATTATTAATTATTTTTTTCAGTTTGTATGTGACTCAATTAATAATTAAAACAATTTTGACAAATTTTGCACGAATAGACAACCATATGCATTTAAGTGTTTTAGATATGATTTGTCTATGAAAATATATAGAAACCTAATAATATTAAAACCCATATTACGTTAGTATGTACACGTCGCTTGCACGCTCTCAATTAAAAAAGCGTCATTATATAAAATAGAAATATTTATATGATCAATCAAAAGTTATACATATTATAAGAACATTCTCAAATTTGCCGTACATGTGGAGAATTATAAAAAATACAAAGTAGAGACAATACTTAATCTTTTTTTAAACAATGCTACCACACGCACGGTAGAGTAGTACTTATATCTAGTGCAGAAAGCGGCTGTGATAATTAATTAAAAAAGTAGCATTATAATTTAAATACTCGTCAAAATAATAATTATTCATATTTAATAGTGTCTTCTGTGTAAGATATAGTTATTAGTATTTTGCTTATAAAATGACAAGTATTCTCCTTTAATCCTTCCAACTAAGCTATTTGCTTGGGATTGAAGTTCAGGTCCGTGACGTAATGGTCAGGATTCGAACCCACGACCTCTCGATCGCAAGTCCGACGCAAAGTCATGACAATAAAATCTTATTTGGAAATTAATAGATTTTTTTTAGTTAAGTTAAATAAAAAAAAAATATTTTTATTTTCTCTCATAAAGGGATGTACAATTCAAACATAAATTATTGGTAATGCCCGAAGCCCAGCCAGCGCTGACACCGCCCTACTTGCAACTTTAGTAGTTATTCAATGAGATGAATTAAACAAATAATAATATTTAAGTACCTAATAATGAAACAAGCAGGGCGGCTCATCGCTAGCCTGAACCCGGGCACCACGAGCAAATAAAAGCTGAAACTTAAAATTAAATGTATCTCAATTAAACAAAGGGTATTTTGCTGTTTAAGTAACTTGATATTTCTTACGTGTTCAGTTTTGCAATAGCTGCGATTTGATTTCTAAACATCTTAACCACTAAGCCATGAGCGCTTGTCTTAAATTGCTAGTTTTAAACTTTTAGTAATTATCACATTTAAATTGTCTATAATTTATGTTTTAATAAATACTTAACATAAAAAAATACAAACTTAATAGATTTCTCTTACAAAATGGTTAAATTCAACACTATTGTACAAGTTAATATATTCGGTACTAAAAAGAAAATATTTCGTACCTCGGTATTGAAATTTAAGAAATATTTTCTGTTCAGCGAAGGCGACGAGTATTCAAATCTGAAATTCTTAAACACTTACTGAAATATGTACACAACAATAAAGAAAGAATTCTGTTTTTTGACGCCATTTGATTTCAAAAGTATTTAAGAAATAATTGAGTCGGATGTTTTTCGATTTAAAATAGTAAAACTGACATTAAACCCTTTAGTAACCTTAGCATTTGTTTTCTTGCAATCACTTAAATGCATTCTATTTTTAAATTATTAAAAAGAAAGGTCAAAAATCAGAACTCGTCGCAAACAAAATTAAAAAACGAACCGTGTCGAAGCGTGTAGCATTAAAAAGTTTAACATCTTTTTTAATTTTGGATCTCCTTTAATAGACAAACTTGTTTTTTTAAATAGTTTTTAGTTGGGTTTTAGATTTTTTAGACACAGTTTGAGGTGGTATATAACTGTAGTTACTGTCAGATACTGTTTCTTGCTGCGGTCGACGGTGTTCGGAGTTTGACGCGGTACTAACCAGTGGATAAGGTAAGCAAGGTTGCTTTCTTAATGTACAGGGGGTTGCGGATTTGGGTGGATTGCTTCTTAGATAATTATGTGTATGTATCTTTTGTGCTAAAGGTGCATATAAAAATTAAACGGAACACCGTGGTATAAATGTTCAAAACAAGTCTTTAGAAATTGTCTTTCTCTTGTTTTTTAAGGACTCAAATTTTAGTTGAAATAATTTAAATAAATATCTAGTACTTTGTAAATATCTAAGCAAAAACTACCGCTTTATTTTCTCTTTTAAAAATGTCCAGTGGTTGCCTGGAAGAAATAAGGCCGCCATTTGTACATTTTTCTTTTATTTTTATTTTCGTTGTTTACTCTTGTTTTTTTCATGTTATAGAAATTATGTACAAATAAGGTATTTTCTATCTATCTAGCTATCTACTTTTACTACAATAATATGCGACCTCTACCTGAATTATGACACTTTATTTAGCTAATGTTAATGGGATAATGACGGTTATCGCATGATTTACACTAAATACACTATGTAGCATGTTGTCGATAGAAATCATATGTAAACGAATATAATCGTTGCCTTTTTTTGTAACATATCATCACGGCTATATCACCCAGAAGGGTGCGGCAGAGGTGTACAACACCCACACTTCACCTGTTATGTTTAGGTCCCATGGTATAGTAGGTAGTTTGTCTTTCGCCGTCAATTGGGCATAATTCCAACTCCGTGCTGCTATTGTGAAAGTTCACAAATAACACTTGGCTGGGAATCGAATCCGAGACCTGGCGGTTAGAGTCGCATACGCTAACCACAAGACCAAGAATTATAATGTTTTACGATAACAAACATTATTACATATAAAAAGAGCAAAGATCACAGATAATCAAAATTAAAAACAATCAAAATCATCTGTGATTTACAGTTAATTTTTAACCGACTTCTAAAAAAGGAGGAGGGTCTCAATTCGATTCGTATATATGTTGCTTTTTTTTTTTTATGTTTGTTCACAGATATCTCCGTCGTTTATGAACTGATTTTGATGATTCTTTTTTTGTTGGACAGGAAATGATTCCAAAAGGGTCCCATCGTCAGCATGTCGTGATCTGATGATGGGATCTCAGAGAAATCGAGGGCAACCCTCGAATTTTATAGGCACATGTCATTACATGTGCCTATAAAATTTATATTATAATTTAATTTTTAGTGTGTTTTTCAAAGCTGCACCAGTATTTACATATTTTTATGTGGATGAGCTGACGATGGAAGGTCAACTCCTCAATGGTTAGGAGTTAAAAGATAATTCTTTCACTACTGTACACATATTCAGACTGCTAGTTATGATGTCAAGTGAGCTGTTGGAACGGAGATATTTCAAAGGTGGTCCCATTGTCAGCATGTCATGATCTGATGATGGGATCGCAGAGAAATCGAGGGCAACCCTCATATTTTATTAATCGAGGCCAGGATTTACGCTTGGTCGCAATAATTTTATGTGGTTGAGCTGATGATGGAAGGTCAACTCCTCAATAGTTAGGAGTTAAAGGATAATTCTTTCACTACTGTACGCGTATTCCTGCTGCTAGTTATTGTGTCAAATGAGCTGATGATGGAAGGTCGTGACCCTCAATAGTCAGGCGAAAGGATTTAATTCTTGTATATTATTAATAAGTTTTCCGTCTCAAGTAACCGTCGTCTCCTCATTCGAGAAACATTCTTGCTCGGTCTACCCATCACTTAAAATCGTAAAATAAAATAATTTTTAACAAAAAAAAACCGACTTCAAAAAGTAGGTAAACTAAAAAGCAAAAAATAAATTTACTTCGCACAAAATAATACGTTTTTTCATTTAGTTAAATATAAATTATTAAATATTTATTTTATAATTCTGAAGTCGGTGCCAAGTAAACAATTAATAACTCTGAATAGATAATATCAATCGTTCTAACAACTTTTTTAACCGACTTCAAAAAAAAAAAAGAGGTTCTGTATTCGATCCGTATGTATGTATGTATGTCACCTTTTTATGTTCGCGATTTTCTCGGAAACTACTGATCCGATTTGAATGCAGTTTTCGGTATTTTAATCTTTGTGTTTCAAGGAAGGTTTTAGTATATAATTTATCAGAATCTGATGAAGATCTTTGGAGACAGGCAACGGAACTCTTCAAAAACGAATAGCTAATGAACCACGTTTTGTGCAATCGTGTATCTATGTATTGTTTTCACCACTACATAACATAACATCATGCCTGCGTATGCTTTGAAGGGTAAGCAGAGACAGCCTACTTACCTACCCTTAAAGTACCGAAAGCTCTGCTTAAGTTTGGACGGGGCTTACGTTTCAGCACATTTGTTATTATCGTAGTGATAACTTATGATCATGAAGATCTCAGAAAGAATTTTTTGATTATTTTGATTGTTTCTATTGTGTTTCATGCGTAATGATGCCTTAGTATTTCTTCCTAACCCCATCGTTAAATCTAAAAAACTAAGACACTAAAAAGCTTGAAATAAAAAAATAAAATAAAAAAAAACAAATAAAAAAAAATAAAATAAAAAAAACTAATTAAAAAAAAGAATATTCTTAACTCGAGCGTATTCTAAATATTATAATTATGTACTAATTTTTTTCAAAGAAAAAGGAACCGCCTTCAAAAACTCAAAAGTAAAAAATAAAATATTCGCTAAACTTTGCTTACCTTTATATTAATTTGTTTAAAACAATAAACCCAAATAATTATGTAATACCAATTAATTATATTTTTTTGAAGTCGGCGCCAAATTACAAAATCAAATACCAATTCAATTGGTATTTGATTTTGTGATTTTTTCAACAATTATTTCGGTAAATACGGTTTTAATTGTTATTTGATTTTATGATTTTTCAACAATTATCTTTGAAAAAAATTAGTACATAATTATAATATTTAGAATACGCTCGAGTTAAGAATATTCTTTTTTTTAATTAGTTTTTTTTACTTTATTTTTTTTTATTTGTTTTTTTCTGACTGAATATTAGTTATATTTCTGTGGTAAGTACCAATACTGGGCGACCGCGCACTAGCACAACTACGCCTCCCTTTTAGTGTGAACTGTAATTTGATATTGTAGAAAGGTTGTTTTTACTTGGCACCGACTTCAGAATTATAAAATAAATATTTAATAATTTATATTTAACTAAATGAAAAAACGTATTATTTTGTGCGAAGTAAATTTATTTTTTGCTTTTTAGTTTACCTACTTTTTGAAGTCGGTTTTTTTTTATTGTTGAAATTAAAAATGGAAAAATATTGTTATTGCCTTATTTTCTTGAATGGAGGATTAGCAAAATACAATATGTAAGTAAACATTTGAAATTTATGTTAAACTTGTTTTCCAATAAGATATTATTCAATATTTTACTAATCTTCAATTAGAAATTCACAATAGCAGCACGGAGTTGGAATAGTGCCTGGTGGATGGCGATAGGCTCATCTCTATCCCATGGGACCTAAACATAACAGATGAAGTGTGGGTGTTGTACACCTTTACCAATCCCTTCTAGGTAATATAGGCGTGATGTTATGTTATGTCTTCTATTAATTAATCTATTAGATTTTTTTTATAATCTTTTTATTATCAATCTTATAACTAAATAACCCTTTTTTATACTGGGAAATGCCTGACGCATACCACTGATCCGGGCAGAGTCAGTGGTTATGTCCGAGTTGCACGGACTAAAACCCAGTGCGTTCCGTCAACAAGACTTTGCCGGGGTGCCGGGTATCGCTCGCGCATGGACGCTGACAAGCTAAATAACCCTAGACATCTTGAATATATAATTTGATTATGTATTTTGTTATTGTAAAGAAGTGGTAAACGTAGACTTATTACTAGACAAACAAACTGATAAAAAACACAACCTTAGCAACCTATAGCATCTATGGTTAGCAAATTATACTAAGAAACAGTTGAAAAACTTATGGGACCGTCAAGATTTGAACCTGAAACCTTCTGCACACCAAGCAGCCGCTTTAATCAACCAGCTACGATCGTCCTTCCCAGGACCCTCTCTTCGGCAGTCGGACAAAAACCAAAAAAAATAATCTCCAAAAAGTGAACACACTCTATATGGTATAAAATTAGGAGCTACCACCCTCAGTATATTATATCGGACGTAACGTTTCGGGGCCAAGGGGGGAGTAGGGGTGAGGGGGCGTGGCCTAGAGGTAGGGGAGGGGGGGGGAGAAATAATTCTTACACTATAGTTCTTTGTTAGCCTACTGCGTAGAATATAATTAAAGATATGACCCTTTGGAGTCAGGGCTGGAAGAGCGATTTGTGATCGCGACGTCTATATCCGAGCCTTTGAGCGAACGCGCGTCTACCGTTCTAAGGCGGTGTCCTGAAACGCATTTGACGTTCTTATGGGCAAACAGTCTTAAAAATATGTCTGCACGTGTGGTGTAGTGGTTTAAGCGGTCGCCTCGCCGCTCTTCACTGCACTGGTGTCGTGGGTTCGATCCTGACATAGGTCAAATCATTGTGTGATTCGCAAAGATTTGTTCTGAGACTGGGTGTGCTTGTGTGAGTGAATGTGTGTATTTGGCCTTGTCATTGGGACCATTGGATAGTGTCATTGCTTCTAGCGTTCTATTTAATGTATCAATAAAAAAAGAATATTATTTATTTATTTGAACTTTTGCTCATATTTAAGTACAAAGGTGGACTTAATGCCTAGTGGCATTCTCTAACAGTCAACCTAGGGTCACAGTATAAATATTTATACTGTGCTAGGGTGGTGCAGAGAAAAGCAAGGGTAGGTGCAATATGAGCAAAGAACTGAAATGTTTATAGTGTTGATGTGAATATATAAACGAGTACAAATCAATACATAAAATACTTACAAGAGGTACGTAGATTTACAAAATGTTATAAAATATAATAATATAATGTAATATACTTATTACATACGTGAATAAGTACAGTAATATAATACATAAACAAGAAATAAATATAGAAGAAGATAAAAGCTAAATTTAACACATTATGATGGTTTTGATGGCCAATATTGGTCGGTTAGTAGTTTGCGCACTTTAACTTTAAAAGTGAACCGTGTTGCCGCCATCCTGATTGCCTGAGGTAGCGCAATCCAAAGAAGAGTTTATTAAATGCAATGGACATTGAAATAACTAACTATAAAGCATTGTTTAAATTAGGTGCTGAAGGAAAGTGTCTTTCTTTTTGAATCTACAAAAGGGTGGACATAACGCCATATAGAAATTCAATTTGTTTGGAAAACGTGTTTTTATATGGATTTTTTATTAAAGCATTTTAACCGGTAGAAATGAGCACTGACCACGTGAAGAATCTGAGGTTTCAATAAATGGCACTATGTCGCGTTCAGCCTGTATATGTATCCAGACTATTAAGCTACATGTGAGTTACGCTAAAAAGAGTATCACCTATGAAGGAGCACAACTTTTTAACAGTCTACCCGCTGATATAAAACATGTTTTAGCTCACTCGGCAGTTTTAAGCATTACTAAAAATTACCTTAAATAAATTATTCAAAGTTAGAAAAAAAAATGTTGGAAATTTAACAGTCGAATACATACTTATAATATAATAATTAAACTTATTCTTTGGTTGCGATTATCTTGATAAGTTTAGAAATGATATTTATATTCTCATGTAAGTGGCTTTCTCACGTGTGTGCAAAAATCAGAGTAAAATTGTGAAAAACAACCTGAAAAACACCTGACCATATTTATAAACGACCTTTAAGTTGCTACCCGAGCTCGTTCACAAGGCCTCTGCCAGCCCTGCCAGAGCTAAGCATGCGTGACAATAAACACAAGCCATAGCGTGCCGGAACAAAAAGTTAGATGGTAATCAAAAGTTTGTGGTTTATGTCCACCTTATCTGAATAGGAAGGATTGGGTCTTGGCGTTCGAACAGCTTTAACTTGATCCTTTTTTTTTATACTACGCCCACAGCGAACGAACGTGATGGTAAGTGGAGTACAGCCCATGAACATCAACAATCCACCAAAGCAGATTATAGATGCGTCGCTGCAGCTGAGGACTACGGTGTTATGCCTCATGTGCCATTAGTTTCAGGGCCTGATCTCACAACTAAACCGGAACACAGTAATGGAAGCACTACTATTTGGCGGCAGGTTAAAGGTGAGACGGTGGTGCTGCCGCCCTCGAGCTCATTCACAAAATTAAAATAGGTGTTTCTAGATGATACTGTCACTTTAAATGTATGTAAAGCCGAATATAGTGAAGTTACTGCGAAGTCAAAGGTCTCGGGTTCGAACCCACGGTACACACCTCTGTCTGTATATCGTTAAGATTCGTCTATTCGAAGATATGTGTGTATTTGTCATAAATTATCGCTCGCTAACGGTGAAGGAAATGTCGTGAGGAAACCTGCATGCCTGAGAGTGCCTTAAATGAGCTCGAGGTCGTGTGAAGTCTACCAATCCGATCTTAGCCAGCGTGGTGGACTATGGCCTAACCCTTCTTATCATAGGGTATACAGGACTGCTATTGGATATTTTGTGAACAAGTTAAGAGTCGACTCCCGAGCGCTGTGTTTTCAAACTAACGTAATATGGATTTAATGTTTTTATTAAGGTTGTCTCTATTTTTTTAGACAAATTATATTTAAAAAAAAACTAAAATGCAGGTTTGTTGGCGCCCACTTTATCAGAATTATTATTTGAATTTTTCCGTTTGTATTTAACTCAATTAATGATTAAAACAATTTTAACAAAATAGGTGCCAACAAATATGCAATTTAGCGTTTTAGATATGATAAAAAAAATGATACAAACTTTTTGATATTAAAGTTAAATTCAAATTACTTTTGTATGGCAAACAGCCAAGCAATTGTTCCCCCTTAAGAGGTGTATTAAATCCACATTTCACCTACTATGTTTAGGTGTCATTTTATAGAGCATGATCTTATCTGCTATTAAATGAAAATGAAATGAAAATGAAAATATTTATTAGGTGCAAAGAAAACAAAGAGACACATGCATTCAGTATAGAAAGAGAAACAAATAAATACAGTAATTTGAAAGGCTGAATGCCCCAAAGCAAAAATTGTCCTAAATGGGAATTGGTTCAGCATATGCCAAACTAAAGCTTGGCGCTGGTTTTCAACCAATCCCCCAGTGACTACACGGATGACAATCCGTTACCTAAATAATAAATAAGTTAAACAAAAAAAAAAAAAAAAGAAAACAATGATAAAACATAAATACAATAGGCATGGTGACTGATCTATAGATAGTAAAATATAGGATACCCAAACTATAGGTAAACATAAACCAATTAAAATAATTTTTTGTTACATACTATAAATCTAACTCATTTTATGATCATTTAAAGTTTCATGGACGAGTTCATTTTTAAAATACGAAATTATTAGATTTTTTTTTATCATTAAATTACATACACAATTTATAGCAATATTTGTAATAAAACCATTTTTATAAACGCAATATTTCGTATAGCTATCAAACAAAATTCATAACTTCACATACAAAATACTCAAGCGTGACGTCACGCTTGAGTAGCCTTTTGTTTGGAGCGTTTGGGCGAGTCTATTATTAATGTGAATTTGAAATTGTATTATCTCAGGAAGTTTATGTTAGGTCAAAGTAATTCTTGTAATGATGTTTCTTATATCAAGAGGTGTTTCAATTACATACAAAAACCGACTTCAAAAAGTAGGTAAACTAAAAAGCAAAAAATAAATTTACCTCGCACAAAATAATACGTTTTTTCATTAAGTTAAATAGAAATTATTAAATAATTATTTTATAATTCTGAAGTCGGTGCCAAGTAAAAACAACCTTTCTACAATATCAAATTACAGTTCACACAAAAAGGGAGGCGTAGTTGTGCTAGTGCGCGGTCGCCCAGTATTAGTACTTACCACAGAAATATAACTAATATTCAGTCAGAAAATAGTTGTTAGAACGATTGATATTAAATATACAGAGTTATTAATTGTTTACTTGGCACCGACTTCAGAATTATAAAATAATTATTTAATAATTTCTATTTAACTTAATGAAAAAACGTATTATTTTGTGCGAGGTAAATTTATTTTTTGCTTTTTAGTTTACCTACTTTTTGAAGTCGGTTTTTTTTTGTTAAAAATTATTTTATTTTACGATTTTAAGTGATGGGTAGACCGAGCAAGAATGTTTCTCGAATGAGGAGACGACGGTTGCTTGAGACGGAAAACTTATTAATAATATACAAGAATTAAATCCTTTCTCCTGACTATTGAGGGTCACGACCTTCCATCATCAGCTCATTTGACACAATAACTAGCAGTAGGAATATGCGTACAGTAGTGAAAGAATTATCCTTTAACTCCTAACTATTGAGGAGTTGACCTTCCATCATCAGCTCAACCACATAAAATTATTGCGACCAAGCGTAAATCCTGGCCTTAATTAATAAAATATGAGGGTTGCCCCCGATTTCTCTGGGATCCCATCATCAGATCATGACATGCTGAATGCTGACAATGGGACCACCTTTGAAATATTTCCGTTCCAACAGCTCACTTGACATCATAACTAGCAGTCTGAATATGTGTACAGTAGTGAAAGAATTATCCTTTAACTCCTAACCATTGAGGAGTTGACCTTCCATCATCAGCTCATCCACATAAAAATACGTAAATACTGGTGCAGCTTTGAAAAACACACTAAAAACATTACATGTGCCTATAAAATTCGAGGGTTGCCCTCGATTTCTCTGAGATCCCATCATCAGATCACGACATGCTGACGATGGGACCCTTTTGGAATCATCTCCTGTCCAACAAAAAAAGAATCATCAAAATCAGTTCATAAACGACAGAGATATCCGTGAACAAACATAAAAAAAAAAGCAACATATATACGAATCGAATTGAGAACCTCCTCCTTTTTTAGAAGTCGGTTAAAAATAAAAATTAGTCATCATGCCTATTATGGCGTGAATGTACAACATAAAATAAAACGTAAAAACAAAATCATAGCAGTTGTGCATAAATATGCATTAAATAAAAGATTTAGAAACTACTATATATAGACTATTAAGAAAAACCTGAGATGAAAACACCAAATAACACCTTTACCCAACCTGGGCATCGAACCCGAAACCCCACAGTAAGAAGTGACATACGCTAACCACTAAACCAACGAGGCCGTAACATAATCCTTATAAAAAAAACTTGCATAGACAATGTTTAACATAAACCGCATTACGTACAAAACGGCGCTAGAAATCTAAAAATAAATAACACACAACATTACCACAGTATAAATATGTACAAACAGTACGGAAACTGCCTACAAACGTGCGAAACGGCACGCACACATAAACATGCACACCGACGAGACCCCTAAGCGGTTGTCGCGGTGCTCTCAGTAGCGAGTGCCGCTTAGGGGTCTCGTCGGTGTGCATGTTTATGTGTGCGTGCCGTTTCGCACGTTTGTAGGCAGTTTCCGTACTGTTTGTACATATTTATACTGTGACATTACCTTCCTTCCGTCCTTGGTATTCCGTAAAAGGTTACAATATAAATTATTGCAGCAGTTTACTCGCCGCCATCTTAGCTGTCAACTTGACAGCCGCTGTCACGTCGAAAGGCCGACATGTTTGATTAAAAACGAAGCATTGATGGTAAGTGGCGTGAATTGAATTACTTTTGACCTTGGATGCATGTAGATAGAATATAATCGTTTAGCTACAATGTTAGTAGATTATTTTTGTAGCATTTAGCTATGCTTAGCAAGCTTATACTTAGAAACAGTTGAAAAAGATATGAGACCGGCAGGATTTGAACCTGCGGGCTGCGACCTTACTGCACACCGGGCAGCCGCTTTAGCCATCCAGCTACGGTCGCCTCTTACCGGAGCCCTAAATTTCTCAACTGTATGATACGTCATTTCGTGACGTCACGTTCATCCATTTGTTCCATCTTAAGTAGTATAATAGGCGACCGTAGCTGTATTCAAGTATTCAAGTCTTTATTGCACTCCACAATGTTAAAAAGGTCTTATAAATAGGTACAGTGTCAATTATGGGGCACGGCCTGACGGGCACGGCAAAAGTAGGAGAGAGGAAGAAAGAGCTCTTTTTGTTTAATAACAAAAAAAAAAGTTTACATTTTAAAATAGTATCTTAAAATTGTATATTATTTTATTTATATTTTTTGGCTTTAAATACATAAATATCATACTTATTGAATATATATATGAAATAAGAAATCATTTCAGTAATTTATCTAGCTACTAATTGTTGAGGAAGGATAATTAAAATATGGTGTATATGTATTATGTATTATTATGTTTAATGTTCATGTAGTCTCATTTAAATATTCATTTATGTGGTAGTAGCATTTTTTTAATAAATGTTCCTTTAATTTATTTATGAATGTCCTGTCTTTTTCTTCATTTTTTATATATTCTGGTAGTTTATTATATATTTTTATAGACATAACATAGGGACCGGTTGAATGTAATTTTAATCGGGAAGTTGGTAAATTTAATCTGTTTCTGTGTCTCAAGTTGTACGGTATGTTTTTGTCTCCTCTTTTTGCGTAAAAATCTTTATATTTCCTGACGAACTTACAAGTTTCTAGAATATAAATGGCAGGTAGGGTAAGAATATTTAATTCTTTAAAGAAAGGTTTGCAGCTTTCTGTATCGTCTATATTTTTTAATATACGTATCAGCTTTTTTTGCATGGTAAAAAGCGTCCGTACTATTTCCCCACAGAATGACACCATAATTTAGCCATGCAAAAGCGTAAGCGTAATAGGCGCTGAGTGAGGTTCGAATGTCAGTGGTTATTTTCAATTCCCGAAGAGCGTAAGAAAAAGATGATAACTTCGATTTGATTTTTTGTATATGGGATTTCCAATTTATGTGTGTATCTATACTTAATCCGAGCAAATTAAATTGGTTTAAAGTGTCTATTTTTATACCTTTGTATGTGAAATTAATACTAAGCGGTGTTTTTTGAACTGGGTGAAATGTAATCAATTTGGTTTTTGAATAGTTGACTTCGAGATTATGTAGAGTCAACCAGGACGTTATATTATTTAATAAAGCTTCTAATTTTTTATTTAAATCAAGGTTATTTTTACAAGATACTAAAACAGAGATATCATCGGCAAATAATACACAGGGCTCCTGGATGGTTTTAGGGAGGTCATTTATGTATATCAGAAATAGCAAACATCCTATTACACTTCCCTGTGGGATTGAGGCATTGATAATCTCTAGATCTGACCGGATATGCTGAATTTCCTTGGTACTTTCATTGAAAAACTCCACTTCCACTTGATGTTCTCTATTTTGTAAATAGTATGGCTAAAGCGGCTGCCCGGTGTGCAGTAAGGTCGCAGGTTCAAATCCTGCCGGTCCCATATCTTTATTAGAATGTTAGTAGTTGAATTTTTTATAACGAAGCCTTAAGATGTATGGGATGAAGTGAAGAATTATATTTTTCCCAACGTTGCTTTTAAACGACTAAACAATGTGGAGGTTACTATGTTTTTGATTCGATTAGATGTTTGCTTAGTCAATGCAAATACAAGTTTTCAGTATCATAATAACAACGTGTGTTTTCCAGTTGATATAGTTATTTGCACGATACCCATGCCTAGAAAACAGTATTTAAATTTTTTTGACTGTGTCTGTTTGTATCGTTTAATCTTTCTAAATGGCTAGACCGATTGTGATAAAAATTACATGCAGGTAAATGACTACAAGGCGCGTAACATCAGCTCTCTCCTTTATCTGTCTACTTTTTATTGATGTCCCTACCACGCAGACGAAACCGCGAGAGAATATTTGTTTGTGTGTTTGTTAGCGCTAATCTCGGGCACTAATAATCAGATTCAAATAATTGTTTTTGTGTTTAATAGTCTAACTACCCATTAAAGTTTTTTGATATTTGATATCATGCTAAACTCCACGAAAGCAGCGATAGCCGAGTGGGAGACCATAGGACTGCGAAGTCAAAGTTCTTGGGTTCAACCCCACGGCACACCTCTGTCAATAAATCGTTAAGATTCGTCTTTTCGAAGATATGTGTGTATTTATCATATAAATTATCGCTCGCTAACGGTGAAGGATAAATATCGCAAGGCAACCGTCATGCCAGAGAGTACCTAAAAAGTACTCGAGGTCGTGTGAAGTCTACCAATCCGCACTTGGCAAGCGTGGTGGACTATGGCCTAACCCTTCATGAGAAGAGGCCCGAGCCCAGCAGTGGGACAAGTATTTGATGTATTAGATACAGGCGGGCTGCTATTATTATTTTATTATTAAACTCCACGAAAGCAGGTCAGGTTCAACCCGGATCAAAGCGCGGGAGCAGCTACTACTCGTACTCGTACCTACTCGTACTAGGCATCTAGATAAAATAAACATAGATCCAAACAAGACTCAACTAATGCATACAAGTATTTTTTGCACTGTTTATATTTGATGACTATTTATATTTTTATTTTTTTGCACGCCATTGTTATGGCAGAATGTATTGAACCATTGTCTAATTACTAACACCTATATTTGTACTACATTCTTGCAAAATAAATGATTTGATTTGATTTGATTTGAATATTTAATAATATTCCGAGTCATATTCGCAATATTAAAGAATTAACAACATTTAAAAAGAACCTCCACGACTTATTAGTAAATAACTTCTATTAATCAGTAAAGGAATTTCTAGAAGATAAATCACTCACAAAAAGTCACCTGCTTTAGTCATGTTGTGAACAGTGCAGTTGTAACCTACTACCAAAAATGTATTTAACAATTTATGATGCAACAACCTCATGATCAATTAATAATTAAATGTATCAATTTTGCTCTATTATGTATCTATATTTGTATTATTAATATTATTTTCTTATTTCTCTATTATGTATCTAATGTCAATAAAAATGTATTTCTCATTATGCCTTAAGGGCGAGACATAGCTGAACTTAGTGTCCTAAGAACATCTGTATAATGCATGCTTGTACCAACCTATGATCTTATGAAAATAAATGAATTATGAATTACTTAATACGACGAATTCCACGCGGGAAAAAGCTCAACGTTTCGATTTTATTTTGATTTAAAACTCGAACTAAACTAAAAAGAGTACGTACTCTATAGAGTAGGCAGTTTGAGCCGTGCGTGCTAAGCAGCCGGTCGATTAAGCTAAATGTTTATGAACCCTTAAACTTTCCGTCTATCGCCCTTTACGCGTTATCAGTCGAGTAATCGGCCACAAAAAGTACCTCATGTTAGGCGTTAGGACTTAAAGAAATAAATAAATATCTCACAACTTACACACAACGCCATCTAATCCTAAACTAAGCAGAGCTTGTACTATGGGTACTAGAATAACTGATACTACTATAGATACTTTTCTTTTCTAAATACTTATTATACATAGAAACACCCAAACTAAGACAAACCCCCATGTTCATGCACACAAAGATTTGTCTTAAGTGGGAATCGAACCCGCGACCTCGCCGTCGCAGGCAGGTACACTACCCACTCCGCCATGCGGTCGTCAAATGTATTGGTATTGCACTAATAATGTATGGTGGTAGAGCTCTTGTGAATGAGCTCGAGGGCAGCAGCACCACCGTCTCACCTTTAACCTGCCGCCAAATAGTAGTGCTTCCATTACTGTGTTCCGGTTTGGTGGTGATATCAGGCCCTAACATTACTGGCACATGAGGCATAACACCGTAGTCCTCAGCTGCAGCGACGCATCTATAATCTGCTTTTGTGGATTGTTGTCTCCATGATGTCCATGGGCTGTACTCCACTTACCATCAGGACAACACGTTTGTTCGCTGTGGGCGTAGTATAAAAAAAAACTTTTAAACCGGCGACATAAAAAAAAAAAAAAAAAAAAAACCTCTGCATCTCGGGCAGCCGCTTTAAGCTTCCAAACTGCACTTTTAACGAGTGCACGGATGGCGTAGTTATAGACTATTTGTCAGACTTTCCAGTCTCTGACTACACGTAACGTGCCATAGATCTTCAAAATTGAAACTGGGACCGTCCGACGGAGAAAGACTTGTTGTGTGATGATGGTCTCCCATCCACGGCCGACCGCGGTAAGCATTGCTTAAAATGCAACAACGATCCGCACGGCTTCGACTTAACACTTACCACGTCTAGAATCTATAATATATGTTCTCAACTAATATATAAAATATATATTTTAAACTAAGACGTTACATATTATTACGTTACATTCTGAATACATTTATGAAAATTTAATGTAGTACGTTCACAAAAATCAAACGAAATTTAAGAAAAATAGTGATCTCCATAAATTAAATCTATGGTACAAAAACAAACTCGCTGGGCCCACTACTAGGCTCCATAAAATCTCTAACTCGTTTCCAGGTCAATGTATACGCTTTTACAATAAACTTCCTTTAGACGCAATAGAATTATTGATAGGTAAATTTAAAAAATATGTTAAAATTAGATTATGTCAAAAAGCTTACTACAGTATTTCGGACTAGATAAATGATAATAGTATTTGGAAATGAATTGCTCTTCTTATGTGACTTTTATTATGTATACCTACTTATTGTTATAGTTTTCATTTTAAAAGATGGTGCACATGAGTTTCTCATCAGCTCTTCTCATAATGCAATACCCATCGGAGCTGGTACTTGGATTGATTTTAATTTGAATTTAAACAGTTTGATTAAAATTAATCTAAGCCCCGGTTATTCAAATCATTGTAATTAGTATAATTTAGTATTATTTATTATTTATTTTTATAATCATTTTTTGTAATGTTTTGACGTGTTCAAGCGCCTCCTGGGGCCTATGAACATAATTGATTTGAATTTTGAATTTTATTTGAAACAACACAAACTCTTAACGCTGCCAGCTATCTACATTTTGGAAATCGTGCTCTTTGTCAAGTCGAAACCAAATCTGTTCTCACGATTAGCAGCCTCGGTTTCGAGGAATAGACGTGACGATAACAGGCTTCGATTACACGTAGCTAGGACTGCTCTTATGCGCAAGAGTATCTTTTGCATGGCTCCCATTTTTTATAATAAATTGCCTAAAACCTGAAAATCCAAAGTTATGTAATACTTAAAAGGCAACTTAAAGCATTTCTTGTAGATAAAGTGTATGTAATGTACCTATAATTTTTAATTTAATTATGTTTTTAATGATTATTTTATACTTAATGTTCTATAATTTTAACCACAATATGATGTTTGCATGCCTATTAGGTAGAACAAAGAGGAGAAAAAATTGTTTTTTTACACCATTATTGTACCTTTGTTCAGTAAATAAAGTTATTCTATTCTATTCTATTCTAAAGGCAACAATGCTTTCTGGTTGCCTAGCGCCAATTAGACCTACAATGCCATTAAGACAAAGTATTCAATTGTATTTTTATAAAACGTTATTTTAATAAAACTAGTTTACTTTGAAAACAAGACAGGCATACATTTACAGATGTAAATTAAAGCTAGATAACACGAACATAAGTGGCTTATTGTCTTTCTTAAAAGCAGTAGCGTAGTGTGCCTTGGTGGGGCCCCGTATAAAATAATATTTGGGGGTCCCTATGGAGGGTAAAGATTTATCACAAAACAAAAAAATGTTTGCATATATATAAAGAATTAATTTTTACTTTTTCTTTTCTTTTTTGTACATGGTTAGGTATTTCTATAATTTAGTTTAAGAAAAATTATTTTAATTTATTTAATGTATTGTGAAAAGATCAACAATACAATTTAAATAAAAAAAAAATATTAAAATAAATATTTATTCATCATAATTATCTATTTATTTTATCATAATTTATACAAACAATGCAAATCAAATATACACTCTCCTTGCCTTTTTTTCGGCAAACTGATTTATTAAATAATTTATATCTGATGATAACTTTAGTTTTTCTAAAGTTTCTGCCTCTATGAACAATACTGAGAGGTCTGATAGGCGTTCATGTCCCATCGAAGTTCTTAGGTAATCTTTTACTTTCTTACTTTCGCAGTTTCAGGGCCCTCATATACTAAGGGCCCCGTATAATTGATACGGCAGATACGGTGGTAGCTACGCCCCTGCTTAAAAGGCAAAACGTAGCAATTACTTGTACCATTAAAATTTATCTACAAACCATTTCCTAACAAAAATGAAAGGCACAATAAAATAATTTAACCTTTGGCATAACACGACATATACTTCGCACGGGCACTAATTTTAAAAAAAGCAACTGTACACCCGACTGCATAGATAGCTATACATTGCCAGAATAAGCTGGTCTCACATTGCAAGCGAAGATTATACAACCCAAGACCAGCTAATACTGGAAATGTATAGGGTGATCGGTAGCCGTGAGTGCCAACCTTCCGGAATGAATGTCAAGCTTACCAAAGAGAAATAGAGTTTACTTTCGCTTGGTGTTGAAAAGGTTTGTTTAGAGATCCGTAGCTCAAAAGAAATAATAAATCTTTATAGGACTGTACGTGTAAATGTATTAATTTGAAATGAGTATCAATTACGTGGATACAAACGTTTTAATCTACGATTTTATTATTTGTATTTTTATCTCTCTCTCTCTCTCATTAATGTTTGAACAGAACCAAGACATCGAAAGCTGTAAACTTAGTGTTCAACTTAAGATTAACACGTTGGTGAAATCGGTTCTAAGCGGTAATAAAATGTGTTCTAGCGATTTATGACCGTCAGATTACATTACAAGGCAAAGTGTCCAAATGTGTATGTTTGTTACTCCGTCACGCAAGAACTCACGGGTCAATTTTGATAAAATTTTGCACACATGTAGTTTATAATCTGAAATACATGAGTATAGTATGATTTTCTCACCAGCTCTTCTTGGATTGATTTTAATTCAAATTTCTACGTTGAATTAAAGTCAATCTAAGCTTCGGTGTCAAATCATTTTATTGCAATAAGTAAGTATTATAATTTAATTAGTTAAGTTTTATTTTACTTTTATATTTTTTGTATATTGATATTTGTTTTGACGTGTTCAAGCGCCCCTTGGGGCCCATGGAAATAAATGATTTGCTTTCTGATTACATAAAGGCTACTCTTACAGAAGTTTCACGTGACTGGAGCCTTTAATAATTTGTTTTTTTTTTATTATTTAAAGAGATTTTAATAAATATTTTTGTGTTTGATAGTTTAATTGACGACCGGATGGCGGAGTGGGTAGTGTACCTGCCTGCTACGCCGAGGTCGCGGGTTCGATTCCCGCTTAAGACAAATCTTTGTGTGCATGAACATGGGGGTTTGTCTTAGTCTGGGTGTTTCTATGTATAATAAGTATGTATTTACAAAAGAAAAGTATTAATGTATTAGTATCAGTTATTCTAGTACCCATAGTACAAGCTCTGCTTAGTTTGGGACTAGATGGCGTTGTGTGTTTAGTAAGTTGGGAGAGTTGGGCGATATTTAATTATCCATTAAAGTTTTTTGATATTTAACATTACGCTGAACTCCATGGAAGCGGGGCAGTAACGATTAACGCAGGTCAAAGCGCGGGAGCAGCTACTAGCCTACTACTTAATAATAATACAACGAACTCCACGCGTACTAAGTCGCGGGTAAATCTTGCAAAAAATATATTGATACAGAACCCTTAATAATGTCCAAGAAAGTTTTTTCGTCGGCCTTCCGTCGAGTCATGCGATTCGTGTTCGCCCTTAGCTGTAATTAGGTATTTCGGTATGCCCAGCATGGTATTATGGCGCTGAAACACCGAGGGGTATGGCAGGAATGGAGTACATATCACAAGAAATAAAGAAATACATTGTGATTCCAGTTTTATTGTGTGACGTCAATGGAGTATGAGTTATGTTTGTTTAATTAAATGTTATAGTAATGTGCTATACTGATGTTGTTTTGGCGGTATAATAATTTGTGTAGAGGTCTCGGGTTCGATGCCCGGGTTGGGGGAAAGTGTTATTTATGTATTTTCACAGTTAAAAAATGGTTAATCGAACATTGCTTTTACACAATAGCCGAATTTATGTCATTCGATTCTAGAGATAATGAATAATGTAAAGAGTGGAACTATTTGTTAGTACTTAATACTTTAACATATACATTTCTTTTTTTCAATTCAGTTAGTGTTTATTATAACTTTAATATAATATAAGTACTTAGATTATAACATTGTATATTTTGCATACCGATTATCCGGTGAAACATGTGTATTATTATTAAATTGTACCATCTTTTTGTCACCGTGTTTTAGGCAAATAAACGTTTCTTTCTTTCTTTCTTTCTTTCCATCAGGAAATTCTTAATATCAGCACGGAGTTGGAATTGGGTCTGGTGCATAGCCCTTTATCCTATGAGACTTAAACATAAGAGTGAGATGAGGGTGTTCATCTCTGCTACACTCTTCTGGGTGATATCGGCGTGATGTTATGTTATCCTCTTCTTCGTCGTGTCGATGGCTGAGTCAAATTTTATTTTGACTTGCCATCGTGGTGAAAGGATTAGCCAATTCGCTTTGGAGAACTCGCGAATTGCCCAGGGAGCGCTGGACGTAGGGAATCGTTGTTTACGGCACTCGGGGAGGCTGCTGTATGTTATGTTATGTGATAATACGAAGATGGCTATGTCAAAGGCGCGTGGATCGGTTGAAAATGACAATTTTCTAAAACTCTATATGAAATTCAAGAATACGCTAAATAATAAAGGTGAATTTGTTAGTTATAATTTATTTGTACGCCTTGCATGGCAAAACATGTTGTTACGTAACCAATACCACCAATACAACTGTTATAGAATGTAATATTCTGTAGCCCACACATGTTTAAAGCAAATAAATATATCTTTAATGCATTACAATTTGGCTATTATTGATATATCTTTGTTAATCTCGATTGCCATTTAGTTGTCGCCCACATTTAGCGTACGAGATTTACGGGCGTGTTAGCGACGCGGACACCGCGCTGCGCTAAATGTGGGGGACACCGTTCACGTGCAATTTTACTTCGTTTTGACAATCATTATTCGCCGGAGCCTTTTCCCAATTACATTAGAGTTGGTTCCTAGTCTAATGGATTAAGCTGAACATCAGTATTTCACGTGAAGCGACTGCCATTAGACTTTGCTTTGAGTCATTTCTAAAAGTAAAATGCGATTTTGTTTCGAGTTTTGCTCTAGGTTTTTGCTTTTTCGAGTTGCTAAGGTGAAAATTTGTATGTGTAAATCGCGATCAAAATTTTCATCTCGTGCTTTTGAGTCTCTCACTACGCTCATGATTCTAAATAAGAATCACTCGCTACGCTCTTGATTCTACTACAGAATCTTTCGCTAATGTTGAGCAACATTAGCACGAGAGAGAATACGACCTTACTCTCTTATTGCACAAATAACTATTCTACCAAGACAATTCTTGCCCAGTTTCTTAACAAAATTTCTAAACATTTTATATATCCATTCCACTATAAGTCCAGGAGCCCGTAATCGTCTAAACTTCCTGACTTTGATGGAAAGATTGGGATCGACACGCGAAGGGGGGCGAGGGGGGGACGAGGGGGTTGTAAAGGTCGCCGCGAGGCCCTTCACTCAAAGATTTAAATTAGAATCGGTTAGGCCGACGGCTACTAACGGCTGATATAATTATTTGTAGTAGCTTGCTGTTGACCCCGGCTTCGATCATATGGTATGATACGGTATCGATATTTGATTCTCTGTACATGTGGCGTAGTGGTTTTAGCAGTCGCCTCGCCGCTCTCCAAGGCACTGGTATTGTGGGTTCGATCCCCACATGGGACAAATCTTTGTGTGATTCGTAAAGGTTTGTTTTGGGTATGCTTTTGTGAGTGAATGTGTGTATTTGGCCTTGTCATTGGGACCATTGGATAGTGTCATTGCTTCTGGCGTTCTATAGAAAGATAGAAAGAAAGAGATAGGTATATATAGAGAGAGAGAGAGAGAGAAAGAGATAGAGTGTTGCAAATACGGGTTTAATTAAACCGTAAATAAATATGTTTTGTGAAATACAATACAATAGTCAGATGTAAGGATGAAGGGAAGGATGAGAAAGTAGTAGGAGCCAAATAAAATAACTTATTGTATTGAGTATTTTATTCTTAAAATAAATTATTTAATAAACCTATCTAAATTATGTATTGATTGTCATGTATGAGTTTTATGAATGAGGACTATAGTTGTATGGATTCGCCGCTAGCGTGTGTAGCGTGAGGTCTGCGAATTTATATAGGTAGATATATTTAATTACAACGGCTTAGAGCCAATTAAAATAATTAACTTAGATAGTTACAGATAGGATATGACATGTTATCTAAAATATAAAATCATTTAAAAGTAAAAAAATAAACAAAGAACAATTATTATACTTCATAATTGTAAAATAAAACTTAAATATAGTACCGTACTTTGCCTCTCATACATACTCTTACAAAACACCAGACATACTTGTATAATTACCTTGCATTCATCCACAAACACATCACATTATATGTGTCTTTAGAGGTACAGTTCTTTTGGGCGTTCTGAAGGCATACTTTTAGCGAGCGACAGAGAACGCACTTGTGCAATAGATACGTATGAAAGAAATAGCGACGGACGTATTAATGTCACCACTTGAAATAGAAACAAGACATCCGTATCTCATAATAATTTTTAACCGACTTCCTAAAAAGGAGGAGGTTCTCAATTCGGCCAATATGTTTTTTTTCTATGTATGTGCATCGATTACGTCGCGGTTAATGGACCGATTCGCGTGATTCTTTTTTTGTTCGACGCAAAATAGCTGCTAGGTGGTCCCATAAAAATTTCTTTCAGTTATGTTTAGTAGTTTTTATTTTATAAGCATTATTAGTAATTGAAGTCGGTTTTTTTAGAGGAAAATTATTCTTCTAAACGTCCTTAATAACTGTGCCTCTAAAAACCGTATAAACTCAATGATTGCGATAAACCAATGACTGTTAACGAACTTTGACAGACCTAACAAAAACGATAGCCCTCTTTAAATGAATTATAAACCAACCAGTTTCTGATAAAGTTCAAGATAGTTAACCGTCTGATAACACTATACGAATTCGCCGTTTTATCTGTCAAAATACTTCCAAATAAGCTTATCATGAACTTATTAGGCAACTGTGAAACTGGCCTTTGCTATATTAAGTTATTTCAAACCTCTACTTATACAGTGATTAATTTAAATAATGACAGTACAACGCTATTAGAAGTACGGAGAGGCTCGCCATGGAAGTCGGGGCCGATGAGGCTGAAAAAAAAAGAAATATTAGCATTTATATCTATGCAAAAGACTGAGTGCACGGTAGGCGCAGTGGTTAAAGCGGTAGCCTCGCCGCTTTCAACTGCGCTGGTGTTGTGGGTTCGATCCCCACACGGGACAAATATTTGTGTGATTCGTAAAGTTTTGTTAGTAGAAAACAACATGGGACCTTATGACAAGTTTTTTTTTTATACTACGTCCACAGCGAACAGACGTGTAGTCCACCTGATGGTAAGTGGATTACAGCCTATGGACATTAACAATCCACAAAACGGTGTTATGCCTCATGTTCCAGTAATTTCAAGGCCTGATCTCACCACCAAACCGGAACACAGTAACGGAAGCACTACTATTTGGCGGCAGGCAGCACTACTATATTATAGAACTATAGATATGTTACGTTCATAGAAATTACGATTTAAATCCGTTCCGAGCTATTCCAAATTGCACACATTGACAAATGTAACTGATAAGTAAAACAAAAGATACGAAATAGCACGCAAATGAAAGAGATAGCTATAGTTTTAATGATTGCACTTCAGTGGTACGCACGTGACTGCGCTCGACGCAGGCCACACGCAAACTAAATACAAGACGTCCCAATTGGGACGTATTTGAGTATTCACAGCGCGAGCGCTTATAACATATCTGCTTTTGTTTTTATATAATATCATTGGCGGCAGGTTAAAGGTGAGACGGTGGTGCTGCCACCCTCGAGCTCATTTACAAGAGCTCTACCACCAGTAATACTAGTAACAAGTATACTCTTTCAAACAAAACAAGTATTTCTCAAATCGCTCAAGGCGTCTTCGAGTAATCAGCGAAGAAATCTTATTAAGAACCTACTTCTTTTTATTGAAGTCGGTTAAAAATGACTTACCACAAGTGTTTAATCTCTCCACATAAGGATAACCAAAGTCGCACTGGCACATGCTGTTCCTACACACCACCCTGTCGGAGATCCCGCCGAGGTAGCACTCGCTGGTGCGGCCGCAGGTTTCGAAGAGACCTGGAGATGAATACTCATTACTGGCAATAATACAAAGCAACGATAGTCGAGTGGGAAACCGTAGGACTGCAATTTCTGTTGATGCATGTATTTAATCAATGTACTTGGTCCTGTACCGGTTTGATTAATAAATAAATAACGAACGCAACGCGGACGAAGTCGTATTGTATATAAGGGTAGTATTTAAACGCAAATCATAAAATATCCTTTTTCTATGCAATTAAATACCGAATTCCCATCAAAATTACTGATTGCACAACAAAATATTCAACTCAAAATATCACTAAACACACTACAATTTATTTTCACAGCGCACAGCATTTTTTCCTAAAGTAAAAGCTTTTTTATCAATGCACAACTAATAATCTTAATGCACATTATACATATGTTAACTCTTTTTCTTTTAAATATAGCTTCTATTTTTATAATATTTACAGCAGTTTTTCGAAATCAAACAACATTTTATTAGTCACAGTCATCTTATTATTTATTAATTATCACATAATGAGAACAGCAAAAAAAATATAAAATTAGATACAAAATTGTAATTTATTGAATTATTAAAGCGGGTCTTGCTTTCGCGGGGCGTCCACGCTTCCTTTTTTGCCCAATAGGCACATTTTTAGCTTTTGCAGGTGGCGCCACGTACTGTCGTCTGTTACGATCTATGATAATAAGAAATTGGTAGGTAGTATAATATTATTTTATTTAGTGGGTAGATTCAAAAAGGGGTCGGAGTATCACAAAGATTAGCTAGCACTCGCCGGCCGCTGCCGCGGCACACTCGCTTCGCTCGCTCGGCTCGCGCTATGTTATGGTCGCAGTTCTAACCTAACCTAACCTACTACTTTACCCATAATTGACCTATGCCATAACTATAGCTTTTATTTTTATATTATTTACTCATGTAACGAAAAAACGCGCGAAGTTTTTCAGTTAAGTTGTTCTGCTTTTAGAAATAATGCAATGTAAAAGGATTTTTTTGTTATAATAATCATTAAATTTGCCGAGCATGGCTTCTTGAAAATTAAGACAAATATGATGAACAGATTTTGTTGTACTTACTGGTTAATATGCGACTGGGATAGTTATTTTGCTATGAAAAATGGTAAATTTGATGTGCAGTCAGTATTTATGCTATGCATGTAGTATTTTTGTACAAAAATATATTTAACTGTATTGCATTATGAGGAAAAAAGGAATGTCATATTGATGTGTAATTTCGAATTATCTGCAGTTTAAGTTTTGTTAAACATTTAGTTTATCTGTAGTGAAGTAAGTTATTTGATGCAAAAAAGAATATAAATGATGAGTATGTATTGATAGGCGATTATTTATTTGATATGCAATATAAAATATCCCTGTATATAATATCTAAAGCTATAGGCTGACCGTTTAACTGAGTCCTCGCCTGCGCGGTACAGGGGCGCGGGGGTATGACGACAAAGGGGACTGAAACAGGTGCGGGCGAGCGGCAAATGCACCAAGATATTTCCTAAGATATGTGACATCATAGGAAAAAAGAAATAGTGATTTATCAAATGAAAAATAGTTAAGAAGATACAAAATTTTAATGAATTTTTGTACGTAAATAAAATAATTGAGAATAAACTATTATACTATTTGTCATCTAAAAATTAATTAAATCGTAGGAAATACAAAACTTTTTTTGGGTCCAGTTTCTTTTTTCTAAAATATAAGTATACGTTAAAAGCCATTTGCATGCACTGACTGTTTATTTTATGTCCAAATATTTTTCGATTCATCTTGAGATTGTTATTACATGTGTACCTCTCACAAGGTGTCTGCAACAGTCAACACATGCGATCGCTACCCATGTAGCGAACGAAATGAACAATTACAAAAATTTGCCCACCGCCCGCACCTGTTTCAGTCCCCTTTGTCGTCATACCCCCGCGCCCCTGTACCGCGCAGGCGAGGACTCACTTTATATAAATAAATGCAATAATTTGTAATGTGTGAAATACAATAACTCACCTATCTCAGACCAGCACTGTTCATCTCTGAAGTGGAACCCTGTCAGACACACACACGCCTCGTTTTGACACACACTGTTCTGTCCCATGGAGACTTGGCACTGGGCAGTCACGTTACACACTCCGCTGCTCTGTGCCGCTAAAATAAGATAGGAAAATGTTATTTTTTTATTCTATTCTTTTATACTACGCCCCCAGCGAACGAATGTGTAGTCCACCTGATGGTAAATGGAGTACAGCCCATGGACATCAACAATCCACAAAAGCAGATTATAGATGCGTCGCTGCAGCTGAGGACTACGGTGTTATGCCTCATGTGCCAGTAATTTCAGGGCCTGATCTCACCACCAAACCGGAACACAGTAGTGGAAGCACTACTATTTGGCGGCAGGTGAGACGGTGGTGCTGCCGCCCTCGAGCTCATTCACAAGAGCTCAACCACCAGTAAAAAGTTATTTTGTTTTGTTGACTCTTGAAGATTTCGTGGGTAAGTAAGTTTCAAACTTCAAACTTCAAACTTCAATATTTTTATTGCAAATATGGGTATACATTGATGTTATAAAATAGGTAAGACCACCATATTTTACCCTAAGGCATGCAATAACAGATCATACTTAAATCTATTCAGTTGTTGTCCTAGTTGAGCGTAAAAGTGCGACGCGATTGGATTCCATACAAACGATTTTGTTTTCATAATAACAAGTTATAAGAGAGTATAAGAATTGGCATGAGGTGACCGTAGCTGGTTGGTAAAAGCGAATGCCCGGTGTTCAAATCCTGCCGGTCCCATAATTTTTTTATCTGTTTCTTAGTATATATTATATATATTACTTATACAATATGTGGGAAGCGAAGCCGTGTGCGGGGACAGATCGACAACGGAGATTGATAAACCCGCACACGTCCCCGCGTTTGGGTGTTATAGTCTACTCGACAAGTTGAAAATGGTATAAAATAGAGATACTGCTCTTACAATTATGTGCGATAGTTCATTGGATCCGGCATGACCTCTAGAAAAATGAGCCAAAAGCATGTATTAGCACATAAAAAATTGCAAAAGTTATATACAATTAAAGTCGAACAAAAAATGGCCTTTCGTTTTTTATCAATATTTCATAAACTATTAATATTTAAGAAATTTCAAAAAAAGATTCTGAAAAAAGAGGAAATTTTCAATATAAAACTCTTAACTCACGGCACTCTATCTCCATTATTTATAATTTTAATTAGATTATTAATGGCCAGTAGGCCGGTAACACTTTGGGTGGAGGAGGACTTTCGGCTGCCCGAAAGAAGGTTGTTTCTTAGTATAATTTGCTTAGTGCTAAGTGCTATAAAAATAATCAATAAGAAGGTAGATTATCTGTCTATTTATTTGTTTGCAATAAACTCAATACTACTGGTCAAATTATCATGCAGCTTTTACCAATTAATAAATTACTAACAAGGAAGGAAAGTTTAAATATACCTATAATTTGTTAAGATTATCAACGTACCTAAATAATTATTTACGTTCCCAGCACTCATTATCGTTAATAAATAATGCTGCCTTCATTGCTCACACACTATGTTGTATGTTTGTTCGTAATAAGCTCAAAAACAACTGAACAGATTGCCATGCAATTTTCATTAAACGGTAGAGTGACTCACGAGGAAGGTATATATATATATATATATATATATATATATATATATAAATATATATATATATATATATATATATAAATAATTAGTTAATTTTATCGACCTACTAAAAGTAGCGATAGGTGAGTGGGAGGCGTAAGACTGCGAAGTCAAACGTCTCGGGTTCGAACCCACGGCACACACCTCTGTCAATAAATCGTTAAGATTCGTCTTTATGAAGATACTAGCTGTTACCCGCGACTTCGTCCGCGTGGATGTCGTTTTATGAACAAAAAATGCTAAAGGTAACAATGTCAATATAACAATAGTAGGTACAACTATGCACTTACTTACCTATCTATTACCAAACCGACCAAAACAAATATACGACAAAAACTCAAGGAAAATAATATTCAAACAAATCAAAACAGACAAATAGGTACACTTCGAAACTACTTCAAATTTCGAAATAATAGAAATTGCGACACGTTCGTCCGAGACAGCCCGTAGAGTTTAGCGTAATGTTAAATATCAAAATTCACCCAGTTGTTTTTAAACTTAGTGCTTTCAAACAAACAAACTATCTCCCGCGATTTCATCTGTGTGGTAGGTACATCAATAAAAAAACTCAATAACAGAAAATAAAATTCCTACCTACCTAAATAAACCTATTTCTGATAATAACTAATCTAAACTCAATAAATAAGCAAAATCCCTATAAACTAATATCTATACGAATGTCTTATCCTACCTAACAGTATTATAAAATAACCTACGGTCACTACGTACAATATCAAATATACAACCTATACCAATACTTTAAAATTAAAATCTATACAGTACGACTTATATAAAAATAAACCTTTCGGTTTATCTTTATAAGTCGAACCGCAAATATAAGTTTGTCATAGGTCATTTATAACCTACGACAAACTTAACATTGCGGTTCGGGAGCAAACCGCAAAGTTAAGTTTGTATTTTATTGTATATTATTACCTATTACGACCTATTAGATTAAAAATACCCTATTAGGAAAAAAAGGAAATAAAAGCAAATCGGATTTTTTTAAAGTAAAGGAAACTGATCACCTACACATCTAACCTACTTATAACTATAAACTAAAAGAAATATCAAGTATGAACAAAATGAACAAAATTAATTTACAGGACTTAATTAATAAAAAACACTTAAAAAGTTATACGAAACAATAAAATAATTTTACTGGATCGAAAAATGTAATTCTTTATAGCGCAAATTTGTCTAATGGCATGCGTCCGACAACGATGCCTGCCGCAGATGCCGCCACACTTCGGCGAATGTACGCGACTACGACCGACGGCAGCGGTAGCGATGCAGAGCATTCGTTAAAAGGAATTTAAACTTCAAAAGCGAATGATTTCTTATCAAGTACTTAAATATAAAGTTTCATGGTTTTATCTTTTAAAATTAAGAAATCCCATACAAACTTTCAACCTCTATTTCAACCCCTTCATCCCTTTTTTTTTTTAAAAAAAGTAGCCTATGTTCTGTCTCAGGGTCTAAAGATTGTCTGTACCAAATTTCATCAAAATCGGTCGCGAGGTTTAAGCGGGAAAGCGTAACAGACAGACAGACAGACAGACAGACAGACAGACAGACAGAGTTACTTTCGCATTTATAATATTAGTTGGATATTAGTTGGGATGTGTGTATTTATCATATAAATGATCGCTCGCTAACGGTGAAGGAAAACATCGTGAGGAAACCTGCATCCTTGAGAGTGCCTAAAAAGTGCTCGAGGTCGTGTGAAGTCCACCAATCCGCACTTTGCCAGCGTGGAGGACTATGGCCTAACCCTTGAATCATGAGTAGAGGCCCGAGCCCAGCAGTGGGACATGTATTAGATACAGGGCTGCTATTATTATCGACGTACTACGCGGACAAGCTGGTATTACATGACATGATTACTTACGTTCCCAACATTCGCTGTCATATTCCACCAAGTTGTTTTTACATTGACACGTGGATGATTCAGTGTGAGTGGACACGCACACCATGCTGTCTTTCAAGCAATCTGTGTCTTCAGTACAGAGACCACCAATAGCTAGAAACAACAAAAATAACATAAGATTACGAGGCTATGGCAACCGAATGGCGGAGTGGGTAGTGTACCTGCCTGCGACGCCGAGGTCGCTGGTTCGATTCCCGCTTATGACAAATCTTTGTGTGCATGAACATGGAGTTGTCTTAGTCTGGGTGTTTCTATGTATAATAAGTACCTACCTATGTATTTACAAAAGAAAAGTATATATGTATTAGTATCAGTTATTCTAGTACCCATAGCCCTGCTTAGTTTGGGACTAGATAGCGTTGTGTGTAAGTTGTGAGATATTTATTTTATTATTTATTAATTTGACTTAGATTTTGTGAAACTCATTCAGTCAGTGAAAGTTTCAATTCAAGTAAAAACTATAATCTGTTCATGGATGGATGGATGGCACACATGGATTTTGTGATGAAATTTGACACACATAATTTAGCTACTGAATCATACTAAGCATGTTATGTTAACAGTAAAAAGGTGCTTACTAGGAACACAGACTCCGCGCTCATCTTCTTCATCTTCTACCCTCATGTATCTATTCTTCATCACCTCCTGAGAGGCTGGCTTCACCACCTCCACGTACCCTGGACCGCAAGAACAGCTTCCATCCTCACACACGGTGTTGGCAGTTCCTGTGCACTCCGGCGTGGCTTGGCAGGAGTCACCCAGTTCTGTGGAAAAACGTAAGTTTTAAAATTTCATTAATGAAATTATTGTTTTTTCTACGGAAAACTGCCTTTTGCTGACTCAGGAAATAAACCTAAGGCCTCTGCGTGGCAGTCGCTTATGCTAGCCGAGGGGTGCATGAAAGGAGCCTCCCCGAGTGACGTACACAATAATTCCGTACGTCCGGCGCGCACTGGGCAATTCGCGAGTTCTCCAAAGCGAATTGGCTAATCTTTTCACCACGATCCTTCGACACGAACGAAATGTAACAATTCCTAGAAATAAATACAAACTAGAGATATTTAAAAGGAACTCCTACATTAATGCCACTCAAATATATAATAAATTACCGACTGTATTTAAGGACTTGCCTTTACCCATGTTTAAAAATAAATTAAGTAAATGGTTATTAGATAAATGTTTTTACTGTATTAAAGATTATATGACATAATATAAAAAATTATATTAATAATTATGTAATAATGAATAAATTAATTGAGAATGAAATCAATATTAAAATAATTATTGTTAAAATTTAATTTAAGAATTATTTTTATTTTTTTTGCACGCCATTGTTATGGTAGAATGTATTGAACTATTGTTTAATTACTAACACCTGTATTTGTACTACATTCTTGCAAAATAAATGATTTGATTTGATTTAATTTTATGGCAATTCGAAATAACATTGGACTCAGCCATCGACACGACGCGGCGACGAAGACGAAGAAAGACGCTAGGCGTTAGACCACGAAGGCAGTCGGATCATTATGCCACAGTATCATGTAAGAACACTCACCAAGACCAGCAGTAAGACACAGTGCTCCTTCAGCCACAGTCCCCGCGGGACAGGTGCACACCCCCTCTCCCCCCTCTCCTCCCCCTTCAGGCACCACACACTCAATTTCGAACTCGCCGGCCATGCAGTCGCTGTTTGTTTGACAGAGTTCACCGATTCCTGTAAAATTAAAAAAAAAATCAATAACATTTTTTGATGCAATATAAGGTTGAAAAATTAAAAATTCAGCAGGATTCGAACCTGCACCCCCCGGGTATACGGATTCGTATGCTGCTAGATTCGAAATTAGTGATTTCTTTGTGCTTAGCCTACCTTCACTTTTTTTTTTTTTTTTTTACGTGGGGAAATGCATTTACGCATACCACCCCACCCCGGGGAAGGGCAGAGTGGTTATGTGGGACTCGCCCGTGCCAAAGATGGTAAACGGCACGGGAATACCCACTAAAACCCCACGGTGCTCCCGCACTCGCCTTGATGGGAGGGTCATGGGAATCTGGCGCAGCCTTTACGTCCACGACCCTCCCGGCGATGCCCGCCGAAGCGGGCCCCTCATGGCCCCCAAAGAGGGGGCTGGCGCAAGCCACCGACCAGCGCGAGGACCGCGTGCAAAGCCATCGGACATTCCCCATGTCCGACAGCCTGGTCCTCTCGCGGCGAGACAGGTGGTCGGTCCCGCCGCCCACCACGCCGCAGTTCAACGGCTGCGGCCCCGCCGGGACCGCGGAAGGCAGGGAATGCGGGGCATCGAAAACGACGCGCGCACCGACACTCCTACCCGCCGCGGCCCCGTAAACCACCGGGCCACAGTGCCAGCTTGCGCCAACACCGCAGCCCGGCCTTGCCCGCCGAGGCAGGCCCCTCATGGCCCCCAAAATGTGGGGGGACCGGCACCGAGGGCCGCGTGCAAAGCCGTCAGACACTTTCGTATCTGACGGCCTGGCCCTCCGCGGTGAGACAGATGTTCGTCCCACCGCCCACCACGCCGCAGTACTGACGGCTGCGGCCCCGCCGGGACCGCGGAAGGCAGGGAAAGCGGCAACGGAACACCGACAGTCCTCTCCCGCCGCGGCCCCGCAACTCCTCAGCCGCAGTGCCGACTCATGCCGACACCGCAGGCCCTCCTGTTGCAGAGCCCCCCCATAAGAGCCCTGCAACATGGGCTGCTCCCACATGGACTTCCAGCCAAAGCCCGAAGAGCAGCCCCCCTCTGGGGTCCACTTGGCTTCGCCGTGGCTCGGGGGCGCCACGGGTACTAAGCCCCACCGCGACGACAACGCGGGACCCGTTGGTGGGGAGCCTACCTTCACTTAGCTTAGCTAGACGAACCTTACTTGGTTGAACGTACGAACCTGAATATTGTATAAAATGCAAAAAAATACAGATACTTTTTTACAACATATTTTAATTTTTTATACAAAGATGGCAACCAGCATGGGTATCTAAAAGTGCTCGAGGGTGTGTGAAGTCTACCAATCGAAATAAAATTTCACCATTAGGATCACATGCTTTTAAAAATAATAATAATTTATCAATTCATTAAATAATACAATAAAAAAACATTTCATTTTCATGCAGTAATAAATAATAATAAAATATCACAATAATAAAGTTTAAAAAAATACTTTTGATAATTAAAAAGATTTAACAAAATAACAAATTAAAATAATAATTGCAAATTAAAGTTAGGTAAAATTAATACATTATTTTTTTTAAAATCAGTCAAATTAAATTATAATGAATCGCATCGCATTTAATATTGCATTATAATAATATTGTTCTTTGTCTTATTCAGTTTATTTATTTTTTTTAATTTTTGTTGTGAACCTCTCTCAGTAGATCGTGAAGGCCTCCTCCAGAGATGCCCATTTATCTCTATCTGTGGCTTTTTCAATCTGCACTTGGTATATTAAACTCCTCAAGAGAAGAGGGTACCTATACAAAATCGTAAAAAAAAATCGTCTGTCCGTCATCCTTTGACAGCTAAATCACTGAGCCGATTTATATAAAAATTTAGAATGAGATAGTTGAAAACCCGGAAAAGGACACAAACTACTTTTAATCAACATACCACGCAGACCACGGGCGGCAGGTAGCTTACTTATAAACTCCTTAAAAACGTATCTGACACTAATGACATCTGTCATGTGTCAATTCTGACGTATGTCATCTGTCATTTGTCCCCTTACCAGCGAATAGTCGGCACATACTCCTCTGCTCGTCCCACACAGCCAGCTCCGAGATACACTCACAGAATCTGATGTTCCATGTAAGAGATGGAGAGCCACAACGCACGGCTGTTCCGAATGTATGGCACATGGTGTCTTGGATACAACCATCGGTCAGGGTGCGGACAACTAAAAACATGAAAATCCATTAATGAAGGGTATAGTGGAGGATTATTAACAGTTTTACACTTCATCTGTTAGTGAAACAAGATGATTTCAACATAGCAAACCCTCTTCAATTACAAAAAATGCACTGAAAAGTAACTTTTTTTAACTGTTTCTTAGTATGTAAATTTTAAAAAGTCTTCAACAAATTGAACTGTATGAACAAGATATAATTTAAAGTAAGTAAACGAACCTTTAGAACAATCCCTCATGTTCTCTTCAAAATAGAAGTTAGCCGGACACGTACATACTCCTTTTCTGATTTCAGCAAATAGTCCTACGCATTGATCTTTCGTAGATGGAGAACCAAGCTCTAGAAATAAATATTATAAGTTTAGTATTAACTTATATAAAGTGGTTGGTGTGCAAAGAAGCCTCCCCGAGCGACATATACAATGTTCCTCTACGCCCGGCACACCCTGGGCAATCTGGAAATTTTCGTCAAGCAGTTTGGTTTATCCTCTCACCCCGATGGCAATGGCATAGGTCTTATCGATTTTGCCATCGACACGAGAGAAGAAGAAAAAGGATTTTTACTTTATTTATTTTAATATGGTTTATAGCTCCCATTACTTTAGACATGTGGGATGAAAAGCAAAACGCATTTGCTATGGAGAGGACGATGGTTAATAATGAGAGCTATGACATATCGCTTGCTTATTGCAACAACGACATTTTTCAAAATCTTGATATTTTGAGATAAGTATGTAAAAACAAAGCTTTGTCGATCTATTTTTTGGTGCAATAAAGACAACAGCATGTTTCAATTCCAATTCGCCAGATGGCGTTAAATGTCTAAATTGCGCGCTGTCGACGCGCATCGTTTGTAATTTCAATATCGTTCCATCTCAGTTAAACCAAAGTTTTCAAGGCCAACGCACGCATCTTGCTCGTGAAGGACGTCATATTTTGTAATAATACTATATTGCAGCAAATGTTAAGTACCTTTCTTTAAATAAATATTGTTACAATGTAGGATTATTTTATGTTATGTCACTACATATTGTAATTAAACATAAAGTAATTTAAAATGTGTTTTCTTTATTGTTTTTATTGTAAGGATGACATAATTACGAGTAATACTTTTTCTAGGTAACTTTTTGCTACAATAATGACATAAGTGAGGAACTTGTTTTTTTAATTTGGTTTTTGAAAACAGTGTGTTTAAGATAACACATTGTGACTACTTAATATCAAAGTTAATTAATCTACAAGACTGACTAAAATACTTCTGAACAAAAACAGTGTTTTTTTATTGAAATACTAAAGATTCAAAGTTTAAAATTACCGTCCTGTAAAATGATGTTTTTTTCGTTATGTCGGTCTTGCAATAAGCAAGCGATATGAATTCACCGCTAGGGGGTGGTGTCCGAAATGTCAAATGTCATTATTTGCGGGTTGGCTATGCGATCATTGAATTTATAAGTGTCGACAGAGGCACAGGTCTGTAGGGTGTTCTGAATACAAACTTTTATCGAACGACAGAGAACGCACTTGTGCATACGGGACGTATGAGAGTAAGAGACAGACGTATTAATGTCCCACATGAAATTGGAACAAAAAATTCGTACTTCATAATATTTTTCGTCCCAAAATCTTTGTCTTCAAAACGCCCAATAGAACTGTTCTTCTATAAAAACGTATAAACTCAATGGTTGGGATAAATCAACATCTCATTCTCATTTGTTCTCATTAGTAGTCTCTAAATAGTAATGCTTGCATCACTGTGTACTGATTAGTGGTGAGTAGACCTGAAATTACTGGCACATGAGGCAGAAAACCATGGTTCTCAAATTTTTGTGTCTACGACTCTATCTTCAATTTGGCTAAGTACTACCAATTAACTTCACTACTACACTACTAGGTACTGACTGCTACTTATAATTTGTTTTACTGAAAAAAAAATGTTGTACTTAGTACAAACCTACCTGCATAACAAATAGTGCCAGCAATGTTCGAATAATACCCCGTAGGACATACACAACCTCCAAAAACGGAGCAAACAAACGGCTCGCTACAGGGATTCGCGCCATCGCACGCGATGCCATGTTGTTTTGACAGGCGGCCATCTTGAGACACGTTGCCGCCATCTTGTAAAACTCTTGGTTGCAATATATCTTGGATTGTTTTAAGAGATTCGATGTTTCTTGAATTTCCTTGAGCTTCTTCAGGATTTTGCTCGGAATATTCTTCGGAAATTTCTTTCCCTGAAATGATAACATAACAAAATTATACGACCTAAAATATAACAGGTGAAGTGTACACCTAAACTCATAGAGCAATAAACTACACCCTTTTTTTTATTATTTTTATTTATGCATGACATCCCAAAACTCAATTGGAGAGGGAGTTTTTGACTTGAGAGAGGTATGGGAGGGTGGAATTTTGAAGCTAACAATTTCTGTCTTGTCTAAATCAATTATATCTATTACCTTCTCTGTAACAGCTAAAAGTATTGATATTGCACCGTCCATCTTCAAACTGGCAATCTTCATTCAGGACACAACCGTCTCCGACAGCTGGAATTGAAAACGGTAAAAGTTTATTACGATAAGACCTTGAATTCCTATCGAAAATGGAGAAAAAGCGCGTTAAATTTTACAGACATAGACAAATTTTCCGTTTCGTGCCAGAACCATTGAGTTTGGAAGTGTTATAATATACCTAGTATCAATTCTTAAAAACGTTTGGATGACAACTTTTTTTTTGACAAAGAACGCTGGTGTCCCCACTGCGTAAGGCACAATTATGATAGCAAGAATCAAGAACTTTATTCGCATAAAACACGATTAAAATGAAGTTATAATTAAGTCAGGTAGGTACAGCATGTTTTGCCCTTTAATTGAGAGCGTGCCAATATTTAATACATTAAATACACTAAAACCGGCAGAAAATCTTCTTAAGGCGATGTTGTACATGGTTCCTAAGAACAGATTTGCGTATGTCCTATATTACAGACTTCCCCATACTAACCTATATAAATGACCACTTTGCATAGTAGTTTATTTATAAATATCTATTTGTCTTACCGTATCCAATCTTCCTGCACTCCCCCCTCTGCCGCCTGTAATATCCATCCGCACACCGACACACCCCCTCCACACAGCTCAGGCTGAAGGGGTCCCTTAGCTCTCCCATACATTGCTCGTTTCTGGTGCAAGGGACTTCGTAACCTGTGCTCTGCCAGCACCGACCAGATACGTAGTGGAAACCTTCGCGGCAGAAGCAGTTGCCTTCTGGAAAATATGTTTTTGAAGTTTATCTTGGAAATATAAAGATAAAGATAAATTTGATTTTTTTACATTAGATAGAACGCCAGAAGCAAGTACACTATCCAATGGTCCCAATGACAAGGCCAAATACACACATTCACTCACTCAAGCACACCCAGTGGGGATCGAACCAACAACGCCAGTGCAGTTGAGACTAGGTGACCGCTTAAACCACTACACCACACGTGCAGACATTATGTAAGTAGAATAGCAGCGATAGCCGAGTGGAAGACCGTAGGATTGCGAAGTGAAAGGTCTCGGGTTCGAACCCACGGCATACACCTCTGTCAATAAATCGTTAAGATTCGTCTTTTTGAAGATATGTGTGTATTAAAATTTATCATATATTATAAATTATCGCTCGCTAACGGTGAAGGAAAACATCGTGAGGAAACCTGCATGCATGAGGTCGTGTGAAGTCTACCAATCCGCACTTGGCTAGCGTGGTGGATTATTCGGCCTTACTGTTCTCATCATGAGAAAAGGACCGAGCCCAGATGGGGACATGTATTAGATACAGGGCTGCTATTATTATGTAAATATATGAGTTTTTGATGATCACAGAGAGTAAAGTAATTGGTTATGCAAGAACTTCTACATCACAAAATTTTATCAAAATCAGTTCAGTCGTTTAGAAGATTAGCCGATACAAACTGGCAGACTGACGGACCAAAAAACTGTACTTTAGACATAGGAATCGTGAACTATTTCAACAGAAAAAAAAGCATTGTTATTTGATATAAAAACAGTTAATTTTAATTATCTGTATTGATGATTGATTGAATTAATTTATTACAATCCTAATTGTAAATAATCAATAAATAATATTACATTATTTGCTTACCTACTGAATCCTCACTTTTTCGACACTCAAAGTTGGTGATTAGATTGGAACACTGGTGATCTTCGACACACGGAGATGACAGGTAGGGTGACGCTGGAACACAAGAATAAATAAATAAAGTGGGTGCATGAAAGGATCCTCCCCGAGCGACGTACGCAATCAACCCTACGTCCGGCGCACCCTGGGCAATCTGCAAATTGCCACCAAGCAGATTGGCGAATCCTTTCACCACGATAGCAAGTCAACACCATGAGAATATGACTGCAGACATCGATACGAAAGAAGAATAAATAAACACACATAACGAGCAAATACATAGCTAGTGGTAATGAGCGCCTAAAGGAGGCTGCTAGAGGGTACGTTTGCACTCCCTAAAAATGAAAAGTGGAGTCATGAAATGAATGAGTCGTGAGTTTGTGTGCATGAACATAGAAGTTTGTCTTGGTCTGGGTGGTTCTAAGTATAATAAGTATGTATTTACAAAAGAAAAGTATATATGTATCAGTATTAGTTATTCTAGTACCCATAGTACAAGCTCTGCTTAGTTTGGGACTAGATGACGTTGTTTAAGAGAGAGAGATATATATATGTGTGAGATATTATTGTCTTAAATTAAATTAGTCTAATAACTTAATCTAAACTTAATAAGTGACTGTCAGAAGGCCTCGTACTTAAATGCTGGCAGCATTACCGCGTTGTATTACGATACTAAGTCGCTGAACGAAATATAAGCCAGCATTTCGAGAACGAGTTGCCTCAGTTAGACGCGCTGACAACTCTTTGTACAGACTATAATCATAATTATTTAAATTTTATGTTGATATAGTTTTAGTTTTAGTTATTTTTATTATAGGTTTAATTATTTTATTTTTGTGATTAACAGAAACGTATTTTGGTTTAAAATAAATATTGTAATTATTCGGTAAAAAAAAAAAAAAAAATTATATACCTACTAATATTTGCACGCCATGATTGACAGAATATGATGATACTGTGTAATTAGTTAAGTCACCTATTATGTACCATATTCATACAAATAAAGATTACTTACTTACTTACTATAAGTGCTACGGGTCCAAGGCCCTAATGATCCGACCGCAAAAGGCGCAAACATGTAACAGCTATCAAGCGTGCTTTTATTATTTATTTGACTAGATGTAAGAATTCCTTGCCTCTGACTCCCGTAACGACTGCCATAGATGTTCTAATGGCAACCGGGACTGAAGGCTTAACGCGCTCTCCGAGGCACGGAGGAAAACTCGGTATGTTAAAAGGAGATTGTAGAATTGTACCTACAATTTTACTATTAATGGATGGACATGGAATAAAAAAACAAAAAACGTTATTGGGCAAACAATTTCTTGCGCATAAGAATTAGAATAATAAATAATAAATAAATATTTCACAACTCACACACAACGCCATCTAGTCCCAAACTAAGCAGAGCTTGTACTATGGGTACTAGAATTACTGATACTAATACATATAATTATACTTTTTTTTTGTAAATACATACCTACTTATTATACATAGAAACACCCACACTAGGACAAACCCCCATGTTCATGCACACAAAGATTTGTCTTAAGTGGGAATCGAACCCACGACCTCGGCGTTGCAGGCAGGTACACTACCCACTCCACCATCCGGTCGTCTAATAAGAAACATTTATTTGCATGAACATGAGTTATAAAAGTTGTTATACATTACAATTGCAGTCTGTCACATTCTACCTTTTAGAGGTGCAAATTTACACATAAATAGCACCAAATACAAGTTGAACAAAAAAAATACAATATTAAAATACAAAGAGAATTATACAGCAATTCATGCACAAGAGAAAAGAAAAAAAACCGGCCAAGTGCGTGTCGGGCCACGCGCAGTAGGGTTCCGTAGAAAAATATTTTTAATTTTACTTTTTAACTAAATGGCGTCCTTCAGAAAGGAAAATTAAATGTTTGTAGTACACGAAACCAGCTAGCACGTATGACGAGATGTATGAATGTTGAGGAAGCGAAATAAGTATGTAAGGAGCGAAGCACATGGCGTTCCATCGTCTCTGCCTACCCCCGTGGGATAAAGGCGTGATTTTATATATGTATTATGTATGTTTATTTATGTTTCAAGAATTTTGAACGAAATATTCTGAGTAACTGCATCTGACATTTCGGACCCCTATTCCTCTTGAACTAATGAAGTGAACTTATCCGCTATGTATGATAAGTATGTATTTACAAAAGAAAAGTATATATGTATTAGTATCAGTTATTCTAGTACCCATAGTACAAGCTCTGCTTAGTTCGGGACTAGATGGCGTTGTGTGTGAGTTGTGGAATATTTATATTTATATTTATATAGTTTTCCTTTAAAGTTCATTACATGTACTACCGACACATTTTTTTTCAGATTTTAGGATCCAGTAGTTTAGCTTTTAGAGGGGGGGGGGGACGCCCTACTCGAACAAAAATTTGCTCTTTAAAGTTAATTATCTCGCAAACGGATCCCTAAATCAAAAAACTGTCTTAGCAACCCCTAAACGTTTTTAAAAGTCCTATCTAAAAATACCCCACACTATGGGGTAGGCGACAAAAAAAAAAACATCCCTACTTTACATGTAGGGGAGCTACCTGAAAAAAAAATATTTTTCCAAATTTTACTCTACGACTTTCATTGTTTAGTTAACATACATGTTTATGCAAAATTTCAGTTTTCTAGCACCAACGGTTTCGTCGCTATGCCGTGGACAGACGGACAGACGGACATGGCGAAACTATAAGGGTTCCTTGTAGGTACTACGGAACCCTAAAAACTACTGAGGTGTCAAGGGACACCCGGATGGAACGAAGTTCGGTAATTCCAAATAACAACAAAATTAAATCAGGATTCGCACCCGAGATTGCAGTAAAAGGTATGCGACCTTAACCACTAAACAAATAAAACAGTCTATTAATAAACTAAATTTAATTAAAACTTAATTTAAAACTAAAATTTTTGTTTACCGTATGTAACCAAAAATTTAAACCAAATTAAAAAAAAACAAACATTAAGACAATTAAATTATCAAGCGTAGCAAGCGTACACACGATCATTCAGAATCACTTAATCATTCTCTTAAAATAATCGAATGATACTTTTAAAATCATTGTGGAGATATTATCACAATACTCCTATAGGCTGAATGGCTACATAACAATATTTCCTGTGCCTTACACACTCAATTTCAAAACAAAATAATTCTTATCTTCGAACTTTCGCGCTATTCGAATTTCAAAATATCAAAAGCGAGGTTCATTCAAACACACGCATAGACTTATAATGCCTAGATAAATAAACTGCTTGTATGAATTTAAGTATAAAGTAAGGCTAAAAACAGATTGATTGAAAATTATAATGCGCCGCTTGGCGGACAGACAAACTAAACGAAAATCTGATAAATACCAGAGAGTTACACTGAACTGAAACGGCACAATTAAAGTGGCTTTACATTTCATGCGTGTACTCGGTTTCTAGGAGTAATAGTTCTATGATCACACATAACAAACCTTATCTTTAACATTATTTTTCTGCGATTGCCTTGCTTTCTTTTAAATTGTATTCGCAAGTTTACTCGCGATATAATAATATCAGATCTCATTATCAATAATCTCATCACCAATCCCAATGACATAATTAGATGTGTTCTAATCGTATATTCCATGAAATGTACATAACAAAATTAGTAAACATTCTGTGGTAATATTAAAAAATAATTTACTTTTGAATTTAATATAGTTATGACGTACACTTGCTAAACACTTTTTTTTTTGCATGCTTATTTAAGGCAGAATGTACTTGGCTTCCAAATTATGTTAACACCTAATTTTATGTACCTACATTCTATGCAAAATAAAGATATTCTATTCTATTCTATTCTATTCTAACACACAATAATGAAGAGATAATAACGCGTATGACTTGGTTAGCACAATAGTAAAGAAAGGTTATAATGTGTACTTGCTAAAATACAAAAGCATTTATTATTGTGTGTATAAAATCTCTACTTACCTAAATCCATCAGCAATATCCAGAACTTGTGCAGAAACACTGTCAGGATTCATTATTATAACTATTTTGTATATATATATCTATTATGTACAAAACACCTGTATACACTCAACAAAAGGCGGGAATTGTATTTTTTTTTAAGTTATGATAATATTTTTTTTTAGTTACTTTATTATTCATAGAGAGACTAAATGAAAATATTTCGCTTGCTTTCTCTATGCGCAGCATATTTCTGTAGCACCAATTAGTTCCGAAGCCGCGCGATAGATGGCATTGGGATCGAATTAGATCGCGCTATGGTTTCGTTACAAGGTCCTGTATATTTTAAGGTCCACCGATTTAGAGTTTAAGTAAGTTCTGCAGATCCAATTGAGGAGTAATGTGCGCGATATCGAGCTTTTTATTCACTGGTATCTGACTAGAACAGCGATCGTGTACGCCTTCGCAGACCTTTCTGAGCGCACCGGCGCCCCTATTTTTGCAGAAACTCAACTCTAGTAATTTTTTTTCCAGTTTTTTTTTATTTTTTTTTTTTTTCTATAAGCGAGAGGGAGCGACGGACACAGAAAAACGCGCACGCCGCGCGGCGTGCGCATTTTTTTTTTAAGAACTCAATTCTAGTAATTTTTTCTTTATAGTTTTTTTTTTAATTTAATTTATCTCTTTTTTCTATAAGCGAGAAAGAGAGACGGACACAGAAAAATGGTTTGGTCTGATGATGTAGCACCGTAGCTGTAACGTAGCATGTAATTACTACGCTGCTACGAGAATTGCTACGAAAAGTGTCGTTACAACTTTTCGTTCCTTTTTTTTCCGCCTAGCCCCCTTTCGCAACGCGTAATAAGGAACTTCGTTCCAAAAAATACAATATTAAAATACAAAGAGAAGCAATAATTATAAATACAGCAATGCATGCACAAGAGAAAAGAAAAAAAACAGAATTCACAAAAGTTATGTCTTTTTATTTTACGATAAGCAAGGTAATGTTTTATGGCTAAAGTAATCAGTTAAATTGTAATAACATTTAAACACATGATGGTCCCTCAACACTTTTTTAAACAATCTAGTATTTGCTACGTCTTCCAGAGCCTTTGGTAATTGGTAGGCTATTAAAAATTCGAGGTGCCAAACAGAAAACACTCTTGTGCATAAGGGCAGTATTGGATGTTCTTATGCGCAATCTATTATTATCTCGCTGGTTACGGCTGGTAGCATGACTTTGCTATTTAGGTACTATCGGAAGAAATTGATAATTGCCTATAGGCTGACCGCTTAACTGAGACTTCGCCTACGGGGTACAGGGGCGCGGGGGTATGGCGACAACGGGGACTGAAACAGCTGCGGGCGGTGGGGGCACTTAATGAAACATACAGGAGATGAAATGTACCAAGATATTTCCTAAGATATGTGACATCATAGGAAAAAAGAAATAGTGATTTATCAAATGAAAAATAGTTAAGAAGATACAAAATTTTAATAAACTTATGTACGTAAATAAAATAATTGAGAATAAACTATTATACTATTTTTTATCTAAACATATAATTAAATCGTAAGAAAGTCAAAACCTTTTTTGGGTCCAGTTTCTTTTTTCTAAAATTTATGTATACGTTAAAAGCCATTTGCTTGCACTGACTGTTTACTTTATGTCTGAAGATTTTTCGATTCATCTTGAGATTATCATTACATGTGTACCTCTCACAAGGTGTCTGCAACAGTTAACACATGCGACCGCTACCCATGTAGCGAACGTAATGAACAATCACAAAAATTTGCCCACCGCCCGCAGCTGTTTCATTCCCCTTTGTCGCCATACCCCCGCGCCCCTGTGCCCCGCAGGCGAAGTCTCAGTTAAGCGGTCAACCTATAGCTACACACATGCATTTCGCTGACATTGCAGCCGTTTGTTTGCCCGTGCTATAGATTTTCATTTAAATTTGTAGAAGCGTCACAAAGAAAAAAGACAGGGCGTGGACAAGACATAGGCAGCACTGCAACTTATTCAGAAAAATACAGATTAGACGAGGCGCAGATAAACGCGGCAGACGGGGTGGGTTACAATAAAGAAGTTGCATCCGCGCGCCCCTGTAGCTGCTCGCGCTTCATCCGTGCCCAGTCTGTGACGTCTTTTCTGTTTGTTCTACCACTTACAAAGGTTGTAAAGGTTGTAATAATTTTATTATAATAAATATAATATGTTCTGCACACTCATCCTACGTGCAGTCTAAAATTATATTTAACAAGTTACCATTGGAACTGAAAACTATTGAAAGTATGTTTAAATTTAAAAGTAGACTTAAAATACTATTACTTGAAAAGGCTTATTACACTATAGATGAATTCTGCAATGATTAAATGAATGAATGAGTATTATGGGTGAAAGAGGAACTAAATTTAAAGTTAGGTTGCGTTCCAACACCTCTAATAATTGTAATAATTAATTGAATGTTATTGAAATAATTTGTATTCTTCTGACATGTAATTTGATTGAATGTTATAATTTGTTTTAGTTTATATTTTTGTTTTTTTATTTATTTTAATGACATTTATTAATTTAATTTATTCTATGATTTATTGTTTGATTTGTTTGTATTCTTCTGACATGGTAATTGATTGAATGTTGTAATTTGTTTTAGTTTTTATTTTTTTATTATTTTTTATAGACATTGATTATTTTATTCTATGATTTGTTATCTATTATTATGTGTTTTTTATATTATTTCTCGTGTACCTTAAATTTTCAACACAAATGTATTAGTTGGTTGGTGAAAATGGTTGGTCGGTACTCACAAGGCGCACACTGTGTCCCTCCCAACACCATCTGCTGTCCCGCGGGACACCGGCATGTCTCGCTGATGCACACAGCACCCTGGGTTGAGGAGCATTCTGTGTCCTTTGTGCAGCTCCAGGATAGCGCTGAGTGGATGTGGAGGAAGCAGCCTGGAGGATAAGGAAGAATAGTTATAGCGGTTTCTTCTTAGAGTCAGGGTGCTGTACCGTGGCACGGGCTCAAACACCAATACCACGCACCCTCTCTGCATTCAACGCTCTCCTGGATGCCAACCCTGACTGTGATTTGTTTGCGGATGGATGGCAAAATGTGTTAACAGTGTGTTTGAGTTTTTGCGAAAGAGATGGATGAATTCTCATTATGTTTGTTATATTGTGTTTAATTATTTTTTTATAAATATTGTTTCCAAATGATGATTTATTTGTATTCTTTGTATGGTTAATTTAACTGTGTTAATTAAGTAGGTATACAACTATCTTAAATTATAGTAATTGGTGTAATTACCGTTATGATTTAAGTAAATAAATAAAATAAAAAAAAATAAAAATGTAATAAATTGCATGCACTCTGTATTTTATCTTTAAGGTATTTATTTAAATTAATTAATTTCAAATTAGAAATATGTTTTTTTTTTTGTGTTTCTCTCCACTGCGCTGGTGTTGTGGGTTCGATCCCTATACGGGACAACTTTTTGTGTGTTTACAAAAGTTAGTCTCACTCTGGCTGTGCTTTGTGTGTGTAAAATGTATGTTTGTGAACACCCCCGCGACACAGGAGTTATTCCTAGTGAGGGCGTAGTTTACAAAAAAAAAAAAGAAATAAAATATAAGGCTTACCCATAAACAAAAATAAGTTATCTTTCCACATTTTGTTTTAACTAATTTTACTTAAATCTAAGCAACGCTCCGGCTTAACACAGACTAAGAAATAATACTAAAATTATCTGAACAATGATAATTTATGAATAATTTGGTAATCGCCTAATCGCACACAGAGCTATGAATGTTTAGATAAGAACACTGATATGCCTCGAAACTGCCGCGTTGGTCTAGTGGTTACCGATGCGACTCTCAGCTCTCGTGTTCGCTTCCCGGGCAAAAGTGTTATGGGATTCTTCCGCCAGGATGTTCTCAATAGTAGCACGGGCTTGCAAATGTGTGTGGTGCATGGCGATAGGCCCACTCTCTACCGCATGGGACCTATAATAGGTAGGGAAATTATAATAGGTGCAGTTTTGGTTAAATTATACAATATTAGTAGTAAGGACAAGAAATCTAAACAATATACATAACATAACATCACGTCTAGATGGCAGAGGAGCAAAACACCCACACTTCACCTTTTTTTTATACTACGCCCACTGCGACCGAACGTGTAGTCCACCTGATGGTAAGTGGAGTACAGCCCATGGACATCAACAATCCACTAAAGCAGATTATAGATGCGTCGCTGCAGCTGAGGACTACGGTGTTTTGCCTCATGTGCCAGTAATTTCAGGGCCTGATCTCACCACCAAACCGGAACACAGTAATGGAAGCTCTACTATTTGGCGGCAGGTTAAAGGTGAGACGGAGGTGCTGCCGCTCTCGAGCTCATTCACAAGAGCTCTACCACCAGTAAACAAGTAAAAAGTAAAAAGTTTTACAGTTAGGTCCCGTAGTGGATCATAGAAATAATAATAATAACAGCCCTGTAGGTAACTAATACATGCCCTACTGCTGCGCTCGGGCCTCTTCTCACGATAAGAACGGTTGGGCTATAGTCCACCACGCTGGCCAAGTGCGGATTGATAGCTTTCTCACACCCTTGATCACTTTTTAGGCACTCTCAGGCATGCAGGTTTCCTCACGATGTTTTCCTTCACCGTTAGCGAGCTATTATTTATTTGATAAATACACACAGACGAATCTTAACGATTTATTGACAGAGGTGTGTGCCCTGGGTTCGAACCTGAGACTAGGCTATCGCTGCTTAGGTAGAGAAAGAATATAAATGGGTGAATTGCACAAGCGTGAGAATGGTAGTGCAATGTGCTGATTTTTTATTTAATATATTTTTTCTCAAAAAAGTAAGTACTTCTCTACCTTGGAAAAAAAAAATCATTGATTTCTACCCAATAATATACCAAAAAAAAATAACAAAGTGTCATTTTATCATCACGGTGGCCTGTCCCGAACCCAATTCCACTCATAAAATACCTTCCCCTGCAAATATATTCATAATATGGATTTAAATCGGTTGTTTTATCATTAAATTATAATATATTCGATCAAAAAAAACCATTTTTGTTTGTTTATCTTCTTTCTCATGGATTTGACAGGCAGTCAACTTCTGTCCGGAAAAAGTTATCATTTCAGAGGACAGTAAGTTTTAGTAGAATAGCCACGTCAACATTGCGTTGTTATGTCCTTCTCACCTTTCCTCACTTCGGATCAGGCCGGCTCAAGCTCTAGGCGCGATCGCACCAGTCCCAACGTCTTGCGGTTTCCCGCCACTAAAGTAAGTTTATCATTTCAGTGATATGGGGACAAAAGTAGGATTATTCCGGTGGCTGTTATAACTCGAGCTAGATTCCTTTAATTTGTTTCAAAATTGTGTATTTAATTTCGCCGTAAGTACTGATTTGCTTGAGTAGTGTTCATATTGTTTTAAAAAAAATATCATACAGTAAGAAACGGTGCACAGTTTATCATTTCAGTGGTAATTTTTTATAATTTCGGTTGACACTTTTCATTTCAGTGGACTCTAAAAAAACCATCCTGGAATATTTATGTAAGTTTTGATGATATTTGATGGGCACTCACACACAATGTTATAAAATAGACTAAAGTTTCATTTTTCACTTAAAATATAAAGATAACATTGAAATTAAAAAAGACCACCGAAATGACAAAAAATAATCGCTTGTTGAAATTGACCCAAATGTGGTAATTTGCCACATGTTTTCCAGGACCATATCTATACCTTTTTAAATCGTCACTCATTAGCCCATAGCCGCAGGTGTATGATTGTTGTAATCAACACAGCTGTGGATAAGCTATCGGTTACCGATACAAAGTAAAGGAGATACGAGATATGGCCATCAGGTGTTGATATTGTGATTCACGTGGGATACTATTTTATTGTAGGTATCTTTGACCACTGATTTGTATTAAAAAGTAAAAAAAAAATTACTTAAATTACAAAAAATGCACTAAAAAGTAAGAAATACATAAGTAATATTCAACGACTCGCCTCATCTGTGTATAACTTGAAAGAATGCAGTAGACAGCCTTAAGATATATTTAAAGAATTAATAAATTAATCTTACAACGCCATCTAGTCCCAAACTAAGCAGAAGTTGTACTAAATGTACTATGGGTACCTACTAGAATAACTGATACTAATACATAATAATATATACTTTTCTTTTGTAAATACATACTTATTATTATTATACATAGAAACATTATTATTATATATTATTAACCCCGTACTCCTAACCGTTGAGGAGTTGTACCTTCCAGCATCAGCTCAGCAACATGAAATGAATGAAGTTTAAAATTTAAGGTTTCTAGGGTTTGATTCCCGGATCGGGCAGTGTTATTTGTGAACATTCTGTCAGGAAATTAACAATAGCAGCACGGAGTTGGAATTGTGCCTGCTGGATGGCGATAGGCTCTTCCCCTATTGGTGAAATGTGGGTGTTGTACACCTCTGCCACACCCTTCTGGGTAATATAGGCGTGATGTTATGTTATGTTTTTTAAAATGACGATTAGTAATGTCTTATACCACCACAAGCTACCATCTTTTAGCTATATCTAACAAACCAACATGGCGAAGTTACATTCAGCACAAATGTTGTAAAGAATGAACGCGTACGTTATTTCATCCTACTTAAGATAGGAACAAATGGATGAACGTGACGTCACGAAATGACGTAGCATACAGTTGAAAAATTTAGGGTTCTGGTAGGAGGCGACCGTAGCTAGATGGCTAAAGCGGCTGCCCGGTGTGCAGTCTTCTTCTTCGTCGTGTCGATGGCTGAGTCAAATTATATTTTGACTAGCCACCGTGGTGAAAGGATTAGCCAATTCGCTTTGGAAAACTCGCGATATGCCCAGGGTGCGCCGGACGTAGGGAATCGTTGTGTACGTTACTCGGGGAGGCTCCTTTCATGCACCATACAAGGTCCCATATCTTTTTCAACTGTTTCTTAGTATAATTTGCTAAGCATAGCTAAATGCTATAAAAATAATCAATTAGAAGTATATCTAACAAAATTACGCCGAACGTAGGGAATCGTTGTGTACGTTACTCGGGGAGGCTCCTTTCATGCACCATACTAGGTCCCATATCTTTTTCAACTGTTTCTTAGTATAATTTGCTAAGCATAGCTAAATGCTATAAAAATAATCAATTAGAAGTATATCTAACAAAATTGCCTAAAACTTCAGGTCAAAATCCTTTAATCTTGTAATCCATAAATAACTTCACAAAAATAGTTTGCAAATTCACCAAAAAATATTTATCACACGCACTTTTGACGTCATACGGAACGTGACGTCATTTCTAATTCTAAGGGCAAAGCCTTATAGGCTATACTAATATTATGCGCATATATTAATGCTAAAAGAACGGTTATTACTTTAGTACTGGTGTCTGCGCGCGGCTCCGCCTGCGATCTCGATAAAAGTAGCTGTAGTCATAATTTAAGTTTTCTACAGAATCTATTTAATGGCAATAGTTTGATTTCATAAGGTATAGCGTTATATATACGTCCACATAATGCAGTACAATTTTTTTAATACTACATTGTTGTTCTTGGAGCCTATGTCAACATAATTCTGTCTGGGTGTCTGGTATTTCGAGGAAATACATCCTTCGCTGTTTTGAATAGAGTTGGGTGCTGTTTAACGAACTTGGCTGCTTCCAGGATGTACATGCAGGGTAAGGTAAGTATACGAAACTTTTTAAAGAGAGGCTTACACGACGCCCAAGGTGGTATACCAGCGATGGCCCTGATGCATTTTTTCTGTGCCAGAACGCGTTTTGAACTTCCGTGGAATTACCCCATAAAAGAAGTCCGTAGTTTAGAACAGAAGATCCGTACCCATAGTATGCTAATGAATTAATATTTAACTAGAATTTAATTTTGACATTTAATTACTAATTTTAATTTGCTACTACTTAAAATTTACTTACTACTTAAAATTAATTACTAATTAAAATTTGCACACCATTGTTGTTATGGTAGAATGTCACAGTGTCTTAATATGTAATGTAACACCTATGTACTACTACATTCTTGTGAATAAATGAATCTGAATATGCTGTTAGTACAGTTTTCTCTGTAGAGGTTTTGCGTAATTTATATAGCACAAATACAAAACTTCTGCGCGCGGCTCCGCCTGCGATCTCAATAAAAGTAGCTGTGGTCCTTCCTCAGATCTTGACCTATCTCCATTCCAATATACATCAAGATCGGTTTAGTATGTATGTGGTACATGGCCTGGTATATGGATAGCTGCAAACATATATTTAAAAAGTTCCACATTTTACCCTTAGCTTGTATGTACATCAAGGAAGTATGCAAGTTCGTAAGACAACATTCTGAACACTTTAATCTGCAATCTGAGGTAACTAAAAGAAATAAATCCGATCGTTAGGCGCTACGGGGGGACAAACAAACATACAAACATACATTAATAGATACATGCTTCGCCATAGTTGGGTAAAAAGAGTTTCTTGTGTAGCTTTTTTTATTTTAAGATTTTATTGTCCTAAAATCCTATTTTGATGATTTTCTATCTATAGTTCTATTATATATCCTCCTAGACGCGACAACTTATCGAAAGTGACAATTTAAACGAAACATTTTTCAAACGGGTCATGAATTAATTGATCTGATAGTACCAACTGCGAAATTACGCTTCCTGCATAACCCATATTTCACCATATAATCAGTAACACAACTCCCCACAAAGTTAGTAAAAACTGGTTCAAGGTGGATCTAACCTTTTCACTAAATATATATCTACGTCATTACCGGTCACGTAACAGCTAAGACGTCAGTAATCACTTTATAAGTATACGGTGCAAAGGCTATTTTTAACCGACTTTAGTAAAAGAGGGGTTCTTAATACGAATATATTCTTTGTCTATGTCACGCCGTTATCAAATAGGGGTAACTTAATGAAGATGACGACACGAAGAAAGCTTCACTTTGCATCTCTCTCTATATATATAAAAATGAAACCCGTTTTCCGTTGTCACGACTAGGGCATGAATTCTAGTGTATGCGCGTGGCTCCGCCTGCGATCTCGATAAAAGTAGCTGTGGTCTTCCTCAGATTTTGAACTATCTGCATACCAATATTTATCAAGATCGGTTTAGTATCTGGTATAAGGATAGCTGCAAACATATATTTAAAAAGTTTCACAGTTTACCCTTAGCTTGTATGTATGTAAGTCGGCCAATAAGTTGGGTATGCAGAGCAAAAACTTCTACGCCATAATAAAAACTGACTGCAATAGATATGCAAGTTTGTATTTCATATTTAATAAGTCGACGCCCCCAAGGAATAAACCTGTATTGTACTATTACTGAATTTTTACTGTTATACCATTTACGGTATCTATGGGTCGGGATACACCTATGCAATTTTTTTCAAATTTTTTCTACAATAATTTCCAACGGATTTCCTTATAACACTTTTGTTCTTTGGAAATTTGCCATTTCTTATTTACTAGAATAATCACGAAATACATTATTACAAATTTATTGCCGTTGCTACATTTCGGTAAAGTAATATTACTGTAAAATATGGTTTTTTTAAATCCGGTTAATGCGATAACAGGTTTATTATCGTAAGTTTTGTGGTAGACATTTTCGGTTATGCACTGTTGCAGTTATCATCCGAGATATAAATTTATAAAATGAACTGTGGCAGCAAATTTACTTAAATAACTTTGATAAATTTTATAAGCTTTCTGATCGAGAACGCCAATGGATGTATATTATTAAACATACTAAAACCAAAAATATCAAACGAATGACTCTAGAACGCAAAAATAAACACAGACTACAAAATATTTTTTTTCTTTAAATAATGTAGAAATTCTTGTTTGTAAGAAATTTTTCCTTAACACTTTAAAAATTATTGAACAAATGGTATATACAGCAATAGAAAAATTTAAATTAGACGAAGGGATTACAGACTTAAGAGGTAAGCACACCAATAGACCTCGAAAAATGAGCTCCAGCACGGAATCGAATATTGAAAAGCATATTTCATTATTTCCTAAAGTAGAGTCTCATTATACAAGAAAAAGCTCAACTCGACAATATTTGTCACTAGACCTAAACATCTTCAAAAATGTATCGTTTTTACACTGAGTGGTTTCCACAGCAAATTATGTTGAAGTTACGATGGCGACAAAACGTCAATATGAAACCATTTTTAACACAAAATTTAACTACTCATTGTTTAAGCCTAAAAAAGATCAATGCTCTACATGTTTTGTATATGAGCAAGCCAGTCCATCAGAGAAAGAGTCTTTAGAAGAGAGCTATAGACGTCATTTAAGTAGAAAAGAAAAATGACAATTGACGAAAATGGTAGCACAATTGCTATCTTCGACCTGCAAAAAGTGTTAAGTAGGTATTCCACAATCCACTGTAGGCACTTTTTATTACAAACGTAAGTACACTGTGTACAATTTTACTATTTTTGACGCTCTACTTAAAAAAGGGTATTGCTACGTGTGGCATTACCAAATCGCAAAACGAGGCTGCATAGAAATTGGGAGTTGTTTGTTGCAATTCTTGAAGAGTGAACAGGAGCGAGGTCTTAACAAGATCTATTTTTATTCGGATGATTGTTATGGCCAGAATAACAACAGGTGCATTTTTGCCTTATATATGCGTATGCAGCAAAAACTTTAAATTTGTCTATAACGCACAGATTTTTCGAGACTGGACATAGCCAGAACGAGGGAGACTCGATGCATTGCCTGTATTGAGAGGAACATGAGAAATAAGTATAAATTTACACACCAGATCAAATATATAATATAATTCTCAACTCCGAAGTCTCAGGTGAAAAATATACTATGAAAGAATTGGAGCAAACAGATATATTAGACATAAAATAAATTGTAAACCCTTTGAATTGGCGTCGCTTAATAGATGGAAATACAGTACGCTGGTCTGATGTAATGGAAATTCATGTATCATCATCTCAACAGGACAAGGTTTTCTTTAAATATGATTTTGATGAGGCATACTCTGAATTCAAAATTTCAAATTCATTTCAAACCAAACGACGTGGGCGAAAACCTAACACAGATGCTCTGATAGAAGATACTGTATTGGCACGTGCTTATCATCAACCTATTCCTATATGCAGGGCGTTGCATACAGATTTATTGTCTTTGTGCAATAGTGGAGCGATACCACGGTATTACCACGCATTTTATGAATCCTTAATTTCGGTAGAAAATAGTGATGATCGCGATGATACTGATGATGCCATTGATAATATCGATTAGTTATTAAGATTAGTTATTTGTGTTTTTACTTGGCTACTTTTGTTATACTTTTACTGATTGTAATTTGTGATCCATAAGAGAACTTTGTTTCTACTAAACGTTATAATTTTAATAAGTTTTGTGAATTTTCTTTAATTATTCCCTCAAAGATACCAACAACAAATTTATTTTACATAATCGTTTTCAATGATTACGATAATATGACTACGAACAATTTTCAACAAAATACGGGTTACACTACTTTACCCTTTTATGGTTATTTAAATTTTTACCACAATAAGTCGGTAACTGAACATTACAATCTAACTCTGTAATGAAAAAACACGTTTAATAATCCAGTAAAGCAATATTATGCCTATAATTTTTAAGAAAATTACAAGAATAATTCGGTAAGTAAACATTACCGAAATAATATTGATAAGTCAGGATCGTAAGATATCAATACCCTTAAAGTTATATGAAACCATTTTCGGCAATATGTATTTTAGTGAATTACTGATTCTGTGTATATTTAATAGTTACACTTAATACTATAAACTATTCGAGTAAAAATTAGCTTTTCCGTCATATAACAATGTCGTCAGGATTACCTTTTGTTGAAGAGATATACCCCAAAAACACTAAATCATTTTTCCTGTAAAATTTGAATTTTGCGATTACCGGTTTATTCCCCGGGGACGTCGAAGTGTAATATACCCACTATTTAGATATATAACTCACTTATCCATAACTGGTGTCGTAGGCTTTACTATGACTTAGAAGTTTTTGCCCTGCATACCCAACTCATTGGCCGACTGTACTTACATCATGGAATGCAAGTTCGTAAGACAACATTCTGAACACTTTAATCTGCAATCTGAGGTAACTAAAAGAAATAAATCCGTTCGGTAGTTTAGGCGCTACGGGGGGACAAACAAACATACATTAATAGATACATGCTTCGCCGTAGTTAGGTAAAAAGAGTTTCTTGTATAGCTTTTTTATTTTAAGACTAGCTTTTGCCCACGGCTTTGCTCGCGATTGTAAGTTGTCGTAAGTTGAGTTATCATTATAAATAAATACCCAATTAAAGTATTTCTTTGTAAACAATATTCGAAGTCTTCCCTTCAGGTGCCAACAAAACCAGATCTCGAGGCGAACTTACTCTTGAGCAGGCGACATAAAACTGGCCGTGTGAGAAGCAGTTCCCCCTCAGATCGATACCTGCTGTTTTCAGTGATGACCCTGAGCTTTATTTATAGTCATTGCAAAATACACCTTAAGGGGGAACTGCAATCTCTTGAACTCGAAGGGATAATCAGACGGTATAAGTGGTATCCGTGGCATATACACTGATTCCCCTCGTGCATAGCCTGTTAATATAATGGCCACTACCACCGTTTTATGTAGCGCTTTCACTTGCAGTCTGGTTCCATTGCATAGTTTGGGAGGATTGAGGTTTCGCAATAACATTACCGGAGCACCCACTTTTAGGTTTAGTATGTGAGGAGGAAGACCGGGTGGATTAAGAGTGTTCAGGCACTCTACAGGATAGCTGGTAACATCATCTGAATGTACTACAGTATCAACAGATTTGTATTGGTATTATCGTATAGACCCTTCGAATGACATTAGCAGAATATCATGATCGTTTTTTGGTGTCAAAATCGCACGCTCACTTAGCCACTCCATTGATTTTTTTGGTAGGTTCTGGATATCATTATATATATATGGCCTATTAATTCGTCAACCGTTGAAACCACTATACCAAGATCCGATGGATTTTGATTCTACCTCCTGTTTACTTAAATAAACGCCCGTGTCGGGCTTTACTGTAGATTATATTTAATATTAATTAGTCCATCCGTAAAAAGTGTATGTTGTATAATTTGCGCAGTTGATGCCCTAACTTACCATCAGCTAAACCTTGGGCATGTTTGCCACCTGACTATAGCACATCAAAATGATAGTTTTAACCCTATTTAAATATTTTTTTATAATTTACAACACACATCTTCCATTACATTAAAGTTGGTTTCTACTAAACAAAACAATTACTTCTTAGATATCTAAAGAGGCCGAAATGACAATTAAAAAGTTTACACTGACATAAAATCCTTTTTATAAGAAACTTCATGTCAACATCTCATTGTCACACGATTGCTCAATAAAGTTCCATTTTTGAAATTGATCGAGCCTCATAATTACTACAAACGCTTTTCCATACAAACTTTCGTCCCACTTTTCACCCTGTTAGAGGCCGAATTTTCAAAAATCCTTTCTTATTGCACGATAAAATCTTGTAAAGAATACGCCCTCCAAATTTCAAGTCGCTACGACCTATGGTTTAGGCTGTGCGTTGATACTAAGTCAGTCAGGACAAAGCCTTTTATATATATAGATTTTATTTTCCTAAAATCCTGTTTTGATGATTTCATGTCTATAGTTCTATTACAAATCTTCCTTGACGCGACAACTTATCGAAAGTGACAATTTCAAACGAAACATTTTTCAAACGGGTCATGAAATAATTGATCTGATAGTACCAACTACGATATTACGCTTCCTGCATAACCCATATTTCACCATATAATCAGTAACACAACTCCCCACGAAGTTAGTAAAAACTGGTTCAAGGTGGTTCCAACCTTTCCACTAAATATATCTACGTCATTACCGGGCACGTAACAGCTATGACGTCAGTAATCACTTTATAAGTATACGGTGCAAAAGCTATTTTTAACCGACTTTAGTAAAAGAGGGGGTTCTGAATATGAATATATTATTTCATCCGTAAAGGGATACTTAAAAGCTACTAATATTACTAAAACCGACGTGAGATGAAGACATTATTATTGAGAATACGGGTTACTCACGTTACTTTAGCCGGGATTTGCCGACTAGTTTCGAATCTATTAGCGAGACCGTTGTCGAAGCGAGACCGTTGATCTGCAAAGTCAAAGGTCTCGGGTTCTAACCCACGGCACACCTCTGTGAATAAATCGTTAAGATTCGTCTTTTCGAAGATATGTGTGTATTTATTATATAAATCATCGCTCGCTAACGGTGAAGGAAAACATTGTGAGGAAACCTGCATGCATGAGAGTGCCTAAAAAGTACTCGAGGTCGTGTGAAGTGTAACAATCCACACCTGGCCAGCGAGGAGGACTATGGCCTAAGCCATCATGAGAAGAGACCCGATCCCAGCAGTGGGACATGTATTAGATACAGGGCTGCTATTTTTATTATATTGTTAGTTAGTTAGTTAGAGCTTTTTGAGTTTTCAATACTGATTTTGCTGTTTGCACATATGTATTATGTTACGATCCAGATCTGAACTGTACATCATGATTGTAATGTGTTTTGTGCGCCTAATAAATAAATAAAATAAAATTAAAATAAAATATTGGCCCTTACCATCAGGTGGACTACACGCCCGTACACCACAGTTTTAGTGACGATTAGTTCAAGGTGGTTACAGCCATTCCACTAAATATATCTACGTCATTACCGGCCACGTAACAGCAATGACGTCAGTAATCACTTTATAAGTATACGGTGCACAAGCTAATTTTAACCGACTTCTGAAAGGAGAAAATTGTTATGTGGTGTTGAATCATAGATTTAGAAGATATCTGGGGCTAGCGTGTTTTTACAAGCTTATTTTTGTACATTCGCGATTTTTTATGACCTTCGAAAGACTTGCCGGAGCCTTGTGGCAATTTCCGGTAGTATTTTTTTGCACTCATGGTCTCAGAATCATGTACTGAATTACTCTTGCTTCGACACGATAAATAAATAATAAAAAATAAATAATTTGGATTTTTTACATTAGATAGAACGCCAGAAGCATACACTATCCAATGGTCCCAATGACAAGGCCAAATACACACATTCACTCACACAAGCACACCCAGTCTCAGAACTAATAAATAAATAAATAAATATCACATAACTTACACACAACGCCATCTAGTCCCAAACCAAGCAGAGCTTATTGTACTGTGGGTACTAGAATAACTGATACTAATACATATATACTTTTCTTTTTTTTGTAAATACATACTTATTATACATAGAAACACCCAGACTAAAACAAACCTCCATGTTCATGCACACAAAGATTTGTCTCATATGGAGATCGAACCCACAACACCAGTGCAATGGAGAGCGGCGTGGCGACCGCTTATACCACTACACCGCACGATATCATTTACACTCTGTATTAAACACTACTACAGTTATATAAGTTGCGATAAAACTACACATATACGACGTACCTACATTCAAACATTAGCTATGGAATATTGCGTGACTTTCGCTACACAAGCGGTATGCTGTTAGTTGTTATACATTCAATGCACGAGTAGCTACTTCGATCGATTTCTTACTTCCTGACATTTAACTCAACCATTAAATATGTATAACTACTTTTTTCCTTTATTTAGTTCGTTAGCGTCTTGCAAGTGGTATATTATATATATTTTTTTTTATTTATAAGAAATCAATTATTAAAATTAAGATATCTTATTTACATTACAATCTAGCCTATCAAGATTAATAAGTAATATTATGTTAACCTAAATTGCTACGTAATAATTTAATCTAAGAATGTGTCCATTAACGCTTTACTTAGTTTTTGTTAAGGAGAAGTCACTTTGTTCATGTGTTCTTTATAACGACACTTATCGCACTAATTTATTTGTCACTTATCACTACACTGACTCGAAAGGTTTGGTTCGTAGTAGTCTTTTCACTAGTTCCGTGTTATCAAGGAGCCGGACTGCCTCGATGTTGACGTGATGATGAAGTCTTCGTTCGTGAGCTGTTTTTGTATGACCCTGTCAACAACGTCTATTTTGAGGTCCCGGTGAAGATCGCTGTTTCTTATGTACCACGGGGCATTGACAATGTCCCTCAGTACCTTGTTCTGGAAACGTTGAATAATTTGACGGTTACTCTGACTGGTACAGCCCCACAGCTGGATACCATAAGTCCAGACAGGCATAAGTACCTGTTTGTATAAAAGGACTTTGTTATGTACTGATAGGGGTGATTGTGATTGTATCACTACTTGACGTTGTCAATGTCACCGTCATTTATAAATGTCATAGTAAATGCCTTGCTGGTCTAGTGGTATTATTTGTGTAGCGCTCAACGCGAAGTCTCGGGTTCGATTCCCAGGTCGTTTAAGTGTTATTTTTCAGTTTGTATTTCGTCAGGCAATTCTTGATTGGAATGCATGGAGTTGGAATTGTGCCCGGTGGATGGCGATTGGCTCATCCCCTATCCTATAGGACCTAAACTTAACAGGTGAAGTGTGGGTGTTGTTCACCTCTGCCACACCTCTCTGGGTAATATATTTAGGATGTTATGTTAGTATTATTAGAAGTAGTATTACTTAGTTTCCTGAATAAACAGGCTTGCCTATTTCAGGAACTAAATGTGCCCACTATACTTTTCACATGAAATGAAATGTACTAATGATATAATTTGCTTGTGGCTGCTTGTGGCGTCTCTTTTGCTCCTGTAACACAGGTGAAGTCCTAGCATATAAGCGAAGGATTCGTTTTGAACACCACAAGCGACCGAACGTACCAACACTACATTTTATGTAATTTAGATAAGTGGCTTTGTATCTGCATTTATTACTAAATAAAGATTATTATTATTATTATTGTAGTATGTTGATGTTAGGATGTTAAGTGGCGTAACTTTACCATCAGAGGCCCGTGGCAAAAATATTGGATGGGGCACTAGTAAACATCGTTACGTTGAAGCCGCTTACTAGTGATTCAGTAGTGGAATGCAATAGAATGCCAGATTTTTAGGAAGAAAAACTTGTCTTTCGCGATTTACCCGATTAACCCTGCTGCGTTATCTTGCCCCTTGTCTGTTCCAATATTTTTGCAATTTCCCGGTCAACAATTTTCAATGTATAGATGAATGTGTTTAAATCTATTTTTTGTGTTAATTTATGTTTAGTTACTTTCAAGGTCGTGGCATCTTGAGCCCGGAGGCCTCCTCAGGCCGGGGGCCCGTGGCATTTTGGCACCCCTGCCACCCTATAGTTACGCCACTGGATGTTAGGTAGTTTAATATAGTATTAAAAAGTCATTGATCAATTAAACTGCCGAACCTTTTTCCAAGTTACATTGGACTCGGCTTCTAGTCTCACGGATTTAGCTGAATATCAGTATTGTATGTGGAACAAATGCCACCAGACCTCCACAACCCAGTACGAGGTAATACGATACTCTGTTAGACTAGTAGTCAGAATTCCTGGCCTCTGACTCCCGTAACGACTGCCATAGATGTTCTAATGGCAACCGGGACCGACCGCTTAACGTGCTCTCTAAGGCACGGAGGAAATCTCGTAATGTTAAGATGGTCACCCATCCACGGCCGACCGCGGTAAGCATTGCTTAACCTGCAAGATCGATCGGTCCACGCGGTTAAGACTTAGCCACGAGCTCCTTAAATTTAAATAAATTAAAAGTCATTGTTATGATATTTAAATCATTTATTTGGTTTAACTTATCATCTATCTTTATTTTGATGTTACTCTTAAAATTCACACAAAATGACGGATATTTACAACAATACGAAAGCCCTGTTTCACAATCGTCAAGTAAACGTTAATCAAAGGATAAAACAACACTTTTATTTAAGGTTACAGCTGTTGGGTTTTATATTCAATATGTGTCATAATTTATCTATTAATTTTTTTTGGAACGAAGTTCCTTATCGCGCGTTGCGAAAGGGGGCTAGACGGAAAAAATGGAACGAAAAGTTGTAACGACACTTTTCGTAGCAATTATCGTAGCTGCGTAGTAATTACATGCTACGTTACAGCTACGGTGCTACACATTTTTATGTGTCCGTCTCTCTATCTCGCTTATAGAAAAAAGAATTTAAAAAAGAAACTAAAAAGAAAAAAAAAATACTAGAGTTGAGTTTTTAAAAAAATTGGGAGCGCTGGCGCGCTGCGATAGGTCCGCGCAGGCGTACACGATCTATGAAGGGGATGCTCTGGACAGCGATCCACTGCCCAGTACTAACGCGTAGGGTAGTAACTTTATCACACCCACCACTTCTGAATACTACCAAAAAAACACTCCCACCAATCCGAACTGAACAGGACAAACCATGTGACTAGTACAATTACTACACTGGCGGCATAGTGGTGTTTTAACGACGCGGCAGTTTTTTTTATTGTATTACCTGTACCTAATCATAATAAATCAATCGCTAATAATAAGGGTAGATAGGTATTTTTTACATATTTCAACAAGTCAAAAAAGTAATAAAAGTCTTTAAGTATAATCCTCTCAAATTGGTACCTAATGTGATAAGTAGAACCTTTTACAATTTTATTTTAACGTACCTACCTACCTATTAACGTATTAGGTAGAAGAGCGCATGACATTAGAACTGTCATTCTCATACATCTATACAATTATAGGTATAAAAAGATAAGACCCCAGAAATAATATAGGCTACATCGACGTACCACGCGGTTGGAGCCACGCGTAGAAGCTAGTGACTCATACATAAGTAGGAATATATTATTAGCTGTGAATTGTGTCAAGGTTCCATCGCATTACAAACACGGCACAGATTTAAATTTGCTTTGATATTGATGTAGGTGCACTAGGTACCTACCTATGTAATTATGTATGAAGTATCTATCTACCCCACTAATATAAATTGAATAGGTACCTATATAATAAAAATAGCTACTCTTTTACTATCAATTTACTACTCACCTAGTAGATTCCTTGGGATAGAAAAAAAAAGATATGTTCTTATTTCGACGATTATTGTTCTTACAAACAGTACCTACAGTACATTTTGTATTAATAAATTATAACGCGCGTCGTGCCCTTTAGGACGAGACTTGCGAGTGAGCATACGGGCGTGCGCGCACCGCGGCTGCGCTGGACTACTGTAGACTGCACACTGCACACTCACAGGGTACATTTATGTGAGCTGCGGTAGTGTCCGCGAGCCGCGCCGAGAGCGCGCGAGAGCCCTTCGCTAAGGCACTTACGAGCCGGTAGAAACCGGTTTCGCCTCGTACGTGATAGGGCCGCAAGTGGACACGCACGCACACAGACGTCTTATGCTTGTGTGAGTGGAGTGGACGTATCTGAGCGCGGTTGTATGAAGCTTAGTCTCTGTTTACTCTGTGGTTCGAGGGGTGTACGTTACGCCAGCAAGAAAGTGTCACCTAGAGTGATATAAGTAGAACGTATAATTAGTGCGCAATCTGCTGTAAATGTGCGCCGCATAAAAAATTTGTGCGTCTTGTAGTTTTGAAAAAAAAACGTAAAAACGATTCCTGCTGGAGTAACGTTGTTCTAGCAAGAAAATTCTAGACCAATCATCGGAGATATAAAATACATACATGGGCAGAGAGCTTATATTTGTGCAAATTTGTGCGCCATAAATATAATTTGTGCGTCTTCAGGTTTTCGAGATATTGCGTTTCCCGCTGGAGTAACGTTTTGCGAATTCGTGTATCTCAAAGACCATTATATGTGCGCCTGTAGAATGAACATACACGAATAGCTCTTAATTTGTGCATATTTGTGACATAATTAGATGCCAGATAATATTTATAATTTTCAAGTAATCGCGCTTTATTGAAAACTTAAAAAAATATTGTAGCGCCTAAATGAGAAGACGTATTAACTCGCTAAAAACTGTATTCGTTCCATCTTGACGTTTATAATTACCATAAAAAGTTTCAAAACAGAACCTACAAGCGATAATGAATAATATTACTAAAAGTCAAAACGACGGCATCATAACTTTGACGCCATCAAACAAGAAACTGGCTCAACCTAAGATGTGTAAATGTAAACCAAAAATTAGTGCATTTATCAAATAATATAAAGTAAAAATATCTAGCTTCAACTGTTTCGTATTAAGTAAATATTAAGACTAAACCAAAACAGTTATTCGGCGCAGGTTATCCGACCAAATTCGAATGACTACAAAAAAGCGACGGATTCATACGTATCGATGACCACCTTTATTAAACGTATTACACCTAAACTGTGTTCGTACAGTCACGCTCAAATAATCGTTGGGAATTATTATTACAATGACCTAATAAAAATATAATATATATTAAATGTACTTTCTGATCATATGAAATCAAAGAGCTTGTTGGTTTAAAAAAATATTATTTTTATTATCATAATCATGATTCTTAAAGTAATTATGGCATCAAATCACAGATCAAATTTCCTACCTATAAATATTAAAACAAACATTGTTCAATTAAACTATTTGTACCTTGTATAGTCATTTGGTATTATTTAAAATCACAGATCAGTTTTTCATTTACTTAAATACACAAACAATAAAATCACTTAAAGTGGCTCAGTACCATCATGGCGTGAAATTTAAATATTAAGTAGTTGTTGTTTTGGCCGAGATATAATTAAGTTTTGGGTATGATTGTATAGTACGCGAACGTAGTAAATACCTATAGAGCGTTATATTTTGTTATGAGTTTATGTTTCTTAAAAAATAGCCGGATTTGAAAACTTCAACCCAAGTTTCACATATCGGGCTGCTTAGGTTTGGGTTTTCAAATTAGGCTAATTTTTAAGAAACATAAGCTGATAATAATTTTAACCGGTCTATACTACGTTCACGTATCATACTATCATATCCAAAACTAAATTATATCTCGGCCGACAAATAGGTAACTACTTTATACTTGAATTTCCCGTTATGATGGTACTGAACCTTTATCACAGAAAATCACAGTTTTTTCGTTTTTCTACTGATATAATAAATGCAAATGGCTAAATTTATTTATGTCTAATCAAAAAAAAATCTGAATTTATTTTAATAACTATTTCTACTGCACTGTACTCGGGCACAATACGTTTCAACCAGTTAGCGAGTAAAGTTAAGAAGGTCATCGATACGTATGAATCCGTCGCTTTTTTGTAGTCATCCGAATTTGGTCGGATAACCTGCGCCGAATAACTGTTTTGGTTTAGTCTTAATATTTACTTAATACGAAACAGTTGAAGCTGGATATTTTTACTTTATATTATTTGATAAATGCACTAATTTTTGGTTTACATTTACACATCTTAGGTTGAGCCAGTTTCTTGTTTGATGGCGTCAAAGTTATGATGCCGTCGTTTTGACTTTTAGTAATATTATTCATTATCGCTTGTAGGTTCTGTTTTGAAACTTTTTATGGTAATTATAAACGTCAAGATGGAACGAATACAGTTTTTAGCGAGTTAATACGTCTTCTCATTTAGGCGCTACAATATTTTTTTTAGTTTTCAATAAAGCGCGATTACTTGAAAATTATAAATATTATCTGGCATCTAATTATGTCACAAATATGCACAAATTAAGAGCTATTCGTGTATGTTCATTCTACAGGCGCACATATAATGGTCTTTGAGATACACGAATTCGCAAAACGTTACTCCAGCGGGAAACGCAATATCTCGAAAACCTGAAGACGCACAAATTATATTTATGGCGCACAAATTTGCACAAATATAAGCTCTCTGCCCATGTATGTATTTTATATCTCCGATGATTGGTCTAGAATTTTCTTGCTAGAACAACGTTACTCCAGCAGGAATCGTTTTTACGTTTTTTTTTCAAAACTACAAGACGCACAAATTTTTTATGCGGCGCACATTTACAGCAGATTGCGCACTAATTATACGTTCTACTCATATCACTCTAGGTGACACTTTCTTGCTGGCGTAACGTACACGTTCGAGGGTCGGCGCCTCGGCGGGGAGGTTATAGATCATACTGAATTTAGTTTACTAGTAACGATTAATAAACACCGTAAATGAATACAGGACTGACCAGCTGCTCACAAAATAACAATAAAAATCATCTCCTTATATACTCGTGTTGGTAACGAAACCATATCGCCTTCTAATTCGACGCTAACGCCATCTAGATGCAAAATTGGTACTTAAAGCCGACCAGTATAATTAATTAATCGCGATATGATTTCGTTTACCTTTTTAACGTAAACAGTAACAATAATGAATCCTGACAGTGTTTCTGCACAAGTTCCGGATATTGCTGATGGATTTAGGTAAGTAGAGATTTTATACAGACAATAATAAATGCTTTTGCATTTTAGCAAGTACGCATTATAACCTTTCTTTACTATTGTGCTAACCAAGTCATAAGAGATTATCGTTATAATCTCTCCATTATTGTGTGTTTAGCACACTTGCTATAACGCGTCATAACTATATTAAATTCAAAAGCAAATTATTTTTTAATATTACCACAGAATGTTTACTAATTTTGTTATGTACATTTCATGAAATATCCGATTAGAACACATCTAATTATGTCATTGGGTTTGGTGATGAGATTATTGATAATGAGATCTGATATTATTATATCGCGAGTAAACTTGCGAATACAATTTAAAAGAAAGCAAGGTAATCGCAGAAAAATAATGTTAAAGATAAGGTTTGTTATGTGTGATCATAGAACTATTACTCCTAGAAACCGAGTACACGCATGAAATGTGAAAGTGGCTTCATTGTGCCGTTTCAGTTCAGTGTAACTCTCTGGTATTTATCAGATTTTCATTTAGTTTGTCTGTCCGCCAAGCGGCGCATTTATCTATAGGCTGTCAAGGAAGAGTTGAAATTAATAGGGGCGCTAGAGTGCTGTTCTACTGTTCGTATGGCAACCCATATAGTTCACTTCCCAGGACTTGATACTTAGCTGTATATAAAAAAAAATATTCTATTATTACCCATTATATCGAAAGCTGTAGCTAAGCGTTAAACGTCGGTTTAACACGATGAAATCGGCACTAAGTAATAGTAAAAATAATGTAATTAATTTGTACAGCCAGCAGTCATAAAGTAGGTTCCGTTTCCAGACTATTTTGCCAAGCTGATTTGTGGTTTTACTGTCCTCTGTTTTTATCAATAACCAGAAAATAAAAGAAAAATATATTTGAATAATATTTTATTTTGAGTATTTGAATAAATCTTTTCTTTCTATACATATTATTAAACTGCCTCGTTGGTCTAGTGGTTAGCGTTAAAAAAAAATAACTTTTTGTCTAATAGCACAAAAATCAAAGTTATCTAACACTTTCTTCGGACGACCTTTTCGGTTTTTTCCTGGTGTAAGAAATACGCCTCTATTTTGTGCTCCTCCTCGTGCAATTCTTCGAATAGTATTTATTGATTTACCTGAATTAAGTAAAAATCATAGATATAGCAGAAAAGATAAAGCAGTCCGAGCCATTTCGGAGTGAGGGGATAGTTGAACCCCTAAACACCACCCCTGGCTACGCCCATGCGTGATATTATTTTATGTTATTTACTTAAACTCTACTCAAGTATCAACATTAACCTAGTCGCGCTATACCGCAACACTGAGTACAACAAACGTCAACTAAACCAATGTGCTAGTTTTAATTATTGAATAATCCGCTTATTTTAGCAATAAATTCAAAACAGCTTTGGTTTTATCCATAACCTATACTTGATTTGACTAAAAACAACATGTTAAACTCTCACATACCGGTCATATCAGCGGTTCTTTGATAAACATTGCCGATATCCGAAAGAATTTTTTTGCCTCATATTCCATTAAACATCTTTTATATACATTGTAAATTATTTCTCTGCCAGACCTTCGGATAGTTTTATTCACTGTTTATTACTTTTTTCCTGTTTTAATTGCCGTTTTATACTCTTATAAATAAAATTTACCAACGCGTAAACTCTGTTTACATTATTTATTGACATCTGTCATTATTTTGACAATGTTGCTAACAGACAAAAAAATTAGTTCCAAATCTACTCTTTCTTGACAGCCTATAGGCATTATAAGTCTATGCGTGTGTTTGAATAAACCTCGCTTTTGATATTTTGAAATTCGAATAGCGCGAAAGTTCGAAGATAAGAATTATTTTTAAATTGAGTGTGTAAGGCACAGGAAATATTGTTATGTAGCCATTCAGCCTATAGGAGTATTGTGAAAATATCTCGACAATGATTATAAAAGTAACATTCGATTATTTTAAGAGAATGATTAAGTGATTCTGAATGATCGTGTGTACGCTTGCTACGCTTGATAATTTAATTGTCTTAATGTTTGTTTTTTTTAATTTGGTTTAAATTTTCGTTACCGTATATTTAGGTTAATAACAGACTGTTTTATTTGTTTAGTAGTTAAGGTCGCATACCTTTTACTGCAATCTCGGATGCGAATCCTGATTTGTTGTTATTTGGAATTACCGAACTTCGTTCCATCCGGGTGTCCCTTGACACCTCAGTAGTTTTTTTCATTTATTTATTTCAATAACAATTTACATTGTGTATGAAAAACATAACTTATAGGCTATATTATACTGATGAATACAATTATTATAAAAAAAATATATTTTCTTATTCTATGTACACCACTAGCAATAATTTAATTATCTCTTACTTGACAATTAGTAGACAGGCCTTTGACTAAAAAAGATAAATAATAATAAATATCTCACAACTTACACACAACGTCATCTAGTCCCAAACTAAGCTGAGCTTGTACTATTGGTACTAGAATAACTTATAACTAAGACATAATTATATACTTAATATATATATTTACTAAAGAAAAGTATAAATAAGTATAATAGGCGAAACCGCGGTCGACTAAATAAACCAACATTACGTGAGTAACACCCGAATTTCATAATTTGAATTATACTTTAACTATACATTTGGCAAGAAAAATTACATTTTAATATATTATTATATAATTAATAGGTAGACTTAGTATAATAGCATTGATTTGAATAAAGCAATAGTAGGTATTGCCATTAGATTAGTTTAATTTAAGATCCAACATGATATTTTTCTGTAAATAAATATTCACAAGATCAAGTTATAAAACTTCAACATATTGACAAACAAAGGTCCTTATCTCCTGCGGCGCAAACTCTACACTTTTCAACATTTCTATCTTTGTATACTCTTTAACCTCATCATTGGCAAACTCCAAATTACTAGAATTACCAAATACCTCATTAAAATTATATACAAACTTATCTTTCTTCCATTGCATTTTGATATAGTCTTCCTTCCATATATTACCCGCTAACATAGTTTCTCTACATTTAATCAACTTGAACTCCTTAAAGATATCTTTTAAATAAACATGCTTAATACCATCTTTAATAACATCAGCATTTTCCAAATAATTTTCAATTCTTATCAGCAAATTGTCGTGCCATTTTTCGACCGTCAAAATGTGTAATCCGATCGGCAATTTTTTTTTTAAAGCTGAATATACATTCTTATTAGCCAACCATTCTGTTAGGCTAGTATTTGCGAAGAAGGGGTGTGTTGAAGTGAAAATTTGCGGATTTAACTCAATTTCTTTAGCTAGTTTCTTCTCATAGATTTTGTTTGGTTTAAAATCAGCTTTTGATAGATATAACCTGTGTTTTCCCCGGACAACTAATCCTTTGTTTAGTTCTGTTTCGTTTAGATATGCTTGTATACCGCTATCGTCAGTTAGTATACGTCTGTGTAGCATTACGTCTATTTCTCCTTGGTCCAAAGACGTGCATCCTTCACCCCGGTCAGGAAATACGGAGAAGCGTATGTTTTTGCTGAGGTCTTCGATGTAGACTTTTGAGGTAATGGGGTAGAAATTTGCTGTAAAAGAAAATGCGGAATATATTTTTTGTAAATTTTTTTCTTGAGAGTGAAATTCAAAATAAAAGATTTGTTTACAATGTAATTAATCTATTAGCAAAATATGATTTGTCTGCAAATAATTAATCTATTATTTTGTTGACATAAAATTAAGATCGACAAAATGTATTTTTTTGCTGAAAAATCTATAAATCTGCTGAAAAAAAATTGCGGACTCAAACGATTTGTATTGCTAAAATAATGTTAAAAACTCACCAGAAATTTTATCGTCGCTCATAGGCATGTAGGTAGCTCTTATATTTTTAATTCTTTTAATAGTTTGTCTTCCATTGGCGTCTGTGTAGAACACTCCGTTATTCGCCAGATCGGTGGTATACCTGAAATAAAAATGTAGGTAGAAATTATAGAAATTAATAATTAAAATAAATATTATAGAAATTGTAGAAAACAATTGTGGTACAACACCCACACTTCACCTGTTATGTTTAGGTCCCATGGGAAAGGGGGTGAGCCTATCGCCATCCACCGGGCACAATTCCAACTCCGTGTGAAAGTTGTTGTCGTGTGAAAAAGTGAAAGTTCACAAATAACTCGCCGCTTTCAACTACGCTGGTGTTGTGGGTTCGATCCCCACATAGGACAAATCTTTGTGTGATTCGCAAAGATTTGTTCTGACTCTGGGTGTGCTCTGTGTGTGTGAAATGTATGTTTGTGAACACTGCCGCGACACAGGAGTTATTCCTAGTGCGGGCGTCGTTAAAAAAAAAAAAACTCTTTGCCCGACCCGGGAATCGAACCCGAAACCTCGCAGTGAGAGGCGCATACGCTAACCACTAGCCTATCCAGGCAGAAAAAGTACCATGAACAACAAATTGAACAACACTTTATGATTCTTTCGAATCTTAACGATGTAGAGACAGAGATGTGTGCCAAAGGTTCGAACCTGTGACCTTTAACTTCGCAGTCCTACGGTATCTCACTCGGTTATCGCTGCTGTTTTAATACATATAAAAGCTATACTGCCAGCCTTCTGGGCACGTCAACCGCATTTGACATTCACGAGGAAGATGTTTTTTTTTGCAGCTGTAAAAAAAAGGTTTTTATTACTACCTGACAAATACTTCCTTGCCAAGACCATCTTGGACCGGTATGGGACCGACGACCCAGTCCAGTTCCACGTACGGCAAGCTTTTATATAGCCTCACTGCTAGACCCGCGAAGGGAGCGAATTGGAAGTGTACCTAAAAAAACAAATATTATACGTACTATTATTCAAATTATGAAATTCGGATGTTACTCACGTAACGTTAATTGTCTTAAAAATGCCTAAAAGTATGAGTGAAACCGCGACTAAATAGACCAAAATTACGTGCGTAACACCCGTACTTCATAATTAGATTAGGGTGAAAATCATTTAAAATGACCATTTTGACATCAAAATTTGTCCACGCCCGATATTTCACAAAATACTATTCTAACTAAAGCTATAAGTACTTTACTGTACTGAAGGGAACATTACCTAACTAAATAAATTTATAGTTCAATGTACCTTAGCAGTATTTAGTAAAATATATTCCTATTTTGCATCGAGCCCGAATTTTCTCCATACAAAATTATTTGTCCTCTTCATGACTAGCGTTACAAAGTATATCATAATAAAAATATTGGAAACAGTATTTAAAAACATGTTTTTATTTTGTTACAAACATAAGATTTGCCACTGTTATCATGTAAATCTATAATATTTTCTTACTTTTATAAATAATTATTTGTCTCTAAATAAACGTCCATTATTTTGATCATTTTTGTTATTCATTTTTGTCACCATATAATTTAGTAATATTTGTTGTTTACCAAATGGCAACACTCAGAGTGAGTGTTGCCATTTGGTAAACAATCAGATACTAGAAGCGATTATGTGTCGGCCATTTTGTCATCGTATGCAAAAGTAAGCAAATGCGTGTTTTAGTGTCGTGAGCGAAAATTACAATTTTAAATCCTCATTTTTGTTGTCCACCCAACTTAAAAAGTAAGAGAATACTTATACATTTAATTGATTCATATAAGCTGTTTGTATTAGAACTTTATTTAGATGCAAGGTGCTTTATCTCATTGATGTTCTTATTTGACTTAAAATATTTAAAGTTATATTCCAAGTACGGAGATTGTTCATTTTTGTTATGACTTTTTTCTCACGTGAAAAAAATGAATAACAAAAATGAACAAAGGCCGCATTCACAAGTATGAATTTTATTCCCTACGCAATGTAATGCACTGTATATATATATATATAAAAACAAACTTCTTTCCTATATATATATAGGATATATTGCGTTGAAATGAGTACAAATATTTTTGTTGATGTAAGTGAATTTTTGATTGATTAAACGAATCATGAAAATAAATTATGTTTATTTTTGTTCCTGGATGGTGTTCGATCTATAAATATCCTTTTTTGTGTTGTTTGTGAAAAGACCCTAATATTTCATTTTTGTTATTTTTTGTTACGGGTTTCATTTTTGTTACGGTTTCATTTTTGTTTCATTTTTGTCACAATGGTCATTTTAAATGATTTTCACCCATTAATGTTAAAAACTTACGTCAGTTTAAATAAAAATATAATACATACTTTTTAAAAATAGACTCCGCGTCTAAATTGCCTAATTATTGATAATTGCGTATATATTGATACGTACAAATGGATGAACGTGACTTCACGAAATGACGTAACATACAGTTGAGAAATGTAGGGTCCTGGCAAGAGGCGACTATGTTTAAAGCGGCTGCTTGGAATGCAGAGGTCGTAAGTTTCTTAAATCTAAATATGCAGTTTTATTTTTACTAAAATTGTTGTCAAGATTCTCAAGAACAGATTTTTGTCTAACTTATCTGACTGACTTCCCTGTATACCAACCTCTTCAACAAATTCGCTCTTAAAAATCTTCGTACTCGGATTCTTGGAAATCAAAATGGGCTCCGGGTCCATAGGCCTAAATATAAAGGCCCCGGGTTTCTTCTTCTCAGTCCTCATTTTGTCCGGGTCATCTGACACGTAGAACATGAGATTCATCTCGAGGTATATGGTGACGCCGTTGGAAAGCATCATACTTGTTATTTTGGCGAAATCGCGGTTCAAGTTAAGACGGATGTACTGAAAGAAATAAGGATACATTTTTGGCCCAATTTCAATAGTGTCTGATAAAGTTTTAGATAGTTGCTCGGAGAGATATTGTATATTACCTCATTCTTTATAAACCTATCCTTCGACACGGTGCTAAAGTACCCGCTCTCCTCCATCCGTCTATATTGTCTCTCTTGGTAATACTCATTAGGATCCGAATTGTCTCTCTCGTCTGAATAGTCTGGTATAGCACTCGTGTCTCTCTGATTATCTGGTGAATTGGTTGTAGTTGACGGTTGTGGACTAAAATTTAAAAAAAACTGTCAGGTCCTTGTCGGAACCCGTACGCTAAGGGTTCCTTACCAAAAGTACTTGAATGCTTCAAAACTCTAAAATCAAATCGTTTTTAACCGACTTCAAAAAAACGGAGGGGGTGTATTTTTTATGTGCTCGGCGATTGGATGAACGTGACGTCACGAAATGACGTATCATACAGTTAAGAAATTAGGGTTCTGGTAATAGGCGACCGTAGCTGGATGGCTAAAGCGGCTGCCCGGTACAGTAAGGTCGCAGGTTCAAACCCTGCCGGTCCTATATATTTTTCAATTGTTTCTTTAGATTGTAGGTGCATATTACATGCACACACATAACTATAACTACTTATTACTAAGTGAATGTATGAGGTATATTTATGACTCAGTTATCTGTAGAGTTGTGTACCGAGCAGTTGTATTAATCTGAAATATAAAATAGTATGTCGGAGTTGTGAGTATTGACTTGAAGTCCCGGAACCTAGAACACATACCTGAAATATACACCACATTTCTGATACATACCAAAATACAAAGACCCTACAAGATCATTATACAAATTTGATTTATACAATTCATTATACTCAACGAAAGTTGTTTTGTGGAACTCTGTTAAGTATTAAGTTTTACTGTATTTGTTAATAATAAATAAATAAATAATAAATAAATAAATGTATGTAACTTACGTTCTTGTCGCAGTAATTTCAGGCTCTTCTTTGACTATGTCCATTATTCGTCTCGGTGTTACAATGTAATCGTCCATTACAATATTGTTAGCCTAGAAATCATAACATAAAAGCCTATATTACCCACAATTTACTTGCATTTCTTTTTTTAATTTTTACATTAGATAAACGCCAGAAGCAATTACACTATCCAATGGTCCCAATGACAAGGCCAAATTTAATACACACATTCACTCACACAAGCACACCCAGTCTTATTTTAGGCAAAGCGTTGCAAATAACTACACCAGTAAAAATATTTTGACATTACAAAAACGTTAAAAGATATTTAATCCTTCTGGATTTAGCCATAGTCTTCCACGCTGGGCAAGCGTGAATTGGTAGACTTCACACACCCTCGAGCAATTTTAGGCATTCTCAGGCATGCAGGTTTCCTCACGATGTCTGCCGTGGGAGATAATTGACTTCGCAGTCGTACGGTCTCCCATCGCGACATACGAATCATGAAAGGAAATGTATATGTATACCATAATATATGTATACATATAATAATATTCGTAGGTATGGCTGCCATGTTATACTATGTATTGAAGGCCACTTTTTTAATAGTTAAAAGAAATATATATAATTCTATACATTATAATTCAACATAAGCTAATCAAGCTGACAGTTAATTATATTTTATTTTTATATTTAAATTGAGAAATTTGTATATTCGGCCAAGTTACAATTGTAATATTTTAAAGCAAATTTTAGCTTTGCTATGCCTTTTTGTATTTTATATAATATTAAAGTTGAAAAATTAAGAATCCAGCAGAACTCGAACCTGCACCCCCTGGGTATACGCCACAAGTGCTTTGCCAATTTAGCCATGGATTCGTATGCTGCTAGACTCGAAATTTCTCAACTCTTTTGTGCCAGCGTCATAGGTATATTATATATACCTTTAGCTAGACGAACCTTACTTGGTTTAAGCGCCACCTATGCGACTTATCACTCATCGCATAGGTGGCGCTTAAACCAAGTATTTTTTTTTTATATATAATATTAAATTTTTCAACTTTAATATTATATAAGTTACAACTTATTCATTGGGTAACTTTATCAGGTGATTTCAAAAAATATATTCGAATAACTTCCGTATTATATTGTTTAAGGAAGTTAAGGATTATGTTTAATTGTATTAAGATTGTTTTTATGAATATTACCTGAGAAACATTTCTATCAACTACATCCTTATAATCATCGTAATCAGGCGGTATCGCACTCATCTCTCTCTTCTTCTCACTGCTCTTTTGTTTTATCAAAAACGTTCTCTTCGGCGACATTGTCTTTATATTTTTTATAAGAGACCTTTTTGCTCTAAGTTCAGTTTTTTCTAGAAAGAAGGATTTGTACCCCATGGCGGGTATTTCTGCTAGGAACACTAGCTCGTCCTCCAGAGCTGGCTCGTGGTCGGGCTTGGATCTTTCCGGAAGGTGTTTGATTAGTTCCGGTATTGATATTATTGAGTGGTTTAGTTTCTGGCCTGAAAAAAATTACAAGTGAAATTAAGGTGTTTATTTCAGAAATTCGGAAATTCAGAATTTCAGAAATTCGGTTCGTTGTGTTGCCAGCCCAGTAGATTAGTGTCTTAAAAATAGTAGATAGATAGAGTAATCTTTATTGTACAGTCAGCCCCAAAAGTCGATGAACAGAATCAACTTTACAAAACACCTATTCACAATAAAATGCCATAAGTTATAGTCGCAACTAGCAAACAAAATAGCCTGTACACCAGAAATTTACAAAAGTCATTAAACACGAGTATTTCAAAAGTATCTGTGCACTAGTATTCCTAAAGTCGCTGCACACCATCAATCCAAATGTCGCTGAACAGCAGTAAAGACAAAATTAGGTTGACAAAGTATATTTTTAATGTTGCCGTGTGTTAATATTCTTTTGTCGCTTATGTTGTTCAGCTACTTTTGGGACAGTTCTTGCTTAACCTTAATAATGTATGTTAACATGTTAGTATCTATTTCAATACTTATTTACAAAACAATTATATTTTTAACCGACTTCAAAGAAAAGGAGGAGGTTCTCAATTCGGTTGTATTTTTTTTTATGTTTGTTCGCCGATTACTCGAAGACGCCTGGACCGATTTGAGAATTATTTTTTTTGTTTGAATGGATATACTTGTCATGTAGTCCCATTTTTTTCAAGTCACGTTCTGATGATGGGATCCTAGAGAAATGGAGGGCAACCCTCAAATTTAAAAGGCTTCTATATTGTTTTTTGTATATTATCTGAAGTTACTCGGATATTTGCATCTAGTAGTCAATATTTTTTGTTGCTAAGCTGATGCTGGAAGGTACAACTCCTCAACGGTTAAGAGTACGGGGATAATTCTTTAAATATAGGCTCCTTGAGGCCGTTTACTGTATTCTTTCAAGTTATACACAGATGAGGCGAGACGTTGAATATTACTTATGTATATTCATAATATGAGTTCGTGATTTAATGATGGGATCCTAGAAAAATCATGGGTAACCCTCAAATTTCAAAGGCTTCTATATTGTTTTTCGTATATTACCTAAAACTACTTGGATATTTGCATCTAGCAGTCAGCATTTTAAGTTGCTGAGCTGATGCTGGAAGGTACAACTCCTACGGTTAGGAGTACGGGAATTATTATTAATAAGTTTTCCGTCTCAAGTAACCGTCGTCTCCTCATTCGAGAAACATTCTTGCTCGGTCTACCCATCACTTAAAATCGTAAAAGAAAATAAATTTAAACAAAAAAAAACCGTCCTCAAAAAGAAGGTAAACTAAAAGCAAAAAATAAATTTACTTCGCACAAAATAATACGTTTTTTCATTTAGTTAAATAGAAATTATTAAATAATTATTTTATAATCCTGAAGTCGGTGCCAAGTAAATCGGACAATTAAGAACTAATATTCAGTCAAAAAATAGTTGTTTGAAAGATTATTTATTTATTTATTTAATACTTTATTGTACACAAAAGATTACAAAGAGGGCAAGATAAGTGTACAACTTAAGAGGAAAGTACCAGAGATAAATATAACTAAAGCCGCATACATATTTACATCCTAGTACATATATATACATATATAAATAACATAAACAAAATAAATATTATAAGTATATAAAAGTATATACAATACATATATATTTATTAAATAACAATAAATGAAGAAAAAAAATTAAATAGAGATTTTTTTTTATAATATAAAATAAAATTATATATATTGTCATGTCAAATTGGTTTAAGTTTTATCTTAGATTGTAAATGCTCTTTTACTTTTTCTTAAATACCGTAATAGATGGACAATCTCGTATTTTATGAGGAAGACTACTCCATAACCGCATTGCTTGAATAGAGAAGGATCTGTCATAACGACTTGAATAGTGTAATGGAGTGCGAAGAAGAAGAGAAGAGGAAGAACGGCAGGGTTTACCCCTGGGCACTAAGTACTCAAAGCGTTCACGCAGGTAAGAAGGAGAATTAGGATTGTGATTGTGGTTGTGATGGCATCAATAAAAATGGAGAAAAGTAGAGGTGAAAGAACGCCACCTTGAGGAATACCCGCAGCCAGATCACACCATTCAGGATTGATATTATCTATACAGAGTTACAGTTTACTTGGCACCGACTTATAGAAAAAAAAAAATAATAATTTCTATTTAACTAAATGAAAAACCTATTATTTTGTGCGAAGTAAATTTATTTTTTTAAAGCCTTTGAAATTTGAGGGTTACCCATGATTTTTCTAGGATCCCATCATCAAATCATGACCTCATATTATGAATATAGATAAGTAATAGATAGTAGTAATAATAAATGGTTTAAATGGTTTAAATGGTTTAATATTCAACGTCTCGCCACACATCTGTGTATAACTTGAAAGAATACAGTAAACGGCCTCAAGGAGCCTATATTTAAAGAATTATCCCCGTACTCTTAACCGTTGAGGACTTGTACCTTCCAGCATCAGCTCAGCAACAAAAAATATTGACTACTAGATGCAAATATCCGAGTAGCTTCAGATAATATACAAAAAACAATATAGAAGCCTTTTAAATTTGAGGGTTGCCCTCGATTTCTCTAGGATCCCATCATCAGAACGTGACTTGAAAAAAATGGGACCACATGACAAGTATATGCATTCAAACAAAAAAAATAATTCTCAAATCGATCCAGGCGTCTTCGAGTAATCGGCGAACAAACATAAAAAAAAAATACAACCGAATTGAGAACCTCCTCCTTTTTTTTGAAGTCGGTTAAAAATATAATTGTTTTGTAAATAAGTATCTAAATAGATACTAACATGTTAACATACATTATTAAGGTTAAGCAAGAACTGTCCCAAAAGTAGCTGAACAACATAAGCGACAAAAGAATATTAACACACGGCAACATTAAAAATATACTTTGTCAACCTAATTTTGTCTTTACTGCTGTTCAGCGACATTTGGATTGATGGTGTGCAGCGACTTTAGGAATACTAGTGCACAGATACTTTTGAAATACTCGTGTTTAATGACTTTTGTAAATTTCTGGTGTACAGGCGATCCAGGCGTCTTCGAGTAATCGGCGAACAAACATAAAAAAAAAATACAACCGAATTGAGAACCTCCTCCTTTTTTTTGAAGTCGGTTAAAAATATAATTGTTTTGTAAATAAGTATCTAAATAGATACTAACATGTTAACATACATTATTAAGGTTAAGCAAGAACTGTCCCAAAAGTAGCTGAACAACATAAGCGACAAAAGAATATTAACACACGGCAACATTAAAAATATACTTTGTCAACCTAATTTTGTCTTTACTGCTGTTCAGCGACATTTGGATTGATGGTGTGCAGCGACTTTAGGAATACTAGTGCACAGATACTTTTGAAATACTCGTGTTTAATGACTTTTGTAAATTTCTGGTGTACAGGCTATTTTGTTTGCTAGTTGCGACTATAACTTATGGCATTTTATTGTGAACAGGTGTTTTGTAAAGTTGATTCTGTTCATCGACTTTTGGGGCTGACTGTACACCAATATTAACAAAGGTTATTTCATAAACAAAGTAAGTAAATGAGCAAAGTTACGGGCAGTTGTTGGTGCGTTAATTAAAGAAAATATAAAAGTAAAATGAAGCTTCATGATAATGGCAATGGAAATTATAAAATATAATTAATGCAGAAATAAACTACGTATAGTGTCTTAACCCTAAAATTATACATAATTTACTAATGAATAGTATTTAATATATATATAATATATATAAACCGGAAGCGCTCAATCTGTACAAACAGATTTCAGCTCACCTGTTTGAGGCCACACGTTCTCAAAATGCTGGTATTTATTTTGGCCAGAAGTTGAGCATTGCCATACAACGTGGCAATGCTGCCAGCATTTTGGGAACGTTGCCTACTGGTAGCGGTCTTTTAGACTAAGTTTGCTGCACGGATACTCGTGACGGATGTAACTTTGACTTTATTATTTTGTTATTTATATTATTGTTATTTTATTTTTTATTCTGTATTTAATTTCTTTTGTTCTTTTTTTTCCTGTGGTTAGTTTTAAGATCTGTGCTGAAATTAAAATTATTTTTTATTTTCTTCTTTTTAGATTATGAAATTTTAAGGTTGTCTGTATGGCGTTGGAAGTAATTTTTACTATCATAAACTAGATAACGTAGGTAACTAAGTAAAGTGTGGGTCTATTACACCTCTGCTACACCCTATTGGGTAATATAGGCGTATAAGTCTTACCTTTTGGATCATACAAGTAGTATTGATTCCTTTCCACAGGTAACCGGATTGGTAAAGTCACGGACCAGGCGAGGGGGTTGTATACCACGATCTGAAATATAAATAAAAAGGAGAACTGAGAACATCAAGCGACGCAAATATAATAACCTCGTCGGTGATTATGTATTTGAACCGTTTGGGGTCGAAACCTGCGGGCCATTGGGTCCGGGCTTTCCGGCTGCTTTTTAAAGATATATCAAAAAGACGATCGATGCGACTCGTGACCAGAAGGCTGGTTTTTATTTGGCTCAAAGAAAGGGCATTGCCGTACAACGTGGCAATGCTCGGCACGGTGTCGGCCTTTGACATCGATGCGGAGGAGTTTTTTTATGCTCTATAAAGTTTTGTAAATATCATATTGGAACGCACTTCTACTCGAAACCAGGATGGCGACATCACGTTATTCATTCAAGATGAAGATTCGTGCTCTCTTATTTGATGAATTGGGGAATCATCTCATCATTAGTGTATGTATGTATGTATTTGTGAATATTTTGTATTTTGTTTTTGTAATAATAATTATGTAAGTATTATAATATATATTAATGTATTTTATATAGCTATTAATTTATTACCTAAGTGTCTGCCTCACACGTGTTTAAAACTGCACCTACTATCTACATCTCTGCATCACTCAAAGGTTGACTGTTAGAGAATACTTTTAGTATTAAGTCCGCCTTTGTACATTTAAGTGCATAAAGTTTAAATAAATAAAATAAATAAATATTATAAGTTATTGTGGGGTGTGTATATTATTGTATTATATAATTATGATAGTAAAAAAAATCATGATATATCATCAATAAAAAGGAGAAGTCTCTCAATTCAATTATTTTTTTTATGTTTGTTCGCTGATTACTCGAAGACGCCTGGAACAATTTAAAAAGTTTATTTTTTGTCTAATAGAGTAATACTTGTTATATACCTATATATATTTTTTTAAATTTATTTATTTAATAGTAAGTTAAATTTACACAGTTTGATGGTTTTTCTCGCCAAACACAGTTGTTTATAGGCGAAATGCGCTCTTTAAGTATTAAAATAACGTGATATATTGATATATTCTATATCTTGATATATTAAAATGACTTAAATATGGTCCCATGCTCATTAGATGCTGCCCCCCTTCTTAGTGCCTCCTTACATGGCGAAGGAGCGCACTAAGAAGGGATTTTTAGAACTTCTACTCCAAAGGGGGGGACGGTTAAACGGCAGTATGAAAGTCTGTATTTTTAAAGTTAGAAGCACGATATTTCGTATAGTTCAACTAGAATAAAAATTTATTAATATTGTGGGAACACGAATATATGTGTATTGAAATGTATGTGTTGTTGTGTTCCTACATGTGTGTATAAGCGTGAGGTATGCAAGGCGAACCGGCCAGTTGCTGTGCACTGGTCCGACCAAACGCTAGAGTTTATTTTAGTTTATTATATTAGTAAAACTTTGTAAATCAAAGACAATAATTGGAACATAAATGTATACTTTGTTGACGTCTCATCTTTATTTTTGTTTGATTTATTTATTTATTGTGACTTTTTAAAGTGAGTGCATATCTTAGTGTCGTATAGGATTACATAATCATTTATTTATCATTAGTGAAAACTTGTAATTGGCGATCACACAACATACATATTTTTATACCTTTCCTGCTAGCTTTAATCTTCTGAATTTTAAAATAAAATAAAAAATAAAATAATAAAATATATTTTGTAAAAAATAGAAAACAGAGCTATCATTTTCCCTTTACAATACCCTGGAAATATCCACCTGTCGAAATAAATTGTAATTTGGACACAGTACTTATAAATAATAAGATAGGTGCAGATCGTTTCCTGCTTACATAGTAGAGACAATATCTTAATCGCAATTTCTCTAAATTTTTATAGCTAGTAAAAAATTTAGGCAAATATTCAATAGATGGCGCTGTGCATTTTGTTGGTTATTGTTAAGAACAAAGCAAAGTAAAATTTGGCTCTGGTAAAAACGCGAGGGTAAACGAATTTTACGCGGACGAAATCGCGGGCAACAACTAGTATTAAATAGACGTTTTTGTATACTCACAAAGGCTCTATCTCCAGAGATAGGCCAGCAGCTGGACGCGTTAAAAGGACACATGTAGTACACTGTACTCTTCGGAGCGCCGCGGAGGATGCTGAGAACATATTATAGCATAGCCTTATTATACTAAGAAACAGTTGAAAAAGATATGGGACCGGCAGGATTTGAACCTGCGACCTTACTGCACACCGGGCAGCCGCTTTAGCTATCCAGCTACGGTCGCCTCTTACCAGAACCCTAAATTTCTCAACTGTATGATACGTCATTTCGTGACAAATCAAATCCTGCCGGTCCCATATCTTTTTAACACGCTTATATTAGCTTCACCTGTATGATGTATGTATGTAACCGACTCCTTTGGACTCGATTTTGACCCAAAATTTTGCACACCTGTCAAAGATCGATGACAATGCAATAATTCGAAAAAAAAAATTAAAAAAAATTAAATAAAAAATAAATAAAAAAAACGCTCTTATAAATAAACCAAACTAAAAAGTAATGGTAATGAACAAAAAATACTAGTATTATTGTGAAAAAGCGTGGGTTGCTCGATAGACGAAAAATATGGCACAGAGCGCTTTTTCACAATAATACTAGTATTTTTTGTTCATTACCATTTTCAGCTTATATTAGGAATTATTTTTCACTTTTTAGTTACAAGTACTTTAAAAGCGTGTTTTTTAGTTTTTTAAACTATTATTTATTCAACTGTTTCTTAGTATAATTTGCTAAGCATAGCTAAATGCTATAAAAATAATCTATAAGATAGCCTTATTATCCCAAGAGTTGTGGTAATGCTGAAAGTGTACATGTAAAATATCTATATGTTATTATTGAAAATACGGGTAACTCACGTTACTTTAGCCGGGATATGCCGACTAGTTTCGAATCTAATACGTAGATTCATCAACTGGGCTGTTATTCGCGTGACGTCACCTCCGCGCGACGTCTAGCACTGGCGGAGGTGACGACACGCGAATAAAATAAAAGGCATAGCATAGTGCTACGAATGTGCTTTGAACTGTAGAATATTGCTACGGATGTGCTACGAACGTGCTACAAACTGTAGAATACTGCTACGGATGACCTATGGACTGTAGAATTTTGCTACGGATGTGCTACGAACGTGTTACAAACTGTAGAATACTGCTACGGATGAGCTACGGACTGTAGAATACTACTACTAATGTGCTATGGACTGTAAAATACTGCTATGGATGTGCTACGAACTGTAGAATACAACTACGAGCTGTAGCAGGTAGGTGAAATATGGGTGTTATTATTATGGGTATAACGTCCCTGCGATACCTTTCTAGGTAGGTGAGATGTTATGTTAGACTGGATTGTTGACAAATGTGACCTCTCACCGGGTTTGAGTCCCGGGTCAAGTAAAAGTGTTATTCCGGAAATTCTCAATAGCTGCGCGGAATTGAAATTGTACCCGATGGATGGCGATAGGCTCACCCTTTATCACATGGGACCTTAACATAGCAGGTGAAATGTGGGTATTATTATACACCTCTACTATACCCTTCTGGGTGATATAAGCGTGATGTTACGTACTTGAAAGCAGGTCTAAACATCTGCATGCATATTTCCTTGGCGAGATGTATCTTCTGCGCGTAGTACGAGCTCACGGGCTGCCTCATCGCGCCCGTGATGATTGTATGGTCGTTTATTACTCCTGAAACATATCGAAAAATAAATAAATATTTCACAACTCACACACAACGCCATATAGTCCCAAACTAAGCAGAGCTTGTACTATGGGTACTAGAATAACTGATACTAATACATATATACTTTTTTTTGTAAATACATACTTATTATACATAGAAACACCCAGACCAAGTCAAACCCCCATGTTCATGCACACAAAGATTTGTCTTAAGCGGGAATCGAACCCGCGACAATAAATGATTATAAATGAAAATTATATTAAACAACCAATTTAGAATGGGCTGCAAGATCTTATACTTCAAGTGAACCAGATGGTAAAATATATTTGCATCACCTTCCACCATCACCCTATAAAGATTTTAAAACGTACCCGAAATCCACTGAATTTCTTCAAATCTCTTGTTGTTATTGCCCAACTGTGCGAAAACTTGCAACTGCTTGGCAATCTAAAAACAATAACATGCAACTGGACTATATGCTGGATGCAATAATAATATACGACTGGACTTTCTGTCGATTCAGAACAACGTCTTTAGGCCATGAGTACGGAGCGACGAAGGCCTAAAGAAGTGCAGTGCCTGAATATACTAAATAATACATAAATAATGCCCGTGAACATCTATATTTATTTATTTATTTATTAATTTCATACAGGCACTTCACAGCTTACAGGCAGTAGGTAAATAATTTATATTGGTACAGTACGCCAATTACGAAGTACACAAAAAATACATTAACAATGCAATCCGAGAGTGAAAGTATACACATGCAAATCTATATAATACAAAAAATATGGATGTTTAAAGATGAATAAATATCAGTGTAGTGAACTTTCTGTGCCTTTTTTTAGGCACTCTCAGGCATGCAGATTTCCTCACGATGTTTTCATTCACAGTTTTAACAAGCGACAATCTATATGATAAATACACACATATATCTTCGAAAAGACGAATCTTAACGATTTATTTACAGAGCTGTGTGGCGTGGGTTCAAACCGGAGACCTTTGACTTCGCAGTCCTACGGTTTTCCACTCGGCTATCGCTGATTAGCATTCTCACTTAAGCGAAGTTTTAGCATTTTACCTGCACTAATAGATGTATTTCCCTTGCCATATATTTGATGATCGGGCGAGATGTGTACATGCCTGTAGCGTGAGTGTGCTTGTCGTACGCCAGGGGGAAGAAATCATCCTGTTTCGTTCTTAAATCTGGTCTGAAACATAATTAATATGAAAGATAAATCATTAAATTTTGCAGTGTTAGATAGATAGATAGATAGATAAAAACTTTATTTGTGCATAAGACATTGGAAATACATTTTGTACAAAAGTTTCAATAACAATATTATGCACAAAGGGCGGCCTTATCGCTTAGCGCGATTTCTTCCAGGCAACCTTTGGATGGACATTAGTGTAAAAGATTTACAGAAAGGTAGTTTAGACAGCAATGAAGAAGGATTGTACAGTGTTGTATTTTTAAATTTGTTAACAGTATTTATTTGTTTATCAGCATCATAAATGGAGGCTATGTCAGATTAAGCAATTATACTGTAATTTGAATATTATAAAATAGTGTTTAATAAGAACTGGTGAAACAATAGCTTTAAATGTTGTTTCTCGTTTCAAGTAAGAATTGTAATCAATTAATGTTTGTTTTGTAAAAGTGCTAAACTTAGTTCCTAACTTACTTATTTAAAATAAATTTTCTCTATTCAGAGCAACTCAACTTAGTTTTACTGTTCACCATATTATTATCCAAGGATAAATAAACACAATACACATTATATATATATATATATTATATATATCCCCTTTCTTTTTCTTTTTTAATTCAACGGACATTAATTATAATTAAATTTCTTTTGAGTAGTTTTGAGTGTACGGCACTCGTGGGCTGCAGCTGAATATCAGCGTTAGGTGACTGTAGTTCATTGCAGTCACTTAGCATTACGTTGAGCTGCTGGCCTATTGGTACAGACTGTATTACTGTATTTCACTGTATTTCCTTTATTCATTCTTTTTTGTTTTGTGCCAATAAAAATGTTATTTTCTTTTCTGAATATTGTATTTTAACGCCTTGTGTGTTAGTGGCTGGCGACCTCTTACCGCAAAGTTTCGCGTTTGATTCCCCTGGTCGGGTGAAATTGTTATTTGGGATTTTCCGTCCGTAATTTTTAAATAATAGCACGTTGTTTTTTGTGTCCGATAGATGGCGATAGGCGATAGGAATTCAAGAGGTAGGTTACAGGAGAAACGCATGAGGTCATCTTTTACCAAACATTCTACCATTTAAAAACTGCTTGGAACATCTCTATTTATCACTTCGGATAGAAATTGGTGTAACAATATATAATTTTTTTTTATGGTGGATAGGCTCGCGTTTGACCACGATCTCACCTGATGGTAAGTGATGATGCGGTCTACGGTGGAGCACGCTTACCTATGAGATACCTATTGACTCTTGCTTTGAAGAGATCCAAGTTTTACTCATGCGGAAACACAGACTCGAGCAAGGCGTTCCATTCTTTGGCAGTTCGCATAAGAAATGTAGAGGCGAAACGCTTAGTGCTTATTGGTGGGATATCTACCGTGAAGCGGTGCCCGAGTGCCGTTTGTCTGGTAGTCCGATGGTGAAACGGGGACGGAGGGATAAGGTTGCGTAGTTCCTCGGCACACTATCCGAATGTATCCTATAAAAGACCGATAGGCTGGCAACTTTGCGACGGTGCAATATAAGTAAATACTTACTGCGCCTTCTGTACCGCCTTCAAATAACAAGCCGGTGAGGAATAAAATAGATACATCTTGTCCACAGCACCTCTTTGGCGGGAGTTTACGTGACTGCAACAAAAAAATATTACGGCTTTTAGAAAGTAAGTCCGACTTTAATTACAAAAAATGCGCTCAAAAGTGAGAAATACCTAAGTCATATTCAACGTCTCACTTCATTTTGGGAGTTTCAGAATGAAAGAAAGAAACGTTTATTTGCCATTTACAAGAACACAAGGAACTTTCAGAAGGCTGGCATTCTACCTTGGTCAAAGGATCAGCATTGCCATCCAACGTGGCAATGCCGCCAGCCTTCTGGGCACGTTACCCGCGGCTAAAATAGATGCGGAGGTATTTTTTGACGCCTAAATTATAATAATTATTTTTTACATAATTCTTTTTTTTGTACATAGTCAGTTATTTCTCTAATTTAGTTTAGGAAATGTTATTTTAATTTATTTAATTATTATTATAAAAGGGACACATGATCAGATCCAGGAAAGAGAAATGGTCAAGTGCCATAACACAGTGGTTTTTTTTTTTTTTTTTAAGGCTATTTTTATTTTATTTTATTAAAAAGATCAATAAAATTAGCAACTAAAAGGTACTTACTTGATAAGTTTATCAATATTAGCGAACCAAGTCTTAGCGTCGTGGTATCCCAAGCGCTGTCCCATCACCACCATCACGTTGTTGGTGTTGTAGTACGGACGCTGGCGCTCCAGCATTGATTTCGTGAAGTCTTTTACCTGGAGAGAAAGGACGACGAGATCTTCTAAGCCTTTTTCCAATTACATTGGCGTCGGCTTCCCAGGAATTTAGCTGAATATCAGTCGTTACATGAAGCGACTGCCACCTGACCTTTACAACCCAGTACGAGGTGATACTCTTTGTTAGGTTATTCGCATACTATCATTTAGCATAATAATAGTTACGCATAATTGCGATTTCGCATAACTTTTTTTACGTATTTTTTTGGTTAAATACTTTACGCATAGTCATTGTTAGGCATAATATTTTTTTGGCATAAATTATCATTTGGCGTGATTGTCTTTTAGCATACTATTTTATTAAGTTAAGCACACTATCTTAATTTGTGAAAACATTTTTACATTTGGGTACCCAAGTTATTTATTTGATCTTTATAAGGCGAAAAAACATTCGACCTAATAACTAATTATGCGAAACAAAACTTTATACCAAAAAATATTATGCGTAATGTGAAAAAAAGGGATTCTTAACGATTGCCATAGATGTTCAAATGGCAACCAGGCACGTAGGAAAACTCGGAATCCACGGCCGACCACGGTTAGCATTGTCATGTGTTGTTAACATAGAAATCTTAATAACTAGTCAATAGAAATGCTATCGACTATCTTTAAACACTGGGACGCATGTCGCCGTTTTTCAAATACCACTTTTTGTATTCCTGCAAACAAAATTATTCTTTTTGGCGATGACATTAAGACGACAATTCCTCAACTCGCACTTGTGTTCGATTAGACTCATGCGCTTGTATTCCTGCAAACAAAATTATTCTTTTTGCGATGACATTAAGACGACAATTCCTCAACTCGCACTTGTGTTTGCGCGGCGACAAGGTCACGCGGCTTTGACATTTCTATTGGCTTATTATTAAGATTTCTATGGTTGTTAACCACGACCTTCGGTCACTATAAAAAAAAACTTAAAATATCAATGCAATTTTGCTCCGTACTGCCTCGTCGGTATGTCTCGGGTTCGATGCATGGATAGAGTTGCCAATGAAAATAAATTACGCCCCGAATAAACTACCTCCTCCTTCTTGAAATCGGTTAAAATCATTACCAAACTTTAAACGTACCAGGCTCGCATAACCATAAAGAGATTACTCACTCTTTCTTCCACATTGCTGAACTGAGTGTCTGACGTCACAATGAGGGGGTCCGAGCAGAAGCTTCCGAAGCAGAACCCTGGAGGTGACCAGTACCCGTCGAACAGCTTGTGAGTGTAGATGTCTGTTTCTGGACCTGAAAACCAAAATATAATGAAGGAAAGGTATTTACCGTGAGGTCGAAATTGACGTTGTTGGCCTGTTGGTCTAGCCAGGCCGAGCCAGATTATCTTAACCAGCTTGTAAGTAAGACCAGACGTTATGTCACGTTACGTTGTGTCAAGTTATGTCAAGTTAAATGTCAAATGTCAGGTTTCTGACGTTAGATGTCAAAAACGCTGATCTCCTATTAGATATAAGATAATCTTAGAGCAATACGCCAACCGGAGGCATCATTGTCAGGCGTCCCTTGCTGCCAAATGTAGAGGAGCGCCGCTCTTGCATATAATCATAATCATTTATTCATTTGTGGATCATAGGTTAGTGTTACAGTTCTTAAGTTTAATCTTATATATTAAATTCTCGTGTTACAATGTTAGTTACCTTACTCCTCCGAAACGGATTTACTGAATTTTACCAAATTTTTAATGCATATTCAGTAGGTCTGAGAATCGGCTACTATCTATTTTTCTTACCCCTAAGTGATAAGGGTTGTTCACCCTTAACATTTTTTTTTAATTCTTGGACATATTTTTTTGTTTTTATTTTTCTATAATGTGGCATTAAAAAATACATACAACCCTAAATTTTTACCCTTTTATCACCAACCCCTATTTTTCAATAGCCATTTTAGTAATTTAATCATTTTTCATCTCGCTCGATAACTGATCAATTATCGTCTTTTTTGTAAATGTTTTCGCTCTATTTCGATTAAAATTTCCTTGAGCTTATGGAAAATCTATTTTTTTTTTATAAAAATAGGTAAATTATATGGCAAAACAACGTTTGCCGGGTCAGCAAGTATTATATAGTACGCTATGTCCTACCACATGCTGCGGTGTACAAGTTTATTTATTAATATTAATTAAATTTAAAAGTTTATTTTAATTCATTGATTATGCATTTATATTCTGTACATGGCTACAATTTACAATAACATTAAACAATAATAATAATATTAATTCAAATTTTTATCATTCAGAATGTCGTCTATTGCATTAATATGCTTTTTGTAACAAATTCAAATTCAAATAATTTATTTTCATAGGCCCCAGGAGGCGCTTGAACACGTCAAAATATTACAAACAAATTATATAAAAATAAATTATAAGTAAAACTAAATTATACTAATTACAATGATTTGAATAACCGTTAGATTAATTTTAATCCAACTGTTTAGAATCAGATTAAAATCAGTCTAAGTACCAGCTCCGATGGGTATTGCATTATGAGAAGAGCTGGTGAGAAACTCACGTGCACCATCTTTTCAAATGTTTTTTTTTAATTGTGTGTTCTATTTTGTGTGTAATTGTTTTTATTTTTATTTTACTGTTTCTGTACTTGTACCCTAATATTTGCATGCCAGATCTGGTGAATTGTGTAGAACCTTTATAAATGTATATAACACCTAAGTCGTACCACTTTTCTTGCGAATAAACAACTTTGACTTTGACTTTGACTAAAGAATAAAATATTACAAAAGTTTATTGAGCTTAGCTTTGAATATACTCGTATTTGTACAATTAATTGCTCGTATTTCTTTTCGTACGTTATTATATATAATCGGTGCCATACAAAATATACTTGCTACATGCTATAAAGTAAGTAGTCAAAGCATGTTACATCTTGACATCTATTATCTCTAGTCAGAAGTCAGACGTTAGATGTCAGATAAAATTTAAGATTTCGTGTGTCAGATATCATGTAACACTTCCTTACCTAGATCATCACTGCCTCTCCAAACGAACTCCAAGCCCTTACTCCTCATCCTAGACAGTTCATCATCAAAACTGATAGGGTTTATGAAATGGCCGTCGAAGCCCATCTGCGCCATGAGTGATGCGAACTCCCTGGAGTGGCCGAAGGTATCTGATTGCCAGGTCACGAGGGGACGCCCGCATTCAAGGAAGGTAGCGTTTAATTTTCTGAAAAATCAAAATCAAATATATTTTATTTCAGGCATTAGGGCCCATACATAAATACCTTATAACTAACATATTTTATAACTTAGAAACCATTTAACACTTTTATTCTGCGAAGTGTTGCGCAATTGCGAGGTGTCGTGTAACCTTACACGATAGCGGCGATACGCGACTCCCTCCGGCCAGAAACCCTCTTTTAGGAACGTCTCCAGATGGTGTGCGAGGACGCGCACCACAAGCGATTTGAAATTTGTGTTGTGGCGCGGTTCTAGCATACAGCTATAGCTAGTTATGTTTTAGGTACCATTGGATAGGGAGTGAGCCTATCGCCTTAGCTATAGGCTAGAGCTACATTACTACAATATTAAAGCCCTATTTAAACAAGTTTTGGCAAGTCCTGAATAAGTCTGAACGACAGAAATTAGCCATATGAAATGTCATATTTAACTGTAATTTTCAGATTTGAATTGGTAATTTTTAGATGACTGTTGGTAATTATCGATCTTAAATGGGCTTTCTCAGGATTGAGTTGGTAATTTTTAGATATGAGTTAATAATTTTCTAATGTGAGAGTTAGTATCTTTAGGAATGAGTTTTAAAAATTAAGATGGTAATTGGAACGACTTGGTAATTTTCAAATGGGAGTGAATAATTTTTAAGGAATTAATTATACTTTTTCATCGATAGCCGAGTGGGAGACCGTAGGACTGCGGAGACAAAGGTCTCGGGTTCGAACACACGGCACACACTTTCGTCCATAAATCGTTAAGATTCGTCTTTTCAAAGATATGTGTGTATTTATCATAAATAATCGCTCGCTAGCGGTGAAGGACAACATCGTGATGAAACCTACATGCCTGAGAGTGCCTAAAATAAGTGCTCGAGGGTGTGTGAAGTCTACCAATCCGCACTTGGCCAGCGTGGAGGACTATGGCCTAACTCTTTTCACCATGAGAAGAGGCCCGATCCCAGCAGTGGGACATGTATTAGATACAGGGCTGCTATTATTATTTATATGATTATACATTTTTAGATGCGAATTTTTAACAATTCATTTGGCATATTTCAGGAACTTTAATGTTTCCTTGTTTTTACTCACCTCAGACTAAAAGTAAACTGGTCAATGATGGCGTGATAGCTGGTGACGGACTCATCGCTCATGCCCCACCCCCCTCCGATGAAGTACAGCCTTCCTTGGCGGAGCAGCTGGTACACCATGCGACGGACTGAAACATTATAATTATATTATATAATACACAATATCACGCCTATATTATCCAGGAGGTAGAGGTGTGTAACCCAAATTTTACATTTTATGAGTTCCTCACTTAGCCACAAGCTCCTCGTTGTCGTTATTTATTTATTGATTTGTTTGATTTAAACGGCTACAGGAACCAATTATCTATAGTAATCACAATTTATATTGAAAAAAAAAATCTGATATTCACAAAATTGTTGCAATAACACCAATAATACACCGTATTCATTTGAAAACATATCAATTGAAAAAAATGAGAACCTTACCAGTGGCGTCCCTTTTTTGCCACCAATAAAAAAAATAAGCGATGTCTGAGAGCGCGAATCTGTAATTAAAAGAACAAAGGATTTTAGGGTTATTTCCTGGTTAATACCAATGAAAAAATATTATGGCTCGCTAACGGTGAAGGAAAACATCACTAGGAAACCTGCAAGTTTAAGAGTGCCTTAAAGTGCTCAACAATGTGTGAAATGTACCAATCCGCACTTGGCCAGCGTGGAGGACTATGGCCTAACCCTTGAATCATGAGAAGAGGCCTGAGCCCAGCAGTGGGATGTATTAGATACCGGGCTGCTTTTTTTATGAATCTACTTTGTCGATGGTACAATGTCGCATCAACTGTAAATAAACAGTCCTATTGGACATTGTATCATAGCATTGAAATTAAAAAATCTTACTTCCTGGTCTCAGATGTCCACAGCTCTGTAATCACGGCATCCAATATGTTCTTCATATTCACTTTGCTTGGCGCGTAAAATTCATCCACTGTGAACATAATAAAGTGAGAGTCCGTGAGCGGCTTACGTCATTTTATAAAAGCTGAAAGTTTCCCCATGTGTGCCTCTAACATAGGGCTGGATAGTGTACTTGCCTGCGACGCCGAGGTCACAAGTTCGATTCCCGCTTGAGACAAATCTTTGCGTGCATGAACATGGGGGTGTGTCTTAGTCTGGGTGTTTCTATGTATAATAAGTATGTATTTACAATATAAATATATATGTATTAATATCAGTTATTCAAGTACCCATAGTACAAGTATTGCTTAGTTTGGGATAAGATGGCGTGGTATGTAAGTTGTGAGATATTTATTAAATATTATAGGTAAGAACGATTATAAATGGAATTTTGGATCATAGTGGCTTTGGGAAATATAAATAAAACATAACATAACATCACGACTGTATTACCCAGAAAGGTATTGCAGAGGTGTTATATTTAGATCCCCTATCCCAAGGAACCTCCAGGACCGTGATGAGCCTATCGCCCGTGATCTGCCTATTCAACTGGCACAATGCCAACTCCATACTGCTATTGTGAATTTTATGACGGAAAGTTCGCAAATAACAACATGAGCTAATCTTAAATTCAAATCTAAAGCGCAAGCATTTTATTTGGTAGATTACAAGTGAGACAATGGTTGTGCTGCCCTAGAATGGCGTTGGCGTAGTGGTAAAAGCGGTCACCTCGCCGCTTTCAACTTCGCTAGTGTTGTGGGTTCGATCCCTGGGACAAATCTTTGTGTGAAATTTCTATTAAAATTTATCTAGGCGGCGGTAATTCAAATCATATTATTTAGATTAGTAAAATCATAATTTATTTAATTCTTTTGATAAATAAATAATAAATAAATATTTCACGACGCACACACAACGCCATCTAGTTCCCAAACTAAGCAGAGCTTGTACTATGGGTACTAGAATAACTGATACTAATACATATATAATTTTCATTTTTAAATACATACTTATTATAATATATAGAAACACCCAGACTAAGACAAACCCCCATGTTCATGCACACAAAGATTTGTCTCTAGTGGGAATCGAACCCACGACCTCGGCGTCGCAGGCAGGTACACTACCCACTCCGCCATCCGGTCGTCTAATAGTCTAATAGTCTAGATATTTTTAAATTGCTCTGTAATTATAATGTGTGTTGACGTGTTCAAGCACCCCTTGGGGTTTATGAAAATAAATGATTTGACTTTGACTTTGAACATCTTAACATAGCAGGCCCTTAGACTCGATGTTTTGTGAGAGACTTACCACCAGTAAAATGCTGATGGAAGGTTCTAGTGTAGCCGAGCTCCCCGTGAGTTGATGGGACGATGTGTACGTTCAGCGCTTCAGGACTTGTGTTGGGACAGGCCTGTTAGAACAAACATGTTGAATAAACATACCGGACAAGTGCGTCCCGGTCATGCGCAATGTAGGGTTACGTAGCCATTTCTTCACACCAACCTAAGAGGAGTCTACTATCTACTATCTGTATGTAACAACCTCCTTATTATATGTTATTATTAACATTTGTTTGTCTGTCCATTTGTAATGGCAATACGGTGGCGGTAAAGAATCACGCCACCGTATTGCCATTACAAATGGACAGACAAAAAAATGTAAATAATCCAAGTACCAGCTCTGATGGGTATTGACCCATCAGAGCTGGTACTTGGATTGATTGTAATTCAAATTTCTAAGCTCCGGTGTCAAATCATTTTATTGCAATAAGTATTTAATTTAATTAGTTAAGTTCTATTTTAATTTTATATTTTTTGTATTTTGATGTTTGTTTTGACGTGTTCAAGCGCACCTTGGGGCCCATAGAAATAAATGATATTAATTTTTTTGAGGAACTCTGTTTCGAAAATTTTGTGTGTCCATATCTTCATATAAAATTCGGTTGACAGAAATACAAAATTCGTGTGATTCCATTTAGAGAAAACGCATGCGAACGTACCGATCACGATAAAATACAGTGAAAGGTAATATGGCAATTAAAAAAATTCGAAACGGTTTGCAAATATTCTGCTGTTAAAGTAAAAATAAAAGGACTCACCATATATCCACACGCTTCGCCCAACTCCATGATAGGGGTAAGCAGGTCTTTCGTTATCTCATCGATACACCACACGGGACCCACGAGCAAATAAAATAGCAACATGTTTGTACAAGTATCTTATAACAACAACAAGGAGTCACACCAATAACAACTATTTACTGAAAAATTGTCTTATCACTTTTATTTCTGATTTAGGGCCTGTTTCGGATGTTCCGGATAGATCTTAAAATAAAAAAAAGTAACAACAAATCCAATGCACAAACTATCGCAAATATCCATTCTATTATGTCCATCTTAAGGTTGGCTGGAAGAGATCACGTCAAGCGATAACACCGCCCTTTGTACGTTATAGTTTTAAGTACCTATTTCTTTGTATGTTTTAAATAAATAAAATAAATATTTCACAAAATAAATAAATAAATATTTCACAACTCACACACAACGCCATCTAGTCCCAAACTAAGCAGAGCTTGTACTATGGGTACTAAAATAACTGATACTAATACATATTATATACTTTTCTTTTGTAAAAACATTCTTATTATACATAGAAACACCCAGACTAAGACAAACCCCTATGATCATGCACACGAAGATTTGTCTTAAGTGGGAATCGAAACCACGACCTTGGCGTCGCAGGCAGGTACACTATCCACTCCGCCATCCGGTCATCAAATTTTGTTACAAATTTGATGTGCAAATGAAGTTTTCTCTATCTATCTATCTATCTTATCCGACGCATAAAATATAAGCTGACCGAATTTAATAGTGACACAAGTTACACTTGAAAAAGGAACACAACTGTCATCGCCATGTGTTATATAGTCGTTACAAATTTAAAACCTTCCGTGTGTAAAATGCAGTATTCAGATAAAAGCGATAAAAACTACATTCTGAAAAAACATCTTAAAAAACATTATTAAACTTTTATATATAATAAAATATAAAGGAATTATAATGTATTGAAATAGAATTTGTATTATGTCAATGTGTAGCGTAGATTTTTGGAAAATCAACAAAATAAAATGAAAAAAAAGGGTAGAATGATTGAATCGAAGTCCGTTATTTTTAAAGTTAGAAGCACGAAATTTCTTATAGTCAAACTTTAATAAAAATAAATGAATTTTTATAATTTTATTCCTATGGAGGTTATTCAGGGATTTGACATCTGACGCGGGTAGAACCGCGGGGTTCATCTAGTTTGTTATTAATTTTGGCATTGTTTTTCTCAAAACTATTATACAGGATGGATGTAACATAAATTGAAGCCACAGCTACGATAGATGCTCAATATTAATTTCTAACGGTTCAAATTTTTTAACGATTTTTTTTTTAAAAGCTATAATTTTGGTCAACTAACACTACGTCGCTTACCAACTACAACACTTTAACTGACATTTAGTTATCACATTAACAGCCCTATATATAAATAATTCTATATTGTTTGTTTAAGATAAATGTTTACTAACTGAGAGCATGTTTTTGATACAAATAAGTAAATAAATTCTTTAAGATGTGAATATGATATAATGTAATTTGGTTTCGGGTGTCCATGACAGTACTTGTTGATTTCTCGCGTTGCGACTAAATTATAATAATAATCTAGCTGAACCGGCAAACGTTGTTTTGCCAAATAAAATAGATTTGCCATAACCTCTATCTTGGATCCGGATGATGTCAAGTCACCCCCGATCGGCCGACTGCTCCAATTTATGGAGGCTATTGGCCTAAAGGAGAGTCTATAATGAGGCTACAATCACAATAGACCCACGGAGGTCGACGTGAACACCCAAAGCCTCTTCCCAACAATAATAATAATAATAAGCTCAGGAAAATTTTAATCGAAAAAACATTTACAAAAAAACGATAATTGATCAGTTATCGAGCGGGATGAAAAAAAGATTAAATTACTAAAATGGCTATTAAAAAATAGGGGTTGGTGATAAAAGGGTAAAAATTTAGGGTTGTATGTATTTTTAATGCCACATTATAGAAAAAAAATTTCAAAAACAAAAAATAAAAATTAAGGGGGAACAACCCTTTTCACTTAGGGGTATGAAAAATAGATAGTAGCCGATTCTCAGACCTATTGAATAAACATATCGGCGCAATTACAATTGTTCGTCGATAATAATTAATTTAAATAAGTTGATTATCCTAAAATTAGTTTATAAACCATCAGTTGATTATTTTAAAGTTGATTACGATGTAAAATAAATGTTAAAGATTGTAATTTCAATACTTAACCTACAAACTTGTAAACTCGTGCACGTGGCCAAGTCTTATAAAAGCGGCCGCGCTGTGGACGATCGACACAGTCGCTCACGAGCCGCCGCACAGTACGGACCTCTCTCTAACGTCATTACGCTACCCGTTGAGTCAGCTATGCTGATGTCACACTTTTTTAAAAAAACACTCTGGAGATCACCTTTTTCTGTCATACATATAAAATTTGGTGAAAATCAGTAAAGCCGTTTCGGAGCAGTAAGGTAACTAACATTGTGACACGAGAATTTTATATAATTATAAGATAAAATTCATTTATTTCGAGTAAAAAGACCCATATGAACCAATATCAAAAACAAAAAGGTACATTCATTTAACTCATTTGAATAAAATTACGTAAAAAATAAATTGAGACTTTAAAAATTTAAATATAAATTCCAAATAAAAATTAAATAAGAATAAAATTTCATTAGTTTTAAAATATAAAATTACAGTAAATACAATTCAAAGTTATTTATCATGCGAGTTAAATATTAAACATTAAAAGCGCCTAACAAACGCCTAAATTATGGACGTGTTTACATTGAAACGAAACGGAGTGGGGCCTTTATTTGTATCTTTTATTTTACTGGTGGTAGAGCTCTTGAGACGAGCTCGAGAGCGGCAGCACCACCTTTAACTTGCCGCCAAACAGTAGTGCTTCCATTACTGTGTTCCGGTTTGGTGGTGAGATCAGACCCTGAAATAACTGGCATATGAGGCATAACACCGTAGTCCTCAGCTGCAGCGACGCATCTACAATCTGCTTTTGTGGGTTGTTGATCTCCATGGACTGTACTCCACTTACCATCGGGTGGACTACACGTTCGTTCACTGCAGGCGAAGTATAAAAAAAGACGCTCGCTCCGCTCGAAATCGCTCTGTGCAGCTCGGAGCCATGTGTTCTTTTATGTGAAATTCCTCATAGCCCCGCTCCGTTCCGCACTGTTCACTCTGCTTACATTGTTTCAAACACTGTGATTGGCCAATATCCACCCCGCTCCGCTTTAATGGAAATTCAGCCGTATGGATTTATATGGAAACAGATGAATGCGTGCAGTGTTGCACCGATCGTACACATTTTCCTCACAACACTAAACAGCCGATCCGAGCACTAAATGAAACAAAATGACGGTTGTCTGGACCGACAGTCAGTGATAATGATAAATAGCGAGCAAAGTTCGAATTTTCTTCGAGTGATAATTTTAATCCTCGTCCCAAATAGCAGCTCGAAAAGGCTGACGGTGAGCAAAACTCGATTTTGCTTCCATTTCCATTAAAGCGGAGCGAAGAGCAGATGAGGTTATAACGAAAGCTGATTGGTTATTCAAGACACAGCTCCTCTATGCTCCGCTTGGGTGGAGGGTTCAGTTTGGTAAGAAGAGAGGAGAAGTATAAATCAAGTATCAATGTGTAATTATGACTTCAGTGTTATTCTGCGCAATCAGAATGATCAGCGCTGCAGTGCTTTTAGCGCTGCAGTATTGAGCTGAGATGCGTACCATTGCCGGCATTATGAATAATATTTTGATGATGAAATGATTTTTCTTTCTTTTCTGTCTTTCTTTCTTTCTTTCAGTCGGCGGGCCGCCCAGCAACGAAGCGGAGCGGGGTGTAGAGGAGCTGCGTAGCTAGGTGCGGCTGAACATATCTCAGCGCCGCCGCTCCTCTCTGCCCGCTTTGGTAGAAATTGGCAATAACACTACGGAATACGGCAATAATAAACACCTTCTTCTCCCTAACCTTTTTAAACGCCTAATTCCTCCATTCTCCTTTGTCAGCCGTCTCGCTATCCCTAAAAAAAACTCGTCTTCAATTACAAAAAATGCACTAAAAAGAACTGAGGAGTTGTACCTTCCAGCATCAGCTCAGCAACATGAAATGCTGATGCAAATATCCTAGTAGATTTTGGTAGTATAGATCGTGATCTGATGAAAATAGGACCACATGACAAATCTTTGTGTGCATGAACATGGGGGTTTGTCTTAGTCTAGGTGTTTCTATGTATAATAAGTATAATAATAACTGATACTAATACATATCTATATATACTTTTCTTTTTTGTAAATATACACAATATTATTATGTATATTTACAAAAAAGAAAAGTATATATATGTATTAGTATCAGTTATTCTAGTACCCATAGTACAAGCTCTGATTAGTTTGGGACTAATGGCGTTATGTGCAAGTTGTGAGATATTTATTTATTTATTTATCGGCGAAAAAAAAAAAAGTAAAATTAAGAACCTCCTCCTTTTTTCGAAGTAGGTTAAGAAAAGTATATATATGTATTAGTATCAGTTATTCTAGTACCCATAGTAAAAGCTCTGATTAGTTTGGGACTAATAACGTTATGTGCAAGTTGTGAGATATTTATTTATTTATTTATCGGCGAAAGAAAAACGGAAAAAACAGTAAAATTAAGAACCTCCTCCTTTTTTCCAAGTAGATTAATAAAACAAGAAATAAACCAAAATATAATAATTTATTGTATCATGATCCTTACATCTAACATTGTAAATGACAACATTATTCTATTAAATTCAATATATTAACAGGTATTTAAGATAAAATGTAAAAATAACATAACATCTCGCCTATATTACCCAGCAGGGTGTGGCAGAGGTGTACAACACTTACATTTCACCTGTTATGTTTAGGTCCCATGGGATAGGGAGTGATCCTATCGCCATCCACCTAGCACAATTCTAACTCCGTGCAAGGAAAGTTCACAAATAACACTTTGTCCGTTTCGGGAATCGAACACGAAAGAGGCGTATAAGCTTACCACTAGACCATTAATACAGGCATTCTTTTTTACGTGATATAATCCCACCCACACGCCCACCACTGTGACTCCTGTGACGCCAGGATCTACAGCGGTAACAACTGAAAGGCACCGTGCATGACACACGGCAATCCCAGGGAGAGTTACAATTGTCTTGGAACCCGCAACGAATTTAATCAGAAGTATATAGTTGGGGTTGGAAAGTATGTCAATACAGTCAGTATACAAAACAGATTATAACTTAAATACCTTGTTAAATACAAAATACGTACATTATATTCTACGACATATTCCTTTAGTCTTTTATAAAATAAATGCCCGTCCATGTATTATTTACTAAATAAACCCAAAAACCAAAAAAAAAGTAGGAAATATCAATATGAATATTATACTTCTTATAGATTATTTTTATAGCATTTAGCTATGCTTAGCAATTTATACTAAAATTATGGGACCGGCAGGATTCGAACCTGCGACCTCAAGCGACCGGCAGAACGGAGTGTGGCGGACTCACAAATAAAATGTACAGGGTGTATAAGACATCGTGACGAAGCCGATTTCATTTTTTTTTAAATTACGACTACAGTGAACGAACGTGTAGTCCACCTGATGGTAAGTAGAGTACAGCCCATGGACATCAACAATCTACTAAAGCAGATTGTAGATGCGTCGCTGCAGTTTACCTATGAGTTTACCAGAGCTTATTCCGTCGGCAATTTTAGTTTTTTCGCAATTTTTCCAAATAATTATAACTTGCCCTTGACGATTTTACTAAATTTGCAATATCTCGCCAAACTATGGGATTTTCTAGTAGAATTTTTTGATTAAATTTATCGCGAATAGTGGCTCAAAATCATGTTCATCACTGAAAGTGTTTTCTTTTCTTTTTCTATTTTTTTTTACATTAGAAAGAGCGCCAGAAACAATGACACTATCCAATGGTCCCAATGACAAGGCCAAATACACACAATCACTCACACAAGCACACCCAGTCTCAGAACAAATCTTTGTGAATCACACAAAGATTTGTCCCATGTGGAGATCGAACCCACAACACCAGTGCAGTGGAGAGCGGCGAGGCGACCGCTTCAACCACTACACCACACGTGCAGACAATTAGCTAATAATTTCTTACTTATGATTTTCGACGAGTTGACGAGATTTTTTTTGCACCCAGTCTTAGAATTAGATACTGAATCACTGGTAATAACTTTGTCACGATGTCATTTACACCCTGTATGAAATACGGCCAGCTCAGCTCCACTTCAATGAAAACGCACCATAATATAAATATTAATTTTAAATTTTATTGTCCTACAGTAAATAATATAATAATATCGATACAAAAATTGCTTATTAATAACGTGTTCTATATAATTGTATAACATAATTTTAAAACTAATCTGAATTTCATAGTCCAATAAAAATAATATTATTATAATTATTCGTTAAAACAAGTATTTTTAAAAACATCGTGAGGAAACCTGCATGCCTGAGAGTGCCTAAAAAGTACTCGAGGGTGTTTGAAGTCGACCAACCCGCACTTGGCCAGCGTGGAGGACTATGGCCTAACCCTTCTCATCATGAGAAGAGCCCGAGTCCAGCAGTGGGACACGTATTAGATACAGTGCTGCTATTATTATTTTTATAAGCCCACGTTAATTTTACACTGTGTTACTTTCATTTGTATGGCTAACTTATGTGGTAACGCAGTTGCACATTTTTATCTACAATGTTTTGAATAAAATTTCAACAAACAATCATAATCACAATTTTATACGATGTTTATTTACCACAGAGTTACTTTCCTACTTATTTTTAACTAACCACTGCGTTACTTTTTTGTTTAAAATGCAATTACATTTGACAGTAACAAAGTTGATCTGAAACTTTCGCGATTTGTACACATAATTATATATTGTCTTTAATCGCATAAATATTTCAAGACACAAATACCTTTTTGCTCTACAGTTTCGATCGAATCACACCGAGCTGACTGACTTTCAAGCAAAAAGATTAATGCCTTTAAAAATATTTACGCAATTAAGACCCATTTCTACAATTTATAATTATGGTAACAAAGTAGTACATATTTAACAAAATTTTAACAAAACATACTATTTTCAATCCTATATTTCAGATTAGTTCTAAAACATATAAAGATACAAAGGTATATTTAGTCTTACAACATCTTTCTGATCATGTAGTTGAGAATTCCTCCATTTCTGAAGTAAGTGAGGTCCACTTCGGTGTCGAAACGAGCCTTCACTTGGAATGATTTGCCGTTGTCCACCTGTGAATAAAACGAAATGTTAGTATCAAATAATAACGCAAATAAAGATAGAATAGATTCATCTTAAGGATAATATTTTGAATTTTTATTAAAACTGACGTGTGTTTGTAACATTCTTAGTTCATTATCGTAACGCCTAAGTCGCACTCTCTTGAAGATGCCTAAAAGTATAGGTGAAACCGCGGTCGACTAAATAGACCAACATTACGTGAGTAACACCCGTATTTCATCATTTGAATGATAATATTTGTTATTATTGAGAATACGGGTTACACGCGTTATTTTAGCCGGGACATACGGACCCGGGACGTGAATTATCGTTCAGTTGATGAATCTACGTACTAGATTCGAAACTAGTCGGCATATCCCGGCTAAAGTAACGTGAGTAACCCGTATTCTCAATAATAATGTCTTCATCTCTCGTCGGTTTAAATAATGATAATATTTGTCTCAATATATACATGAAATAATTATAATGTGATTTAAGACGATAATAATACTAAGACTTCTTTTGTAAATAAATGGCTTTATTAAAGGCCCATTTAGATAATAATAAATATATTACACAATAAACACAACGCCATATAGACCCAAACTAAGCAGAGCTTGTACTAGGGTACTAGAATAACTAATACTAATACATATATACTTTTCTTTTGTAAATACATGCTTATTATACATAGAAACACCCAGACTAAGACAAACCCCCATGCTCATGCACACAAAGATTTGTCTTGAGCGGGAATCAAACCCGCGACCTCAGCGTCGCAGACAAGATGGTCGTATCTCATATGGCAATTCTCTTGCCATCTTAGTCTTTTTAATGTTGATAAACAAAGCAAGCATTAGAACTACCGTACCGTCTTAATGGGCCTTCATAAATCAGTTTGCTTGAAAAGCTATTATTCCAAACACCAAACTCAAACTTTATATTGATTATTTTTATAGCATTTAGCTATGCTTAGCAAATTATACTGGGAAACAGTTGAAAAAATAATGGGACCATATTTAATCACGAAATGTAACATACAGTTGAGAAAAATTCAGGGTGCTGGCAAGAGGCAACCGTAGTTGGTTAGTTAAAGCGACTGCCCGGTGTGCAGAAGGTCGCAGGTTCAAATCCTGACGATCCTATTATTTTTCAACTGTTTCTTTAAGTTTGCTGTTGCCAACTAACCACTATGTTACTATTATCGTGTTTTGTAGTGCAAGTTTACGTTGTAAACAGTTCTTATTATACTGTAGTGGATGTAACATCAATCAATTCTTCCTTTACCCTTATCTAGGAGCCACATCCGTTCCACTGTGTTATTTACCACTTCATTACACACCACTGTGTTACTCTCCACTTAGTTACTTTTCACTCCGTTACTTTTGATTTATTTATTTGTAAAACTTCATATACACGTGTATATTGGCGGACTTAATGCTTAGGGCATTCTCTACCAGTCTACTTTTCTTACCTGCACACTAATATGATCTCCAGGCGCCAGATTCTTCGGCAGATCGATAGTAAACGACTCGCTGCCCGTCAAGCCGAATGTGTCAGCGTTTTCTCCCGACAAGAACTGCAGGGGAACGATCCCCATTCCGACCAAGTTGGAGCGGTGGATACGCTCGAAGGACTCGGCTATTACTGCTTTGATACCCTGCAAAGAATAAAATTATGAGTGAGTATAGATAGATAGAAAATGCTTTATTTATGCATAATTTCAGTTACTTAAAAGTTTAAAAGAAAAAGAATAACAGAAATGAACGACAAGTACGACGCGACGTGATGCGATCCATACATTGTACGTGATGGCACGCGACAGTTGTTATGGAAACAAGGGTCTGTACGTGTGAGTTAGTGGTTTAAGTGGTCGCCTCGCCGCTCTCCACTGCACTGGTGTTGTGGGTTCGATCCGCACATGGGACAAATCTTTGTGTGATTTACAAAGATTTGTTCTGAGACTGGATGTGCTTGTGTGAGTGAATGTGTGTATTTGGCCTTGTCATCGGGACCATTGGATAGTGTAATTGCTTCTGGCGTTCTATCTAATGTATAAAATCCAAATTTATTTTAAATTTATTTTTATTTTTAAGGGTCGTTTGTTCGCGTCGCGACCCATTGGTCGCTCAGCAAGGACAACGCAAATTAATCAAAGGTTAGCTTGATATTCAAGACAAATTGTGGCCATTAGTTGATACCGTATCGGGAAATGTAAGATAATATAGTTAGATAGATAGATAGATAATACTTTAGACAATACGTTCACCTTGTACAATATTTTTGAAGGCATTTTAATAAATAAATAAAAATAAATTTGTAAATGAATGGTTTGCATCTGCAAATAGTAGATAATTTTCCACTTCGTTACCGTAAATTTCCAACAGTACGATACGTTTTTCTTACATATATTGTTTTATTTAAACCGTCATTGATTGTAATGTAAATAAGATATCATAATTTAAATAATTGATATCTTATAAAAAAAAAACCTTCGCAGATAACGATTAAAATACTAATTGATCTTACACAAAAAAAACGCATGCAACCTCTCTAAAACAGAGAAATAAGTAAACTAGCAAAATTTATACATTACTATCAAAAGGATTTATTCAACCAAGGATTAGGTAAGGTTAAGCTGGCTGACTTATAAATTAAGAAGGCAATGATTGATGATCGATATTTAGGCGCGAATAATAATGTGTGCTTAGCACCCATACAGAACATGCAATTAAATATTACCAAAAGATAAGGTCCCTTGGCGGCCCAATCGCGGCTGGACCCAGATCCGTAGTCCTTGCCGACCACCGCGATCAGAGGCACGTTCTCTGATGCGTACCTGTAATACAGACAATGTTCTTATATTGCCAAATATCACTCAAGACTTCACACAGAAAGGACCTTTTTCAGAAAATTTAATAACAGAAAGCCAAATAGACTTTCATTACAACAAAATCCACCATATTCAAAAAATACCTTTTTCTTCTCAGTTAGAAAAGGCGTTCTTTGTTGTTTGAAAACAATGAGCAAAATTCAATTTTATTCGACTTAATTTTCTCACGCTCGAAGCAAAATCGAGTTTTGCTCACTGTCTTCGCTATTTCGAGCTGTTGAGGTGAAAAGTTGTAAGTGCAACACGATATCAAAATTATTGACATCAAGATTCTCCATACAATCTTTCACTTATTCTGGACTCAAATTAAGCACACCAACAAGAAATTACGAACATGGTACCCTTAATGCACAAATATAGTTTAAATTACACTATAAATAATACATCCTAAAGATTGATAGCATTACTAATTCTAAATTTTATTCGCTAAAAAAAATAAAGACTTTTTTTAAATTCCAGCTCACCGATCAGCAGCATCGAAGATATCCATGACGTCCCCGCTCGGGTAGTGGGTAGTCTTGGGTCCCGCGGTGGGAGACATCTTGTTCACAAGTCGGATGTTGGCGAAGGTGCCTCGCGACATGATGGCGTCGTTGCCGCGGCGGGAGCCGTACGAATTGAACTCACGGGGGGTCAAGCTGAAAATAATAACGTTGTTAGAGATGTGAAGAAAACGACGTCCAGACTAGGTACAATTTCAAGTTTAAAAAGTAACAAATATAAATAAATGAATAAATTTGGATCTTTTACATTAGAAGAACGCCATAAACAATTACACAATGCAATGGTGACCCAGAACCAACTACGGGAAGAAGAATATACTATACGAAGGGGCGCAGCTATATAATAGATTATCTGAAGAGAAACCCAGCAGTAAAACAATAACTTTATTTAAAAAACGTCTGGAGGAACACATTAAGAAACAGTTTTAAGCCACAGTCATGTTATAAAATATTTTTAAGAGTACCTATGACTCAAAAATTGTTTGTTTTTCTCTGTTAAGTGAACTATGTAGTTCTTTTGAGAAAATAAATTTCTTTGAACCGAATGGTCCCAATGACAAGTCCAAATACACACATTCACTCACTCAAGCACACCCAGTCTCAGAACAAATCTTTGCGAATCACACAAAGATGTGGATAACCCATGTGGGGATCGAACCCACAACAGTGTAGTGGAGAGCGGCGAGGCGACCGCATAAACCACTATACCACACGTGCAGACAAAAAGTAACGCAGTAGAGTGACTAGTAACGACTAACTCTTAGAGCCGGTTTCACAGGTTCCTGATCTTTATAAGCCTATTTGCAACTTTTTTGACTGATAAGATGTGAAGTTTGTATAGAGTTAAGGCGGTTAACTATTTAAATATTTGTCAGGATCTGGTGAATTAGGGCTTAAGGAACACAGAAGAAGAATATAATATGTAAAATACAAAAATAACACAGATAAAAGCTAGTAGAACAGGGGCGAGGAGGTATCACAGTTTTGTCACACTATTAAATCAACCACAACAAATTATATGGGCTGGTCACGCAGTGGTAACTTAGTCACACAGGGGTCAATAAGTTACTCAGTGGTCATAAAAGTCACACCGTGGTCAGTGAAGTAGTAAACAATGTACAAACTAACCCTCTGCCCGCCAAGAAACGAGCGGCCGGCGAGTTCCTAGCGATGGATCCGGCGGGTGAAATGTGGTCGGTGGTCACCGAGTCACCCAGGAGAAGCAAGCAGCGAGCGTTGGTAATACCTTGGATTGGTTTCAGGTCCTGAAAGGTAGAGAATAAGGAATATAAATTAAATTAAATTAAATTGAATATTCATTTTAGTTAAAAACACCATAGATTACATTACACTACATTATTACACATTAATTACAAAAATAAAAATGAATGTTAGAGAAATTGAATTGAATGTTAATATATTTTAGTTCTTGAAAGAAAAAAGGTTTATTTCATTGGCAAATTAAATTATAGTTGTTGAATAAAGTAGATATTTTGATGTATTAAAGCACTTTTTTGTAATTTAAAACCATGTTAAACTTCATGTACTATCAGACTAATAGATTCAAGGGCCACTTGTTTGTCAAATGGGCCAATAATCAGTTAGCCTGGTCGTCTGGTGGTTCAGTATAAGGTTTACTAGTGAAAATGTGTTTTTAAAAGTCAAAATCAAAGTCAAGTCAAGTCAAAGTCAAAGTCAAGTCAATTCAAAGTCAAAGTCATTTGATATTAAATAAAAAAATAAAAATATTATAAAAAAAATATGATTTGAATTACCGAAGCTTAGATCAAATTAAATAGAACTGCTCAAATTAAAAAAAAAAAGTTAAATCCAAGTACCAGCTCTGATAGGTATCGCTTCATTAGAAGAGCTGGTGAGAAACTCATGTGCACCATCTTTTCAATAATAAATCATACAATTTTGTTTGTTTCTGGCAATATTTCAGGTAAGTGTAAGTTTTGCGTGCAACACAAAATCTTTATATGTATAAAGGAAAATAATAATTAAAATAATATAACATTTTGCGAAAAATATAATTTTAAATAATATTAGATCTTTTATTATTATGTACCAATTTATGTACCTACAGTTAGGTTAGGTTAGACTTTAAAATAAGTAATTTTAGGTTAAGTTGATATTTGCACTGTCGCATTAGGGTTAAGGCCTGTAATGATAGTTGTAAGGTTGTAATAAATAAATAAATTATTCTAATGATGCTGGGATTCTGTATAACAAATCATAATTATAAAGATCGTTTATACTCACTCTGGTCATGCCATCGAAGAATGGGGGCCTCTTGATGTACGTGGAGTTGGGGTCCCATCCGTAGAGCTTGCCTTGAGGTACGGTCAGGGTTTGCCATGAGGAGGAACCTTGCTCAATCTTTTCATATACCTAAGATGGAAAAAAATGAAAATAGTCATTGGCCATAGATTTTATGGTGGATAGGCTCACGTTTGACTACGATTTCACCTGATGGTAAGTATGTCAAGAATGACACGGTAAATGTTAAATATTGTTAATGTTGAAATTCATATTTACATAGGATAGGTTATTTCAATACATAAAGAGCGCATCTCGCCTATAAACAACTGTGTTTGGCGAGGAAAACCATCAAACTTTGTAAAATGTAACTTAACATTAAATAAATAAATAAAATTAAAATAAAAAGCCAGAGGTCAAAGATTAAACATGATGGTAATTTGACAGTTATACTTTTGCAAAAATTGATTGCCACTGCTCTAGTGATGTCTTTCATTGACGATGTGCTCGTCGATATCAAAAGAGTGTATTGCATACTATGTCAGTATATATTGGATATTTAAAAATTCCACTAAAATGCGTTTTTTTCTTAAAAAAATGGTGAATAAAAACAAGAAATAGATAACATAAAATGTATGACACAAGAAAAAAAGTATAAAATACAATAATTCAATAAATAGGGTCTGCGCGCGAGAACCTCCAAACAAAAAGTAATCCAAAACGTGAAAAGCTATCTAAATGAAATCAAATCATTTATTTCCATGGGCCTCAAGGGCGCTTGAACACGTCAAGACAAACATCAAATATACAAAAATATAAAATTAAAATAAAATTTAGCTAAATTATAATACTTATTGTAATAAAATGATTTGACACCGGAGCTTAGATTGACTTTAATTTTACTTAAAGATTTGAATTAAAATCAATCTAAGTACCAGCTCCGATGGGTATTGCATTATGAGAAGAGCTAGTGAGAAACTCGTGTGCGCCATCTTTTCAAATAATTCAAACAATTTTAGTTTGTTTTTTTGACAATAATTCTATGTGTAAGTTATAGCAACCAAAACAACATTATGGCTAAAGATGGTTAAAGAAAATAAAGGAGTAAAATCAATGTGTGTATACTACTGTATACATAACGATACTAGAACAGACAAAGAAAATAATTATATGCTAATAACAAAACTATTTATACTCCAAAAAAAATGTACACACAGATTGCCTTAACTTAATAATATTTGAAATAACATGAAATGAGGTTATACAAATAAAATTTAATGTGTTAATAAAAAAAAACAATAATATAATTATGAATTAATTTTCATTAATCATCATATCAAAACAAAACCAACCGTACTATTCCCCGCGTCGGGAATTTGATAGACGTCAAATTATCTGGAACCGGACCTTTGTACACAGAATAGGCATAAGAAGTAAATATTTAGTCTAGTCAACGAGCGGAGCGAGCGATAATTTGTCTATGGTCAAAACAGTCAAAAGAGGTTTATAAGGTTTTTTTTATGGTGGATAGGCACGCGTTTGACCACGATCTCACTTGACGGTAAGTGACGATGCGGTCTACGGTGGAGCACGCTTACCCATGAGATACCTATTAGCTCTTGCTTTGAAGAGTTCCAAATTGTACTGTGGTAAGCATTTTTGGCTAAAACGAATCGAATGCGTAGTATAACTTTGTCTAATTGACTCCCTTACCTCCTTGAACATGCCAGGGATAACGTGCTTATTCTCCACCTCCTGGATCTCAGCTCTCGTGGGCCAGATCTCACGGAGGTACACTGGAGAACCGTCGGCGCGGTTACCTGACAATAACACATTATAATTAGTTATCAAGTTTGTCACTATAATGGCCACAAATTAAAGAACGTGACGCATAAAGTCACGCAGTGTTCACAAAGTAATACAGTGATCACGAGTCACGCAGTGGTCTTAGTCACACAGTCGCCATAGAATCACGAAGTGGTCATAGAGTCACACAGTCGTCATTTGTCTGCATGTCTGGTGTAGTGGTTTAAGCGGTTGCCTCGCCACTCTCCACAGCACTGGTGTTGTGGGTTCGATCCTCACATGGGACAAATTTTTGTGTGAAGAGTCACACAGTGGTATTCTTAACTGTGATATATGTATTTATCATTTCCTTGTTTTTCCTTTTGTTCTGTATTTGCATCTCCCAATTTCCATTAATTTATATTTTCTTTTGAGCGTTGATCTAAAACTGAGCTAGATCCCTTGCCGCACATTTCTGTGTACTATTCATATTTTTTGTAAACTGTTTTATTTTGTCTAATTGTAAGATGAATGTGTGGTGAATAAACTGTTTAAACTGTTTTTATTTTTACATTTTCAGACACTTACATAGGGGTTATTTTTCAAAATCGATATTCACAGTGACGGCTCCATAGTCATAGCCACGCAACGGTCATAAGCAACACAGTGGTTATTGAGTCACACAGTGGTATTCCTAACTGTTCTTTTTTCACATTTTCAGACACTTACCTAGGGGTTGCTTTTCGAAGTCGATGTCCACAGTGCCGGCGAGCGCGTACGCAATGACCAGCAGTGGGGAAGCCAGGTAGTTGGCTCTGGTGTTGGGGTGGATCCGGCCTTCGAAGTTACGATTGCCGGAGAGCACGCCGCAGCACACCAGCTCATTCTGGAAAAGGGAAGGAATATTTTTATTACCGTTCACTACTTACTGCCGCGGTTTATAAACTACCCTCCACCATAAAATATAAAATTAATGTAACAAATATAAAATACAAGCTTAAGTCTCGTGCGTCGTGCGTACGGTCGGTCCAGTACTAAACTGTTTATATATTTATTATATTTATTATACAAATGTCTAGCCGACGGTCGAACGATCACTGAAAACGACCTAAATATTTTATCTTTTTCTATACTATCTTCTATGCTAAGGGGTCATCCATAAATTACGTGAGGGGATCAGAGGGGAAGAAGTGGTCAAAATAATCTCACTATAGTAAAGCCAACGAAACAAGATAAATTTATGTTATTACAAATCACGCGAATATAAATTCTATTGCTTTGTTATTTAAGTTGATTTTCGTATAATACAAACTGTTAAAAATGTCCTAAACAATCTCAATTGCAATAGAAATTAAACTTTATGGCCTGTGAATTGGGTTTATAATAGGCATGATGACTAATTTTTATTTTTGTATGTAATTGAAACACCTCTTGATATAAAAAAACATCATTACAAGAATTACTTTGACCTAACATAAACTTCCTGAGATAATACAATTTCAAATTCACATTAATAATAGACTCGCCCAAACGCTCCAAACAAAAGGCTACTCAAGCGTGACGTCACGCTTGAGTATTTTGTATGTGAAGTTATGAATTTTGTTTGATAGCTATACGAAATATTGCGTTTATAAAAATGGTTTTATTACAAATATTGCTATAAATTGTGTGGGTAATTTAATGATAAAAAAAAAATCGAATAATTTCGTATTTTAAAAATGAACTCGTCCATGAAACTTTGAATGATCATAAAATGAGTTAGATTTATAGTATGTAACAAAAAATTATTTCAATTGGTTTATGTTTACCTATAGTTTGATAAGGTATCCTATATTTTACTATCTAATAGATCAGTCACCATGCCTATTGTAAATCATGAAAATTATCTCGTTTCGTTGTCTGAACTATACATCTAACCAGTACAAGCTAACCACTCTTTTTTTAAGATCTTACGCAATTTACGCACAACCCCTAATTAAATAATAAATACCAACCTTTTCGATAGTATTAGCGATGTTGTCGTCGATAGGACCCGAGTTGCCGATGCACGTCATACACCCGTATCCAACGATGTCGAAACCCAACTTCTCTAGGTACGGTACCACGCCAGATTCCTGAAAAAAGTAAAAATAATAATTATGGATTATACAAAGAAACAGTTGAAAAATGATGGGTCCTGCAGGATTTGAACCTGCGACCTTCTGCACACCGGGCAGCCGCATTAACCAACCTGCTACGGTCGCCTCTTCCCAGGACCCTAAATTAAATTAAAAAAAATGTCAAGTTTGGCAAGCCGTGTAAAGGAAGCTGGATAAAAACATCACACAAAAGCAATATTGTACAAATCAAATAAGAACTAGAAGATTTGTCAGTAATGTTGAATGTATTCTATTCCCCTAAATATGTTTTTTTTTATATACTACGGCCACAGCGATCGAACATAGCCCATGGACATCAGCAACAAAAGCAGATTATAGATGCGTCGCTGCAGCTGCGGACTACGGTGTAATGCCTCATGTGCCAGTAATTTCAGGGCCTGATCTCACCACCAAACCGGAACTCAGTAATGGAAGCACTACTATTTGGCGGCAGGGCAAATGAAACATACAAAATGGCTGAGAAATCTATTCTTATTTCATGTGAATAGTAAACGAATGATCTTACCCTCAAATAATAGGTGACTACTCCAGATCCAGGTGACAGAGAAGTCTTGATGTAAGGCAGCACCGACAGACCATTCTCCACCGCCTTCTTGGCTAACAAACCTGGTGACGGCAACAAAATGGCGTTAATAAAGATCAAAGACAAAGGGGCGCCAAAATTTCGAGGGCTGCTGGTAATGCTGATGTAACTAGGGGCGCTAAATTATTAGAGAGCAGTCGTCGCTAGTGGCGCAATGTCCTGAAGCGCTATCACTCAACAGTTGAACTACCATAGCCCTCGCTGATATATAGCTTAGGGTGCTTAATTTTAGAGTCGCATTTTGATTAGTTAGATGTGTTGGTGCACGAGGTGATGGCTGCAATTTTCACTAAGCTGTTACCAATGCTGTACTTCTTGCCATCCGAATAGCTGAAGCTGCCACGGACCTTGCTGATATTACGAGGGACGCTAATAATTCTAGGGGCACAGGCGACCCTTATATTGCAAGGGGCGCCAATTTCACAAGGGGCGCTATTTTTAGGGGCACGGTTATTTTAAGGGGCGCCATCACTCACCAGCTCCAAGCATAACGCTGGGGTTAGAAGTGTTGGTGCACGAGGTGATGGCCGCAATGATGACGGAGCCGTGGCCGATGGTGTACTCCTTGCCGTCGGAATAGCTGAAGCTGCCGGTGGTTGAGAGCTGGGCGGGGGTTAGGCCGTAGCCTTTGAAGCCAACCTGGAGTAGAATAATAATGTTTTATTATATACAAGCAGTCCCGAAAGACGCTGTCCTGTCTTAGCTATGATTCAAGATGACTATGAATCATTTATTTTAATAGGGCCCCAGGGGGCGCTTAAACAAGTCAAAACATTACAAATAATAATATAAAAATAAATTATAAGTAAAACTAAATTCTACTAATTACAATGATTTTAATACATTCTATTGCAATAGCAGCACGGAGTTGAAATTGTGCCCGGTTGATGCCAATAGGGTCACCCCCTAAACATAGCAGGTGAAGTGTGGGTGTTGTACACCTCTGCCACACCCTACTGGGTAATATAGGCATGATGTTATGTTTCTATAGGGCGTGTGCGTTAGCGCCGCGTATATTGCTGAACCCCCTATTTTTGTCCCAAAAAGAAATAAATATAAATAAATAAATAAAAACCATTTATTTTTCTCACCACAATCTTACATTTATGATAAATGAGACAATAACATAATCGGATAAAACCTCACGTGGTAGAAAGGACATCCTTAATTTGCGGTTACGCCATATTCTTCAAGCTCTTTATAAGAGCTCTACCACCAAAAAAAAGATTCGTGAAAATATAAATCTTACTACACGACAAACCAGTTCCAAAGAAAATGTATACATGTCAATACTAATAAAACATATCCGCTTTGTAAGCGAAACGATCCGCGATGCAACCTTGCACACTCAGCAACTATGAGAAGTATTATTTAATAAACTGTACAAGCAAGTGACAATTTTAACCAAGCATCTCGTCAAATGGCTTAGAAATTTGGTCTGATACAGGGGCGTATTAAATCGAAGCCTTAGTCTACTCACACCCACTAAAATTTACAATACTTGTAATATTGAATTAAATTTTAGCTTTACTAAGCATTTTTTTTTTTTTTTTTTTTTAAACGACGCCCGCACTAGTAATAACTCCTGTGTCGCGGGGGTGTTCACAAACATACATTTTACACACACAAAGCACACCCATTTATTACACAATCAATCAATCAATCTATTAATCAATATATTTATTTGCGAAAACATGATTACATAATGATCTTACATATAAAAGTAAATTGTCCAACATGTTTCACTGTAAATTACAGCATGCAAGTTTTCCAATTTAAATTTTTGATCTTTATGTATGTGTGTGTGTGATGTGTGTTATCTTATTTACTGTTAAGATCGGATTGCTACAGTTGCTAAATTATGATTTCAGAGAGACTCGAACTCACACCCTGGATTCTACATACCCAGCACCTTATCTACTTTTGCCATGGAATCGAGTCACAGTGGCATCCAACTTTCGATCAGCCAGTAAGGCGAGGCCCGATATTCTTATGGCAATAGGTTGAACAATTGTATTCCACTGGGACTCGATTCGTAAAACCCAGTTCGAGCCTTACTGGAATCATATTTTTCTTAATATTATCAGCATCACGAAAATCAGTCAATCCGCGAAATTATGACGATATGCTGAACGTTTTAACTTAATGCACAGGAGTTTCTCACCAGCTCTTCTCATGATGCAATACCCATCGGAGCTGGTACTTGGATCGATTTTAATTCATATCTCTAAGTTGAATTAAAGTCAATCTAAGCTCCGGTGTCAATTTTATTGCAATAAGGATTATAATTTAGTTAGTTAAGTTTTATTTTCATTTTATATTTTTGTATTTTGATGTTTGTTTTGACATGTTCAAGTGCCCCTTGGGACCCATGGAAATACATGATTTGATTTGATTTAAATGGTATCCTTAGATTAGAGCTTACAACGATTCCGTACGTCCGGCGCACCCTGGGCAATTCGCGAGTTCTCCAAAGCGAATTGGCTAATCCTTTCACCACGATGGCAAGTCAAAATAAAATTTGACTCAGCCATCGACACGACGAAGAAGAAGAATTAGAGCTTTCAGCAAAGTTTAGTTAGTCTAAATATTTTATTTTATTTATTTTATTTTCTTAGGAAAACAAACAGTCTTTCTATAAACTAAGTTAATAACTAAAATACTTTCTAAAGACCATGTAACAGTTTTCGCATATTATAGCTATATCTGCAAGTTTGAAAATTACAAACATAATCTTATATGTAATATAACAAAGCGTTAAGAGTTATAATGTTACAGTGGAAAAATTAAGGTAAAGATAATAATTGAATTATCATTAAAAGTTAAAAAATTTGTTTCTATAGCGCAGCCAAACCAATTTTTAGAAATTAATTGTCTCAGTTGATTAGGGGTTGTGTTAAACAGATCAAATTCAGGCAAGTCAATATAATTGTAAGATGTCTAAACGTAGATTACTAGTACCTAAATAAAATACGTGTCAATATAAATAAAATGTTTCCGGTTTGCAAACAAAACGCGCCGCGATGAAACCTTGCAAACTCAGCAATTCAAATAAAGCTAGTTAGAAGCATTATTTAATAATATATACTACTAAGTGACGGAGGTTTTACTTGGCAAATCGCAATTTATATACATTTTACATTAGATTGAACGCCAGAAGCAATTACACTATCCAATGGTCCCAATGACAAGGCCAAATACACACATTCTCTCACACAAGCACACCCAGTCTCAGAAGTAATCGTTGCGAATCATGTCGGGATCGAACCCACAACACCAGAGGAGTGGACAGCGTCGAGACGACCGCTTAAACCACTACACCACACGTGCAGACAAATCATTTGTTTTCACAAACCCCAAGGACCGCTTGAACATGTCAACAAACATTGTAATTACAGATCAAATTAAAATGATCTAACGAATTAAATAAATTAAAATTTTACATATCAGAATATTATGATTTAAATTACCGAAGCTCAATCTTAGATTGATCAATTTTAATCGAACTGTTCAGAACCACACAAAAATAAATTTAAGTAAATTCATTTATTTAAACAAACGTACAAACAAAACAAAAGTACAAATACATACATAACAATCGGTTACATACGGAAATGAAATCCATATTGCTGATTCAAATATTCTTTCATATAAAAAAAAACATTGTTAATTTTATACACATTAAGTTTGTGATTTTAGCCGAATGTGTGTCAAGTTCTTGTGCTCAATTTAGTGAATTAGTTTTTTTTTAGAGGTTAAAGAGGTTGCCTCGCCGCTTTCAACTGCGTTGGTGTTGTGGGTGCGATCCCCACACGGGACAAATCTTTGTGTGATCTGCAAAGATTTGTTCTGACTCTGGGTGTGCTTTGTGTGTGTGAAATGCATGTTTGTTAACACCCCCGCGAAACAGAAGTTATTCCTAGAGCCGGCGTCGTTATGAAAAAAAAAAAAAAAATAATTTTGGTAAGTAAATATATAAAATAAATAAAAATTCTTTATACTTGCAAGCAAGAACATTGTAGTATAGGTGGTACAAAATCAGATAGGTACAGAATGTTCTGCCTGAATAGGGCATGCAAACAGTTATTCATAGTATAAAAAAAAAGAAAAAATAATTGAGACAGAAGAATATTTTTGGCAATTACACAAAATAAAAGTTAACATCTCTTGTTCACATTTAAATAGTCAGCCACAGAGTAGAAGCTTTGCTCTAAAAGCCATTTTTTAAGCAAGTAAGAAATTTGTTATAAGGCAATGATTTTATGTCTTAGGTATGGACATTCTTTTTGAATAAAGTAGTTCGAGGTCTTTTATGCAATACAATTCAGTCTGGATCACGAGTGTTTCGCGGATAAAAGTCTTTTGCCATTGTAAACAGATGTTTATTAAGTCTAACAAATTTTACTAATTCAAATATGTATGCAGGGCAGAGTGAGCAATATGAGCTTCTTGAACAGAGGTCTGCACGATACATACTATATATATATATATATATATAAAAATAAGATTATATTTGCATGCTGTTTAATGGCTGAATATGCTAAGGTCATTATACTATTGTACCATCTTACTGTACCATATTTTTGCCAAATTAAATATTTCATTTCATTTCATTACTACACTTATATTATAAAACTGTATCTGTTCATAACATAACATCATGCCTATAATACCCAGAAGGGCGTGACAGAGGTGTACACAACCAATTCTTTTAATTATTCCCTATCCAGTATACCCAGTTCATATGAATCGGTTCATTTGACGACCACCGTAACTCATAGTTTTTTTTTTTTTTAAGTATATCTATTTTTTATTTACAGGTAAATATATAGATTGGATTTTAAATTAAACTAGTCTAATAACTTAATCTAAACTTAAATAAGTTACTGTCAGAAGGTCTCGTATTCAAAATGCTAACGGCAGCATTACACTAATTATATTTCTAATAGTTAATTAAAATATTACGTTACATTGAAACCTGATTAGTAGTTAACAGGAATCGCTTCATTCTACGACACCCGTAAGCCAATAATATAGTAATTACAATTCGTATTACTAATTACAATATGACGTATTGTTACCTAATTAGTGAAATGAGACAATTATTTACAAATGACGCTTAAAATTTTATGTTAATTGGTTTATTTTTGCTGTCGCGATTTTACGAAATGTTGTTAAATTCAAATAATTTATTTTCATAGGCCCCAGGAGGCACTTTAACACGTCAAAACATTACAAACAATGATATAAAAATAAATCATAAATAATACTAAATTATACTAATTACAACGATTTGAATAACCGGGGCTTAGATTAATTTTAATCCAACTATTTAGAATCAAATTAAAATCAATCGAAGTACCAGCTCCGATAGGTATTGCATTATGAGAAGAGCTGGTGAGAAACACAAGTGCACCATCTTTTAAAATGAAAAATATAACAATAAGTATACATACAAAAGTCACATAAGAAGAGCAATTCATTTCCAAATACTATTATCATTTATATAGTCTGAAATACTGTAGTAAGCTTTTTGACATACTTAATCTAATTTTAACATATTTTTTAAATTTACCTATCGATAATTCTATTGCGTCTAAAGGAAGTTTATTGTAAAAGCGTACATAATTGACCTGGAAACGAGTTAGTTAGTTATAATTAAAGTAACATTAATTTATTGGATTTAGATTTTTTATTTTTTATTATACTAGATACTCCGCGCGCGAGGTCCGCCATTAAAAAGTAGCTTATATTATTCCTGGTAGGAAACCAACTTCACGCCAATTTACAATAAGATTTATTTTTTACGTATACCATAGCTATATTGTTTTCCTATGATTCTTCTCCATGCCAGGTTGTGTGGAAGAAATTGCTATAAGCAAGAACACCGCCGTTTGTACAACTTGTTTTCAGTGTTTGTTTTATGTGTCTTTCTTAAGTATTTTGGTGTACAATAAAGAATATTTATTATTATTATCTTTGAGTAGATTCAAAGATGAATGTAGCAGAGGTGTACAACACCCACATTTCACCTGTTATGTTCAGGTCCCATGACAGGGTATGAAGCATATCGTGATACGAATAAAACTATGTCTGTCATATTGCACAGCCGGGTAAAATTAGACCACGTTGGGTTGATACCCATGAGACCCATCGGAGCTGGTACTTGGATTGATTTTAATTCAAATCTCTAAGTTGAATTAAAGTCAATCTAAGCTCCGGTGTCAAATCATTTTATTACAATAAGTTTTATTTTAATTTTATATTTTTGTGTTTTGATGTTTGTTTTGACGTGTTCAAGCGCCCCTTGGGGCCCATGGAAATAACTAATTTGATTTGATTTGATTTGATATTTTAATTATCATTTAACCGCAAGGGAACCGCTTATCATTAATAATAAGTTAACACAAATAGTTATAGATACAATATTGATAATATTTATATCAAGGATGTTATACAGGGTGGCAATTATGGGCACAATCATTATTATGAAAAGAATATATAAAGGACTCGACATAATCATTATATTTATGTCACTTGGTGAATGAGGATCCTGAAGGGAAATGAAAAGTGTGCGAGTCGGACTCGCACATGAAGGGTTCCGTACCATTATCTATTAAAACGGCAGTAAATACATGTCTGTTGTAAGGGAGCAGCACCCTTGCATTTTTTTTTTTATGGTAGATAGGCAAAAAAAATTGAAATTTAAACTGTTTATTTCAAAAACAAATTGCAAGGTGATTTACATTTTATAACACTATATAATCTTAAAATTAAAGATTGTTATAACTAATATTATTTATTTTATTCACAAATAGTGTCGCTTGAGTATGGTTTTTGTTTGCCTACAGTTCTTATTTTCTAGGTTAGTAACAACGGATTTTGGCAGTCTATTCAAAACTGTAGGTAACAAGTAATGCCACACTCTTGCACCATACTCATTGTTATATTTCGGCTTTTTATATGTTGTTTTTACGCGTTTGACCACGATCTCACCTGATGGTAAGTGATGATGCGGTCTACGGTGGAGCACGCTTACCTATGAGATACCTATTAACCCCTTTAAAAATATATTTTTAAATCTAATTATTTTAAGTAAATTACTGTTATCAATATCGAGCTGAAACGAAGAAAGACACGTTTGTTGTATGGGAGGCATGCCTTAAATGTTTTTTTTTAGTTAGTTTAGTTAGTTTTGTTGTTGTTTATTGTTGTAATAACGACAACAGTTATACATCTGTGAAAATTTCAACTGTCTAGCTATCAAAGGTCATGAGTTACAGCCCGGTGACTAATATATAGCAAAAACGAGCAGAATAAAACTTTTGTTGTGCCCCCCTTAAATATACATTCTGTTTTTAGTATTTGTTCTTGCGGCCACAGTTATAAAGCATCTGTCAAAACTTCAACTATCTAGTCATCACGGTTCATTAGATACAGTTCAGCCTGGTGGCAGACGGACAGACAGATAGCGAAGTCTTGGTGATAAGGTTCCGTTTTTACCCTTTGGGTAAGGAACCCTAAAAACCACTATAGATAGCAGTATTTATTTATTTATTTAGTTCTAATCAACAATAATACTCTCATGTCTAAATTTTAAAAGAAAAAGAATTATTAAAAACACTTACACAGAGAATAATAAGTAATAAACCAATTTTAACTTTGTGAAATCATAAAAGAAAGAAGGTAATACATATTTTAGAACATGCTGTATGTACTTTATAAACCACAAACTGATAAAAATATACTTAACAACATAATATAAAAGTGAATATTACCACAATAGTTGGAACTATTACTGAAAAATCGGTACGTATAGGGTATACTTTATCGCTAGATATTATAATTGATTTTTATGTGAATTACCTATTTTTTTCTAATTTTATAATTTTATAGGACATTATATTTTATTACTAGATATTATCATTTTAAAGTGAATTTCTTATTTTTTTTAATTTTATTATTTTATAGGGCATATAGTTTATAACTAGATATTATCATTGATTTTTAAAATGAGTTACTTTTTTTTAAAATTGTATTATTTAAAGGACATGATTATAATATTTTATCACTAGATATTAAAATTGTTTTTTTTTATGTGAATTTCTTAATTTTTCAATTATATTATTTTTATACGGCATATATTTTATCACTAGATATTATTATCATTGTTTTTTTTTTGTGTTCAAGTTTTATTGATTATTTTTATAACATTTAGCTAATTATACTAACATAAATTGTATCCTACTTAAGATAGGAACAAATTGTTGAACGTGACGTCACAAAATGACGTAACATACAGTTGAGAAATTTAGGGTCCTGGCAAGAGGCGATCGTAGCTGGTTGGTAAAGCGACAGCCGGTGTGCAGTAGGTCGCAGGTTCAAATCCTGCCGGTCCTATATATTTGTCAACTGTTTCTTAGTATAATTTTCAAGAGCTTTCTTTAAACATAAATTTTACGCATACATATCTATATTTATCATATAAGGAGTCATCCATTACTCCCTCGTTGGTCTAGTGGACGGAGTAGTAAGCGTATGAGCCTCTCAACGCAAGGTTTCGTATTCGGTTTCCGGGTAGAAAAAAAGTATTATGTGTGATTTTTTAATAAAAATTGTTGTGGCGATAGTTGAAGACACCAGAAATAATATAGGCTACTTTTTATCGACGTACCACGGGGCGGAGCAGCGAACGATAACTAGTGTTGTATAACCACAGGCAAGTTTACATACACACAAATATGACGCCCTTTAAAACAAGAAGTAGTGTAGGAACGCTAAATTAATAAATTTTTGACAACGTAATTTGTGGATGACGATTTTTTTAGTATCATCGGCTTTTAAAATTTTACATAACAACATCACGCCTACATTACCCAGAAGGGTGTTGCAGAGGTGTACAACTCCAAAATTTCACAATGTTATGAATAGGTCCCATGGGATAAAGGGGGCTAACGCCATCCACCAGGCACAATTCCAAATCCGTGCTGCTATTGTGAATTGCCTGGCGAAAAGTTCCCATGCAACACTTTGCTCGAACCGTGCATCGAACCCGAGGCCTCGCGGTGACAGGCGCACACGCTAACCACTAGACCATCGAGGCAGTTTCATAGTATAAAATTTAATGTATTTATTTCAGCGGTTCCAGTAGCTCAGTGGTGCGATTTGGTGACTTAGCTTATGACGTGAAAAGGAATACTCTCATAAAGCTACATCACTAAATAGCTTCGCTGGGCAAAAGCTACGAGTTCAAGAAAAAGAGGATAAAATATTTACACCCGTATATTTTTTTTTTGCGACATTTATTTTATTAAAACTGCAGATTTTTAGAGACACAATTTTTTTTGTTCAAATCACCTTTTCCGACCAAATTAAACATCGAGATCATTTAATTTGTTCGGACATTAAAATTTTGTAACGTAAATAATTTTCCAAAAAAAACACGACTTCGATTACAATAATGTTAGACTTATATGCCACTGTCAGAACTGGGCCAAATTGAAATGGGTACACTCGGGACGCAACAGCTTTCAAATAAAAAAAGAATCATTAAAATCGCTTTGCCCAGTCGGAAGTAACAAATATTAAAAAAAATAAGAATTGAGAACTAAAGTCGGTTTAAAAGATACCAGTTGAAATGAACTCGGGCTATGTTTAGAAACTTTGGTTTTAATAAATGTCACTATTTAGCATTTACCATATATAACAAAATATATTTAAGTATGAAATAAAATTGTATCTTTATAGTGTACAAATAAAATGTTTATTCTTAATACGTTATCTTTCATTTCAATTATTAAAAACCTATCAATTCTGGTCTAATATTTCTATTTTGTTTTAATTGGAAATTTGAATTAGCTTACGTTTTTAACCTATTTTAAATGAATTATAATTTAAAATTAAGGAATTAAAAGGCTATAATAATAATAAACATTTCTATTTTGTTTAAAACTTATTCAAAAGGAGTATATTATTATCCTTTCAAATAAGTTTGAAACAAATATCAACAATTTCTTTTGTCATTTAAGTATTCTTTTTATTAATATAGAAGAAATCTTAGAACTTAAAAAAAAATTGAGACGAATTGAGAACCTCCTCCTTTTTAAATCGGTTAAATACGAGCAATATAGGATTTGAGACTAAACATGATCGTTTTCTAACGAAATATCTATATAGATATCACTGAATATTTACCATGTGTTTGCGTAAGTCTTGAGCCTGACATAATGCTGAATCAGGACTTATTTAGTACAACTGTGGGCATAATCTATACTAATATTGTAAAGCTGAAGAGTTTGTTTGTTTGTTTGCTTGAACACGATAATCTCAGGAACTTCTAGTCTGATTTCAAAAATTATTTCAGTGTTAGATAGCCCATTTATCGAGGAAGGCTATAGGCTATATACTATCACGCTAAGACCAATAGGAACACCAATGAAGAATGTATTATTTTGTATATGTATTATTATTGAGAGCTTCCGTTGCGTGCGCTGCGTAAACGGTTAAAGTTTCGCAAAAATCATGTTTGACAGAATTGTTTACCTTTAAAAGTTCTCAAAATTGTCCGCGACAGCATAGGTCTATCTTTTAAGATTAGCTCACTATAACCTTTTTTATGCCAACCAAATTTGTTCTAAAATAATAAGAATAAGAATAAGAATACGTTTATTTGTCTTTAAATACATAACGATTTTTAGTTGTACATAACGATCCTTATACAATAGGGTAACCTAACTTAAATGCATTATTTGCGAAATGTTTTTATAAACATGATAATAATCCTTATCAAAATAAATACTTGTTAAATATTATTTTGTTCCATTTTTTTGTATTTTGTTATTAAACTAAATAAATATATTTTCTTTCTTTCTTTCTTCTTTCTATTTTGTTAGAGCGTGTTCTTCGAAATTCCGTATTTATGGAAGCCGTTCACAATAAATTGATAAAATACCGGCAAACTCGCAACAACAAAATACATGGTAAATATCCAGTAGTATCTAATATTTCGTTAAAAAAAACAGAAGCAGTTTATTATTTTTTCTACTTCTACAAAAATTCAAAACAATATTGTAAAAAAAAAACAGAAAATACTCGAAAATTAAAAAAAAACAACGTAAATTTGTCAAAACAAAATTAATTCCTATTCACAAAATAACAAATATATTTTCGACGCAAATCCAAGTACGGTCAAGTTCACTAATGACTTACCATTTCGCTAATTAGTAGACACCTAATAGTGCATCCTAAGTACGACAGGTATCTAAGTACCTGTGCCCTTTATTTCTTTCATATAAATAGTAGTAATATATTCCATTTCAAATCAGTATACACTTGAAGTTTGAACAAGATACATCACCGGAAAAGATAGTGTTTAAGAATTAGTACAATTCAATTGGATTTTGGTGATCTACAACAAAGTGATTACACTAAGAAACAGTTAAAAAATTATGGGTCAAGCAGGCTTTTAACCATCAACCTTCTGCACACCGGGCAGTCGCTTTACCTAACCAGATACGGTTGCCTCTAGCCAGGACCCTAAATTTCCCAACTGTAAGTTACGACATTTCGTTTCAGTAGGATACAAATGTATCCTACTGGAAATGGATGAACGTGACATCACGAAATAACTGTTTCTTAGTATAATTTGCTAAGCATAGCTAAATGCTATAAAATATTTAAAAAGAAAGTGATTACAAATGGACGACTCTAGCAATTTAGTAAGTAATTTTTTTGTCGATATTTTATGCAATATTATGTATTTTTTTTTATATTTTATTTGTCTATTAGTGACAGTTGTCATTCACTCAGTAGATATGTTTATAATTCTATCACTGGGTGTTCTGATGACTGCTATTGGATGACATTCATCATCGAGACCATAAAAATTATATTTCTGTTTTCTTTTTTATTTATTTTTATTTAATTTATGTCTTTTAATGGCAGTTGTCATTCACTCAGTAGATATGTTTATAATTCTATCACTGGGAGTATGATGACTGTCATTGAAAGACATTTATCATCGTCATCAAACTCCAAAACTGTTTCTCTATAGAAATTTGAAGTTGTATCGTGTGAAACCTTGTTATTATTGTCCAGTGAGAAGTGATTATAATTTATTTTTGATGAATTTATTACAGCATATAAATGATGTGTGTAACATCAGTAATCATTCACTCAGTAGACATGTTTATAATTCTGTCACTGGTTGTTGTGATGACTGCTGTTGAATGTCATTTATCATCGACTTCGACCATTTTATTTATACTGGAATTCTTTTCTTCTGACATAGTTATGTGCATGGAAGACATCATGTTTATGTTTAATGATTATTTATTTCACTGTGCATATATATGTCTTTTAGTGGCAGTTGTCATATCCTCAGTAGATATGTTTATAATTCTATCACTGGGAGTATGATGACTGTCACTGAATGACAGAACTCACCACCATCCTCTGTTCTACAAAATCAATACGCAACAGTGATCATCACTCAGTAGACATGTTTATATTTCTGTCACTGGGTGTATAATCACTACTGTCGAGTGACACTGATCATCAGAAGCTGCTTTTAACCATTTCGCCGTTCCAGTCTTATATTTGTGACAAACCAATTTTGTCCCGTTGGTAAAAGAGGATAACATTCAGCATCAGTAATCACTCACTCAGTAGACATGTTTGTCATTTCTGTCACTGGGTGTTGTGATGACTGCTGTTGAATGTCATTTATCATCGACAACGACCATTTTATATATACTGGTATTATTTTAATTTCATATCGTTATTTGTTTATGTTTACTTATTTCACTGTCATCATTTTTAGGTTTATATTCGTATTACTGCATTACATGTATTGTCATTCTATTAACAAAATCACAGAGCAATAGTAGTCATACACTCAGTAGATATGTTTATAATTCTATCACTGGTTGTATGATCACTACTGCTTAACGATTTATTATTTTAATTCAGTCGACTTTTTAACATCGGACATCACAAGAAGATTATGTTTAACGACAGTTGTCACACATTCAAGAGACATGTTTATAATTCTGTCACTGGGTGTTGTGATGACTGCTGTTAAATGTCATTTATCATCGTCTTCGACCATTTTATTTATACTGGAATTCTTTTCTTTTCATATAGTTATGTGCATGGAAGACATAATGTTTATGTTAAATAATTATTTATTTCACTGCATTTATATGTCTTTTAGTGGCAGTTGTCAAATCCTCAGTAGATATGTTTATAATTCTATCACTGGGAGTATGATGACTGTCATTGAATGACATTAATCACCACCATCCTCTGTTCTCTAAAATCACTACGCAATAGTGATCATCACTTCAGTAGACATGTTTTATAATTCTGTCACTGGGTGTATAATCACTGCTGTCGAGTGACACTGATCATCAGAAGCTGCTTTTAACTATTTCCCCGTTCCAGTCTTATATATGTGACAAACCAATTTCACGCCCGTTTGTAAAGGAGGATAACATTCAGCATCAGTAATCACTCACTCAGTAGACATGTTTGTCATTTCTGTCACTGGGTGTTGTGATGACTGCTGTTTTGTTATAATTCATCGTCGTTTTAATTATTATGTAACCAAATTAACTATGTCGTGTATGTATTTTCTTGTATTTAACAATCTCATTAGGTAATAATAGATTTAGCAAGTCAGCTAATGAGTTTTCATTTAGCTTACCAGAAGGTGATAAAAATTGTATCCTTATTAGTGCAATGGGTATTAAAGTACCTGGACCCTTAATTACTCTCATATAAAAGTTTTAATATTTCCAAATACTAATCATTATTCATTTACAGGTTGTACAAGTAACATCAAGTGCCAGAGTTATTGAGAAATAAGCAAATAATATTGGATTTCTGACTTCGTACATTCCAGAATTTTGTAAGATAAGTATTTCTTTGTTGCATTGATTGTATTTGCAAATTATTTCTATGTCACTATATTCATTTTTTATCTAAGTAATTTTCCATGACAGTATTTGCGTCTATCAGTGGCAGTTGTCATTCACTCAGTAGATAAGTATGTTTATAATTCTATCAATGGGAGTGTGATGACTGTCATTGAAAGACACATTTTTCATCGTTTCCTGCGAATATTGCGATCATCACCATCTTCAACTATTCCATTTGAGCTGGTCTTCGATCACTTAGCAATAGTGATTATCACTTCAGTCGACATGATTATAATTCTGTCACTGGGTGTATAATCACTGCTGTCACGTGGCAATACTCATCATTGTGGATTTTATTGGTATTTTTCATCGGGATCTGCTTTGAATCAAAGGAAATATAACTTTTAACATCAGTAATCACTCACTCAGTAGACATGTTTATAATTCTGTCACTGGGTGTTGTGATGACTGCTTTTGAATGTCATATTTATCATCGACAACGACCATGAGAATGATACAAGCTTTCTTTTATTTTCATATAGTTATTTGTTTATGTTTATTTATTTCACTGTGCATTTATATGTATTTTAGTGGTAGTTGTCATTTATTCAGTAGATATGTTTATAATTCTATGACTGGATGTATAATCATTGCTGCTTTACGATTTATATCTTTTATACTGTAGCCTTCTTTCTAACATCGACCATCATAAGATTATGTTTAACATTAGTAATCACTCTCAGTAGACATGTTAATAATTCTGTCACTGGGTGTTGTGATGACTGCTGTTGAATGTCATTTATCATCGTCAGCAAAATCTGATATCTATTTCTTTATAGAACGTTTTAGTTGTGTCGTGTAAAACCTTGTTTTATTGTCCATTAAGTGATTATGATTTATTTTTGATGTTTTTATTATTTTAGAACAGTTTCTCATAACAGTTTTGTCTCTTAGTGACAGTTTTCATTCACTCAGTAGATATGTATATAATTCAATCACTGGAAGTGTGATGAGGATGACTGTCATTGTGTGGCAATGATCATCAGTTTATCCTAATCCTAGCTACAAAATCACTGAGCAATAGTGATCATCACTTCAGTAGACATGTTTATAATTCTGTCACTGGGTGTATAATCACTGCTGTCAAGTGGCAATACTCATCATGGTGTATTTTATTGGTGTAATTCATCAGGAAAGGAAGTATAACTTTTAACATCAGTAATCATACACTCAGTAGACATGTTTATAATTCTGTCACTGGGTGTTGTGATGACTGCTGTTTTGTTGTCAGTCATCATTGTTTATATTTTTATGTAACCAAATTAATAGCATGTCACTTATATATTTTCTTGTATTTAACAATTTCATTAGATAATAATAGATTTATCAATTTGGCTAATGACTTTTTATTTAGCTAACCAGAAGGTGATTAAAATTGTATCCTTATTAGTGGAATGAGTATTAAGGTACCTGGACCCTTAATTACTTTCATATAAAAGGTTCAATATTGCCAAATACTTATCAGTGTTCATTTACAGGCTGTACAAGTAACATCAAGTATCAGAGTTGTTGAGAAAAAAGAAAAAAGCAAATATTATTGGATTTCTGACTACCTACGTCCAAGAATATTGTAAGGTAAGTATTTTTTTTTGTTGCATTGTTTGTAGTTTTCATTAGCAAATTCTTTCTGTGCAATATATTCATCTTTTATCAAAAAAAATCTATCTCAGTATTTGTCTATCAGAGGTAGTTGTCATTCTATCACTGGGAGTGTGATGACTGTCATTGAATGGCAATGATCATCATAATTATCCTAGCTACAAAATCACTGAGCATTAGTGATCATCACTTCAGTAGACATGTTTATAATTCTGTCACTGGGTGTATAATCATTGCTGTCAAGTGGCAATACTCATCATTGTGGATTTTATTGGTATTATTCATCTGATTATAATCAACGAAAATATAACTTTTAACATTAGTAATCACTCACTCAGTAGACATGTTTATAATTCTGTCACTGGGTGTTGTGATGACTGCTGTTTTGTTGTCAGTCATCATTGTTAATATTTTTATGTAACCAAATTAATAGCATGTCACTTATAATATATTTTCTTGAATTTAACAATTTCATTAGAAAATAATAGATTTAGCAAGTTGGCTAATGACTTTTCATTTAGCTAACCAGAAGGTGATTAAAATTGTATCCTTATTAGTGGATTGCGTATTAAGGTACCTAGACCCTTAATTACTTTCATATAAAAGGTCCAATATTGCCAAATACTTATCAGTGTTCATTTACCGGCTGTACAAGTAACATCAAGTATCAGAGTTGTTGAGAAAAAAGAAAAAAGCAAATATAATTGGATTTCTGACTACCTACGTCCAAGAATATTGTAAGGTAAGTATATTTTTTTGTTGCATTGTTTGTAGTTTTCATTAGCAAATTCTTTCTGTGCAATATATTCATCTTTTATCAAAAAAAAATCTATCTCAGTATTTGTGTCTATCAGAGGTAGTTGTCATTCACTCAGTAGATATGTTTATAATTCTATCACTGGGAGTGTGATGACTGTCATTGAATGGCAATGATCATCATAACTATCCTAGCTACAAAATCACTGAGCAATAGTGATCATCACTTCAGTAGACATGTTTATAATTCTGTCACTGGGTGTATAATCACTGCTGTCAAGTGGCAATACTCATCATGGTGTATTTATTGGTATTGTTCATCGGAATCTGCTATGAATCAAAAGAGATATAACTTTTAACATCAGTAATCACTCTCAGTAGACATGTTTATAATTCTGTCACTGGGTGTCGTGATGACTGCTGTTGAATGTCATTTATCATCGACAACGACCATTTTATATATACTGGAATAATTTTCTTTTCATATCGTTATTTAATTATGTTTATTTATTTCACTGTGCATTTATATGTCTTTGTGTGTGTATGTAAGTGGATGATCACTGCTGCTTAGCGATTTATTATTTTTATTCAGGCGACTTTTTTTACATCGATCATCTCAAGAAGATAATTGATAAGATGTTTAACGACAGTTGTCACACATTCAAGAGACATGTTTATAATTCTGTCACTGGGTGTTGTGATGACTGCTGTTCAATAACATTTATCATCGTCATCAAAATCTATTACTATTACTCTTTTCAACTTTCTATTTGTATTGTTTACATCCTTGTTTTTATTGTCCATTGAGAAGTATATATATATAATAATTTATTTTTTCAACGGTTTCACACAGCATTAATGGCTTTCCATGGTAGTTGTCATTTATTCAGTAGATATGTTTATAATTCTATGACTGGATGTATAATCACTGCTGCTTTACGATTTATATTTTTTATACTGTAGCCTTCTTTTTTACATCGACCATCACAAGAAGCTTATGTTTAACGACAGTTGTCACACATTCAAGAGACATGTTTATAATTCTGTCACTGGGTGTTGTGATGACTGCTGTTGAATGTCATTTATCATCGTTAGCAAAATCTGATATCTATTTCTTTGTAGAACGTTTTAGTTGTGTCGTGTAAAACCTTGTTTTATTGTCCATTAAGAAGTGATCATATTAATTTATTTTTGATGTTTTTATTATTTTTACAACAGTTTCTCACAACAGTTTTGTCTCTTAGTGACAGTTTTCATTCACTCAGTAGATATGCTTAAAATTCTATCACTGGGAGTATGATGACTGTCATTGTGTGGCAATGATCATCAGTTTATCCTAATCCTAGCTACAAAATCACTAAGCAATAGTGATCATCACTTCAGTAGACATGTTTATAATTCTGTCACTGGGTGTATAATCACTGCTGTCAAGTGGCAATACTCAACATGGTGTATTTTATTGGTGTAATTCATCAGGAAAGGAAGTATAACTTTTAACATCAGTAATCATACACTCAGTAGACATGTTTATAATTCTGTCACTGGGTGTTGTGATGACTGCTGTTTTGTTGTCAGTCATCATTGTTTATATTTTTATGTAACCAAATTAATAGCATGTCACTTATAATATATTTTCTTGAATTTAACAATTTCATTAGAAAATAATAGATTTAGCAAGTTGGCTAATGACTTTTCATTTAGCTAACCAGAAGGTGATTAAAATTGTATCCTTATTAGTGGATTGCGTATTAAGGTACCTGGACCCTTAATTACTTTCATATAAAAGGTCCAATATTGCCAAATACTTATCAGTGTTCATTTACAAGCTGTACAAGTAACATCAAGTATCAGAGTTGTTGAGAAAAAAGAAAAAAGCAAATATTATTGGATTTCTGACTACCTACGTCCAAGAATATTGTAAGGTAAGTATTTTTTTTGTTGCATTGTTTGTAGTTTTGATTAGCAAATTCTTTCTATGTCACTATATTCATATTTTATCAAAATTATTTTCTATCGCAGTATTTGTGTCTATCAGTGGTAGTTGTCATTCACTCAGTAGATATGTTCTTTATCTCCGTCACTGGGTGTTCTGATGACTGCTATTGGATAACATTCCCCATCGACACCGTAATTATGTTTATTTCTGTTGTCTTTTTAATTTTTTTTTCATAGTTTATTTCTGTCTGTAGTTTTCAATTTATGTATATCTATGGCAGTTGTCATTCACTCAGTAGATATGTTTATAATTCTATCACTGGGAGTGTGATGACTGTCATTGGAAGGCAATAATCATCACATATTATTTTCAAGTTTATATTCGTATTATTCACAGAGCAATAGTAACTGTAGTCATTCACTCAGTAGCTATGTTTAAATTTCTATCACTGGGTGTATAATCACTGTGCTGCTTATCGATTTATCATTCTTAAAGTAGCCTTTTTACATCGATCATCACAAGAAGATTATGTTTAACGACAGTGATCACTCACTCAGTAGACATGTTTATAATTATGTCACTGGGTGTTGTGATAACTGCTGTTGAATGTCATTCATCATCGTCATCGACAAATTTATTGATACTACCTTTTTTTCATATAGTTGTGTGCAAGGAAGATATATATTTATTTATTTCACTGTGTATTTATTTGTCTTTTAGTGGCTGTTGTCATTCACTCAGTAAATATGTTTATAATATATTATAATATAATATATAATTCTATCACTGGGTGTATGATCACTGCTGCTTAACGATTTATCATTTTTATACTATAGCCTTTTTTACATCGATCATCACAAGAAGATTATGTTTAACGACAGTTGTCACACATTCAAGAGTCATGTTTGCAATTCTGTCACTGGGTGTTGTGATGACTGCTGGTAAATAACATTTATCATCGTCATCAAAATCTATTACTATTACTCTTTTTAACTTTCTATTTGTATTGTGTACATCCTTGTTTTTATTGTCCATTGAGAAGTGATTAAAATTTATTTTTCAACGGTTTCACACAGCATTATTGGCTTTCCATGGTAGTTGTCATTCACTCAGTAGATATGTTTATAATTCTATCACTGGGAGTGTGATGCCTGTCATTGAATGACAGTAATCATCATATTATTTCGTACCCCCGTTTTTTGAACATATAGTGTGTTGACTGCCACTGAATGACATATATCACCACCATCCTCTGTTCTACAAAACACTGAGCATTAGTGATCATCACTACAGGAGACATGTTTTATAATTCTGTCACTGGGTGTATAATCACTGCTGTCGAGTGACACTGATCATCGGAAGCTGCTTTTAACCTTTTCAACGATACAGTCTAATACATGTGACAAACCAATTTCATGCCCGTTTGTAAAAGAACTAAAGATTTAAAATCAGTAATCACTCACTCAGTAGACATGTTTATAATTCTGTCACTGGGTGTTGTGATGACTGCTTTTGAATGTCATTCATCATCGTCATCGACTATTTTATTTTTTCTGGAATTTTTCTATTAATGTGCATGGAAAATATATGTTTATGTTTATTTATATCACTGTGCATTTATGTCTTTTAGTGGCAGTTGTCATTCACTCAGTAGATATGTTTATAATTCTATCACTGGGTGATTTGATGACTGCTGTTGAAAGGCATTTATCACCGTCATCACTTTTTTTTAAACAAATTCATGGATTTATTTCAGTGTATTTGTGTCCTTCAGTAGTAATTGTCATTCACTCAGTAGACATGTTTGTAATTCTGTCACTGGGAGTATGATGATTGTCACTGGGAGCGACTAATCATCAGTATTTTATGTGTATTTATTATTTTACAGTGTATTTGTGTCCGTTAGTAGTAATTGTCATTCACTCAGTAGACATGTTTATAATTCTGTCACTGGGAGTATGATGATTGTCACTGATAGCGACTAATCATCAGTATTTTATGTGTATTTATTAATTTCACAGTGTATTTGTGTCCGTTAGTAGTATTGTCAATCACTCAGTAGACATGTTTATAATTCTGTCACTGGGAGTATGATGATTGTCACTGATAGAGACTAATCATCAGTATTTTATGTGTTTTTATTAATTTTACAGTATATTTATGTCCCTCAGTAGTAATTGTCATTCACTCAGTAGACATGTTTATAATTCTGTCACTGGGAGTATGATGATTGTCACTGATAGCGACTAAGCATTAGTATTTTATGTGTTTTGATTTACTTCACAGTGTATTTGTGTCCGTCAGTAGTAATTGTCATTCACTCAGTAGACATGTTTATAATTCTGTCACTGGGAGTATGATGATTGTCACTGATAGCGACTAATCATCAGTATTTTATGTGTACTTATTAATTTCACAGTATATTTAAGTCCCTCAGTAGTAATTGTCATTCACTCAGTAGACATGTTTATAATTCTGTCACTGGGAGTATGGTGATTGTCACTGATAGCGACTAATCATCAGTATTTTATGTGTATTGATTAATTTCACAGTATATTTATGTCCCTCAGTAGTAATTGTCATTCACTCAGTAGACATGTTTATAATTCTGTCACTGGGAGTATGGTGATTGTCACTGATAGCGACTAATCATCAGTATTTCATGTGTATATTTTTTTATTTCACGATGTATTTTAATGTATTATTTCCACCAGCAGTAATTGTCATTCTTCAATAAATGTCTTGAATAAACAATCTGATTTCCTCATTCCCTCATCTCCTCTCCTCTTAATTTTGGTGGCAATGTATCAAGCGAAGAGTAGAGGTTCGGAGAAAGGTCTATTTGTATAGAATTCTGTGCATCCGGCGCGCCACCCGGCAACAAAGTGGAGCTCAGAGGAGAGCAGACGAGCTACGTAGCGGCGTGCCTTGTGGCCCGCTGGCTGCACACGTCTCTACGTCACTACGCATTTCCACTCCCCTCCTCTCCTATCCTTTATTCTCCGCTTTAATGGAAATTCCGCCTTATTCTATATGTATAGTTAATCTTAAATTATAAAATGTAAAAACTATGTCAGTTTAGTAAAGCTTGGTTGAGTTATTGATGAAATTGTTTCGAGTCCATAAATTATTTAAATATTGACATGTTATTACTTTTATTTTATTTTATATTTTTAATTATTGTGTTTATTGCACGACATGACATGATTTTATTTTAATTTATGTAATTAGCCAATTCATGACATAATAATAGGTTTAATATAGCTTTTATTAATTTTCTGACATTGATCAAGTACCCATATATATTTATTTTAATTGGTTTGACATTGTATGCTTCAATTCAATTTCTATTTAAAGCACATTATAAACATGTATTTGGCATGCCAAGTGTAATCATTTTAGCAATAATATCTTATATTTGCATGTCGAATTCCCGGCGAAATATGTGATACAAAAAAGTAACAAAATGTTAAAACATCTGTATAGGTCGCGTCACGTAAAAAGAACGCTGGAAGAAAGTGGTGGGGGGGTGTTTGCGCATTGGTACACTCGCGCACGAAAGTACTAGCTACCTATTGTTTTATTTTTGAACTAGCTAGTCGCTCGCGGCTTCGTATATTGGTTTTCGGTAAGTACATTGCAAAATTTATTAGGTAAAATATCATTAAATAGAATTTAAAACATGTTTAATTTAGTTTAAAATGTTTAATCTAATTACAAAAAATTAAAGTAATATTGATACTCCTTCCATTAAGTCGTCGTTGGTGACGTGAAAACCAGATAAGGACGCGGTCTTCGCAACTTGCCTATGGTAGGCAATTCTTTTTCAGTGACGTGGAAATTGTGGATGATTCTTTTTATAACACCCTGGTCAAAGTTGTCAATGTCTGTTATTGGTTTTTGTTTGATTCTTTTATTTTTGCCGGGAGTTCCGAAGACAGTAAGGAACTCTGAATCTTTTAAACCTTTTACAATTCGTCTCACTGTAGACTCAGAACATTTTGATACATTGTTTTAAATTATCAACTGCATTATTATCAGCCTCTCTCTTCATAAAACAATATACGTCATAAATCATTTTTCTCACTTTTCTGTGTAAAACCATTTCGTAGATAAAAACTTTTGTGCGTGATGGTATTTTGAGAACGAATATAACGTGGACACAGTACGGAAGCCAAAGGTTGACTGATGAAACAAGAGCGCACCGGCGCACGCGGCGCGGGCCCCGCCTGCCCCGCGCCGCGCCCCATACCGCCAACAGTCCGGCAATCGCCTAATGCGCAGCTTGACCGCCAGCGTTCTTTTTACATGACGCGACCTATACCTACCATGTTTTACGCGAATAAATTATTTCTATTTCTATTTCTTAATCAATTATCTCCTGATTTCTCCACTTACCTTGTTAGTAAGGCAGTCTTGGAAGTCCTTCTGCATAACCGACACGGAGACCCTATCGTGTGGACGTTTGGGGCCGCTCACAGATGTCACTACTGTCGTCAGGTCCAATTCCACTACCTGAAAGAAATAGATGTTTATATTGCAGGTGCAAATAAACTCTTTGCTAATTTAAAATTATTTTGCGGCTGCCTCGCTGGTGCAGCGCATCTACGATGTTCGCTGAGGCGCACACTAGCGACTTTCATGCGGTTATCCGTCAGAGAGTTGCTTCTTTACGACAGCGAGTGCGAGACAGCAGCAACGGCATCCTGAAGATGATAAATGATAGAATGGACTGTCCCATCCAAAATAAATGGATGAGAACGCTGATGGGAGTAAAGTTACCTACTGATTCTTTGTTATTATTGTATCTTTGACCTATTTTATTTAAAATGATGATGATTTTATGTGTTGACTTTGTAATCAAATGTGTCTATTTATATTTTTATTTTTTATTTTTGTAATGTGTAATAATGTAATGTAATCTATGGTGTTTTTAACTGAAATAAATGAATATTTATTTCAGTTAAAAACATTATTTAGGTCTAGGTCTAGGTAATTTTTTTAGACACAATGTTACGTAACGTGTTATAAGAAAGACCCCCTCCCGCCCCTGTAACGCTTCGTTACGTTTTACGATTTTTTTGTTTGGTTCGGTCAAGCGTAAGTGATTGTTACCTCAGAGAAGATGGGATCCTGGCTGGCGTCGCTGTAGTTCCTGAATTGTTTGGTGGCGCGGAGGTACGCTTCGATTATGGCGATCTTGTCCGCGGAACGGTCTGTGGACAATTTAGGAATGTTAGTGACAATATTATTAAAGGTTAAGATGTAATAGATGACATGATTTACTATCTTGACGCGAAAGATGAGACATAAGCGCTATATTCTCAGTATTATAATGTGGCGTTATACATAATTAGCGAGGTACATTCACGTGTACCTTTTATTTTAGTTTAACGTTTTATTTGTGACAAATAATGTATGCCAATTTGTGCTGCAGCGACCTCTCGTATAAGGGGAATGCTCAACCGTGGCACCGAACCCCGAACACAAATTAGCGACCGTCGCTCTGTCTGCTATACTTAAAGCTGATACACCGAGACCAACGGACAAATACTAATAAAGCTCCTCTCCCGTAGGTTGTACCTTACTATATACCTTGTATGTTAAATTGCATATGGAATCTTAGCTAACTAAAGCAACATGAATCATTCTAATTTAACCAATAGATGCGAACCTTAGACCGTCTAAACATACAAACCAACAAATCAACTGTTTTCCGCTACTACTAACGCCATCTATCGAATAACGATGTAACTAATTCTAATTTATGTTTGTTACTCTCACGGAATGAAATTTGGCACACATTCAGCTTATAGCCATGATAAAAAAAAAATAACAGATGTTATAGGCATGCGGAACCGCAAGGTTAAGCAAGAACTTACTGGTCAAACCAACCAATCAACTGTTTTCCGCTACTACTAACGCCATCTATCGAATAACGATATAACTAATTCTAATTTATGTTTGTTACTCTCACGGAATGAAATTTGACAGGCGCGGGCACTCCATATAAGGCAAAAGGTACTGCCTACCCTAGCTATCACGGATAATTTCGGTCATCAAAGAGTAAACAATAAGTACCTATAGTATAATTAATAAATCGAGAAACGATTACTAAAAAAACTAACGCTTTAAAATAGCAACAAATCGCAAGCACAGCTAATAAACCGACAACGCGCTTATACACGTCCAACTCCTGCGAGATATAGCGGCAGGATACAGCGAATAAAAACGTTTGCATGTAGTAAGCAATTTGAGTACATTTTCGTGTCTGTGAACTGCACACATACATGAATTACGCTACCCAAGTCATGCCGCAGGACCTGCGTCCGACCGACGCGGCGACGCACCCCGCAAAGCGAAGGCGAATAACTTTAGAATTAGCATTTTTTGAAATGAGATGAGATAGATAGTTTTTAAGATGTGCAATATGAAAATAAAATGTTTTTACCATCTTGATATTATAAGTATATTTAGATACTTATATCCATACATGACTTTATATTTAATCAGTATTTTATAATAGAATAATGCATAATTAAATGATGCATGATAATATATTTAATCTGTTTAATTATCTCAATAAGTTAGAATAGAGTAAACAAGAAAAATACAAATTTAAAACATTTAATTTCGTAGGGTACGTTTTGCTCGATTTCCTATTTTTTTGGGTTAATGCACTTTTTACACAAGGTGTAAAAAGATTGTTCCTGTATTATGAAACTCGAGCGATATCAGTTTTACGACAGGTTTGTACGGATAAAGCGATAGTATCGTTAAAATTAGGATATCGGGATGAAAGTCGGAGCAATGACCTTTTGACTTGCTAAATGCAAATGGCTAAAGTATGGGTTCGTTTCGGAGATACTCGGAACTAGTCGTAACTAATCGTAAGTCGTAAGTATAATGCGGCCAATTATGAATTTATGGATGTCCTAATAAATCACGTAGAGAAAATGATGCATTTTTGTTTAGAAGGGTTTTATTTGTTCAAATATTAGAAATTATTTTTTCTACTACGACTCCATATTATTTTTTTCATGTGACGAGCGCTGTTTATTATTTTGTTTATGCGAGTAATTGTTATTGTTTTCTTGCAAATTTTTTCATTTTGTAACATAATTTCAGTTTAAATATCGTTATTTCTTAGTTTGTTTCTATAATAACTGTAGTTCTTGCATTTATGAGTCTATTCGTTGGTTTTTAAAATGTTATTTGTTTGTGAGGTTTGTGTTGACAATGTGTGTTTATTAAAAATTAAAAATAGTAAGTTTTCTCAACTAACATTTAGTGAAAAGGCCCAAATTGTGTCTAAAGGTAGGTGTGTACCCGAGTTACATCAATTAAACCAACAAAAAGGAAATGTAACTCTTAAGTTTCATATTAAAAGTTATGAAACACATGACTGGCTGTGTGGTTGTGTACACACAAATAAATTATTTTGTTTTCCTTGCATGTTGTTTAGTAATTACCATACAGTGTGGACGGATTCGGGATATTCAGATTTAAAAAATTTCTATTCCGCGGCAAAGAAGCATGACCAATCAGAAAAACATCGTGAAACATATTGAAAGGCATAATGCTAAAGTAGATCGCAATAGAAACATTTTTCAAAGGCTGATCGATGTTGTTTGCTCTCTGGGAAAACAAGAATGGGGATTGTTCATTTTTTTTTAATCGTGCTAATTCGAAAACCATTTCGAGATATAAGGTCCCCAATCGAGCTCCTGTAGTTAAAATGAAAAAAGACCCCATAAGTGCATATATTTTTAAAGAAATATGATTGACCTTTATTTGACCTTACATGACGTCATCATCGGAGGAATATCGCGCAATACGCCTTGGCCTTCCTTTTAAAAAACAAAACTGTCATTTTAGCTGTCTGTCCAGTCTGTCATTAATGTCACTCGTGCTAATTGTAAACATAAGCAAGATTGTTTTCGTTCGCGCTCGTTACAAATTTAAAGTTTTTGATAAATTAATCATGGAATATAGAAAATGTTTTGTACCTAACTGTAGTAATGACTCTGCAAACAGCTCGGGCATGATTTTTGTTAAAATTAGAGAAGATTTGAGGAAACAGTGGTGCTCTGAAGCAAATGTTGATTATTCATTTTTAAGTCCTCTCGGTATAAAGCTACTTAGGCCTCCAAGTGTATATTCTGGGGTTAAGCAATCGGTAACTGAAGCCATTTAGAGCAAAGTTATTGCAAGTTTGAGGGTTCACATAGAGAGGGTAATCTAACACACACATCTAGAGTACACACTCAAACCACACTCCGTAGTTCATCACAAACATGTACCCTATTTAGATGAAATTGTTATATTAGCATGTTGGACTTATTAATTTGCAAGATGAAATAATAAAGAGTTTGTAGTATTAAAAGGTATATTTTTATTTTGCACTTTCTAATAACTAAGGAAATAAAAAATCTTTCAAAAAATGTTCTGCATTGTTGATGATGGCAGAATAGCTCTGGTTTCTGGTACTTTGTATCCTCCCAATATTTGTTCAACCAAAGACCCATCTGTCCGACAATGTGCAGCTTCATACAATTTAGAAGCTGTTAATCTTCCTTGTCTTATGTTATGCCAGTATTTACTATCTGCTTGATTTTCAATCTTCTTATTAATTTCATTTATATCTTCCTGTGTTAAATTTTGTTCTAAATAAAGTTTGAATTGATAGTAATCACTTGCAGTATTTTCTTCTGTAAAGGCTACCACCATATCAAATATATTCTTTGAATTAGTGGCATGTGTGTCACTAAACAGCACTATCAAGGAATTTTTTATATATCTTCTTGCACACTCATCTTGAAACTCCTTCAATATTGAAGGATTCTTGGCAGCCAGCCTCGGTTTCTTTTCTTTTGGAAATATGACTTTACTAGACACATGTTGTGTTCTAGCACTTGATAAAGATGGCTTATTCCAGTAACATTGTACTTCTGTGGGTGATGGTAGTGAGGATTTTTTTCAAGCCAAAATAGGATTAGTAGAGAATGTTTGCAGACACCTTTAACAATAAGTAGTTCAAATGTTAAATATACATCATTAATATATTTCATAAGGGATATTATAAGAGTGAATGAATGTATTCAAAATATAATTTACCTGCAGAAGCTGGGCAATCTTGACACAATGATTCTATTATGACATCATGCTGTTCATCGATTCGACAAACAACTGTGTACATTTTATCGCTCACTCTATGCTCAGGCACAACTCTTGCTTTGACAGTGCAATAAGTTGCAGTCCTGCTGACCTGAAGCCCACCAATGTATTCAAATATGAATCACGAGATGACCTGAAATCATACATTAATTTTAGTTAGAAATTCAAGAGAACCTAATCTCTAAACCTAAATCTATTATTACTTTTCTCCTTCTGTAGATCTTAATGGCTTTTGTTACTATGTAAAAGGTTATTGCGTAAATTTTAAATCAATATTTTATTTACATTATGTAATGTAGTAAATTTATTATGAATTAGTTCGGTACTTACATTAACATCTTTGCTCCTATTATTTCAGCCAAATTAGGCATATTGTTTGCAGCTATATATTCAATCAACATAATGTTTTTCAAACTTTAGCCAAGTTTCTCGAATCCGCTTTAACAAAGTTGTCAGTACTCATATTTAATGAACCGGCCATCGTTTTTATTAATACTATTTTGTTTTATAATTATGATTAGAAACAAACTTAAGTTTTGTCTAAACAGTACACTAAAGTTTGGTTTTTGGTTACGTTGAGAGGTTAGAAATTAAAATAATAGATAGAAATAGAAATGCATTCATTAAATGTCAAACAAACTGACATTAGTGACTTTTTTTTTTTTTTTCATCATCTTCGACCATAGTGCGGCGAGTAGTGTATTCCGATGATGACGTCATCAGACGAAAATCTTTAAAACCAAATATAAAATAAACTACCCATTAAATTACCAAAACATTCAAATTAGTTTCTTAAAATGCTCTATTTTGACGAATAAAAATATAAAACAACCGGGTTAGATTTTGTGAACAATGCCCATTAGCCTTTCGCGGTCACGATGAATCATTATCATCGGTGAATAGAGGTAATTATTTAGAAACAGTAGATTTATTAGCTAAGTAAGATGGAGTTTTAGAAACCCATTTACAGAGTGCAAGTACCTCATTCACGGGCATGTCGAACCGAACGCAGAATGATTTGATCTCGAGTGTTGCATCTGTGATGATCGATCGCGTTAAAGACGAAATTAAACAGTCCGATTTTGTCGCCGTTATGGTAGATGAGACTCCTGACGTTAGCGGCCGCGAACAATTAGTTTTAGTTTTGAGATATTTTCGTGATTCTGAAGTAGTAGATCGCTTTATTAAATATGTTGATGTCAGCGCGGATCGGACCGCTGTAACGTTGAGTTCTATAATTTTGGAAATTTTAGAAGATTTAGATTGTGTTCCTAAATTAATTGCACAAACATATGATGGGGCAGCAGTTTTATCCTCTCATATTAATGGCGTGCAGGCTTTGGTGAGACAAAAATGTCCGCAAGCTTTGTACGTTTGGTGTTCAGCACATGTATTAAATTTAGTGTTATCGAAGTCTTTTGGACGAGTTTCTGTAACAAAACGGTTTTTTACTATAATAAAATCAATTGCGGCTTTTTTCACACTAGTACGAAACGAATGGCGCATTATAACAACTTCGCAGATATGAAAAAGCTGCCCCGTGTCGCGGAAACAAGGTGGACATATCACTCGCGCACGGTAAATGTAATTAATAATGCGTCTACCCACCTCCTAGAACTGTTTGAAAATATGAATGAAAATACAGATGACTGGGATGGTGATACTCTGAAACAAGTCGAGTCATTTTTATTTAACATGAAAGATTTTAAATTTAATTTTTTTTAAAGATATTTGCTGATATTTTTGCAGAAACCGATATTCTATACGATATTTTGCAAAAAAAAACTAGTGACATCGCGTTTTGTGTAACAAAGGTAAAAGATTTAGAGTCATTTTTAGAACTTTACAGGGACAAATTCGAGATCTATTATAATGCGACTGTTCACACTACTGGACCACCCAAAAGAAAGCGCAATGTCGATGATGTAAAAATACATTATCGACGAATTTTTATTGAAATAATTGATAACGTACTTAGTGAATTAAACAATCGCTATAAAAATATTAAAGAATTGAAGTTTTTTGAGTTACTTTCTTGTGAGAATTTTAAAAATTATAGTGAACGCTTCTCTGAAAACGAAGTCAGAGAGTTCACTAATACTTATCAAGAAAAATTTAATTTTGATAGATTGAAAAATGAATTGCGCTGCATTTATAGATCACCTGAATTTGCAAACAGTAGTGTATTTAGTATTATTCAAAATTTATATAACAATAATTTAAACAAAGTTATTTCTGAAGTTTTGCGTATGGCAAAGTTCATTGTGACAATCCCAGCAAGCAGCGCATCGGCAGAACGTTCATTTTCGTCGTTAAAACGTATCCACAAATATTTGAGAAATACACAAAGTCAACAACGACTCACAGATCTTTCAATGATTTCTATAGAAAAAGAATTAATGATCGAACTAAAACGAAATCCAACTTTCTATGACGATATTCTAAAAACATATTTAAAAAAGGATAGGCGCATAGATTTAATCTATAAGTGAGTTGGTTTAATTATAATTTTTATTGGTCCCTAGTTTAAGTATTAAATTTATTTATATATATGTCGCGAAAAACATGAAAAGGCCTGTTTACAGGCCACATCGGATATCTTCCAAGTGACGTGTTCTGTCTACCACTCACTTGGATAAGATATTTGAGGAGGCCGAAATCTTGGGTCAAACTGTATCGTCGGAACAACGTAATTTTGGTATTCAGAACCTCGAAAATGCGGCAGCTAAACCACTGGTGCCTGGTGAGTTCTCATATAATATATAATATTTCTTTCTTATAAGGTATCACTAGCTTTTCCCCCGCGAAGCGAAGTTTCATTCAGTTAACTAGCATTCTGACCGGAATTTCGACCTTTCTCTATTACGTCACGTGGTGTGGATATTAAAAAATCAATAAAAAAAAACTGCCTTACCTATGATCAGACCCAGTGCACGCCACTGAATTTGGCACACATTTAGCTTATAGCCATGATAAAAAAAAATAACAGATGTAATAGGCATGCGGAACCGCAAGGTTAAGCAAGATCTTACTGGTCAAACCAACCAATCAACTGTTTTCCGCTACTACTAACGCCATCTATCGAATAACGATGTAACTAATTCTAATTTATGTTTGTTACTCTCACGGAATGAAATTTGGCACACATTTAGCTTATAGCTACGATTAAAAAAAATAACAGATGTTACAGGCATGCGGAACCGCAAGGTTAAGCAAGAACTTACTGGTCAAACCAACCAATCAACTGTTTTCCGCTACTACTAACGCCATCTATCGAATAACGATGTAACTAATTCTAAATTATATTTGCTACTCTCACGGAATGAAATTTGGCACACATTTAGCTTATAGCCATGATAAAAAAATAACAGATGTTATAGGCATGCGGAACCGCAAGGTTAAGCAAGAACTTACTGGTCTGACTCAAGTACTGCAGCGATCGTTCGTCCACAGGGAAGTGCGCGACCGTGGCACCGAACTCCGGACACATGTTAGCGACCGTCGCTCTGTCTGCTATACTCAACGCTGATACACCAGGACCGTAGAACTCTACGAATTTACCCACAACCCCTAAGGCACGGAGGTGCTGAAAAAAAAACAATTATGTAGGTAATAAAATCGTTAAATCGTTTGGTTTAGTATGCGACCGCTCACCGTGATGGCGACAGGCTCACCTTAATCATATGGAACCTAATCTTTATGCCGATGTCGTATTTGTGAACACCTCTATAGGCTGACCGTTTAACTGAGTCCTCGCCTGCGCGGTACAGGGGCGCGGGGGTATGACGACAAAGGGGACTGAAACAGGTGCGGGCGGTGGGCAAATTTTTGTAATTGTTCATTTCGTTCACCACATGGGTAGCGATCGCATGTGTTGACTGTTGCAGACACCTTGTGAGAGGTACACATGTAATAACTATCTCAAGATGAATCGAAAAATCTTCGGACATAAAGTAAACAGTCAGTGCAAGCAAATGGCTTTTAACGTATACGAATATTTTAGAAAAAGAAACTGGACCCAAAAAAAGTTTTGACTTTTCATATAGCAAAAGACACATTCTGGAACCTAAACTTACTAAAAATTATTAATTTTGAATATGAGTTTGCATAAAATGATTTGTTCTGTTTATGTAATGCTTTACTATTGTATAGATTTAGTTGTGGTTGTTTCTTATTTATGTAATTTAGTTGTTTTCAAAAATATATTGTTTGTTTGCGACACAAAAATTATAACATGTAATTTTTTTTTCTGTTGTTACACTGCTACTTACTTAGTCACTGGGCGCATCAGAATTATCAGCGCTGCGGTGCTTTTAGCGCTGCAGTATTGTGCTGAGATGCGTACCATTTCTGACATTATGAACAATATTTTTTGCATTTATTTAGTTTTAGAATGTGTTTTCTCATGCCAGAATAAAATGATTTTTCTTTCTTTTCTTTTTTTCTTTCCTAAACATAACAGGTGAAATGTGGGTGCCTTACCTTAGTAATAGTTAGCACCAAATCAGTAGAGGTGACCAACGGGTTTAGTTCGCCCACTAGTTTGTATCCGACCACCTTCGGTAGCAACATGCTGATGGCTTGTCCTAACATTACTGCTTCAGCTTCGATACCTAGAAACAAGAAAATGTATAATTATAAACTGTTATTAGAGAAAAGGCAAAACATAGGATAAGTTACTACTAACACACATAATCTTACTATTTTTGATGATATTGTTGTAATTCCAATTTTATTTATTATTTATTTATTTTATTACGAGCCTATAGTGTCCCACTGCAGGGCAAAGGCCTCCCCACCCTTTTTCCACTTGTCTCTGTCTACGGCTTGTAGTGCCCAGTCATTTTGGTAGGAGTCCAGTTCATCCCGCATCAAATTTTATTTAAATATTACATTTTGACATTTTACACTTTTTGAATCTGTGACATTTTATAAATTATGATTATGTATTATAATAGCAGCCCTGTATCTAATGCAGGTCCCACTGCTGGGCTCGAGCCTCTTCTCATGATTCAAGGATTAGGCCATTAGTCCTCCACGCTGGCCATGTGCAGATTGGTAGACTTCACACAACCTTGAACACTTTTTAGGAACTCTCAGGCATGCAGGTTTCCTCACGATGTTTTAGTTCACCGTTAGCGAGAGATAATTTATATGATAAATACACACATATCTTCGAAAAGACGAATCTTAACGATTCATTGACAGAGGTGTGTGCCGTGGGTTCGATCCCGAGACTTTTGACTTCGCAGTCCTACGGTCTTCCACTCGGCTATCGCTGCTATGATGTTCTAGGACTCTAGGTAATACAAGCGAGATTTTATACTATATCACTTACCACCAACTCCCCACCCCACTACTCCGAGTCCATTAATCATGGTGGTGTGCGAATCTGTGCCCACCACGGAGTCGGGGTACAGCAAGTCACCAGTGAACACTACACGGGCTAGATATTCCAAGTTTACCTACAAGAAGATAACAAATTATTAGGCAAGTTATGAAGTATATTTATATGTTTTTTTTTTTTTTTACATTAGATAGAACGCCAGAAGCAATTACACTATCCAAAGGTCCCAATGACAAGGCCAAATACACACATGCACACCCAGTTTCAGAACCAATCTTTGCGAACCATACAAAGATTTGTCCCATGTGAGGATCGAACCCACAACACCAGTACAGTGGAGAGCGGCGAAGCGACCGTTTACACCACACGTGTTTTGCAATTGTTTGGGTGTGCTTGTGTGAGTGAATGTGTGTAATTGGCCTTGTCATTGGGACCATTGGATAGTGTAATTGCTTCTGGCGTTCTATCTAATGTAAAAGATCCAAATTTATCTTTAATTTTTATATTTAATATTTTTATTAAAACTGACGTGAGTTTGTAACATTATTCAAATTATGAAATACGGGTGTTACTCACGTAAGGTTGGTCTATTTAGTCGAACGCGGTTGCAGTGCAAGGCTGGCTGCGACTCAGGCGCGACGTGTCGCACTATCTTGATAATGCCTAGACGTATAGGCGAAACCGCGGTCGACTAAATAGACCAACATTACGTGAGTAACACCTGTATTTCATCATTTGAATAATCTTTAACATTGTATAATGAATGCTTAGCAAATTTTATGCTTCAATATAACAAGTAAGGATCTATTCTCACATAGATCAACCATCTGCTTCCTCCGGCTGTTTTAAGACAAATATTCTAATAGGCATTTTCAACGTTTTTTTTTTTTGACGGCACGGCGTCGAGGCGACAAATATGCTGTAGCTTTGTCCTCCGTTTCATCGCCGTCGCCCAATGGCACAATAATGTATGACATTTCAAATTTAGATGGACTGATAGAACATTTTTAACAATATCATAAAACAGAAAAATACTTTTTTTCAAAAATTAGACAACTGGTCTAAATCTTGTAATTATTATAAAGGTAAATAAATACCTATGCTCAACGTTTCGAATGACTTGCATCATTCATGGTCACGAGCTGACCGTAGCCGTCGAGCATAGGTATTTATTTACCTATAAAATAATTACGCGATTTAGACCCGTTGTATAATTTTTTTTAAATGTTTTCAAATCGAGAAAAATAACTATAATTCATTGTACTTACTTGATGCACAATGCCGGACCCGGGTGGTACTATTAACATATTGTCAAACGCTTGGGCACCCCACTGCAAAACAAAACAGTTAATTATATACAATTTTCTATAAGTTATTCGTTCATAACTTAATTCAAAACAAACGGTTGGAATAAGAAAGATATTTTATTATTTTATTTTATTTAATAAGCACACCAACTGTATAATTACACAGAGCCATACAAACTATTATAATAATGCACAGGTAAATCACATAGTAGTTACACAAATCACAGGCATGCATTACAATCAAAATCAAAATTTCTCTTTAGGATACTACATAAATAGAAATATTAAAATTAATGATTAAACCATAATTTTTTTATTAAATAAACTATACTAATAATAGCAGCCCTGTATCTAATACATGTCCCACTGCTGGGCCTCTTCTCATGATTCAAGGGTTAGGCCATAGTCCACCACGCTGGCCAAGTGCGGATTGGTAGACTTCACACTCCCTCGAGTACTTTTATGGCTCAGGCATGCAGGTTTCCTCACGATGTTTTCCTTCACCGTTAGCGAGTGATAGTTTATATGACAAATACACATACATCTTCGAAAAGACGAATCTTAACGATTTATTGACAGAGGTGTGTGCCGTGGGTTCGAACCCGAGACCTTTGACTTCGCAGTCCTATAGTCTCCTACTCGGCTATCGCTGCTTACTTAGAGAACTATAATATTTCTAAATAAAACTTAAAGAGTTAAGGGCAAATTTCAAAGGTGCCTATTATAAACTTATTCGGATATTATCAGAAAATGGTGAAATTAGGATCATAATTTTTTTTTTTTTATACTATGCCCACAGCGAACGGACGTGTAGTCCACCTGATGGTAAGTGGAGTACAGCCCATGGACATCAACAATCCACAAAAGCAGATTGTAGATGCGTCGCTGCAGCTGAGGACTACGGTGTTATGCCTCATGTGCCAGTCATTTCAGGGCCTGATCTCACCACCAAACCGGAACACAGTTTTGAAAATATTACCTTCAAGAACTGGAATCTCTCCTTGTTTCTTATAAACTCAAGCTCCTGGTTCTTGTTCAGCGCGTCAGGACTGAAAAAATACATAATTCACAAATTTAATTGGGCAATTTAAATAATTAAATGATTTTAGGCAATTCTACATGGAGGAAATAAGGGGTGTCATGATCAGTTTTAAGTTATTTATTTATTTAACACTTTATTGTACACAAAAGATTACATAAAAATAAACATATACAAAAGGCGAGCTTATCTCAGTGCTTGAGTTCTCTTCCAGCAAACCTAGAGCAATAGAGGAGACGATGATGCCATAGAGGGCAAGATAGTGTACAACTTAAGTAGAAAATATAAAATATAAATATAACTACATATACATAACATATACATACATAATATTATTCATGAATTATATATAATAATATTATTAGTTAAGTTTACATTGGATTTTGATAGATGGCGCTGTGATTAATAAGAACACATTATAATTCGATACGTTGTGCATTCTTGCTCAATAGCCCACGGGAGCAGAGCCGTAAACGGTCGGTAGTATCATACTCACACTCTAGCGAAATCCACTTGCACGGAGTGGTCAATCACCAAATCAGCAGGACATATGGGATTGATTTTCTGCGCGTCTCCTCCCAAGTCCTTGACGGCATCACGCATGGCTGCGAAGTCCACCACGGCTGGGACACCCGTCAGGTCCTGGAAAGATGCTGGGTTTTGAACAATCTACCTTTTTTACCAGTAGTATAGATTTATATGGCGATATGCCGTAGGAGGTCACTGCCACATAGGACCTAGTCATAAGAGTGCACGGTTGGCGAAGTGGTTAAAGCGGTCGCCTCGCCACACTATCACGGTTATGTGAGTTCCACTATCAGATATGGCCTCATATTCTGGGGTAATAGTACAGACAAAGAACGTGCCTTTATTGCTCAAAAACGTTGTATAAGGGCCTTATTCAACCTTCGACAAACTGATTCTTGCAAACCCTACTTTAAGAATGCAAAAATATTACCTGTACCGTGCCTATACATCCTGGAAAATGCAGTATTTGTTAAAAATAACAGTAACCAGTTTACATACCGCACTCGTACTAGGCATCTAGATAAAATAAACATAGTTCCAAGCAAGACTCAACTATTGCATAAAAGTATTTTTTGCACTGCTTCGCGCATATTTTATAATATTCCGAGTCATATTCGCAATATTAAAGTATTAACAACATTTAAAAAGAACCGCCACGACTTATTAGTAAATAACTTCTATTAATCAGTAAAGGAATTTCTAGAAGATAAATCACTCACAAAAAGTCACCTGCTTTAGTCATGTTGTGAACAGTGTAGTTGTAACCTACTACCAAAAATGTATTTAACAATTAATGATGCAACAACCTCATGATCAATTGATAATTAAATGTATCAATTTTGCTCTGTTTTGTATCTATATTTCTATTATTATTATTTTTTTTTATTTCTCTATTTGTGTCTAATATCAATAAAAATGTATTTCTCATTATGCCTTAAGGGCGAGACATAGCTGAACTTAGTGTCCTAAGAACATCTGTATAATGCCTGTAGGTAATCTACGTACATTTAATAAATATACACTTCACAAATACATAATAAATAATATTTAAGTAATTTATTTATATATATACATAACATAAATAACCATACACTTTATTCTTATTAATACAATTATTTATAACATATCAATATTTATAATATTATATTTAATTCACAAGCATACCCGCGCGCTATGCGTAGTATGCAGCAGGGCGTGGAATGTGCACCACATCTCTATAGCTATAGTCAGACGCGGCAACCGGCTGCGCGAGCGCCCGTTCGATCGCTAGTCGATATTTACTCACTCGACGCGAAGGCTGTGTCAGGCCGCTCCGTCGCGGAGAGCTTTTGTGATCGCGTATGCATTCTGCTACTATTCTATTTTGTCTTAATTCTTCTCTATTGTCATTTGCTTGCTTTTGCCGAATTTGTAATGGTTCGAGATTAAAGTGTACCTGCATATATTTACATCTCGGATTTCATTCGATCCTCCTGGTACACCCACTCGACTACCTATAGCTTGTACCAACCTATGATCTTATGAAAATAAATGAATTATGAATTACTTTCAACTACGCTGTTGTTGTGGGTTCGATCCCTTTACGGGACCAATCTTTGAGTGATTTGCAAATATTTGTTCTGACTCCGGCTGAGCTTTGTGTTTGTGAACACCCGCGACATAGGAATTATTCCTAGTGCTGGCGACGATTTTATAAAAAATAAATAAAAATAGAGCTAAAATGTGGGTTATACATAGGGTTGCCAGATGTCCGGTATTTAAGCGTACAGTCAGTTATTTTCGAGGCCTGTCCGGTAAAAAATAAATGGTCATACCAGACAGAACAATGTCCGGTATTTTGAAGAAAGTCGGTACTACTGGTCACAAGCGCCTACTATAGTAGACATATGAAATTAAAAAAGTTCCTACCTTTATTTTGTTAAGCAAGATGACTGCATTATATTTTGTTACTATACGTCGCACGCCGAATGATGATCCCTATGACAGTTCGTTAGCGCTTAACATTGTACTGACGTCCTGTCTCATCAAATCCTTTAGAGGTCCATTAAAAAGTCGAAAAAATCATAATTGTGTACATTTGTAAATTATAAAAATGAATATTAAGAAATTATTACGTAATGTTCAGAAATAATGGAGAAAAACTCAATGCAAATGTACATGGTACGTGCTGCAAAAGTTACGTCGTCTAGCTGTTATCGACTGAGAAGGGACACATCGATAAACCAAATATCGATAATTTGTTGGAAAAATTAAACAAATGCTTTGAGTTTGTATTTTATTTATATCAAGCTGAATCTGATACAGGGTCAAGCGGATCTTCAAAATCTGAGTCTTAACTGCAGCTATCCGTGACGTTTGTTATTAACGGTTGGCCAATGATATTGTCGTATTCTACATCTCGATCCCAGTCTTGTGCGCAAATTTTCTTTGTTCTTTCGACCACTTTTCGCCTATCGTCAGCTGTCAAAATTAAAGTATAGTAAAATAAAATATAATAAGGCTGTTATCTACTTTTTTATCTAGTGTTTTATGTCCATCAACGCGCGTAATCTTTTTTTCAAAATAAATAAATATTGCTTATTATGTTGAATGACCTGGCTGAATGACATGACATTTGCCTAAAAAAACAGTATTTTATCGAAATTGTTTCGCATAACTAGTACAACTGTCAATTGAAACGTCATAGGGATCATCATTCGGCGTGCGAACTATAGTACTAATTAAGTTGATTTATGTGTTGTTAATTAATAAATAAAAAATATTAGTATTAAAAAAAACGTATTTTTTGCGACCTAGCATACCTCTCCCCCCCATTTTTGGGTTGTCCGGTATTTTTTCGCGACTCACCTGGCAACCCTAGTTATACACCCTGCTACGCCATTTTGAATAGATAATATAGGCATTATGTTATCGTATAAATATAACATCTCACACCTATATTGATATGAATTTTCCGTCTGGAAGTTAACAATAGCAGCACGGAGTTAGAAATATGCACGGTGAATGGCGATAGGCTCACCCCCTACCCCATGGGACCTAAACATAACAGGTGAAGTGTGGGCTTTATACTGCCACACCCTTCAGGGTAATATAGGCATGATCTTGCACTTCAAGACTAGCTGCGACTCTCACGCGACGTGTCGCACACTCTTGAAAATGCCTAAATGTATAGGCGAAACCGCGGTCCTAAATAGACCAACATTACGTGAGTAACACCCGTATTTCATAATTTTAATAGTGTTACAAACTCACGTCATTTTTAATAACACAAATAAACTCTGCACGCCCCGGGAATCGAACCCGAGACCTTGCGGTGAGATGCGCATACGCTAACCACAAGACCATCGAGGTATTTTTATCAATATACCTATATTAATATTTTTTTATTTTTATTTATTAGAAACAACAAACAATTACACAAAAATAATTTTTAACAAAAAAAAAACCGACTTCAAAAAGTAGGTAAACTAAAAAGCAAAAAATAAATTTACTTCGCACAAAATAATACGTTTTTTCATATAGTTAAATAGAAATTATTAAATAATTATTTTATAATTGTGAAGTCGGTGCCAAGTAAATCGAATAATTAAGAACTAAGATTCAGTCAGAAAATAGTTAGAAAGATTGATATTATCTATACAGAGTTATTGTTTACTTGACACCGACTTCAGAATTATAAAATAATTATTTAATAATTTCTATTTAACTAAATGAAAAAACGTATTATTTTGTGCGAAGTAAATTTATTTTTTGCTTTTTAGTTTACCTACTTTTTGAAGTCGGTTTTTTTTTTGTTAAAAATTATTTTATTTTACAATTTTAAGTGATGGGTAGACCGAGCAAGAATGTTTCTCGAATGAGGAGACGACGGTTACTTGAGGCGGAAAACTTATTAATAATAATCCCCATACTCCTAACCGTTGAGGAGTTGTACCTTCCAGCATCAGCTCAGCAACTTAAAATGCAAATATCCAAGTAGTTTTAGGAAATATACGAAAAACAATATAGAAGCCTTTGAAATTTGAGGCTTACTCATGATTTCTCTAGGATCCCATCATCAAATCTTGACCTCATATTATGAATATACATAAGTAATATTCAACGTCTCGCCTCATCTGTGTCTAACTTGAAAGAATACAGTAAACGGCCCCAAGGCGCCTATATTTAAAGAATTATCCCCGTACTCCTAACCGTTGAGGAGTTGTACCTTCCAGCATCAGCTCAGCAACATAAAATGCTGATTACTAGATGCAAATATCCAAGTAGTTTTAGATAATATACAAAAAACAATATAGAAGCCTTTTAAATTTGAGGGTTACCCTCGATTTCTCTAAGATCCCATCATCAGAACGTGACTTGAAAAAAATGGGACCACATGACGAGTATATCCTCTCAAACAAAAAAAGAATTTCTCAAATCGGTCCAGGCGTCTTCGAGTAATCGGTGAACAAACATAAAAAAAAAAAAAAAAAAAATACAACCGAATTGAGAACCTCCTCCTTTTTTTGAAGTCGGTTAATAATGATACACATTTAGAGTACTTAAAAGAATGACAATTGTGCAATCCACAACGTTATTCACAAAATACATTGAAAAATATATATAATGATAATTATCACTTTATACTATCTTATTATCTATTTTTATTATTTCTATCTGTGGAAACTTGTGAACGACCTAAATTGTGTTTACTTTTTCTGTTAATCTGTAAGTTTATTTCTGTTAATAAAACGCTGATCCAAACTAACCTGTAAAATAACCCTGGCGGGTTTAAAGGCGATCTCCACGCCCCCCTCCACAGCCTGGTTCTGTTCCCAGTCGAGGACATTCTGCACGTCTTTCTCCAAAACTTGGAAGTTGTCGCAGTTCCTCACGCACGACTCCAGGAGTACTCTGATGCTGTACGGCAGGCGGTCTGGAAAGAAATAACATATAATTATAGATTTTTTCTACTATAAATAACAAATATTCAAATCAAATCATTTATTTTGCAAGAATGTAGTACAAATACAGGTGTTAGTAATTAAACAATGGTTCAATACATTCTACCATAACAATGGTGTGCAAAAAAATAAAAATATAAGGAGTCATGCAGTAGAAATTCAACTTTCTTAACAAAGATTCGAAACTAGTCGGCATATCCCGGCTAAAATAACGTATTCTCTATAATAATGTCTTCATCTCACGTCGGTTTTAATAATATTAGAGTTAAATAATATATTTTTCACCACACCAGCACGAAAAAGATCGTTTGCTTGAGAGAATTCAGTGAGTAAAAACGCTTTTTACTCACTAGTGAGGCAAAGTGATTCAAATTTCGAAATACTAAATCCTTCCAATGAATAGGCGCAAAAAAAAAACTAAACAGCCACCATGTAGGTTAGTAATAAACATTGACATCAATTTTATTTAGAAACTACAAACGATACGTTTTAATTATTTTAAATTATATAAATACACGCTTATTAAGTATTTTCATGGTTTTATATTCGTGATTAACCCTAAAAAATAATTAAAATCGGGTACTTAATATTAGACTCTATAAATAAATGTTACGGAACGAATTTCCGAACGTACGATTTAAAAAAAAAAAGTCTGTGTCTGTGTCAGTCATCGCGGGCAACTATAAATTCTTTTCAGTTTATGTTTGTTTACTGGAACTTTTAAACAAAAAAATAGTGAATCCAGTGGTGAAGAACTTTGTGAAATTCCAAAAGAGTTGTGACAACTTGCTTCTAACACAGAAGTTTGCTTTTTTACCTAAAAATTCACGTGAAAAGTATTTGAAAGCGTACGACATATTAAATTAGTGGCGACTTTCAAAAGGCCCTAAAACGCATTATGAATCGGTATTACTGTCGTATTTCATGGCATTATTTCAGGTTAAGCAATCGAGTACGAGTTTATTTAAATCTTAATATTTTCTCACTGGAAGAGGTGAAAAGTTTTGTATTGTAACGCGTGAGAAAAATTTAATTTCCAGTTCGTGACCTCTTAAAATCTTTCGCTTGCGAATTAGTCTTTATTAGAATCACTCGCTTTGCTCGTGATTCAATTTAAGACTACTTCGCAAGCTCAAGATTTAAAATTGCCACTCACAACAGAAATATAAACTTTTTCTCACTTGTACCATAAATAACTATTTTCATTTCATCAGTTTATTTTCACATGAATGAAGTGTTGAATGTGATAATGGATAATTTGAATACATATATCGTAGCGATTTCTGTATAGGTAAACTGGTACCAATTCTCGAGACGTCACGGTTGAGTATTTTGTGTGTGAAGTTATGAATTTTGTTTGATAGCTATAGGAATAGAATAGCTATAGATAGCTATAGAAATATTGCGTTTATTACAAACTTGATTAATTTTTTTTTTTTTTTTTTCATAAGTAAGACAAATGGGTCTAAATCGCGTAATTATTATAAAGGCAAATAAATACCTCGACGTTTCAAGATTCGAGAGCAAGTTTTCTCAAATCGCGAAAGTTTAAAAACATTTTATTTTTATTTTATTTTATTAGGGGAGCTAACAGCCACACACAAATAATTGAACAAAATAGGTCAGCAAACGCCAATTACAAGCTTCCACATACAGTCAGCAACATAATGGTAACATTACAAAATTTTAAATTAAATCACTATACAAGTTGTTAAAAGAAAAGAGTACCCAACTGACACCTTAAAACTTAATATAAAAAAGAAATGAAAAAAAAGGTTTCACATGCCTACAAATAAAATACACACAACAGTATCTAAAATTAAATTTAGTAATTACAAATCTATACATTTTTAACAAAGTAATTCGTTAGATGGGTTCTAGCAGAATGTTTACTAGTAGTAAAGAGATCAAAATGACTGTCAACATTCAATTTGTTAAATTCACAAAACACTCTAGGCATAAAGCTATTTATTCTAAAGTTCTACATGATATACATTGTGTCGGTATTTTAATTATAGAATTATTTTTTATTTATTTGGTAATTAAATTTGAATGATTAAGCTGCATAGTTTGCGCGAGAGACGCTTCCAAAGTGGAAAAATGTCCCCCCCCCCTCTCCTTGATCTTCTAAAAAAAGGGAATGATAAATGTAAAACTAATATATGATGTAATTGGGTCAATCAACTATTTTACCCACAGTTTGCTGTCCCCGACCATTTTTTACAGAAATACGCGAATTGGTTTAATTTACACATTTAATTATTATAACAATATTATCTAAGATTATCAGACACTACGGGGAACTTGATTACGTTCTCGAAGATCTTTAATTTCCATGAAATTTTATGGTAACTCAGTATACGAAAAATGCGCTCCATACAAAAAATTCTTGTCCCAAGATCACGTTCACCCTGTGAACTTTAAATTTAATGAATCTATACTGTATGCTTTCGGTTAATTCTTATTACACAACAAGTTAGTATATTAGAGCTTATCACGTGCATTACAAAATACAAATAGCCCTTGTAATTTTCCCAAAAAAAAAAAACTAAACTGTGTCCCTTACAATAATGATTTTGCGTTCGTATGCTGAGTTACACTCGTAAATTTCGCCCGGAGATACATAGATGGCACTGTCTGCCATAGGTTGCTTCGTTTGTGTTTGCTTTCGCTCGCATGGCGCGGCGGTGTCCTTTGATAGCGCCTGTCGAGCCGTCAGTCCTCGAAGAACCGTCGAAGAGAGTGCGTGCCTTTTTGTGTCGTCTACTGAGTGACCGCGATTTCTCGATGTAAGTTTATTATTTGTTTAATCTATTTAGATTTATTTGTAGTACCTAACATATGCTTTCGATTAAAGTTGACGCCGGTTGCCATAATCAATTTATAAAGTGCTCTTTTCATGAAAATATTCTGATTGTCTGCTGAGTTACATGTATACTGAGTTACATTGGCGGTAACTCCATAGACATTTATGGTAACTCCTAAGACATTTACGTACTTAGTAGGTTTAGATTGTATGAAGCCCTTTAAAAATGATTATATTTCATTCAACACTTTCGTGTTGTTACACACCTACCTACGGAATACTGAAATAGGTACAGTGGGGAACACGGCAAGCGTAACGCTTTTTATTTTGCATCGTTTGTAATGTAACTCGTGTGTCGTAAGAGTCAAAATTGAACTGCAAGTGTAACGCTTAGGGTGTCCTCCACTGTACTTGGTACCTAAACCACCTACCTACCTAATGGAGATTATATCAATTCGATTTGATGATGCAGGGGTCGACAACTAAATTGATCAATGAATAATGATATCGTTCATATTTTGTTCGGCACCCACATACTCAAATTACTTACATTATTTTAGGAACCTAAAATAATACATTTAAAAGATTAGATAATTAAATATTTGCTTTTGTTTATTTTTATTTTAGATTGGCTTTGTTTATTATGACTTAAGTTATAATGAATAGGTATACTGTGCCTTTACAAACTATTATAAATTGATTATACAGGGTTATTGGGTAAGTCGACCTAGATCCGTTAAGAGGTGGTAGTTCCCATCATTTCTGACTGATCTGACTATGAAACACCCCACCCTAAACCTAACCGTTTTCGAGATATTGGACTTAGAAGGTTTTTTTAAAAAATATCCCGATTTCTTAACTATAGCCTATTTTTTTTGTATCCTATGCCTTTTATTTTTTTTTAATTCTGATTTTTGTGTGCCAGATAAGTTTGTTTATAATTCTCAACCCAAAAAGTGCAAGTATCTGAACCAATGGGATCGTAGTAGACGATTGATACCGTAAAAAAGTAATTAATTTGAAAAAAAAAAATTGTTTCTTTTAGTAATATTTAAAAAAAAATCTATGGCGTTAGTTCTGCAGATGTTTTAAATAATATCTACGTTCCATTAGCTATCCAACAAGGTATCACAAGCTAGGGTCTTATCACAATTCATAGAAAAAAAATCGATAAAAGGCTCCCAGGTAGTAAAAAAAAACAATGGTACTTAAGATTAAACTTCTCTTTTGGGCCAGGAAACGAAATAAAACAATACAAATAATTATTAAACAACATTTATTTAAATTTATAAATCTTGTTCTACATGGCCGCCTCTGTTTCGCACACACACTCTCATTCGGTGTCTTAGTCCGCTTTTAACTACTACAGTCGTTAAGTCTCTTCGAATTTCGTCAGCAGCCTCAATAATCTTCTGTCTTAATATGTCAATAGTTTCAATTGGATTATTCTCATTGTAGACTAATGTCTTCATGTGTCCCCACACATAAAAATCCATGGGAGTCAGGTCAGGACTTCTTGCTGGCCACGGTATGGGTCCACCTCTTCCGATCCACCTATTAGGATACTCGTTGTCTAGCCATTCCCTGAGCCCTCTTCTGTAATGTGCAGGGCAACCGTCGTGTTGGAACTTCATGTTTCTAATCAGATTTAGGGGTAAATCCTCTAATAAATTTGGTAACTCTTCTCTTAGAAAATGTTCGTAAAATTCTCCGTTTAAATTATCAGGTAGAAAGAAGGGCCCAATTAATTTGTTTGCTATGATTCCCATCCAGACATTTAAACTAAATCTTCTTTGTGCGGCTTTTGTCCTCTTCTGGTTAGGATTTTTTTGCGCTTTTGGGGCCCAATAATGAGCGTTGTGGTAATTTGTAATTCCATCTTTATCAAATTTTGATTCACCTGTCCACAAGATTTGTTTTAAAAATGCTGGGTCTTCTAAATCTCCATGAAGCATAAATCTACAAAAGTCTAACCTCCTCACTGGATCTCCCTCTTCGATAACATGTACTGGCGTGTAGTGATAGGGGTAGAGGCCTGCAGTATTCACCGTAAACCACACTTTCCACTGCGAGAGTCCAAGTTCTCGGGCAACAGCATTAGTTGAAGTAGTTGGATCCGCTCTAAACCGTTGAACTATTTGATTATCTTCATCTTCATCATCAACAATGATCCGTGGTCGGCCTAGGTCTGCTCGACGCCTTAAAACAGAGCCAGTCTCTCTGAGTCGCCGGTAAGCGCCGTCAAAGACAGTGACATCCGGTATTCGGCGGCCGGGATAACGTGCAATGTATTCGTCACGAGCTCGTGCAGAAACACCATTGCAGTACCCATAACAAAGTAGAATATCCGCGTATTCCTCGTTCGTGAAGGTTGCCATCTTCAACAGTTCCAATTCAGAAGCACAATTCAAAGTCCAGTTAACAAGCACAGTCACAATTTGTAGGAAACAGTCCAGAAATACAAGCCAAGTCGGGTAAGAAATGAAGAGCACTAAATATCGCATCTACTACGGACGAATCACGGAAGCAGACTAAAACGAAACAATAACAACAAATTGGCCGGGATTATTTTATCTCGCTTGCACCTGGTCAGTTTGTCCCGCTCGCACGCACCACAGCTCCGTGGAAGAACAATAGGACCAAAGAACCCAAATTTGTACTGCTACCTGAGAGCCTTTTATCGATTTTTTTTCTATGAATTGTGATAAGACCCTAGCTTGTGATACCTTGTTGGATAGCTAATGGAACGTAGATATTATTTAAAACATCTGCAGAACTAACGCCATAGATTTTTTTTTAAATATTACTAAAAGAAACAATTTTTTTTTTTCAAATTAATTACTTTTTTACGGTATCAATCGTCTACTACGATCCCATTGGTTCAGATACTTGCACTTTTTGGGTTGAGAATTATAAACAAACTTATCTGGCACACAAAAATCAGAATTAAAAAAAAATAAAAGGCATAGGATACAAAAAAAATAGGCTATAGTTAAGAAATCGGGATATTTTTTAAAAAAACCTTCTAAGTCCAATATCTCGAAAACGGTTAGGTTTAGGGTGGGGTGTTTCATAGTCAGATCAGTCAGAAATGATGGGAACTACCACCTCTTAACGGATCTAGGTCGACTTACCCAATAACCCTGTATTTTCAGACATTTGAACTGAAATGGCGCGACTATCAGCGGCTGAAAAACAAAGGAGGTACAGGGAAAGATTAAAACAGAACACCGAAAAATACGAAGAGGCTAAAAGAAAACACCGTGAACACTACCACAAAGTTAAACGGCTAGCAAAAGACTTGACTCCAAAGGAAAAAAAACATGCAAACGTGATCTGGAAAATAAGACAAAGAGAATACAGAAGGAAAAGGAAGAATTTGCAATCAATTTTGGATGCAACACCACCAAGTTCCCCAGTTAGCGTACTCAATTTCCAGAACGAGTCACCACCAGCATCCCCGGTAACATCACGAGAACGCGGACGAAAGAAAATAAGAAGAGATAGGAGCAACGTGTACAGAGTGAACAAAAAATTACAAGAAGAAAATAAGAAGTTGAAGAAACACTGTGAGAAGTACAAGAAAAGACTGAATAGATACAAAAAAAAAGAATCTGAAGATCCGAATAAGGACCAAAATTATTAACTATTGACAAATTCGATTAAAGAGCGATATGAAAGGATTAAGAGCAACAAGGAGAAAGAATTGTTCAAAACCATTTTCAAAGGTGATAAATAGAAAAAGCCAGAAAGAAAACACAATTACTACGAGAAACATTGGGAATAAATCGACAGTACGCTAAGAAAAAAATGACCTTACGCCCTGTACTTTTAAAGGAAAAAATTCATAATTTTTTCCTCCGTGATGATATATCCCGGGCTACTGCTGGAAAAAAAGAGACAGTGACACGTTACCGTGAAAAAGTACAGAAGAGGTATTTGTTGGACACAATGCGAAAATTATACAGAGATTTTAAAGAAGAAAACCCTGGCACGATTTGCTCATATTACTATTTTACAAAAAACCGCCCGTTTTACGTCAAAAGTGCATCAGTCGATGCTAGAGAAACGTGTTTGTGTAAAACTCACGCTAACATCACGTACAAGGCTCAAGCACTGAAAAAACAACGTGTGCTCAAAACTAATGACTTGAATGAAATAATCAGAGGTACAGTTTGCAGCGATCGTTCTAAGGATTGTATGTATAATGATTGTGAAGCATGCAAAGACAAAAAGATGGAATATGCTGAAGAAAAAGTAGCTGGTGTCATAAAGTACTATGAATGGATAAGAAAGGAAGAAAAGTACGAAAAAGATGGAAAAAAATTCAAGTCAATGAAGAATGTGAAAGAAGAACAATGTGTTGATGCTGCTCGCTTATTGCAAACATTTGAGGAAGATATTATCCACTTTAAGAAACATGTGTATAATATCAAAATCCAGTTTCACAATTTTCGGGAGTGCCTAAACGATCTAAAGCCTAATGAATGTGCAATTATAGTCGATTTTAGTGAGAACTATAATTGCAAATACCACGAAGAGGTCCAGTCCCACCACTTTGGTGGCTCACGAAACCAAGTGTCCTTGCATACAGTAATGGTTTATACGCACGACGCCAATAAGAAATATTTAGCAAACTCTTTTTGTACAATTTCGTCGTCAAATTGTCACCAACCTGCCGCCATCTGGACACACTTACACCCAGTCATGGAATGGATAAGAAATGAACATGAAGCTGTGGATACAGTTCATTTCTTTTCTGATGGCCCATCCACACAATACCGGCAGAAGCAAAACTTTTACTTGCTTTGCACTAAATACTTTGACTATGGTTTTGCTGCTACCACCTGGTCATTCTTCGAAGCAGGCCATGGTAAAGGCCCTGCAGATGGCATCGGAGGTTTTCTGAAGCGCACTGCTGATAATATTATTGCTACAGGTAAGGACATTCCTAATGCACAAGAATTTATAAATAAATTGAATGGCGTCAGTAAAATCAAGCTATTCCTGATAGAAGAAGAAGCTATTAAACAAATTCAAGATGAGCTGTCAAAATCGATCCCACGACTTATTGGAACTTTACAAGTCCATCAAGTATTTACAGAAGTACGGAATTCTTTAAAGTACAGGTGGCTTACCTGCTTTTGTAAATCGTTGAAAAGAGGATTTTGCAAATGTCTCAACCCCAAAACCTATAGAGTCAATAAAGAGTCCGTTGGTTCCGCGACAGAACTAGCCGTCGAACCTGCAAGACCAGAAAACGTGGATTCAAAAGAAGTGAGATAAGAACCGTCTGGACATTATTCTCCAGAAACATCTGATGATGACGTGCCGCTTGCTGAACTGAAAGATATTAATAATATACCATCTCGTCGGAGTATTTATCGAGCAGTTTATGGATCTTCATCTGGTAGCGATGGTGAAGAGCCAGAAAAAGAGCATGATAAAGAAAACTACAAACATAAATCGATGGGTGATGTTACGTTTAAAGGATTCCGTTCTGCAGAACCACTGGCCACGACGAGTAAACATGGAGCTCCACCTCTGATATCAGCTGGTGATTTTCTGCACGTCTATGTATATGGCATGAAAAAGAAAAAGAAAATGTACTCTTACGTGTGCAAAGCCTTGACTTCTATTGAAGAGGATGGCGAAATGAAAGTCATGTTTCTACGAGTTGTCAGTGACGATGCAAAGATATTCAGAATTGATTCAAATGATATGAGCCATGTCAGTTATGAAGACATTATAAAAATCTTGCCAACACCGGCCTTGTTGGGAAACGGGCAATACCAATTTGAAACCTCGGTTGAAGTTTTCGAACAGTGAGATTGGAAAATCCAAAATGATTGTAATAGTTGATTTTGATCTCTTTATTTTTATCACATACTATTGATAAGTGTTTTCATTATATGCCGTCCATTTTCATATTAATGTTATTATGGTATGTCTTAGGCGTTACCCAAATTTCGTCTCTGGAGTTACTTATTGTCCCCAATCTATACATTATATTTCCTATAATAATATGCTTATTTCTTTGCATTATATCTTTATATCACCAGAACCATAAACTATCAACTGGCGAGCTTCTATGATAATTGATTTATATTATCTCATTCTTTTATATTTCTTGTTATCGTAAAAATTGATATAATTTGTTGTTTAATGGTAACGCAAAAGACCAATATCACTTATTTTTGTACTTAAATTTAAGAATACTATGAAGACTGACTTTGCCAAAATATTTGATTATGCATGCAAGAGTAAATATAATAATAATAAATAACCTTTTCGTATTTTATTCACATTTAAATGACGTTGAATGCAGGTAACACAGGTGACAGTTTTTGGGGTATGCTCTGCAGTTTTTTTATAAATACTGCCATAAATACGGATTAACGTCGCTGCCCTCCTAGGATATTGAAGAAGATGATATTTCTAATGCCCCAACCAATAAAGAATAAATGAATATTAATGTAATTTTTTTCAAAAAAAATATTTCTAGCATATCCTTATGGTGGGTAAAATAGTTGATTGACCCAATTACCATGCAAACTTCCACCGAAAATTGGTTTGAACGAGATCTAATAATTAGTTTTTTTTTAATACGCTATAAATCGTAAACCGCATTTCACCTTTCATTCAATCAACTCCAATATAATAAAGAATAAAGAAAAACATTTATTTAGATGTATAGTGGTACGGAACCCTACGTGCGCGAGTCTACTCGCACTTGGCCGGTTTTTTTTACGTCGATTAACAAGTAACGGAGGTGTGTCCAAATCAAGTACCTATAATTTAAATGAAGGTCAACGAGAGGCCATCCACTATCGCTGCGTTGCATAACTTTTAGTTACATGCATATTCATTACCTTTCGGAGGAGCTCGTGGCTAAATCGAAGCCGGGCTGACCGATTGCAGGTTAAGCAACGCTAACCGCGGTCGGCCGTGGATGGGTAACCATCTTTAATATAACGAGTTTTCCTACGTGCCTTAGAGAGCACGTTAAGCCGTCGGTCCCGGTTGCCATTTGAACATCTATGGCAGTCGTTACGGGTAGAGGCTAGAAAGTCTTACAACTAGGCTAACAAAGAATATCGTCTAATTGATTATTTTTATAGCATTTAGCTATAATAATAATAATAATAAATCTTTTTTTCAGGTAAATAACCCATATAAAATACATTTACATTAGTTGGCATACACAATCAATAAAATAAATTAAAATAGATATAAAATTTATTACAAAAAATTAAATTAAATAAATATCACAAAATAAAACAAAATTCAAATTAATAATTACTTTTTAAAAAGCGATAGACTGATAACAATAAAAAATGAGGTAAAGTAAAAAAGTTACAATAAAATTAAAATTTAAAACTAATATTCAAAATTAAAGTTTACAATAATAATTAAAAATTAAAAATAAATAAAATAAAATTTGAAAATAATTACCATTAAAATTCAAGTCAATTAAAATACACAATAATTAATAAATTAGAAATAAAAGTTGGGAAATCATTATCAAATTTAAATAATAATAAAATGCAAGTCAATTAAAATACACAAATTTAAATAATAATATAACAAAGAATAAAAACTAAATTTAAATTAAAGTCAAAATCAAAATTAAAATCGTAATCAAAGCTATGCTTAGCAAATTATACTAAGAAACAGTTGAAAAAGATATGGGACCGGCAGAATTTGAACCTGCGACCGTTGTGAACGAATGAACGTTCATTCGTTACAACATTTGTGCTGAATGTAACTTCGCCATGTTGGTTTGTATCCTACTTAAGATAGGAACAAATGGATGAACGTGACGTCACGAAATGACGTAACATACAGTTGAGAAATTTAGGGTTCTGGTAAGAGGCGTAGCTGGATGGCTGAAGCGGCTGCCCGGTGTGCAGTAAGGTCGCAGGTTCAAATCCTGTCGGTCCCATATCTTTTTCAACTGTTTCTTAGTATAATTTGCTAAGCATAGCTAAATGCTATAAAAATAATCAATTAGAAGTAAAGGTCTTGTACAGTTTGTACACCTCTGCTACACCCTTGTGGGTAATATAGACGTGATGATGAGATCCATAAGGGTGTGCAGAAGTGAACAACGCCCACATTTCACGTGTTATATTAAGGCCCCATGGGATAGGGAATGAGCCGATCGCCATACTACGAGCACAATACCAACTCCGTGCTGCTATTGAGAATTTTTTGTCTTGTATCTGTATCTAACAATTGGGGTGCATAAAAGGAGCCTCCCCTAGTGACGTACTTACACAACGATTCCCTACGTCCGGCGCACCCTGGGCAATTCGCGAGTTCTCCAAAACGAATTGGCTAATCCTTTCACCACGGTGGCAAGTCAAAATTAAATTTGACTCAGCCATCGACACGACGAAGAAGAAGATCTAACAATTTTCGTTAATTTAAAGTTTATTTTTCTTGTATGTTTGGTTGTAATGTTTCTTTGTTTATATTTTCTCGTGAGCGTTGATCTACTGTGTTGTTCATTCTGGCAGGGACTAGCTGAAAATCAGTGCTGTGCATTGCGCGCAGCAAATACTGAGCTAGATCCCTTGCCGCACATTTTCTGTGTACTATTTATATTTTGTGTAAACTATTTTTATGTAAGATAATGTGTGATGAATAAATGGTTTAAATTTTGCCCGGCCTGGAAATCGAACTCGAGACATCGCGGTGAGAGGCCGTACACGCTAACTAATCGTCCAACAACGCATGCAAACGGTAGCTTACCTCTTAAATTACACCTTCATTGAATGGCCTTCAGCGATACAAAATGGCTGACGTCACACACAAACAAAAGAATTTAATTAACCTTTGACCCGTCAAATTAAAGCTAATATGCTAATAGTAAAGTAATGTAGTGATTTTTTATTAGACTTGTAGCGAACGAACGATCTATCTATGCAATGTTCATTAGCGGACGTCCAAAAAATAAAATAAATAAATTAGGAATAGGATTTATACCTAGAGAGGGACCTACCAAATTATACCAATTATACCTACCAAATAAAAATGCCCTGTCCCGTCTTCATTAATCTAAATCTTTTGCTAACTAGTGCTATAAATTGGAGTGAATATGTAATTCTTGTCTGTCTGTCTGTTAAATGTTTAAAAAATCTCTATGAAAAGTATAACTTGAAAGAATACAGTAAACGGCCTGAAGGTGCCTATATTTAAATAATTATCCCCGTACTCCTAAACGTTGAGGAGTTGTACCTTCCAGCATCAGCTCAGCAATATGAAATGCTGACCCAACGTAAATACCAGATTATTTTTAGGTAGTATACGAAAAACAATATACAAGCCTCTAAAATTTGAGGGTCGCCCCTCGATTTCTCTAGGATCCCATCATCCCCTGATGTAAATACCACATGACAAGTTATACTCGTTCAGACCAAAAAAAAGAATTTCTCAAATCGATTCAGTGATCGGCGTGGTAAAAAAAAATACAATCGAATTGAGAACCCATTCTCCATTTTTTTGTCTTAGTCTGGGTGTTTCTATGTATAATAAGTATGTATTTACAAAAGAACAGAATATATGTATTAGTATCAGTAATTTTAGTACCCATAGTACAAGCTCAGCTTAGATTGGGACTAGATGGCGTTGTGTGTAAGTTGTGAGATATTTATTTATTTTAAAATGTAAGCAAGTTAAAATGTAAATTACTTGTAAAGATTGGTCTCAGCACTCTCTCAGGTTTTTTTTTTTATATACTACGCTCACAGCGAACGAACGTGTAGTCCCCCTGATGGTAAGTGGAGTACAGCACATGGACATCAACAATCCACAAAAGCAGATTATAGATGCGTCGCTGCAGCTGAGGACTACGGTGTTATGCCTCAAGTGCCAGTAATTTCAGGGCCTGATCTCACCACCAAACCGAAACACAGTAATGGAAGCACTACTATTTGGCGGCGGGTTAAAGGTGAGACGGTGGTGCTGCCGCCCTCGAGCTCACTCACAAGAGCTCTACCACCAGTGGTATGCCCGATAAAAAGCTGATAGGCTGATCTCTCTGCGTCCGTCTGACATATTCTTACCATATTTGTCTCCAAGCCCGCTCGGATCGTAGTACTTGAATTCCTTTCCGTTGACATTGATTGTCTTCAGTAGATTGTTGTAAGGATTGGGACCTGTAATGAACAAACCAAATTAATGATTTAATATAAGGAAAGCAATTTGCTGCTTATTAATATAAATAATAATAGCAGTCCTGTATCTAATACATGTCCCACTGCTGGGCTCAGGCTTCTTCTCATGATGAGAACGGTTGGGCCATGGTCCACCACGCTGGCCACGTGTGGATTGGTAGACTTCACATGATCTCAAGTACTTTTTAGGCACTCTCAGGCATGCATGTTTCCTCACGATGTTGTCATTGACCGTTAGCAAGCGATAATTTATATGATAAATACACACAAATCTTTGAGAACACAAATCATAATGATTTATTGACAAAGGTGTGTGCCGTGGGTTCGCACCTAAGACCATAAACTTCAGTATTGCTGATATCAGCATTTAATAATTATTATTATTATTATTTATTTACAGGCAGGCAGTTGAATCAACTGATGATTGCCTGTATCCAGTTGATCTTAGCTTGGTTTTCTTTATGTTTGTCAAGTCTATTTTTGAATCGGTTTACATTTTGAGCTGTTATCACGTCGTCGGGCAACTTGTTCCACACTCTCACCACTCGGTTGCTAAGGAAATGCTTGTGTGGATTATTCTTTGATGGAACAGTTCGGAGCTTGAGGTGGTGACCTCTAAGATGTGTATTGTCATTTCGGGTAAAGAGTTTATCAAAATCTTGGAGATCATAATGTCCACTCAGTATTTTATATGTTTCAATTAGATCACCACGGTCTCTGCGTTCCTTTAGAGTTGTGAGTTTCAAAGTTGCAAGGCGTTCTTCATAAGGTTTTCGCTTTAGAGCTCGTGGGACTTTAGTGAAGCTGCGTTGTACCTTCTCTAGGAGTTCAATGTCCTTCACAAAATAGGGACTCCAAATTTGAAATGCATATTCCAAGATAGGTCGGACAAATGTTTTATGAATTTTAAGCATCATTTCTGGAGTTAAGATACCAAAGGCTTTTCTCACCAGGTAAATAAAACTTTTGGCTTTTTTTGTTATTGTAGTTATATGTTGCTCCCATTTTAGGTCTTCTGAGATCTTTACTCCCAAGTCTGTTTGTACTTTAACCTCCAAGAGGTCAGCATTGTCTAATTTGTAAGTTAATCTCGGGTTATTGCTACCTATGTGTAGAACTGTACATTTTGAGGCATTGAGATTTATTAACCAATCCTTGGACCAGTTTGCTATTGTGTTTAGGTCTTCTTGAAGTCGGTCATAGTAATAAAAAAATATAATAATATGACATATTCAACGTACAGACAAGGCAAATTTACAATTTCAAAATAAGTTAATATAACGTCGGCGAGTCCGACATATCCTCTTCAGTGCGAGGTATGTATAAAGCATTACCCACAATAAAAAAAAATCTTATTTTTGTAAACATAATTTTTACTGATAATAAGATATTCACAACTATACCTAATAGAATAAAAAGAAAAATACTTAAATATATGATGAGTCCCAAGGAGACACTAAGAAATAAATTTAAAGAGATAAATATTATGACGTTACATTCTCAATACATTTATGAAAATTTATTGTACGTCCACAAGAATCAAACAAAATTTAAGAAAAATAGTGATCTCCATAAAGTAAATCTAAGGAACAAAAACAAACTGGCTGTGCCCACTACTAGGCTAACTCGTTTCCAGGTCAATGTATACGCTTCTACAATAAACTTCCATTAGACGCAGTAGAATTATCGATAGGTAAATTTAAGAAATATATTAAAATCCGATTATCTCAAAAAGCTTATTACTGTATTTTAGACTACATAAATGATAATAGTATTTGGAAATGAACTGCTCTTTTTATGTGTTGTAATTGTTATATATTATTATATATTAATATAATTGTATATTATTCATTTCATTTGAAAAGATGGTGCACATGAGTTTCTCACCAGCTCTTCTCATAATGCAATACCCATCGGAGCTGGTACTTAGTTTGATTTTAATCTGATTTTAAACAGTTGGATTAAAATTAATCTAAGCCCCGGTTATTCAAATCATTGTAATTAGTATAATTTAGTTTTACTTATAATTTATTTTTATATCATTTGTTTGTAATATTTTGACGTGTTCAAGCGCCTCCTGGGGCCTATGAAAATAAATGATTTGAATTTGAATAAATTAATGTATAATTTAAAAAAATAAATAATTATTAAATAAAAAAATGATTTTTTGCTTATATTAAATCAGTGCAATATACATGCATGCACTTTGGAACCATTGTAATAGTTTTTTATGACTAAATATAACTCTTATTTCTATTATATAATAACAGAATATTTTATCATAATATTCTAACAATTTTTTTTTACACTACGAGCAAACGTGTAGCCCACCTGATGGTAAGTGGAGTACAGCCCATGGACATCAACAATTCACAAAAGCAGATTATAGATGCGTCGCTGCAGCTGAGGACTACGGTGTTATGCCTCATGTGCCAGTCATTTCAGGGCCTGATCTCACCACCAAACCGGAACACAGTAATGGAAGCACTACTATTTGGCAGCATGTTAAAGGTGAGACGGTGGTGCTGCCGCCCTCAAGCTCATTCACAAGAGCTTTACCACCAGTAAAATAAAGCTATTATCACTGGGCAACTGGTGAGAATAGGCCTAAGTGCTTATAGGTTTAGTGGTTAGCTTATGCAGCACTTCACCTCAAAGTCTCAGGTTTAATACCCTGGCAAAAGTGTTATCCATATAACGCCATTAAAAAATTCTTAATAACAGCATGGAGTAATTAGTGATAAAAAAATTATTAAATGCACAAATAAAAAAAACTTAAAAAAAAAAAGTGATTGAGCTTGGTGGATGATGATAGACACACCACCTTACACATTAAACCTAAACATAACAGGTGAAGTGTGGGTGTTAGACATCTCTGCTACCCCCTTCTGGGTAATATCAGTGTGATGTTAATGATGTTATGTTAATTAAACCAAAATTCTGCAAATCTGGATTTAGAAACTTTAGCTTAAGTTTCTGTCAATTAGAATGATGATATAGCAAAATTATTTCATTGTAAATAGCATAACAATTTTCATCATAAGATCCATGTATATGTTCAAAGGTCAAACAATTAGCACATATCTGAGATTCTTCATCAATGTAAACATTCACATACATATTTTATAGTATAGGTGTAACTATGAAGTTTCCATATCAGCAAAGATAACAGACCTCAATTTAGATCTCTTTGGAGATTAAATTCATAGATATTAGAAAATAGTTTTATAGCCATATGCATAGAGGTTGTATAAGAGGAAAATGAAGAGTTTTAACCTAAATTTTTATGAATTAGTTATATTAAGATGTTAACTGCTTTTCAAAGTTATTTTTAAAGATTTATAGCGTCAGTAATAGTTACAAAACTTGATTTATTGGATACCGTTAGTTCATAATTACTTCATGAATATCTTAGATGTTACAGCATGTTATGACGTTGATAGCGTTTTAAAAAGTTGTATTTCTCACGTACAATACTAGGAACTATTGGATCATGAATATTCATCCACAATTGTCATGAAATTCTTATTGAAATTTAATTGAAGTAGGTAACCAAACTTGCGAAAGTTTTTAAAAAGTAAAACTACTTGCCTGCCATAGTGTTTCGCTGACAATTTTCACCAGTTTTAGAAATAGGGCACAGAAGCACTCCCGACTCCCAAATGCGAGGCAAAGGGAATTTGAGAAATCAAAGAATAAATTCTTCGTTTCGCACGATCACAACCACCACTGCACACACGTTTGACGGAATGTCAATGACAGCAGGAAAGTGACAGTGACAGAATTTGGTGACGGAACTGACAGAAGTGTGTTGGTGTTGCTCGCTATAGTAGTACTTTTTCTATTATAGTAGTAATTTCCTTGGCGGAGGAACTAGAGTTGCTAAATAACGTAAATTTACAATGAACAACGATAGTTTACGAATAGATTACCGTTATAAATCACCGTGAATGACCATGGTAAACATGCGAGGATGCACAGGTTTTGTGCATCGTCGCTGAAATAAAGCTGCATGAAAATCGACTTAAAAAATGGCTTTTTAAAATATTATTCATCTCGCTACGTCTGAAACTTACTACTACATTGCTGTTTGATCCGGGGATAGAGAGCTGATCCCGAAAAATACTGAGGTATGAAATGGCGGCATAAAATCGGCTATTTATTCCTTATAGTACATAAAATATAATAATGTTAAGACTTTAGATTATCAACAGTCTCGGGCCCTTTGTAGGATGCCATTCGGCCCATCAAGCGACCCAGTCTGACCCTGGTTTCACTATGTTCTATGATATACCTTTGATCCAAATCGTCTTCAGTCCATAAAAATGGCTAATTGTATTCCTGAGGGTCACAACTATCTTCATGCCAATTTTCAATGAAGCGTACCGCATTTATTTCCTATTACTTGTAAGAAAAAAACCTCATTTACATTTAAAAATTGTGGTTTTCGTAAACTGTCATTTATCGTGTGCGCCAGAATGGCTGGTTGTCTGTGGCGTAAGTCTATAAGAGTAGATTCGAAAATTGCTACATCATTGCTAATATTTGCTACATAATAATAAATATTTGCTACATAGGATATATATTTAAAAATATTTTTTTTTTTACCAGCCAGCCTGATGTTTGGTTGGCTGGTCACCTCCTAGTTTAAAGTCAAGCGTGCAGTTTTCCAAAATGTATTGCGTCAATAATTGCTACATATTTACTTCATTTCTCTAATTTAGTTTAAATTATGTTTCTACTAAATTAGAGAAATGAAGTAAATATGTAGCAATTATTGACGCAATAAAATACATTTTGAAAAACTCTGCACAATTTGATTTCTAAATATAATATAATATCCTATGTAGCAATTATTTATTATATGTAGCAAATATAAGCAATGATGTAGCAATTTTCGAATCTACTTTCATAGACCAACGCCACAGACAACCAGCCATTCTGACGCACACCATTTATCAACTGTCAAAAGAAAATCCTATGAAGTTGAGGCAGTCAATTCCGTCCGGGGTAATTTCACAATGACAAAATTGTACGTTGATGTTTTGAAACAGATATAGAACTGTGGCGCTTCACATAAAAACTTTTTATACTATTCAAAATGAAATATGAACATTTTTGACATTCTATGCACGATTTAACCCAATTACGACAATCTTTGCGAATATTGGGCCAAACAAAGCGTTGAGTGATGAGTCTGGTTGAAGCTGCACCACCGGGGTCACCAAATTGTGGGTTGTGGAAAGAAACCCAACAAAGTTTTTGAATAATATATATTTTATTAAAAACACTTATATCAGAAGGAAGAAAAATTATGAAGGATGAATGACAGCACGAAATATGAAATATGAAAAACAAAACATTTTGAATAGTATAAAAAGTTTTTATGTGAAGCGCCACATCAGCCCCCCCTGTAGACTCTAACTAGAGTCGAAACCTAACAGGTAGTTTAACAACTCGACCAGACCGTGTTGTCTTAGGTGTAGAGACAGCAGGAGGGATATTACTACTGACAGGAACAGGTGAACTTACCTCTGTTTCAGTAGTGCCGTCAGATGAGGTATGAAGCAACTCGGAGTTGATGATGTGTGCGGGCTTAAGTCTATCTATACTTACATTAACTGGCTTGTTGTTGAAGTTAATTTTGAAAAATTTATCATGTCGCTCTAAAACCTGCCATGGCCCAGTGTATGGGGGCTGTAGCGAACGTCTAACTGCATCCTGTCTTAAAAATACATGAGATGCTGTTGACAACTCTTTGAAAATGAAAACTTTGTGATCACCGTGACGTTGAACGGGAAATGATTGAAACGATTGCATATGAGAACGAAGTCTATGTACGAAATCGGTGTAATCGATAGGGTCTTTGTTAATTTCAAAGAAATCGCCGGGCATTCGAAGATTCTCACCGTAAAGTAACTCGGCGGAGGAAGATGTTACATCTTCTTTCCACGAAGTACGCATACCCAAGAGCACCAGCGGCAAAATTTCTACCCAATCCTCCGTGGAATGACACATAATAGCAGCTTTTAGTTGTCTATGCATACGTTCTACTATTCCATTGGCGGAAGGATTATAGGCAGTCGTGGTAATGTGATGAGTACCAGTCATTTTAGCTAAGCGAGTAAAAATGTCGGAAATAAACTGACGACCTCTGTCTGACGTAACTTGTTCTGGACACCCAAATCTAGATATCCAGCCAGAAATAAATGCATGACAGACAGTTTCAGCTTTAATATCGGGGATGGGAATAACCTCAGGCCAACGTGTAAAGCGATCAATCGCTGTAAAGCAATACTGAAAACCATGTGATGGTGGTAATGGGCCGATTAAATCGATATGTACATGTGAAAATCGCTGACTCGGTGGAGAAAATGAACTGATGGGCGAATGAACATGACGAGAGACCTTAGACTTTTGACATTCTATGCACGATTTAACCCAATTACGACAATCTTTGCGAATATTGGGCCAAACAAAGCGTTGAGTGATGAGTCTGGTTGAAGCTGCACCACCGGGGTGGCTCAGACCATGAATTGAGTTAAAGATTTTACGGCGAAATTGTGGCGTAATGTATGGTCGAGCGATTGTACCTGATATGTCGCAGTACAAGGGATTTGTAGTGCCCGGCAGTGTAATTTTCTTTAAATGCAGAGATGAACCAGTTTTTAATAAACTTTGTAGTTCATTGTCTGTATTTTGAGACGCAGATAAGCTGTCGTAATCAATGAATTGAAGTTCATCAACGGACCTAGATAATGTGTCCGCGACGACATTGTTTGTGCCCGATATATGTCGAATATCGGTTGAAAATTGACCAATAAAATCTAAATATCTGAATTGACGCGGGGAAAACGTATCAGAAGATTTAGTAAAAGCAAAAGTAATTGGTTTGTGGTCTGTAAAAATAACAAATGGTTTACATTCAAGAAAATGTCGAAAATATTTTACAGCCTCGTATACGGCTAGCAACTCCCTGTCATACGGACTGTACTTCTTTTGACTAGGAGAAAGTTTCCTAGAAAAGAAACCTAAAGGTTCCCAAGAATCGTTGTGTCGCTGCTGAACTACTGCACCTATAGCGATGTCAGAAGCGTCAGTAACTAAAGATAACTCAGCATTGGGCCGAGGATGCGCGAGCAATGTAGCATTAGCTAATTGTTGTTTACAGAGTTGGAAAGCTGTTTCAAGAGAGCTATTCCACTCGATAATAGTTGAAGGTTTAATGTTAGAACCCGCAAGAAGTGCGTTAAGAGGTAGCTGAGCAGTAGAAGCATGTGAAATGAATCTATGATAAAAATTGAGCATGCCTAAAAACCGTCTCAGCTCTTTAATAGTTTTTGGTGGGGAAAAATCTAAAATAGCGCTAACTTTCTCAGTCAAAGGCTTTGTTCCTTGACTAGAAATAGAATAACCCAAAAATGTAACTTCAGGCTTCCCAAATACGCACTTTGCAGTGTTAATGAGAACTCCATGTTGTTTTAAACGATTGAAAACAATTTGGAGGTGTTCTAGGTGCTGTTTTTCAGAATTACTACTTATTAAAATATCGTCGATGAATGGATATGCGAAATCTAAGCCACGGAGTATTTCATCGATAAAGCGTTGGAATGTTTGAGCTGCATTCCTTAAGCCAAAACTCATATACACAAACTCAAACATTCCAAAGGGTGTTGTGATCGCAGTTTTAGGAATATCGTCAGGTGCGACTGGAATAAAATGGAATGCGCGAACTAAATCAATTGTTGAAAATATGGAGCAATGATGTAGATTATGAGTAAAATCAGCAATGTTCCTTACCGGGTACCGATCAGGAATGGTGCTGTCATTCATCCTTCATAATTTTTCTTCCTTCTGATATAAGTGTTTTTAATAAAATATATATTATTCAAAAACTTTGTTGGGTTTCTTTCCACAACCCACAATTTGGTGACCCACGACATTTCGATACATGATACATCCTGAGAAAAGTGAAGACGGAGCCAGCTGTGCTGGAACTATGTTTTCTTCCGAGAGAAAAGAAGCTGAAGCTAGCAGTGCCGGAGCTGTAGCGGCGGTCGGTGTGAAGGTGCCGCCGTTCTGGCCACACAAACCCGGCTTATGGTTCATCCATCTGGAGGCGCAATTCGCTCTAGCGAATATCTCATCGGATAACACTAGGTATGCCCATTTGATCAGTTGCCTTGACGCGAAATATTCAGCGGAAGTTGAAGATGTGATTATCAATCCGCCGGCGACTGGCAAGTATGAGAAATTAAAAGCGGAATTAGTTTACCGCCTTTCTGCGTCACAAGAGAGCCGTATTCGCCAGCTGCTTCAGCAAGAAGAGCTCGGCGATCGAAAGCCAACACAATTCTTACGACACTTAAGGAGTTTGGCTGGCACAGTTGTAGGGGACGAGTTCCTTAGATCGCTGTGGTCGAGCAGACTGCCGACATATGTGCAAGCAGTGATTGCCGGGCAATCGGCGCTCACGTTAGATTCGGTGTCACAATTAGCCGACAAGGTCTACGAAGTTATGCCGGCGCAGCAGCAGATCGCTTCTACTAGTGCGGACAGTTCTACGGATAGTAATGTAAATGTAACGGAGCTTAGTAAACAGGTGCAAAAATTAACGGAGATGGTTGCGGAACTGCAATCTGCGCCTAGGTCTCGTTCCCGATCAAGACGCCGAGGCCCCTGGCGTAGACGTTCGTCGAGCCGCAACAATGAAAAAGATGAATACTGTTGGTACCATGCCAATTTTAAAGAGAAGGCAGTTAAATGTGTTTCGCCATGCAAATATCAAGAAAAAAACGCGAACAAGCAACACTAATGGCGGTAGGTGATTGCCAAGCAGCTAGCCGCTTATTCGTAACAGATAAAGATACGGGAGTGCGTTTCCTTGTGGATACCGGATCAGACGTTTGTGTCTACCCGGTCAAACAACTTCGTGGCAATTTCAAGAAGAGTGATTACGAACTTTTTGCTGCAAACGGCTCATCTATAGCTACATACGGTTTAGTTAGTTTAAAATTAAATTTAGGGTTACGACGAGATTTTATATGGCGTTTTATAATAGCAAATGTGACCAAACCAATTATCGGTGTCGACTTTTTGCATCGATACTCACTTTTAGTAGATGTTCGTAATAAATGTTTGCTAGATAATATTACTAAATTAAAAATATGTGCAGTGTCAGCCATCAACACCTCGTCTGTTCATCCCATTAAAACAGTTTCAGGTAATTCGCCATTTCACCAACTACTCCTTCAGTTTCCCGAACTAACGAGACCTGAAGGGGATGTTACACAGCCTGTTGCTAAACATCAAACTTTGCATCATATTCGCACAACTCCAGGCCCGCCCGTGTTTTCTAGACCCAGACGCTTAGACGCTGATCGTCTAAAGCTGGCTAAGCAGGAGTTCGACTACATGCTTCGTGCAGGTATTATACGTCCTTCGGAGAGTTGTTGGAGTTCCCCGCTGCATATGGTGCCGAAAAAGACAGGCGGATGGCGACCGTGCGGTGACTATCGTCGTCTGAATTCGCGCACCATTCCTGATCGGTACCCGGTAAGGAACATTGCTGATTTTACTCATAATCTACATCATTGCTCCATATTTTCAACAATTGATTTAGTTCGCGCATTCCATTTTATTCCAGTCGCACCTGACGATATTCCTAAAACTGCGATCACAACACCCTTTGGAATGTTTGAGTTTGTGTATATGAGTTTTGGCTTAAGGAATGCAGCTCAAACATTCCAACGCTTTATCGATGAAATACTCCGTGGCTTAGATTTCGCATATCCATTCATCGACGATATTTTAATAAGTAGTAAGTATCTGGATATCTAGATTTGGGTGTCCAGAACAAGTTACGTCAGATAGAGGTCGTCAGTTTATTTCCGACATTTTTACTCGCTTAGCTAAAATGACTGGTACTCATCACATTACCACGACTGCCTATAATCCTTCCGCCAATGGAATAGTAGAACGTATGCATAGACAACTAAAAGCTGCTATTATGTGTCATTCCACGGAGGATTGGGTAGAAATTTTGCCGCTGGTGCTCTTGGGTATGCGTACTTCGTGGAAAGAAGATGTAACATCTTCCTCCGCCGAGTTACTTTACGGTGAGAATCTTCGAATGCCCGGCGATTTCTTTGAAATTAACAAAGACCCTATCGATTACACCGATTTCGTACATAGAGTTCGTTCTCATATGCAATCATTTCAATCATTTCCCGTTCAACGTCACGGTGATCACAAAGTTTTCATTTTCAAAGAGTTGTCAACAGCATCTCATGTATTTTTAAGACAGGATGCAGTTAGACGTTCGCTACAGCCCCCATACACTGGGCCATGGCAGGTTTTAGAGCGACATGATAAATTTTTCAAAATTAACTTCAACAACAAGCCAGTTAATGTAAGTATAGATAGACTTAAGCCCGCACACATCATCAACTCCGAGTTGCTTCATACTTCATCTGACGGCACTACTGAAACAGAGGTAAGTTCACCTGTTCCTGTCAGTAGTTATACCTCTCCTGCTGTCTCTACACCTAAGACAACACGGTCTGGTCGAGTGGTTAAACTACCTGTTAGGTTTCGACTCTAGTTAGAGTCTACAGGGGGGGCTGATGTGGCGCTTCACATAAAAACTTTTTTATACTATTCAAAATGTTTTGTTTTTCATATTTCATATTTCGTACTGTCATTCATCCTTCATAATTTTTCTTCCTTCTGATATAAGTGTTTTTAATAAAATATATATTATTCAAAAACTTTGTTGGGTTTCTTTCCACAACCCACAATTTGGTGACCCACGACATTTCGATACATGATACATCCTGAGAAAAGTGAAGACGGAGCCAGCTGTGCTGGAACTATGTTTTCTTCCGAGAGAAAAGAAGCTGAAGCTAGCAGTGCCGGAGCTGTAGCGGCGGTCGGTGTGAAGGTGGCGCCGTTCTGGCCACACAAACCCGGCTTATGGTTCATCCATCTGGAGGCGCAATTCGCTCTAGCGAATATCTCATCGGATAACACTAGGTATGCCCATTTGATCAGTTGCCTTGACGCGAAATATTCAGCGGAAGTTGAAGATGTGATTATCAATCCGCCGGCGACTGGCAAGTATGAGAAATTAAAAGCGGAATTAGTTTACCGCCTTTCTGCGTCACAAGAGAGCCGTATTCGCCAGCTGCTTCAGCAAGAAGAGCTCGGCGATCGAAAGCCAACACAATTCTTACGACACTTAAGGAGTTTGGCTGGCACAGTTGTAGGGGACGAGTTCCTTAGATCGCTGTGGTCGAGCAGACTGCCGACATATGTGCAAGCAGTGATTGCCGGGCAATCGGCGCTCACGTTAGATTCGGTGTCACAATTAGCCGACAAGGTCTACGAAGTTATGCCGGCGCAGCAGCAGATCGCTTCTACTAGTGCGGACAGTTCTACGGATAGTAATGTAAATGTAACGGAGCTTAGTAAACAGGTGCAAAAATTAACGGAGATGGTTGCGGAACTGCAATCTGCGCCAAGGTCTCGTTCCCGATCAAGACGCCGAGGCCCCTGGCGTAGACGTTCATCGAGCCGCAACAATGAGAAAGATGAATACTGTTGGTACCATGCCAATTTTAAAGAGAAGGCAGTTAAATGTGTTTCGCCATGCAAATATCAAGAAAAAAACGCGAACAAGCAACACTAATGGCGGTAGGTGATTGCCAAGCAGCTAGCCGCTTATTCGTAACAGATAAAGATACGGGAGTGCGTTTCCTTGTGGATACCGGATCAGACGTTTGTGTCTACCCGGTCAAACAACTTCGTGGCAATTTCAAGAAGAGTGATTACGAACTTTTTGCTGCAAACGGCTCATCTATAGCTACATACGGTTTAGTTAGTTTAAAATTAAATTTAGGGTTACGACGAGATTTTATATGGCGTTTTATAATAGCAAATGTGACCAAACCAATTATCGGTGTCGACTTTTTGCATCGATACTCACTTTTAGTAGATGTTCGTAATAAATGTTTGCTAGATAATATTACTAAATTAAAAATATGTGCAGTGTCAGCCATCAACACCTCGTCTGTTCATCCCATTAAAACGGTTTCAGGTAATTCGCCATTTCACCAACTACTCCTTCAGTTTCCCGAACTAACGAGACCTGAAGGGGATGTTACACAGCCTGTTACTAAACATCAAACTTTGCATCATATTCGCACAACTCCAGGCCCGCCCGTGTTTTCTAGACCCAGACGCTTAGACGCTGATCGTCTAAAGCTGGCTAAGCAGGAGTTCGACTACATGCTTCGTGCAGGTATTATACGTCCTTCGGAGAGTTGTTGGAGTTCCCCGCTGCATATGGTGCCGAAAAAGACAGGCGGATGGCGACCGTGCGGTGACTATCGTCGTCTGAATTCGCGCACCATTCCTGATCGGTACCCGGTAAGGAACATTGCTGATTTTACTCATAATCTACATCATTGCTCCATATTTTCAACAATTGATTTAGTTCGCGCATTCCATTTTATTCCAGTCGCACCTGACGATATTCCTAAAACTGCGATCACAACACCCTTTGGAATGTTTGAGTTTGTGTATATGAGTTTTGGCTTAAGGAATGCAGCTCAAACATTCCAACGCTTTATCGATGAAATACTCCGTGGCTTAGATTTCGCATATCCATTCATCGACGATATTTTAATAAGTAGTAATTCTGAAAAACAGCACCTAGAACACCTCCAAATTGTTTTCAATCGTTTAAAACAACATGGAGTTCTCATTAACACTGCAAAGTGCGTATTTGGGAAGCCTGAAGTTACATTTTTGGGTTATTCTATTTCTAGTCAAGGAACAAAGCCTTTGACTGAGAAAGTTAGCGCTATTTTAGATTTTTCCCCACCAAAAACTATTAAAGAGCTGAGACGGTTTTTAGGCATGCTCAATTTTTATCATAGATTCATTTCACATGCTTCTACTGCTCAGCTACCTCTTAACGCACTTCTTGCGGGTTCTAACATTAAACCTTCAACTATTATCGAGTGGAATAGCTCTCTTGAAACAGCTTTCCAACTCTGTAAACAACAATTAGCTAATGCTACATTGCTCGCGCATCCTCGGCCCAATGCTGAGTTATCTTTAGTTACTGACGCTTCTGACATCGCTATAGGTGCAGTAGTTCAGCAGCGACACAACGATTCTTGGGAACCTTTAGGTTTCTTTTCTAGGAAACTTTCTCCTAGTCAAAAGAAGTACAGTCCGTATGACAGGGAGTTGCTAGCCGTATACGAGGCTGTAAAATATTTTCGACATTTTCTTGAATGTAAACCATTTGTTATTTTTACAGACCACAAACCAATTACTTTTGCTTTTACTAAATCTTCTGATACGTTTTCCCCGCGTCAATTCAGATATTTAGATTTTATTGGTCAATTTTCAACCGATATTCGACATATATCGGGCACAAACAATGTCGTCGCGGACACATTATCTAGGTCCGTTGATGAACTTCAATTCATTGATTACGACAGCTTATCTGCGTCTCAAAATACAGACAATGAACTACAAAGTTTATTAAAAACTGGTTCATCTCTGCATTTAAAGAAAATTACACTGCCGGGCACTACAAATCCCTTGTACTGCGACATATCAGGTACAATCGCTCGACCATACATTACGCCACAATTTCGCCGTAAAATCTTTAACTCAATTCATGGTCTGAGCCACCCCGGTGGTGCAGCTTCAACCAGACTCATCACTCAACGCTTTGTTTGGCCCAATATTCGCAAAGATTGTCGTAATTGGGTTAAATCGTGCATAGAATGTCAAAAGTCTAAGGTCTCTCGTCATGTTCATTCGCCCATCAGTTCATTTTCTCCACCGAGTCAGCGATTTTCACATGTACATATCGATTTAATCGGCCCATTACCACCATCACATGGTTTTCAGTATTGCTTTACAGCGATTGATCGCTTTACACGTTGGCCTGAGGTTATTCCCATCCCCGATATTAAAGCTGAAACTGTCTGTCATGCATTTATTTCTGGCTGGATATCTAGATTTGGGTGTCCAGAACAAGTTACGTCAGACAGAGGTCGTCAGTTTATTTCCGACATTTTTACTCGCTTAGCTAAAATGACTGGTACTCATCACATTACCACGACTGCCTATAATCCTTCCGCCAATGGAATAGTAGAACGTATGCATAGACAACTAAAAGCTGCTATTATGTGTCATTCCACGGAGGATTGGGTAGAAATTTTGCCGCTGGTGCTCTTGGGTATGCGTACTTCGTGGAAAGAAGATGTAACATCTTCCTCCGCCGAGTTACTTTACGGTGAGAATCTTCGAATGCCCGGCGATTTCTTTGAAATTAACAAAGACCCTATCGATTACACCGATTTCGTACATAGACTTCGTTCTCATATGCAATCGTTTCAATCATTTCCCGTTCAACGTCACGGTGATCACAAAGTTTTCATTTTCAAAGAGTTGTCAACAGCATCTCATGTATTTTTAAGACAGGATGCAGTTAGACGTTCGCTACAGCCCCCATACACTGGGCCATGGCAGGTTTTAGAGCGACATGATAAATTTTTCAAAATTAACTTCAACAACAAGCCAGTTAATGTAAGTATAGATAGACTTAAGCCCGCACACATCATCAACTCCGAGTTGCTTCATACCTCATCTGACGGCACTACTGAAACAGAGGTAAGTTCACCTGTTCCTGTCAGTAGTAATATCCCTCCTGCTGTCTCTACACCTAAGACAACACGGTCTGGTCGAGTTGTTAAACTACCTGTTAGGTTTCGACTCTAGTTAGAGTCTACAGGGGGGGCTGATGTGGCGCTTCACATAAAAACTTTTTATACTATTCAAAATGTTTTGTTTTTCATATTTCATATTTCGTGCTGTCATTCATCCTTCATAATTTTTCTTCCTTCTGATATAAGTGTTTTTAATAAAATATATATTATTCAAAAACTTTGTTGGGTTTCTTTCCACAACCCACAGAACCATAGAGCGGCTGCAGCGCTGGACGGGGATAACCTACACTGTTTCGACTCTACTTTGCACTTCAAATATCTAAGCTGTGATCATTGAATATATAATTATATAGAGCAACAGCCCTTACAGATTTTTTGTTCCGTTTTAAGTAGGGCCATTTCCTCACTAGGGATACGTCCATCTCTCTTGCTCTCAGACCTGCCTAATATATGCAGTGGGGACACCTGCGTTCTTTGTCACTCCCAAGAAGTTTGTCTTAGATAATTTAACTTCACATACCTTCGTCGCTTCATTACCTATTGGGAAATCTTGTAATAAATCAAATCAAACAAACAAATAACAACTAATTTATTTATTTATCATTATCGGCACAGCAGTTCGGCGTGTGGTATGGTAGTCTTCTTGGTGTTGGCGAAGAACTGTATGGTGTCCCGCAGCGAGGGGGGGAAGAAGGGAGCGGAGATGGAGCGCGCCAGGCATTGGTAGCAGGGGGGGAGGGACCAACGGATCTTGCGGGACTTGTCTTCTGACTGCAAACAAAAATAAATAGTCTGTGATATACAACGTTAGTTTTAGCACTGAAGCGCCTTCGCTGCCATAACTATTTATTTATTTTGGGAAACAAACAGCTTTTAGAACTATCAATTAAATAACTTATATAAATAACAATGTAAGCCAATTTATAGTTTCCGCTTATGTTTATGGCTAAGTTCGAAACCTACATATTAAAATAAATAAAATGATCGAAATAATTGCATATGGTATAATAATAATTAATATTATTATGTCGATAGGATATAATAAATTAGAATAATAGTAAATAAAAGAATAAATTATCGTTATTATTATTATGGATCGAAAAATTGTTTCGTTATTACATTTCGAAACTGAGTGTGGTCATTAAATATGTCTAAATCTTCCCTTCTAACATATTCGTTTGTTGGAACGAAGTTCCTTATCGCGCGTTGCGAAAGGGGGCTAGACGGAAAAATTGCTACGAAAAGTGTAACGACACATTTCGTAGCGGCGTAGTAATTACATGCTACGTTACAGCTACGCTGCTACATCATCAGACACACAGAGTGAGTAGGTATTCGGTGAACCACATTAAGAATTTTTTTATAACTTAGAAAAATAAAAATTTATTTACTAATTAATCGAAAGGAACTTCGTTCCATCCGGGTGTCCCTTGACACCTCAGTAGTTTTTTTTTTTAATTACACGGTGGAAGAATGAGTTAGACCGGTAGTTAGTGTCAGCTGCTGAGATTGCCAGATATGCTAGATAGAGATCGCCGAAGGCGTCTCTTATCTATATTTTCCCGAAAATTAATAAGTATCACTCAGACGCCTTCGCTGCCATGAGTTAGAGGAGGCCGAAGATGCCTTTTTTCTACAATTCCTTTAAAATGTAATATAATTAGCCCTTTATGCTGATCTTTAACATCAAATTTGAGTATTAATATTTGTACAGTTTTATTATAGTATGTCCCGAAGATCAGTTTGCCTCTTGGCATAGGCCTCCTCTAACTTTTTCCATTGGGGCCGATCACATGCTACCCTTCTCCAGTGATGTCCTGCCGTTAGTTTTAGGTCATCCGCCCATCTTGTCTGTTGGCGACCTCTACTTCGCTTTCCATCTCTGGGATACCAGTCGGTGACAGTTTTGCACCATTTTTCCTGTGGATCCCGTATCATGTGGCCTGTCCACCTCCACTTTTGTTGGTCTATCCGGGTCAGTATATCAACAACTTTGGTTTTTGCCCTTATTACATTGCATCTCACCTTGTCTTGTTTTTTTATGCCTGTCAAGCTTCTCTCCATAGCTCTCTGGCAGCGTTCCAACTTGTCTCTGTGGTGTTTGGTGAGTGCCCAGGTTTCGCATCCATAAGTAATGACTGGGAGTACACATGTGTTGAAGACCTTACTCTTTATTTGCATACTTAGCTCCTTGGATTAAAAATGTAATAAGTAGCAGTAATGTAGACGCTAGTTTAAAATATTTTCGTCTTACCTTTATAAGCCCCAAGCCGCTCAGCATGCTATTAGCCAACAACCACTGCACGGCATGCCTCTGGCTGGCTCTCTCCACGAGCAACGCGTACATCCGTGACGATATGTCGAACGCCTTGGGGTACAGGTCGGCGAGGCCTGACACGCAGAGCGTGGCGTCCACGAAGGCCTGGATGAACTCTGCGGGGTCTTTGATTGCCTGGAATTGACAAATAATTAATGGTTAAGCTATTACATGTAATAGTGCTTTTCTCAAACCTTTCTCAAACCTTTGCGCCAGCGTTATAGGTATATATATACCTTAGCTAGACAAACCTTAATTGGTTTTAAATGTAAGCTATTTTGACTCTACTAAGGTGATATTTTATATTTCGTTCCAATCCATTTTACTAAATATAAATATAAAGTAAAGTGAAAAAAAAAAATATGGGTATAAAATTTGTTTCGACCTGATTCGGTTCCAAAGCTGAGTACAAATTTATCTGAAATGTAAGTACGCAGTTCTTCTTCTCATTTAAATCAATGTCCTAGTCATAGGAAAGAACTAAATATTTACTTATTCAAAAAAAGACTTTAAAACTCAAACTAATTTTGAAGTTTGAAGTTTGAAGTTTGAAAACTTTCTGGCAGATAAAGTTTATTACATACATTATGAATTACTGAATTTTTGGATGAAAAAGATAGTGCATTTTTGTAGTTTGTAATAGTATTTAGTTAAAATTGTTTTATATTATTGTCTATATTTCTTTATTTTTTGTTTGTTACATTTCTTGCTGTCTTTGTTACTTTTATTAATATTATTAAAACTGACGTGAGTTTGTAACAATATTCAAATTATGAAATACGGGTGTTACTCACGTAATGTTGGTCTATTTAGTCGACCGCGGTTTCGCCTGTACTATTCTTTTAGGCAATTTTCAAGAGCCTGAGTCGCACTCTCTTAAAAATGCTTAAAAGTATAGTATAGGCGAAACCGCGGTCGACTAAATAGACCAACCTTACGTGTGTAACACCCGTATTTCATAATTTGAATAATGTCTTTGTTACTTCATTATATATTTACGGTTATGTAACCTTTCGCATACGTATATACATAACATGTATATGTAACATCATAATGTTACCAAATTTGCGAAATAAAATATATTATCTAAGAACAGATTTTGTATATCTTATAATTACCCACTTCCTCGTAATGACGTCACTGATGATCAAAAAAGAGGTCACGATACTCAGAATTGAGGAAATCGAAGCAAGGAGGAGTTTGCCCATACCTGTAAATGTACATCGATGACTTCGTGTGCGTTGTCTCCGAGCCGCGTTAGATTGTCTACGGTCGGCTGATGCAGGAATCGTCCCACGTCAGTCTTCACTTCTTCTATGTCTGAAAGTTAATCCAATTAATATTATTAAAACCGTGACGTGAAGACATCAATATTGAGAATACGGGATATATTAGCTGCGATTGTCCAGTTGATGAATCTACGTAATAGATTCGAAACTAGTCGGCATATCTGCAGCTAAAATAACGTGAGTAACCCGTATTCTCATCTCATGTATGTACATCTCACTGTACAATTTCATTTACATTATTTTTATTTATTTATTTATTTATTAAACTTTTTGCACGAAAATAAATATTACAAAGGCGGACTTAATGCCTGATGGCATTCTCTTACAGTCAACCTAGGGTGGTGCAGAGATAAGCATAGGTAGGTGCAGTTCAGAAAGACGAATAATGATAGATATGTAAATAGAAGAAGTACATATTTATTATTGAGAATACGGGGTTACTCACGTTATTTTAGCAGCTAATTGTCCAGTTGATGAATCTACGTAATAGATTCGAAACTAGTCGGCATATCTGCGGCTTCAATAACGTGAGTAACCTTCGTAAGGACCAACAATTCTTGCAATTGCGGACCCCAGGATAATGTATGATCAATTTGTAAACCAAGATTTTTACCTTTTTACTAATCGGCAACATAGTACCATTAAATTCCACCTGCGGAAGTTGGGACCAATTAGTTTTAGACATCATCCACAACAATAACCTGAAACAGTTGTGTTACTCTTCAGTGGTTTATAGTAACACCATCAAGTTTGGGCTCGTTTGATTCGTTTTAACGAGTCCTACCTCACCGTGAGACACCGGTTCGATCCCGGGTTTGGTAACTAAGTTATTCAGGATATGGCGATAGATTTACTCGATCCAATGGAACCTAAACGTAATATTAGAAGTATCTAAGCCACTGGTATTGTTTAGTACTGTATCGAAATGCTGTGCATCTTCTTGTAGCACTATGCCTTATATATAACCAAGTTATTTCTGAGCTCTTGTGAACTAGAGAGGAAGCACTAAAATGTCTACCTTCAACCAGACTTTGGATCCTGTACATCATTTACTGAGGCCGAGGGTCTGATAATGGAGACAGTCGTGTAACTCTTCAACGGTTTATAGTAACACCATCAAGTTTGGGCTTGTTTGATTCGTTTTAACGAGTCCTACCTCACCGTGAGGGCTCCAGTTCGATCCCGGGTCTGGTAACTAAGTTATTTAGGATATGGCGATAGATTTAATTATTTTATTATTCTACTCTTCTTTTAATTAAAACTTCCACTTTTGCACCTACTACCCCACTCTCAGCATCACCCAAAGGTTGACTGGTAGAGAATGCCTATGGCATTAAGTCCGCCTATGTGCGATATTGTACATTACATTAGTTTTAAAATAAAAAATATATAAATAAATAAATTTACTCGATCCAAAAGGACCTAAAAATTACAGGTGAAGTGTGGGTACTCACCAGAGTTATCCAGCGTAATATTAGAAGTATCTAAGCCACTGGAATTGTTGAGTACTGTATCGAAATGCTGTGTATCTTCTGTGGCGCTATCTCCTGATTGCTCATCTGCTTCTGAGCCTGACGCGTCCGATTCTTCCGAGTCTGTCACATCTGAGGAAAAAGAAGAAAAATATATTTTAAAAGGGTAATAGTAATGATAATAGTATTATTATTCACTCATTTAATCCATTTTCTCATTTTTTATATGTTTAAATATAAATTATAAAAGTAAAGTACATTTAAAAATATAAAAGTATAAAATTCTACATTTTTAAAAATAAGTACTAAAAAATATTTAAAAATATAAAAAATAGTACCCCACCGGTATCGGATACAGGGACCAAACTACCGATGGTTAGGGCTCCAGAGAGAGGAACCTCCTCACAATGCGTGCCGTGTCCAGTAGTACCGCCTTCTGCATCAGACCCTTGATCCAGCCACCCAACGCTCTTTAGATGTTTGTCGAGACTCTTTGCTATCAATATTGTATTATTATTATTATTATAATAGTAATGATAATAGTATTATTATTCCTCTTTATTTATTTTTAACCTTATTTTATATATTTTTAAATATGATTTATAAAAAATACAAAAAACATTTAAAAATATAAAAAACAGTGTCCTACCGACATCAGGTGTAGGGACCAAGCTGCCGATGGTTAGGGCTCCAGAGAGAGGAATCTCTATTATTATAATAGTAATGATAATAAATAGAGAGTGGTTTGTTTGTGTCCCATTTCAGATTTAGATTGAAATTCAAGGCAAATTCACTCACATTCATCTCCGCTGTCCTCTCCATCACTGAGCTCCGCCGAAGCTCCAAGCTTGTCCCGCAATATCTTCTTGTTTGAACTGCCTCCTAAACTGTTACCTGGAAACAATAACAAATCATTACATTCATGTTGTACGGATTAATAATACTGGTACTGCATCGATGTTCGAGTGGTTAGCCTCATTTTATTTCATAAACAATATTACAGTGTTGAAAATACTATAATAAATATCTTAATCTATGTATAATTTTTTTTTCTCGCTGAAATCTGTTTCTTTGAACATACAGCATATGGGGCAGCCGCTTTAGCCATCCAGCTACGGTCGCCTCTTACCGGAACCCTAAATTTCTCAACTGTATGATACGTCATTTCGTGACGTCACATTCATTCATTTGTTCCTATCTTAAGTTGCATCAATGCAGTAAGGTCGCAGGTTCGGACATAACTACTCTGCCTGGATCAGTGGTATGCATCAGGCATTTCCCAGTATAAAAAGAAAAAAAAATTCAAATCCTGCCGGTCCCATATCTTTTCAACTGTTTCTTAGTATAATTTGCAAAGCATAGCTAAATGCTATAAAAATAATCAATTAGAAGTTAGTAAATAATTGATTTAATAAATCAACTTACCCGCTAATACAACTCTGCTTAGCCTGTCGTTGCTGTCTGGCAGCGCGGTGATAGCGTCCACGACCTCCATGCAAGCCTCCCGTCCTATTTCATTGTGACTCAAATCCAACGACTAAAAAAAAAAATAGCAGTATAGTATAGCTATCCAATGACGGGTGTAGTGGTCGCCTAGCCGCTCTCAACTGTGCTGGTGTTGTGGGTTCGATCCCCACACGGGACAAATCTTTGTGTAATTCGCAAAGATTTGTTCTGACTCTGGCTGTGCTCTGTGTGTGTGAAATGTATGTTTGTGAACACTCGCGTAACACTATTTATGGCTTAAGTTTGTGTGTTAGTATCTATGTTACGTCTTCACGCTTGAACATATGGGGTGATTGTGATGAAACTGAGTATCCAGGTAGCTTATAGCTTGGATTTACATATAGCCTATACTTATTGCGAACTTATTTTTCTGCGCTTGATACAAGCATTTTTTTTCATAAACTATCATGAACCAAGTAATAGATCTATACGGCGATTTCTAATATGTCTCAATATTGTGAAAAATGTTGGATACGGCGGTTATAATAAGCACGGCAGTATGGTGCTGACATACTTTCCAACTACAACTATATACTTCTGATTAAATTCGTTGCAGGTTCCAAGACAATTTTATGTGCCTTTCAGTTGTTACCGCTGTAGATCCTGGCGTCACAGGAGTCACAGTGGTGGGCGTGTGGGTGGGATTATATCACGTTAGTATGGTGCTAAGTATAGTATAGGTATATAAAAATTGTCTTACCTCTAGTAATAGTGAATGATCTTTAAACGCCTTCGCTAACGCTTTGGCGCCCTTGCTCTTGAGGAGACAATCGCCGAAGTTTATGCATTTCAAGTTATTCAAACTGCAACAAACAAAACATATTAGAAACTATACGACCCGCGCGATTTTTCAAACGTTATTCAAAATTCACAACGCCATCTATTGAATTTATGCGTTAAATCACTTCTTACTGAAAACCCCCAAATTCACCATCTTGGGAATTAAATTTAGTAAAACCCTGGTATAGAAATGTATTTATATTTATTCAAGTTTGAAATTTCGTGCTTCAACTTCAAAAATTACGGACTTCCATACAACCGTTTATCCCTTATTTTTTTTTATACTACTCCCACAGCGAACGAACGTGTAGTCTCCCTGATGGTAAGTGGAGTACAGCCCATGGACAACAACAATCCACAAAAGCAGATTGTAGATGCGTCGCTGCAGCTGAGGACTACGGTGTTATGCCTCATGTGCCAGTAATTTCAGGGCCTGATCAAAAGCTTTAGCCTTTTGCCAAATACATTGGAGTCGGCTTCTAGTCTGACGGATTTAGCTGAATATCAGATATTTTTGTCGATTTGATTTTTTTCCGGTTGCCATTAGAACATCTATGGCAGTCGTTACGCGAAGTCAGAGGTCTGACATCTAGTCTTACAAAGAGTATCGTTACCTCGTTGGGTTGTGTAGGTCCACATAAAATACTGATATTCAACTAAATGCGCTAGACTAGAAGCAGACTCTAATGTAGGTGGCCGTGGTGCAATGAATAAGGCATCCGCGTCGCACGGTCGAGAGTTCATGGGTTCAAATTCTGGCCATTACACCTCAGACGTGAACTTCCGCCTAACACAAGCAATTTAAGAGCCCTATTACATTTTTACGTTGCGCCAAATTAGGTGTTTCTGCGACCGCGCGGCAAGTTACGACACTCGATGCACATGTTGCGTGAACAGTGACTAAATAATCTTGATCCGCTGTAGTATGATTTCCTATGGCACTTCCACGGTAAACGAATCGTAAAGTATGCTTTGTTGTTAGAATAAAAAGTATTTTTTCAGTTTACCAGTTTAGTAGTTTGCAGAATTGGCTCCTTATCAATAACAGGTATATCAGTTTTACAACATTTAGTCAATTGAAACACATTAAAATTATTTTATTTCGTATATTTTTGATAACATTATGAAACTTAATATAAAGTAAATATTACAGTACGTGAACATTATGCTAAAGTAGGTGTGATCCACAAAAATAAATACATACATTATAATATGTCGATAAGTGTCGTTTACTATAGTGACTTGATGACAATTTTTCGCTATGCGCATCAATTGCAACCAACTGATTCATGAAGAAACGAAAATCAATTAAGCGTCTTCCTTGAATATCTATATTATCCTGTGAACAAGGCAAAATAAAGCATTAGCATTACCCATCAAAGAGATATAAGTAAATTGTGTAGCTTAAGACAAAGATTAGTTATAATAGGGATTTCCTAAGTCTTAAGCAACTAGTTAGCGTACATACCTTTTCATCATTACGGTTAACAGATATTTCTTCTTTATCTATTTCTTCAATGATTAAACTATCATTAGTCTCGAAGCCTGGATTTTCATTGTCAACACTCTAAAAAATTAAAAAAAAAAAACATAATATTAAATAATTTTCCCAAACGAAGCATTACCTAGAAAAAAGATATAAGTACATTGTGTAGCGTAAAACAAAGATCACTTATGGGGATTGCCTAAGTTTTAACAAACTATTTGGTATACAATGTATAATATATATACCTTGTCAGCGTTACAGTTAACAGATATTTCTTCAATATCTGTTTCTTCAATTATTGAATTATCATTAGTGTCGAAGTCTGCGTATTCACTGTCAAAAGTCTAAAAAATTAAAAAAAGCATGAAATAAATTAAATTTTCAATACGAAGTATTTCATATTAAGAAAAGTTCATTATTTTACCATGTCCTTAGTTTCATTGATGTTGCTAGATGTTGAAGCTTCAAAGTTTTCCAGATTCTGTTTTTAGTTATTTCTATAAAAAAATATAAATTATGAATTATAAGTATGTTTTAATAGAAATGGGAAATATGAGCAAATTTCTTATTTTTCTTTCATAAGAACTTTCTCGAACACGCCGAAAAAGTAGGTATTGAGGGGAGCGGATGTCCTTTCTATTTTTTTTTTCATTAGAACCTTCTAACAATTCATAACAAACACGACCAATTAAATAACGACGAAAAAGAAATTAAATACATACCTTGCTTCTCTAGCTTTGCTCAGGTTTTCGATGTTATGCCTTTTACGTTTCCTTAAGCATTGGTATTTACATTTACCCATATTGACTGTAGCACAACTACAATAAAACGCAATTATCTGTATAATACAAAAGAAGTAAAATAATTGTGCTACTACAACACACAATACCAAAATAATATTATACTCACAATGATCAAGAAATCGCGATCCTACTATGAGATGCTCACACGCACACACACTGACGTAGCGTTTACTTGCCTAGTCACGCACACTAGCGCACGAAATAAACTGACATAGGTCCGACCTCGACAAGCGCTCGTGCGCATCTGATTGCATCGCCCCGGCGCAGTCAAATAAGTACTACTTTTATTTGATTTATTACAAAATAACTATAGCAATTTTAAATAAAACAAAAAATTTATAGGATAAAGCAAAAGTGAAATATTATTTTAGTAAAAACTTTATATTGAAATAATACGAAATACCAGAGATATTCTGACTTGTTTTGAGGTAATTTTGATTAAAACTTGTATCAATTCCAGTCCTTTTTTTATACTCATAAAAGGTCAATATTAAAAATATATTTTATAATGATGTTAGTAGAGGATACATTCAATACAAAAAATAATATTTTGATGGGCAGTGTTAGCCAGTTTTTACAAATTAGAGCTCTCAAACAAGGTCTGTTCCCCTCTTTTACTGAATCATACATCAGCAGAATGATGATTACTGCATAATTAAATTAAAAAAATAATATCTGTTGTATTAATGTTTAAGACGAAGAAATGGGCTATCTTTATAATGTAATTTTTTTAAGTAATAAACAGCAAAAAGTATACAATTACGACGGCGAAAACCTTGCACATACGCATTTTTTTGTAATAGGGCTCTTAAGCTTATCTGGAAGGGATTAACAAGAATACTAGTAATTTTTATTTGCAAATTATTAGTAAGATTTTGCAATTTAAAAGAAAAAAATGGAAAGTAGAAAAGTTTACATCAAAGGCCCAATAGATAAATAAATAAATGTCACACAACATACACACAATGCTATCTAGTCCCAAACTAAGCAGAGTTTGTATTAAGAGTACAAGACTAACTGATACTAATACATATATACTTTTCTTTTGTAAATACATACATATTATACATAGAAACACCCAGACCAAGACAAACCTTCATGTTCATGCACACAAAGATTTGACTTAAGCGGGAATCAAACCCGCGACCTCAGCGTACCATAGATGTCGTTGTACAGTCTGAGTAAAGACTTACGACACCAGTTATGGATAAGTGAGTTATATATCTAAATAGTGGGTATATTACACTTATTAAATATGAAATACAAACTGTCAGCAATATATATCTATAAATTGTTGTCAGTTTTTACTATGACGTAGAAGTTTTTGCCCTGCATACCCAACTCATTGGCTGACTGTACATAGTTTCACTCACTTGCCCAAAGCTCCAGCGATGGCGCTAGCTCCCTTAGCACCCACTGTGTTGTCGTTGAGATTGAGTCTGGTCAAGCGTGAGTTGTGTTTGAATGCGTCGGATAGAGCGGTCACTCCGACGTGGTAGATGCCGTTCTGGGGCATCGCTACTTCTTCCAAAGTTCCCATGTTCTGTAAAAGAAAATAGTAGAGGTTAATAAGAGATAATAAATAATTTTACTGGCAGCACCACCGTCTCACCTTTAACCTGCCGCCAAATAGTAGTGCTTCCATTACTGTGTTCCGGTTCGGTGGTGAGATCAGGCCATGAAATTACTGACACATGAGTCATAACACCGTAGTCCTCAGCTGCAGCGACGCATCTATAATCTGCTTTTGTGGATTGTTGATGTCCATGGGCTGTACTCCACTTACCATCAGGTGGACTACACGTTCGTTCGTTTAAAAAAAAAAAAAGATAAGATGACAAACTATAACCTGACTACGTAATAATATTGTACTTAGCCCCAATTGCACAGGTGTTAGATAAACCTTATTGGCAGGATAAGCATATAATGTGGTCAAACGCGTGCCTATCCACCATAAAAAAAAAATAATAATAATAATAAGCTTTGTTCTTTTTTTCAAGTGTTACTTGTGTCACTTTTAAATTCGGTCAGGTTAAGGATAACCGGTACCAGATAAGACAATCCGGAAATTCCGAAATTGGACCTCAATGTTGGTGTGCTACACAGAGAGGACCGCTAGAACTGTACGACCGCATTTATCCTATAGATTTTAACTTAAGCAATATGATAAGTATATATATATATATTTGTAACATGCTCTATAAGACCTTTTATTTGATACCAAACACGTCATATATTTTTCATGTTAAAATCTGACTTTGAATTCAGTTATATCCAATTATAATAAAATTTATGTCTATTTGGCCCGGTCTATACTTACGAATCAAATGACTTCACATTCATTCAATTAAAATCTGATCAGTAGTTTGGGCACTATGTTGGAATATAGAAACAAACCATAGAAATCTTAATAACTAGTCAATAGAAATGCTATCGACTATCTTTTAACACTGGGACGCATGTCGCCGGTTTTCAAATACGACTTTTTGTATTCCTGCAAACAAAATTATTCTTTTTGGCGATGACATTAAGACGACAATTCCTCAACTCGCACTTGTGTTCGATTAGACAAATGCGCTTGTATTCCTGCAAACAAAATTATTCTTTTTGCGATGACATTAAGACGACAATTCCTCAACTCGCACTTGTGTTTGACTTGACAGATGCGCGGCGACAAGGTCACGCGTCTTTGACATTTCTATTGCCTTATTATTAAGATTTCTATGAAACAAACATACAAGCATTCATACATACATGTGCTTCCTTCCTTGGATACTTCTTTCACAAGGGCTCGTTATAACAAATCAAACGAGCCTAAACTCGATAATATGAGTACAAGCCGTTGAAGAGTTACACAACTGTCTCCATCATCAGACCCTCAGCACCAGGTATGATGAACAGGACTGAAGGTTAAATAACGAGTAATATTACCTTAAATACTTTAGCCAGGGCGGTGGCGCCATCGTTTTCAAGTCTGTTTCTTCCCGCAATGAATATCTTCAGTTTTCTGGGTCTTGCTGATAGAGCGTTTGCCAGCAAACGTCCACCCGTTATGCCTAGACCGTTGTTGTTTAGACGGAGCTCCTGTGGAAGAAGGTTGGTTAATTGACAGATGAATGTCGAAAGTTAAAATCAGGTAAAGAACGTAAGCTAAACACAACACGCGCTCGATCGAGTATCAGGTGAGATCGTGGTCAAAAGCGTGCCATATATACATTGTTGATAGCTACAATACATTAACAACTTTGTATTCTTTCTTGAACTCCCCATTCTTATCTTCTTCCGTATTTTCATTATCTTTGCTCTAACCATGACAGAAATCTCCGTTCCCTCGCACACTTTTGGTTTCCTGTCCTCCTCTGGAACGCGCTTCCACTCGAAACCAGGATGGCGACATCACGTTATTCATTTAAGATGAAGATTCGTGCTCTCCTATTTGATGAATTTGTGGCATCATCTCATCATTAGTTTATGTCTTAAACTATGTATTATTTACTGTAGTGTATGTATGTATTATATTTGTATTAATTATTATGTAAGTACATAATATATATTAATACCTTTTATATAGCTAGTAATTTATTATCTTAGATTAATATCTAGTCCTTCACACATGTCTAAAACTGCACCTACTATCTACATCTCTGCATCACCCAAAGGTTGACTGGTAGAGAATACTTTTAGTATTAAGTCCGCCTTTGTACATTTTAGTGCATAAAATTTAAATAAATAAATAAATAAATTACACCAGTTAGATTGTCGTACCACCATTCACCACCCCCGCCCCCCCTCACATGGCGTAGGTATAAAACGTGAGGTACAGAGATGAGGTTGTCTTCTGTACCCATTTATTTTGGTAGTCAGGCGCCAGAAGGTCTTACAAAGAGTACTGTAGCACCTCATACTGGTAGCACCTTTTACTTGCAGACGTCTGATACCTTAACCAAGCCAGACCGTTCCTACCCAATATCTCGGACTACTTCGCAAGTGACATTTTTATGGACACTTTTACCCTCGCAATATACCTTCCCACCCCTGCAGAGTCTAATCCTGGAACAGCCGGAAAAAGTATTTGAAGAGTTCTTACCTCTAATTCCATACAAACATCACTCTGCAGTAGTTTAGCCAGTCCTTCCACTCCTATGGGTCCAAATGCATTGTCACTGAGATCAAGCACGCTGAGCCGTGCACCTGCGGCTATCATACCATCACCGAGGGCAGCCTGAAAGTGAAGAAATAATGGTTAAGAGCTGTTTTATTTATTTATGGCTAGTCTACAGTTTGAAAGTTTTAAAACATATTACTCTATGGTACCCAAGCAACAGCAATTGGAAAAGTCACCTCCCAGTAAGGTGGGAGATGACCTTGGGACCATGATGGTCAAGGTTAACTGACAACAGAGCCCAATGGATGCAGTTGGGGAAGGCCTTTGCCAGAAGGAACACCAAAGTCAGGGTTATACTACAATCGTCATTTCAGAAAGAAAAGGTTCTAATTAAAGTAATGTTAAGAAGTGTTTACAATATTACATTGTTTGTTACAACATTGTACCGATAGTTTTTGCGTCCATACCACAAACCTTTACATTTATAATAATTGTAAGGAATATAATCCAATAACGTTTACACTTATTGACAACGTCCAACAATGATCGCTCCCAAGCACAAATAATGTCAATTTGTGGTCAATGTTGTGGGTTATGTGATAAACAAAGCTAACCATTGTATCTCTTTTTGTATAAACTGTATCATGTAACTGTTTTTTGTCCCAAATAAATAAATAAATAATCAAAGTTATTGGCAGTTCCGAAGATGGCCGCAAACCAAGCTAATACTGGATATGTATAGGTATATTGGTAGTTGTGTGTACTCATACTCAACAACTATACCTATGTAGTATCCAATTCAAGAATTCTGGTTGTATAAGGACGTCTGACAAATCACAAACACAAAACCTACTGAACATTTCACCATGCTGTTTTAACCTGTACAGCCGTGGTTGAAGTCTATCTTACTTATGAATAAACTTACCAAAGCAGGTGGAATTTCAGTCTTCATTCTCCCAGTAAACATGTCCGAGAACCGCGCAATCTTGAGCTCAGGATGCTGTTCCAAAGCCTTTGCAATGGCCTCTGCAGCTGATACTCCAAGGGTGTTACCCGTGAGGGTAAGGTATTGGAGGTCTGGGCAGGCATTGATGGCGTCCACGATTGGTTGCGCTGGAATCAGATATATAAAGGCAATTAGATGCAATATGTCAAATAGTTAAAATATTTGTCCAAATAATAATAATGCTAGTAGTAAACTTTAAATATTACAAGTATTGATAAAAATGCGTCATCTCTCGACAGTAATGTGTTGATCTTAATTCAAACGTACTGTATGGGATTATGTGAATAAGTAACTTATTACATCGCATAGATGGCGCTAAAACCAAGTAATGGTTCGTCTAGCTTCGGCTGGCACAAAAGAGATGAGAAATTTCGAGTCTGGCAGCATACAAATCCATAGCTGAATTGGCAAAGCACTTGGGGCATATACCCAGGGGGTGCAGGTTCGAGTCCTGCTGGATTCTTAATTTTTTCAACTTTAATATTATATAAATAGCCCAGTGCCGTTAATTTTTAAGACCAAAGAAATTAATAGTAGGATGAAACCCATTAGAAAAGGAGGGGAATATTATAAAAATTTAAGGAAAAATAATTTACGGGCGATCTGAGGTCGGGAAGAGGGGGAGGGGGGGGTTTTAAGGGTAAAAAACGGATTTTCTCGATTTCCGGCAAAACTAAAAGTCCTATGGAAAAAAGTTTAATGGCAAAGTTGTTGGTAATAAAAAGATCTAAAACTTTTGTATTTACACTTTTTTCATATAACCTCAAAATTTATGTAAAAAATTCAAAAAACCAAGTTTTTGGTTTTTTATTTTTATCTTTTACAAACAATAATTTTTTTTTAACGAAATTTGGTGAAAACTTACCTTTTTATGTCCCAAATACGCTGTAATTTATTTGATTAAAAATATTTATGTTTTCACCTTTTTTTTTAATTAATATCGATTTTTACCCGTATTTTCGATCGAAAAATCACCTGTCAAAATATCAGCTTTTTTCAAAAAGTTGGTATGTATTTTGTTCGTTGAAATGTCTTCTTTCTGATGGTGAAAAAATATATATATGTTACTATAGTAAATCTTCACAGAAAATGCAAAACAAAGATCGTAAAAAACTATTAATATATATTTAATATATACACTATACTATATACAATTTTGAGCTATTTACAAACAAATAAGTTAATAAAATTAATATTTTATCAATGTAACATGTAATCTTACGTTTTTCGAGTAATTGAAGTGTAAATTTTAATAAATAACTCAAAATTGTATATGTTAATTATATATTAATAGTAATTTTCGATCTTTGTTTTGCATTTTCTGTGAAGATTTACTATAGTAACATATATATATTTTTTCACCATCAGAAAGAAGACATTTCAACGAACAAAATACATACCAACTTTTTGAAAAAAGCTGATATTTTGACAGGTGATTTTTCGATCGAAAATACGGGTAAAAATCGATATTAATTAAAAAAAAAGGTGAAAACATAAATATTTTTAATCAAATAAATTACAGCGTATTTGGGACATAAAAAGTTGTAATTAGTGTCCAAAGAAAATAACATGAACATTCTAGGTTATGTCTAGCCTATGTTATTTTGTGTACAATGTTTAACTAAGAGATATTTTTAGTACACGAATTTTATAGATATCAACTTTGAAGCATTTTATTGAGTATTAATAAACACAAACTTACCATCATTAGCCGAATCCAATTTTAGCGATTTCCCAGAAAAATCTACGCCATTTAATGGCCTGTTGGAGTCGCTAAGAGCAGAGGTTATAGCATTTAAATTAAATGGCGTCGTCATATTGTTCACAATTATATAATTAATAAATAAATACAAAATAACGCGTACGCGTTTGGTAAATATAATCGTTAGCTGATTCAACGGTCTTTTTTTTAATTTTTTGTAATGGCCGCTAGCAAGCGCGTCATTGTGACACGCTTACGATAGTTACGATTCCAACTTTCGGTTATATTTTGTCCTTCTTGTTTGTATGTAATTAAACGCAGACAGGTATACAATTAATGATTTAAATACAAATAATTTTAAAGCTGGAACGCTTAACATGGCATGTAATTTTTGTCATTTTTGACATTAGTGTACTAAAATTTCTATTTATAGGGTTCCGTATTCAACTTTACAAAACCACTTTATGGCGAGGCGCGAGCGAGAGTCGCTGAGAATAATATATTAATAGTGGTTTTACAGTTGAATTTTTGTAAAAAAAACCGTATTTCTTATTTTTTTTGGTTACTTTAATTTATACTTTCACAATAGGATCATCAATGGCTTCTGCACTAAGCCCAGGGCATCAGGGCTTGTGTCGCAGATACCGAAAAAAATGTACAAGGTTACAAATAGGTACGTAAGATAGATAAAAATTTAAGAAAAAGAAAGTTTAACAATTTATTAAAAAAAATCAATCTGAAACTATGCAAAAGTTAATAAAATTTCCAATCAATCCATCAATAAAATCAAAATTCGATGAATCGATCAGTCCATGTAGCGTTTGGCAATACAAGGTGGTTGCGTCGACTTGAATCGAACATAATGTAATGACTGTCGAAGTTACGGTACGGATCCGAATATTTTCCTGTACGGAACTCGATATATATTTTCTTAAAAACTGACATTAAACCCCAAAGATTGAAACCAAGTTATTCTATACCTAGATAAGTGATTATTATTATCTACTTTTTCGGTAACGAATTTTTTTGTCAATAACCAAATTTTTCTTAAATTATATTTAGAGGTTCTCAAATTAAAATATACGTCAATTTAAAATAATAAAATTTTATTATTATATTTACATTATTTATATTACGAATGAAGAACACAATAAAATTTTATATTGTGCAAAGTATAAACAAAACGCATCAGTCAAAACAAAACTTTTGTGAAGGTAACCTAAAATTAGTATATTATTTTTATTTTAATAGCAAAAAAGTACCTTCAATAAAGTACAATAATTATTAAGATTTTACGGTGTTTTTAATGATACACGTTTATATAAGCTTTTGTTTGTATTCCAACTTTGTAAGGGCCGTATCAGTTCAAAAGAACTGTACATAACCGGTGAAAGTGTATTTACATTTAATTAGCTCAATGCTAAAGCTGTAGAGCAATAATCAAGCAAATAATATACATATCTACCTAGAGCTTAAGTGGACAATGAACGATCTACGGACTCACGACTCTTCGAAAAATAACAAAGAGCCAGGGGCTAAAGTTAAACGCTTTCTTGGGCTTAGCGATAGTGCAAGAAAGCGCTTAAAGAAGCTGCTGGCGACTGGAATGAACTTTCCAGAAGCATATGAGGCTAGTAAGTCGGCGAGGGTGGTCGATAACGCTCCTACCGTGCCCAACGGTCCTACTTCTGTGCCCAGTACCCCTACATCTGCGTCCTGGGTCTCTACGATTGTGCCCCGTTCCTCTAGTACCGTTCCCAGCACTCCTAAGACAGTGCCCAATGGTCCTACTTCTGCACCCAGCGGTCCCAATGTACAGAAGCAAGATAACCAAATCGAATGCTCAAGGAGGATGATGGACTATGGTATGAGCTTTCTGGAAGCTATAGCTATCCCCAATTCTCAGACAGAGGATGGCAACGCTCCTGGCAACGTCTCTGATGCCCCTATCAACACACCATCTCAATCGCCCGTTAGCTCTACCATTCAGCAAGAATGTGGGGTAAAACATGCACGACATGAAGATGAACAGCCTCAATCCAGCAAGAAAGTTCATCTGGATGAGACAGTTAAGGGCTGGGACATAGCAGTGAAGAGTCCAGACTATCTGTGGGACTATGAGTCTTCAGGAAGTAGCAATGAAAATGACGACTTACCCATACATACACAAAGGCTTTCTGGTGCTGCTAAAAGACGTTTAAAGAAGTTGATGGTAGAGGGTATGACCTCCTGGGAAGCTATGGCTCTCATTGATTTGCCCAGAGGATCTTCTCAAGAACTGCCCACCAAAGGGACAGTAATTGACCAATCAATAAATACATCTGTCCCATATAGGATCCCTTCTTTAAAAAATGGCATTCGTATCGGGATCTTCAATAAAGAACCAATGACAAATAACCAGTTGACACTGGTTAGAAAAGCAATACTTGACTTTATTCTCAACTCTGGAGAGAGTGAGGGTCAAGGACCTCGCTTCTGTGGTTGCTCTTTCTGTCCAGGCTTCCTGTTGCTTCGTTGCTTGGATGAATATAGCCGGGATTGGATGATGAAATGTATCAGTGACATCCGTCCATTTTCTGGAGCAGAGCTATCGATTAAAAGCCGCAGTGAACTGCCCAGGAGACGTATTGCAGTCATGAAGGTTGCCCGCTCCGATGTTAAAACGCCTGCGTTGGCTTTCAAGCTCCTTAAGGCACAAAACCCAGGCTTAAAAACTGACTGCTGGAAGGTTAAAAATGTTGTTAAGCAGCAGAACCATTATACAATTGTATACTTCATAGATGAACAGTCCATAGAAGCCCTACGCCAGATGGATTTTCAGCCTCACTTCGGCTTCCATACAACCACTATAAAAATCAAAGGACTTCAAAAAAATTGTCACGAGCAGCGCGAGCCAGGTCCCAGTACAAGTGAGGGATCCAAATCAAATTCTTATTACTCACTAAATTAAGCTAAAATTAAAAGCTTACTAATAATTTAAAAATACAAAATACTAGTATTCTTGCTAACCCCCACCAGCTAAGCTTGAATTTATTGTGTTAGGAGGAAGATCACTTCGGTGGCGTAATTGTCTCTTGATCCTAAGACTGATGGCTTATTCATTGTGTGATGGCCGCAATGTATTTAATTACACAATTTTTTTTCTTTCTATTTTTTTGGTAAACATGGGTCAATCTGCTATAATATTTGGCTTAAATGTCTTTTGGCGTACTATTTTAATAATATCCTAGTACAACAAACAAAATACTTTTCGTATGTGAAATAAACAAATTGTGGCTTAGGGATTGCTTACTATTTTTAACACGCTTATATTAGCTTCACCTGTATGTATGTATGTAACCAATTCCTTTGGACTCGATTTTGACCCACTTTAAACGGACAGATTTCATTAAAATTTTGCACACCTGCCAAAGATCGATAACAATGCAATAATTCGTTAAACAAAATTAAAAATATTAAAAAAAATTAAATAAAAAAAAACGCTCAAACCAAACTAAAAAGTAGAAAATAACTAAATAATAGTTTAAAAAAACTAAAAAATACGCTTTTAAAGTACTTCTAACTAAAAAGTAAAAAATAATTCCTAATATAAGGGGATTCCTAATATAGGAATTATTTTTTACTTTTTAGTTAGAAGTACTTTAAAAGCGTGTTTTTTAGTTTTTTTAATTATACTTAATATCCATTTCAAATTTCTTTTGACCTTTATTAGGCGAAAAAACTTAATGCCAAGTGAAGTCAAATTCAAATTCAAATTCAAATCATTTATTTTCATAGGCCCCAGGATGCGCTTGAACACGTCAAAATATTACAAACAAATGATATAAAAATAAATTATAAGTAAAACTAAATTATACTAATTACAATGATTTGAATAACCGGGGCTTAAATTTTAATCCAACTGTTTAAAATCAGTAGATATGCAAAATAAAAGTATTATGCAAAATTACTATAATGCGGAAAATAATTATCCAAAAAAAACTAACTTCAATAACAATAATTTAAGACTTATAAAATTATATGTTTTTTTTGGGGTTCCATAGTCAGAAATGGACCAAATTGAAATGGGACCACACGGCAAGCACCAGCTTTCAAATAAAAAAAAACATAAAAATCGCTTCGCCCAGTCGAAAGTTATGAGGCAACAAACGACCTCCTTTTTCTTTAGGTGGTTAAAAATGTGCGTAACGTGATTATGCTAAATTAAATTTTTGGGAATCCCAGACCAATCATGTGAAAGCTTTCACATTCTAGTCTAGAAATCCTAGTCTCGAGACTTGTTGTTTTTTACAAGTCTGTGAATATGTACAATAGTCTGTAACGGTTTATCGATATTTTTTGGCGATTTATTTTATTTGATATATCGATATCGATACATATTGTCCTATATCTAAATTTAAGTATCATAGGAATTGTAAGATTTTCTTATCACGCAAAATTCCAAGACTAAATTCTCCAAATTTTAACACATTGTGTTAAAATTTATGATGAAAACCACACAGGGTCTTAAAACAAAAAATACACTCTTTTTATAATAGAAGCATTGTTTTTGAAATACCAATAAAGACCACCTTTAATTTTTTATTGACGACCGGATGGCGGAGTGGGTAGTGTAACTGCCTGCGACACGCGTCGCGGCTTCGATCCCCGCTTAAAACTAATCTTTGTGTGCATGAACATGGAGGTTTAATGCTTTGCTAAAAAAACACAGAGGTTTGCCTACAGCGTAATTTTACTTGCAATCTAGTACAGCAGTCGCAAACGCTACTAACAAATTATTATTACATTTACAGGTAGATAAGTATGGTTCAGACTTTCAGAGCTTATTACATTTCAAGTAAAAAAACATTATATATTATTATCTTTTAGCTATAACAATTATTTTTTTATATTTAAGTTACAAGAGCTAGGTGAATGCATTTCCTCTATTAGGTTATTTATTAAATAAGACTTAAGCTTGGATTTTATATTTGTTGCATTAATTTTATTTTTTATGGTGAAATAAAAAAGTTATAAAAGATATGGAACCGGCAGGATTTGAACCTGCGACCTTCTGCACAAGGGGCAGTCGCCAACAGAAGATCGCATGTGCAGAAGGTCGCAGGTTCAAATCCTGCCGTTCCCATATCTTTTTCAGCTGTTTCTTGGTATAACTATTATGATGTTAATGCCATTAAAGACATTTATGGGCGGATTTTTTTAAACGTGCACACGTTTTAAAATCAGGATATTTTTTTTTTTGTATATTTTTGTATTTTTCTCTGTAGATTCTGATTATATATTATTCTAGGTATATAAAAATATAAAGTTCTTTTTAATATGTCGTTTAGTTTATTAATAATATCCGATTGAAAGTAATGCAGACGATTATGAGTTCCACTGAGTAACAATTTATCTACCCAGTAAATGGTCTATTTATCATATTGTTTTGTAAATTATGTCATTTTATTTGGTTATGTGCAAGCTAATTAATTAAATAAAGTGTCATTTAATATCATTTATTAGAATCACTAAGTGCTAAACCGTATATTGTCTCCTCTGACTAACGTGTGACAATTTAACTTCCTTTTTTTCTTTACAACTATTCAAAATTGCCATTAAAACTCTTCATAAAATTATATATCGCGCACACAATAATAACTTTTACTGAAATCATAATAGTAAATACCTAATAGCAAAAAATCTAATAAAAATGCCGGGTTTTCGTAATTCCAAATAATGGACAGTGACATCAGTGGAATGCCAAAATTACTAAGTGGCAAAGTAAGGCTCTGATTACAATGCTTAAGTTTACATGCAGAACAAGTATCGTCTACTGATATGTACATTTAAATAAAATACATTATTATGAAATATATTTTTTATTAACGTTAAATCACACAGTCTTTAATATCAGCCTTGTTCATAATTATCGAGACTCTGTAGTAACGTTTTACGCATGTTAAACTGCAGGGGTCAGCTAGTACAAAATAATTTCCAAGTCGTTTTTATTATCATTGAGATCAAATAAAGTAGTTTGTACTATATAAAATAAAAAAAAACTAGCTAATACTCTAAAAATATGAATAAGTCTAACAGAAAATCGAAATTTATTAAAAACTAGCTGTGCCCCGCGGTTTTACCCACGTAATTCTCGTTTCCATGGGATTACCGAAATAAAAAGTATCCTATCCAAATTATAACCTACCTGTTTGCCAAATTTCACCCAAATCCATTTAGCCGTTTGAGCGTGAAGCAGTAACAAACACTAATGCACAAACACATACAAACTTTCGCATTTATAATATTAGTGTGATATCTATTGATAAAAAATATACTCGTGCATGGAAAAAATGGTACAGGCGTAACTACTAAAACATTCACCATGAATACAGCTTTATCGTTCCACTGAGTAACAAATTATTCCAATGACTAACATTTATACCAAAGTTAGTCAGTGGAAAGTAACGGTTTTTTGCCAACGACACCATTTAAGCGTTTATTTTCATAATTTATATCATAAACGAACAAAAAAATGTACCATTCAGTAAAATGTTGAATGATTTATCATCTAAGAGGCATAAAACAAATGAAAAATTGTTAACTTATCTGAAAATCACCGTTTATCAATGGAAAAATACAGGGCACTTGCAACTAGACGTTTACCTTACACTAAATTTCTGTCGAAACTGATGCACAGAGAATTTCGAAGTGATGTTCCACAGATTGCTGTATAATGTTGCCACCGATCAGAAAAAACTATTATTACAGTAGAATTTAAATAAGTCGCCCATAGTTGCATTTCTCAGTGGAAATTCCACCTTGTTCAAAAATAAAGACTTTTATTAAAAAAAATATTTCAATTCCGGTAACTACTTAATGTTATTAATATTAATTATTTCGGTAAGGTATATTTCTAAGCTTTTAAATGACACCTTTTCTTAATCAATTATATTTGTAATTTTCTCGTAATTATAATTTTATGGTTACGAAAATGACGGTGGACATGTCATTTAACGACATTTACAAAACTGTATCACTCAAAATTTAATAAATTAATTTAGTAATTAAGAAAGTGGAATAATGAAAATACAGCTAAAGCCATATATTATATTTTGGACATCAAAAATAAATTATGACACCAAAAGGGGAGTGTAAAAAAAATAATAAAGTTGTTGGACACGTAAAAAAAGCAATGTGCACGTTTGAAAAAATCCGCCCATAAGTAAGAAACTAAAACAAACACTTAAGAGGCCATTCTTTATGAATTTGTCAGACACTATCGAAGCTAAATCGTTTGAAACACTTTCTACCAAATAGAGTTGCCATGAAATGGAACCTTGGATGAAGGATAGTACTGGATAAGGGAATGGCGTGGTCAACAGCGAGACAGAGAATCTCGGCACAGTGTGGCGACAGTGCAAATTAAATTACCCTAGTTTTTGGATAAATTTGCCAAAATATTAAGATATATTATTTACTAATTCCAAAATGAAAAATGTATTTATTTTATGAAAATAAAACAGATATAAAGAACAATTGTTCGGTTTATTGAACATATTGCGTGATGTACTGTTATGTTAATAATACTGCATAGGTAATGACTGAATTTAAGTCGATCAACCAATGTTGGAAGTTTCACATCTGGCGTTTCAGCTGCGTGTTTTTGAACAGTCACTGCTGGAATCATAGTATTGAGTTTAGTAGACACATACTCTTGGCTACTCGTTGACGGCATTACTATGCTAGCTCATCCACTGCTTCTTTTGCCTGAAACTGTAAAATTTTCAATAGTAACTTTACGCAAAAGTTTAAATAGATGGCGTTTAACATACTTTCTAACTCACGCACGGGGACGGGCAGTTACGGCTGCCACAGGTAAAAACGTGAGGATCAACGAATCCCACAGAGCAAAAGTCACGGACCATAGCTAGTTTTATTAAAACGAAATCAAATATTCAAGTCTATATTGCACGTAAAATCCATAGGACCATAAAAAACGTAGATTTCCTTTCAGTATTGCGCATCAATTCAAAGTATCTCAACTTGACTATACCCAAATATTGTAATATATATAAATAAATAGCCCCCTATAATACTCAACTGAAAATACTCAAATAATAATTAATATTATATATACACGCTGTATATAATGTATCCTACAGGTTAAATATTAATTTACCTGTGTGGCACAGCATTCATTAACAAAAGAGTTACTCTCTTTTTTTAATAATTCATGTCGTCCAAAATGTCTGCTACAAACTTAAGAGAATTTAGTCGGAGCCCAATTTGTTCATCCTGTAGCTTCAATCCACTTCGGATTATCAATATTTTCCGGGAAACTGTTATGCAATTAAGATATTGAAACTGACTAAAATACTACATGATATATTTATCATAAGAAATGCATCATAAAATTTTACCCACAATTTTGGGGAAAAAAATATGGAAATCTAACAATATTTTATAGTAGGTTATGAATACTAAAATTTCATATTTTAGATGATTTTGTCGATCAAATTATAAACAAACATAGTTCACACAAGATAAAATCATTGAAAATACAACCTGGCATATGATTCAAAGGCCAAAATGTGTTATACTTACGAGTGGAACGATAATTCAGGCAGTTTACTTCTACTATCACTTTTACATCCTAAAACACTACACCGCACCATATTTCCTACAATAATGCTTAATAAAGACACTATTGTTAAAAAATTGCTAATATTTTTCAGGTTTCACGTAACTTTTATAGCTTTAAACTAACTAAAATTTAAAAATACCAAATTATTTTGCCAGCGTTGTCAAATATGTCAAGTTTGATTGATAAAGTTTTGAGCAAACCTCAAGGTTTGCTCAAAAACCAGACACGCATGGCGAAACAAAAAATCTTATCACCTGTCTTGTTTTTTTACACAAAATTGGCGTAAGTTTATCTTTGTCTTGTGTGAGGGAGATCGAAGCTATCAGTCGTCTATACTATTCTCTGTCTACGAATGGAACAGACTCCCAGCAAACGTTGTTATGGCACCCACAGTGAATACATTCAACAATAGACTGGACAAATTCTACAAATCTCAAGACTCACACGCATCAGCTCAATATCTACTAGTGTGCTTCATATACATATAATATAATAATGGACTGATAGCAAAGAGCCCTGACCAACACTTTAAGAGGCTCGCGTTAGGCGGCTGGGCCAAGAACCAGATGCAGAAGGCGGTCCTTTTGGACACAGCACGCATCGTGGAGAGGTTCCTCTCTCTATAGCCCTAATCATCGGCAGCTTGGTCTCTGCACCTGATGTCGGTGGGACACTGTTTTTATATTTTTAAATGTTTTTTTGTATTTTTTATTTATATTTATTTTATGTATGTCCTCTTACGGATCTCTCTATGACTGAATGTAAGAATAAAGTTTAAAATTCCTTAAACGCCTTAGTTATAAGTTCTAGTATTTTTAAAATTGTGATCTCATTGTTACTCTAAGTTAATGTTATATACCTATTATATCAGATTCTTTATTTACAGAAAAAAATATTGTATCTTAAATTAAACTAGTCTAAAGTCTTAATAAGTCACTGTCAGAAGGCCTCGTACCCAAAATGCTGGCAGCATTACCGCGTTGTATTGCGATACTAAGTCGCTGGACGAAATATACGCCAGCATTTCGAGAACGAGTTGCCTCAGTTAGACGCGCTGACAACTCTTTGTACAGACTATAAATGGTGCGGCCCCAAGGCTTATGTTTCGACCGCAAAAGGCGCAAACATGTACCTAACAGCTATCAAGCGTGCTATATTTACGCCTCTTGATTAGATTTACCAAATATATATTTAGTAAAACCTATTTTGAAATAAAACCACCGCCTTTTAAAACTTGGTATACAGAAAAAAAAACCTGCAGGACAGGTCAAGCCTAGTGCAGGAGATTTTAGAAGATTTGTATTTTTTTTCATTGGCTTATTTCACTTTAATTAATATTATAAACATTGTTGGAAAACAAGCATAATTGTAAAAAAATGTGATATGGTGCTGAATAAAAAAATATTTTTGTATGAATTTATTGATATTTTTTCCTCGATATAATCTACATATTGATATTTTTGATAAATATCGATATATCGATGTTTTTTCTCACTTCCGATATCAAACTCTAAGTCAAACTCTGTCTACACTTAAACTGAATACCTAGATTAGAAAACGTCCTTAACTGGACCCTGTTAAGCAAAACAGATCCAACCAACAAAATGTTACTTTTGAGTAAATACGATTTGAAATTCAGAAGTGAATTATAAACGAGCAGAAGGATACAAAAATGAAAAGTTACTGGTAGCAACGCAATAAAATAGCATTGTTTTAAATGTAATACCACTGGCTAGTGGCACTCAGTTTTCCTGATTTTGTTAAAAAACTACCCGTGGATCTTTTATGCAAAAAGAAAATTTTAGGTAACATTTTCACGGGAGATTCAATTAAAAATAAGTGGAATATTTTTTTTTTATTTTAGTAAATTTATTAAAAGTAAAAACAGTTGAGATCTTGAAACCTTTTCAAGATTATAAATCTTACGGATTCTGACAGATAATCAACGTACAGCTCGCTAATCAAGATACCTATAGGTTATAGTTATAGATATATCGCGTTTCACTCTTCCTCTTCAAGCTCAAAATCAGGTTCCCCCGAAAACCCGTCTACATCATCTTCTATACCATTGTCACCAGTCATATTTTTGTAGAACGACTGAGCAACGCTCGGGGTCAAAATAATGCATTAAGCTGCTGATGTCGTTCAACTTATTAGGCCAAAGCATTTGCATTAGATTTTTTGATAAGAAGCGTGGTCTACCGCGGTTAAACCGGCCAAGTGCGTGTCGGGCCACGCGCAATAGGGTTCCGTAGCTAGTCGTAACAACATATTTGGACTTAAAAGTGATTTAACAAATAGTCATAATACCAACATTTTTACGCCAGCAAAAATAACTTTGTTTTTGGAACGAAGTTTCTTATCGCGCATTGCGAAAGGGGGCTAGACGGAAAAAATGGAACGAAAAGTTGTAACGACACTTTTCGTAGCAATTTTCGTAGCGGCGTAGTAATTACATGCTACGTTACAGCTACGGTGCTACATCATCAGACACCCAGAATTTTTCTGTGTCCGTCGTCTCTCTCTCTCACTTATAGAAAAAAAAAAAAAAAAAAAAAAAACTAATGAGAAATTAAAATTACTAGAGTTGAGTATCTACAAAAATAGGGCGCGCTGCGAAAGGTCCGCGCAAGCGTACACGATCACTCTTCTAGTCAGATAACAGTGAATTAATATCTCGATATCGTGAACATTAATCCTCTATTGGATCTGCAGAACATACTTATTAGTCATGTGTCCGCTATACCAAAACGTAACTGAAAACGGTTATCATCTCTCTAACGTACCGTATCGGTATTAAAATAGTTGCCAACGGTTATCAGGTATTAGTATGAAACTATGAAGTAACTACCGAATCACTGCGTACCCGCGTAGTTTGAAAACCGAACCCGCATCAAATCTGATAACTAAATAACTGACATTCAAAACCTACTGAATCCACGCAACCGATAAAAGCTAACTAGCTTATCTATCTCTCTCTTACAAGTGATAATATCGCATGCATAAAAGAAATGGGGCGAGCGGCGCAAACGCAAACCATTCAAGGTTATTGTTATAACAGTATAACATGGCCTCGCGTTATATAGGCTCCCGGCGCAAGGCGAGATCAGCTTGTACTTGAAATGTAAGGTTGATCGCCTGATCGGTAGCTGAGTACGCACAGATGGCTACCGATCAACCTATACATTTCTAGTGTAAGATGGTATCACGTTGTATAGGCATGTCGTGCAATGCGAGACCAGCTTACAATGAATAAGGTTGATCGGTAGCCGTCTGTAAGTAGATGCGCGCGAAACCCGTTCACTGTAGTTGGGCTTAGGGACTTTGGCATAGAGTTGCTTTTAGTGAAACATGCGTTTCTGTTTTGTTTTGCGGTGCCGCTGCCAGCGCGTGGCTTTGTTTTGATACTTATTATTACTTATTTATTCGGCATTTTTTGGCTGTGCGGTCGTTTTTAACGCAGTATACTTTCAAATACTTTGTTTTTAATGATTACGAGCTGCCTATTTTGTTGCCTTTGATTCGGGTGTGAGTGAGTAGTGAGTAATGTAAAGTACTGTTATTTCATTAAAGTGACGATTGATTTGTTGTACATATTAAATATAACTAGATAAATGAGTTAGTAGTATAAAAAGTGTAAATATAGGTACAATTTAGGTTTAAAGTTTAGTTAAAAGTTAAAATTACAGTTAAAAATTGGGCTAGTCCTGAGCCTAGAAAAAAAACTTGAAGGAAAATCGCCTAAATCATTCTGCTCCGGGGGCGTACTCACTCACACGTCGAATCATAATAATCATATCAGACATTGGATAACGTAAAAAGTGGTGGCAACTAACTTGGTGACAAATACCTACCTTAGCTTAAAACGTTTGTAAACGCTATAGCTAGAATAATTGCAGTAACTGCACCTAAAATACCGGTATTCGGCATCGGTTGTCTATACCGGTATTGTATCACCATACCGGTGTAATATCGGTTGCCAAAAATATCTAATAACGCCCATGACTAGTATGTAAGGTATATAAGGTATGCAAGATATATAAGGTATGTAAGGTATATAAGGTATGTAAGGTAAATGAGGTGTTTAAGGTACATAAGGTATAAAAGAAATGTGAGTATTTAGACGCCAATTACAAAGTAAAAGATGAAAATTCAATCTTTATTCAATCAACTGCAAAATATTTATTATTCCTATTTGAAATTTTGACATGCTTTGAAAAAGTACATTACAAACATTGACGTATAAAGTAAGGACACGGCTAACGCGCGATAAATGAACTGAACCTTTTTGGAGTCAATGAGACTACAAAAAGCGCGTAGTGAAATTGACTGTGGTTGGCTGCCTCCGTGAGCGGTCAAACACGACAAAATGCCTAATTGTGCACTGAAAAGTTGTACGAACTACCAAATTAGACACAACAAAAAAGATTATGGTATTACATATCACCGGTAAGTCACAAATATCATATTATATCCACCTCTTTACATTATTTTATCAATTTTATTTGCTAAAATTTTTCGTTCCGACGCCATATTCCTTAATCGTGAATATACGCGTGACATGACTTTGGAACTGCGCAACTGCGCTTAGTTGAACTATGCCGCGGGCGTTCAAGAGAATATTTTTGGTAATTTAAAAAAGTATTTGTTATGAATTGTCATATCATTGTGCAATGTACTGTTATTGCGTAAAATTGTTATAACGCTAGAGATAATATATGTACAGTCAGCAACAAAAGTAGCTAAACACTTAATTTAATTTTTTTTAAGTAAGTACCTAATTTTAATAGTCAAGAATAGTCTATAATTTTGTTAAAGTTGATGAATTGAAAAAACTAAATAAAAGCTTGTAACAAAAGTTCAATGATCTTTTGGCCTTTCACGGATTATAGAAAATGTTCACCAAATGATTTAAGTACAAATTACATTTGTACATAAATCCTTACTAATATTATAAATGTGAAAGTTTGTAAGAATGGATGTATGGATGTTTGTTACTCTTTCACGCAAAAACTACCGGATCGATTTTGATTAAATTTTGCACACATGTAGCTTATAGCTTGGATTAACATATAGGCTACTTTTTATACAAAATAAAGTAGTGCATCAAATTTACGCTAAGGCGGTACGAAGTTCGCCGGGTCAGCTAGTCATTTATAAACATACCACGTGGACGGAGCTACGACCAGAAGCTAGTAAAAAAATATTTCTCGAAACAAACATTTTATTTTATTCCTTAAACAAAATATGACCTACTTTTAGAATTCCCGTGATGTACTGTTCTTTTAATAATATAACTATTGTTAGGTTTAGATAGTTATTTGTCATTTACTTATTATTTACATTGTTATTCAATTGATCTATGATTGGAAAATAGATACTGGCAAATGAAATAATAAATATACAGGAAGTAGTTGGTAATAAATATAATGAATGGTAATTATCTATTTGTAAATAGTTCTTATTTAAAGTTATAATTTAATTGAATTATTATGATATCATTTGCATTGGTTTGATTAAGTTTAAGCATCGACCAATCACGACTCATTTCCGGTGGTGGGGTGACGAGTCGTGATCGGACGATGTCAGGAAAATGGCGGGCAGTCTTGTGGTTCGATTAGAAATGTAAAGGTTAAGTGAAAATAGTTAATGCGTAAAGTGTGTGTTTTTAAATAAAGGTGAATAAATACGGTGTGGTTAGATAATAAATTGTAATTATTTAAAAGTGTGTGCATTTGTTTTTGTTGTCTGACCTGATCCCCATAGGTCAGAAGTGGGATCTTCAAGAAAATTTTACATTTTCTTGTCACGTCCACAAAACGTAAGTAACGATTTTGAATTATGTGTATTCATATTTTTTTAACTCCTCTTAAAACAAATGAAGCATTAATTTCTCCAATTTGTGTTTTTTTTTCTTTTTCTCACGAGTGGTTTTTATGCATTTGGGGGAAGTTACAATGCGATTATTTTTTGGAGTTCGAAGAGTGTAGCCGTTTTGAATTGGAGTATTGTTGTTTTATCTGGCATTCTAGGTATAGTGCGGGTAGGTTGACTGGTCGAGCGAGTGTGACGGCTGCTTGGCGGTAAAGATGTATACTCTTAGAGGAGAAGGAGGAATCATATTCTAATGATCGTTCGAGTTTGAAATGTATTACGTGAAACCTATTGTTTTGTTTGCATACGAACTGGTTGGCTGATTGGAGAGGGAGAAATGAAAAATTGGTTTGGTTGAAATTCTGGGAGGCAATTCTGTCTACGATATTTTATTTTATTTTATTTTGATTACTAAAATTTGATATGGAAGGATAGGACTTTGAACTTGATTCCTTGGTAATTGATGATTGGTGGATAATTGACTGTGGAGGTTCTATACTGGGTGAATTTTATTGCTTTGTCTAGAGGAGAAGTATTGTTATATAAATTGGAAAGGCTTTGACTGAATGTTGTTGCTTTGTATTTATGTGGCAATATTGGATAATATTATTTTTTTAGAATGTAGTCGTTGATATGGTTTGGTTTGTTTCAAAAGGTTTTGTTTGTTTTTGCATAAAAGTAATATTGGAATCCAAGAGGATCTTATTCTAGTTGTACACACACTAGAGTAGGTTGTAACTATTGTTTGGGCTGCATCACCTTTCTTAACATTTGGCACTGATTTATGGTTGCTATTTGGAACGTGTTTTGCATTGCATTGTGTTGAATACTGTCATGTAGGGTGGGACTTGTAATGCATACTTGTTACCAAACACTGATTGCTGGCAATATAATAGTGTGCAGTTTTGGGCGAGCGACCGAGGGACCGGTCGCCGCGTCAATTCGATTCAGTTTATTTGTTTTGTGAAACACAGGTGGATACAGATGTTTTTGCAGATAGAATGGATGCAGTCCATGTTCCGCCCATACAGGTATACAAGGTTTTCCCTCAAGGGTTCTTAAACCATTATACATTAGTCAAGTATAGTGGAATCATGCAGTCATAATAGTAGGATGGATTCAAAAATATTTGTGGATAGTGGTAGTGGCATGTCAAAAGTGATTTAAACGATATCCCATTGAAATGCAATGGATTGGTGTGTGATTGAAAAGGGTGTCAATAAATTGGCTTAATTTGGTAATCTGGATCCAACCAACAAATGGGATTTGAATAAATATATTGGAATTAAAGTCAATTGTATTTAATTAAAATCGATCATTGAAATATTCGTTGACAGAATAATAGGCTTGCTGTATAATAACTGAACGGGTTTATTTTTGAATTCATTTGAGGGGGTCGAGCGTAAACAGGTAGCAGGCTAGTCGGTCTGATTACGTACTGCTGGGAGAGTAGTGAGGGTGCAGTCTATATCGATTATATGTTCTGCTGTACGATCATGTATTTGATCTGCTTTTACCTAATTTTGAGATGACTGTTATGACTGGTGGATGGTGGATTTGAAAATACAATTTACGTGCTAATTTTGATACAGAAAAGCAACTAAAGGAAAATGTACGACGTTGTGGACATAAATAAGATTTGTTTTGGACTGGGTTCTGTGTGCAATTTTGTGGCCTTGTTTTGAACAGTTTGTAACTTTTTGTGGTTAGTATCAGCTGGACTACTCCAGACGGGGGCTGACTTGTGTCGGCGCGGGGCTGACGATGGTGGAATGGATGCGGAGTTTTGTGGCAGCGCTGGGATTGGACTTGCGATTTGGAATCGCTTTTAAGGCGTTAATGGCTTTAATACCTTTCTTTATGGAATGAATGATATGAATTTGAATTTGGTCGGCGTTTTTGGACCGGTTCAGTTTGCTGTCCATAGTGGTGCCGGGATATTTCGCGGATTTGCTCCGGGGTGCAGAGGGGCCATCGGTTGAGGCAGGGCGTGTGGGTGGCGCCCTCTTGCCGGTGAATAGAGTGCTTTCAGTTTTACTGGTTGTACAGTATTGTCTTTAATGAATATTCTCTGGGTGGGCCCATTGACATTTGTAGTCTGCTAACAGTGAGATCAATATTTTTGGAGGAGGTGCGGGTTGCAGTGTCATCTGCATGGATGGCTGGATGTGTGTGCTTGGGTATGTCATTTGGGAGAGGTATGGATGATTAGGGGCCCAATATTGATGCCTGAGGGACACCAGCAGTGGCTGTTTTACGGTTGGAGGAATATACGTTGGATGTGGATATGTGCAGCGAAGGCGTTCTGGTAACACTGTATAGGTTTGGTGAGGGATGGTGGTGCATTTGGCGACACTAGTTTGTGCAGTGGCCAGGCGTGCCAGACTGAATCGAGCACCTTTTCTATGTCTAGTGGGATCGTCCCAGTGGAGAGCCCTCGATTTGGGTTGTGGGATGTGTCATTGTGCTCGGATGCGCGTGCTGGCTGTTGGACTGTGGAATGTTTTTTTGCAGGGGCCGAATTGTTCTGCCATGACTGGGTTATTGGTGCTTCTCTGCAGGCAATTTGAAGTGATTGACTCGGGAAGCTTGCCAGACTTGGTAGCGGACTGGTGGGGCGGTGCAGGTGGTTTCCCTCTGAAAACATGGTTTTATTCATGGATGGATTTCATTCCTTAACTGAAAGCTTGCGCTTTCGGTTTTAATCTTTTATAGGATTTCTGATCCGTCTTTGAGGCTTGGGCTCAGAGGTGCCGGTGGATGTTGGTATGCTTTTTGTTCGAGCATCTTTTATGGCTGGTGTTGGGACGTCGATGGAGTGATCGGTTTCCTTGGCAGTGTTGAGGGTTGATCTGGATGGAGTAATGGACTGGTTAGGGTGTCGTCTGTGGTCTTTCCAGTTGGCATTGGCGTGGTTGGGAGTGGTATGTGATGTGCGAGTGGGTTTGCCATCAATGGGGGAGTGAACCGGTGGATGGTTTGGTGATGGGGCGGTGATGGTTTGGGGTTCAGTTGTATTATGAGTGTTTTTGGCTGTCGGGGGTCGAAGGTTGATGTGAGCCGACGTGGTGGATTGGGGTTGGATCGGATGGAGCGAGAGCGTCGTGGTCATTGGGAGCCGTTGTGGTCGGGAAGGATTTTACCATGTAGGTTGGTTTTGGGACGGTTCCAGTAAGGATGTTTGGTGTTTAGGTCACCGTCAATTGGCGCTGTATCATTTGGACTGGGTGATGGGTCTGCATCATTGATTGTCGTTGGCAGGTTGGGGGATTGATAGGCTGAAGTAGTGTGGTGTTTTTCCACAGAGAGTAATATTTGGAGACCAATGTGTTCCAAGTGTTTGGTTTTGGTCATTTGAGTCAAATTATGGGGAGTATCGGATTTAATTGGGACGCCAGCACCTTGTCCGCGAGTATCTTTGTGATTATCTTGCCTGTAAAAAGTATGGCCAGGAATATTAGTGACAGTTGCAAGGATGTTGCTTGGTGGTGTTGAGAGAGGCGACTTTGTTCCAACTTCTCCCATTGACTTCGTTCGGTTTCCTGGTTTCATTTTTGGGTAGGTTTAGGCTTGGGTTGTCTTTCACGTGGCAATTGAGGATATTTCTGCCTTTCTTTGCATTGGCAGCAATTTGCGGGCGGTTCTTCATTGCAATTGCAGCGTTTTGCGGGTTGGGAACGATCTTTTTTTGGGACATTCAGAGGTCGGGTGCAGGTTTGTACATTTGACGCGGCGAGGCGTTAAATTACAATTTCTTGACAAGTGACCGAAGCCTTGACATCTGAAGCGCTGGGTTCCGTACTGGTTGTTTGCGCGGTATCTTCATGTCTGAACGGCGCAATTGCTGGTGTATTTGATTTGTCGGAGCTTGACAATGTCACAGCTTGGTGGTAGCTGTGCCAAGAAGGGTGCTAAGGCTGGCTTCTTGTTGTCCGGTATTCGCATTTTATGTGCAGTGGCATCATTGGTCCCGGTTCGGTCAATTCTTCTTTGGGGCAATCCTTCCGTGTTTTTTTTCATCTTGACGCGAAGGTGTGTGAAATGCTACATTTTCTGTTTGTGGCCCAGATTTGAGTGCTTGATGGCTGACCGGAGTGTAGCAGATGATAGCAATCTTGTTATTGCCCCTGTATTGCAAGTGATAGGGTTTGGTGTGTTTGTTGGTCAGTGCTTTGATGTGCTCATGGGTCCAGTCAGATCTTAATTCTGTGAGTGTGGGAGGAGTGTATTTTGCATTGTTTTCTTTTTGGTTGTTGATGCTTCATGATGTGCGGGTCCAGCTTGGTCTGCGGGAGGAGTGCTGAATCTGTTGCTCAAATTTGTTTTGTGTGAGGAAGGCTGTTCAAAGGAGCGCGCATGTCGTTTTGGGATCTTCCACTCACTTGTATTTGCTGGGCCCTGAAGTGGGTGCTTGCCGGCTGGATTGGATCGGGTTGGATAGCGTTTCATGTTGACAAAAGAGTTTTATCGATGTTGACACTGTGCATGGCCATCACTGTGATATTGCTGGGTGGGCTGGCGCGGATGGTTTGCGGATGCGACGTTCGACTGGTGACGGCGCGCGCGCCGAACTGGAGTCGTTGGTGTAAGTTTTGACGAACGGAATAACATATTTTTCTGGTATTATTTAATAAGTTTAATACTTATGTTTTAATGGGGAACCTTTTATGTGTATTGCTGAAGTAATCGATCAGCAAATATTTTAATTATTACAACTGAATTATTACATGACATAAATAACAAAATGAATGCTTTATTAATGTTCTAATATAGCATTATATATGGGACAAAAAAGTCTTTGAATGGCGGCCACGAACTGGCAAACGCAGCGTGGGAAGGCCTCCCGCTAAATGGACAGACGATCTTGTTAAGGTCGCGGGGAGTCGTTGGTTTCAGTTGGTGCAGGGCCGCGCGCTGTGGTGATCGAATGGTGAGGCCTATGTCCTGTAGTGGACGTCTGTGGATTGAGAATGATGATGATGATGATTATATGTATGTGGATGGATATAATGTTTAATATTTTATCATATTGTGAAGCTGTAATTATATTATAATACTATCAATTATTATGAATATTATTATATTGGTGGGATTGGAATTGTATAACTTAATTATGTTAAAGTTGCATTTGGCAATACTTTGGTTAATAATTATGGTGATTTATGGCAGACTAAAATAACTAGATTTGGAATGGATTAAATGGTTTACTAAACTAAGATTCGAAGGTTTCAGGTACCATAGATAATGAAGGGCCAAGTAGTGAAGTCTTGCCGAAATAAAGCCCGAGGTGTTGGGTATAAAAGGCAAAGTACACTGGGTGTTGGGTCAGGAATAAGAAGTGGAACCCTAGGTGTTGGGTCAGGAAAGAGAAATGGGACTCTAGGTATTGGGTCAGGAATAATGAATGAGACTCTAGGTGTTGAGTCAGGAATAAGAAATGGGGCCCTAGGTGTTGGGTCAGGAATGGTGAATGGGACTCTAGGTGTTGAGTCAGGAATAAGGAATGGGACTCTAGGTGTTGAGTCAGGAATAAGGAGTGGGACTCTAGGTGTTGAGTCAGGAATAAGGAATGGGACCCTAGGTGTTGGGTCAGGCATAATGAATGGGACTCTAGGTGTTGAGTCAGGAATAAGGTATTGGACCCTAGGTGTTGGGCCAGGAATAATGAATGGGACTCTAGGTGTTGAGTCAGGAATAAGGAATGGGACTCTAGGTGTTGAGTCAGGAATAAGGAATGGGACCCTAGAGCTAGGGTTCTGTGAAAAAAAAAGAGAACCCTAGGTGTTGGGTCAGGAATAAGGAACGGGACCCTAGGGCTAGGGTTCTGTGTAAAAAAAAGGAACCCTAGGTGTTGGGTTAGGGGTAAAGAAGGGAACCCCAGGTATTGGGTTGGGAGAAAGAAGGGGAACCCTAGGTGGAGGGTTAGTACTAACGGAGGACACCCAAGGTCGACTCTAATGGAAATTCAAGGTAATGGGATGAAGACAGGACGTGGAAGCGAGTCTAAGAATCAAGGAGGGTATACATCTAATGAAAACGGTTGTGCCTCGCATTTGTACCAAGTTAAGTTAAACTTGATACAGGGGTCTGACTTCGGTGTTGCATACGTAGTGAATGGAAGAGATGGTTAACAAGAAACAAAATTTGGTAGGACAAAATAAGGATAACATGGACACAGGTCGGAGAGAAAGATATGGAACCAATGGAATTTAAGCGGAGTCTACAAAACCAGACAGAGGAAACCGGCAACACAATATAAGGAAGGCGATCTAGTGCGAGTAAAAAGGCAAGTACCTCACGATGGTAAATAACAAAACATGCTCGATAATGACAGATTTTTGATTGAGGCCACCTTTGACTAAAAAACAAGGTCGACGATACGATACCAAAGTGGAAATAGATAAGATCCATCCTTGGGTAAATTTTACTAGAAATTTTGAATATGAATCCTAGGAAAATGATGATTAATACCTGGTTGTGTACCTCTCTGAACGATAAAGATTTTATCTAATGTATTGTGTAATGTAACAAATATAAATTTTGTAATAATCCTGAAAAGCCAATCGTAATCTAATGTACTGTAATGAAATACAGTATAGTCTTTAATCATAAAGAAAGTTTTATATAATATTAAAGTTGAAAAATTAAGAATCCAGTAGGACTAAGGCAAAAAGGCATAGCAAAGCTATAATTTGCTTTAAAATATTACAAATAAAGAAAGTTGTTTAAAATGTCTTATATCAGTTATTCATAAATATATTAAAATTCAGGAAATATTTCAGTTACCGAGTGTGGTTACTATTAAGTATGATTAAATTTAGTAAATAAGTAGTTAACTTAAATGTAAGCGAGGGGACTCGCTTGAAGTAGGATGGCCGAGCTGTTAGGTTTAGATAGTTATTTGTCATTTACTTATTATTTACATTGTTATTCAATTGATCTATGATTGGAAAATAGATACTGGCAAATGAAATAATAAATATACAGGAAGTAGTTGGTAATAAATATAATGAATGGTAATTATCTATTTGTAAATAGTTCTTATTTAAAGTTATAATTTAATTGAATTATTATGATATCATTTGCATTGGTTTGATTAAGTTTAAGCATCGACCAATCACGACTCATTTCCGGTGGTGGGGTGACGAGTCGTGATCGGACGATGTCAGGAAAATGGCGGGCAGTCTTGTGGTTCGATTAGAAATGTAAAGGTTAAGTGAAAATAGTTAATGCGTAAAGTGTGTGTTTTTAAATAAAGGTGAATAAATACGGTGTGGTTAGATAATAAATTGTAATTATTTAAAAGTGTGTGCATTTGTTTTTGTTGTCTGACCTGATCCCCATACTATAATAGGAGTATTTTTAATTTTGTAATAATAAATATTTTACACTATTGAAAGAATCACAATTTTATTGTACCTTCGGCAAAAAAAATGCTAACGAAATTTTATCACGCCCTTACAAGGTTCACATCGCGTGAATGCAAAGTCATTTACATGGTAGTTCAATGCAGATGGCGTTACTGATCCTGCTATGCTAATGTCAAATTTGAAGGGCAATGTGTTCGGACAAGCCATTTCTATAGTATATATTTCTATGATTACAAAGCATTCTTTGTTTGCATTTGACACAAATAGCACCCATTGATAAGCATCATATTACCTATATTATTTTGTCAATGTTCTCAACGTGTCAAACACAACTGTTACTTTGTGACACCAGTTTCAAAGTTAAGTGCATGTACATGACTGTACAAAATAAGTGCAATTATCATACTTTTTACCTACATTCATTAGCCACGAGATGTAAAATTTTTATGCAAAGGAACATCTAAACTATTTAAACCAAAACATTTGAAGTGCTATTAAAAAAAACTATTTGAAATTGACAAAACGTGCTTCCTTTGAGTTTTCAGCACTGTTAGCACCAATTGATGCTACACGTCATATTCATCGATTCCCTCGGCGAGCGCGACGCGTCAAACGCGTCTGTCACTTTATGACGCCAGTTTCAAAGTTACGTGCATAAATGTATTTGACGGTAACTGAAAAATTACAACATGCATACTTTTTGAATCGAAATATATTATATTATTTTATACGAGTAGACAAAAGATGTAAATCTTTAAAGCTAAGTTATAAAAAAATATTTTCATTATTTTTATTAGGTTAGGGTTATATTCGTGAGGTAACATACCTCGTTTTGATCGTTGGACTGCACGTGGTGTTTTTGTCGTACGACTGCAGGTGGTGTTTTGATTGAAATGCAGATGTTCTGCTCGCCTTGCATTACAAGTCTTTCTTAAAAAATAATTAATAAAATAATACAGTAATTACATAATTTTTCTTTCTTTTCTTTTCTTACGGCGAGAGAACCGCTCACTACTTAGTGCCGCGGTTTATTAATGAACTACCCTCCACCATAAAATGTAATATTAATGCAACAAATATAAAATCCAAGCTCAAGTCTTATTTAATAAATAAACTAATAGAGTAAATGCATTCACCTAGCTCTTGTAACTTATATATTTAAGAAAATAAAATATTATTGTACCTAAGTTAATAATGTAATGTTTTCTACTTGAATTGTAATATTTTTTTAATAGCGTTTACGACTGCTGTACTAGACTGCAGATAAAATTGCGCTGCAGGCAAACCTCTGTGGTTTTTAGCAGCGCATTAAGATGTAAATTTTTTTTAAGATGGCTTTTGTAAATGTTAATAAATAAAAAAATAAAAAAAAATTATTATAATAAAATAATAATTAGGTTGTAATTTATAATTCTAACACAATCATTTCTTTGAGATAAACAATTAACTAATTGGCACGCTATCATATACCCTTTCATCGGTGGGGGATGCGACTATAGATTTTTAAATATGTAAAAAAAAACTGTTACCTACGAACCTAAGAACGTAACCTAAGAACCTATTCTACTTCCTCCTAATATTATAAATGCGAAGGTTTGTGAGTGTGTGTTTGTTTGTTATCTTTCACAAAAGAACTACTGAACGGATCTGGACGAAATCTTGAATAACACATAGGCTACTTTTAATCTTGGGAAAATTTACAGTTCCCGAGGGAAACGGGGGCGAAGCTGCTGGCGGAAGCTAGCTTGCAAAAAATCAATGTATGTATTCATATAAATTTACTAAGAAGAGCGGTTCCTACCTATATATACATACGTACCTAACCAATAGCTACAAAATTATAATACATATTTGTTGTCCTAAACGTAAAAAAATATTGGTAGGTAGGTACTTCTACAATTTGAGTTACATTCTTCCATTTTGACATTAGTTGTGTATTTTGTTTTGATAAAACAATTTAGAACCATTGAGCTATTATACCTATACTTTAATGTTTAGAACAGATAAACTATTAAGCATAAGTAGTAGCACGGAAAGGTCAACACACCTTTGCATTTTTATTCCTCGCATTTCGGCGGCAACGAAATCACTAATAATGCGAAACCATTAATCCATCTATATTAGGTAGATTATCCGATTCCCCTTTTTCGAATCCTTTATCCATTTTATTAATCGAATAATATTTACTATTATAAAATAAAATAAATAATAGCAGCCCCGTATTTAATACATGTCCCACTGCTGGGCTCGGGCCTATTCTCATGATGAGAAGGGTTAAGCCATAGTCCACCACGCTGGCCAAGTGCGGATTGGTAGACTTCACACACCCTCGAGTACTTTTTAGGCACTCTCAGGCATGTAGGTTTCCTCACGATGTTTACCTTCACCGTTAGCGAGCGATAATTAATATGATAAATACACACATATCTTCGAAAAGACGAGAGGTGTGTGCCGTGGGTTCGAACCCGAGACCTTTAACTTCGCAGTCCTACGGTCTCCCACTCGGCTATCGCTGCTCATCTACTGGCTGCGCATCTATTTACTATTATTAAACTATAAACTTATTACTCTGACGAAAACAAACTGGCGACTTGATACTATAAGCGGGCAGCGGTCCGCGCGGCGCGTTGCAGTGATATGACGTCACAAGCGGTCACGTGACTGTTAGCGAGACTCGATATTTTTCGAAACTTTGAATGCCTATTGTGGCGGTATCCGCACATAATAAATGTCACGTGACCGCGAGTGCTGAATCGCGATATCGAAATGTTCACAGCAAGTGACTATATATACCACTTCCAATACGATACCGTCGGACAGCTGTCCGCCAGGCAATACCACTGAGCCTGGTTGGAGGATCCTCCCTTTGTGGTGGAGGAACATCACACCCTGTTCCTCTACACCTATAAAATTAATACTACTAGGTATTTTTGACTACAACAAAAACTAGTGTATTTGTATACATACAGGCTTTACTGAGATAAAATTTCAAGCGATTTGGCATACCAAGTAACATTTTTTCATTGTTCGTCGATAATAATTAATTTAAATAAGTTGATTATCCTAAAATTAGTTTATAATAAACATCAGTTGATTATTTTAAAGTTGATTACGATGTAAAATAAATGTTAAAGATTGTAATTTCAATACTTAACCTACAAACTTGTAAACTCGTGCACGGTGCACGTGGCCGAGTCTTATAAAAGCGGCCGCGCTGTGGGCGATCGACGCAGTGGCTCCCGAGCCGCCGCACAGTACGGACCTCGGCCGCCCGCAGAGCCAGCCGGCGTCGGCTCCGGTGCCCCCACCCCGGAAGGTAAATAAGGTATGTAAGGTATATAAGGTATGTAAGGTAAATAAGTAACTACCGAATCACTGCGTACCCGCGTAGTTTGAAAACCGAACCCGCATCAAATCTGATAACTAAATAACTGACATTCAAAACCTACTGAATCCACGCAACCGATAAAAGCTAACTAGCTTATCTATCTCTCTCTTACAAGTGATAATATCGCATGCATAAAAGAAATGGGGCGAGCGGCGCAAACGCAAACCATTCAAGGTTATTGTTATAAGCCAAAGACGACCTTATATCTATTGCGCTACGGCTTAATCAAACTGTAAACGAGTGCGGTCGCTCTCGCTAGATTAGCCTTGAGTTGAGTTCAGGCGGACGGGCGGCGTCACATCAACCAATACGTTTCCAGTATAACATGGCCTCGCGTTATATAGGCTCCCGGCGCAAGGCGAGATCAGCTTGTACTGGAAATGTAAGGTTGATCGCCTGATCGGTAGCTGAGTACGCACAGATGGCTACCGATCAACCTATACATTTCTAGTGTAAGATGGTCTCACGTTGTATAGGCATGTCGTGCAATGCGAGACCAGCTTACAATGAATAAGGTTGATCGGTAGCCGTCTGTAAGTAGATGCGCGCGAAACCCGTTCACTGTAGTTGGCATAGAGTTGCTTTTAGTGAAACATGCGTTTCTGTTTTGTTTTGCGGTGCCGCTGCCAGCGCGTGCCTTTGTTTTGATACTTATTATTACTTATTTATTCGGCATTTTTTGGCTGTGCGGTCGTTTTTAACGCAGTATACTTTCAAATACTTTGTTTTTAATGATTACGAGCTGCCTATTTTGTTGCCTTTGATTCGGGTGTGAGTGAGTAGTGAGTACTGTAGAGTACTGTTATTTCATTAAAGTGACGATTGATTTGTTGTACATATTAAATATAACTAGATAAATGAGTTAGTGGTATAAAAAGTGTAAATATTGGTACAATTGAGGTTTATAGTTTAGTTAAAAGTTAAAACTACAGTTAAAAATTGGGCTAGTCCTGAGCCTAGAAAAAAACTTGAATCGCCAAAATCATTCTGCTCCGGGGGCGTACTCACTCACACGTCGAATCATAATAATCATATCGGACATTGGATAACGTAAAAAGTGGTGGCAACTAACTTGGTGACAAATACCTACCTTAGCTTAAAACGTTTGTAAACGCTATAGCTAGAATAATTGCAGTAACTGCACCTAAAATACCGGTATTCGGCATCGTTTGTCTATACCGGTATTGTATCACCATACCGGTGTAATATCGGTTGCCAAAAATATCTAATAACGCCCATGACTAATACTTATACAATAAATCGGTGGACCTTATATATAGGACTTTGTAACGAAACCATAGCGCGATCTAGTTCGATCCCAACGCCATCTATCGAGCGGCTTCGGAACTGATTGGTGCTACAGTACTAAATATCTCTCTCGCATAGAGAAAGCAAGCGAGATATTTTCGTTTTGTCTCTCTATGAATAATAAAGTAACTAAAAAAAAATATTATCATAACTTAAAAAAAAATACAATACACTTCCTTTTGTTGAGTGTATACAGGTGTTTTGTACATAATAAATAATTAAAAATAGTAACAATAATGAATCCTGACAGTGTTTCTGCACAAGTTCCGGATATTGCTGATGGTTTTAGGTAAGTAGAGATTTTATACAGACAATAATAAATGCTTTTGTATTTTAGCAAGTACGCATTATAACCTTTCTTTACTATTGTGCTAACCAAGTCATACGCGTTATAATCTCTCCATTATTGTGTGTTTAGCAAGTGTACGCGTCATAACTATATTAAATTCAAAAGCAAATTATTTTTTAATATTACCACAGAATGTTTACTAATTTTGTTATGTAGGTACATTTCATGGCATATTAGAACACATCTAATTATGTCATTGGGGTTGGTGATGAGATTATTGATAATGAGATCTGATATTATTATATCGCGTGCGAATACAATTTAAAAGAAAGCAAGGTAATCGCAGAAAAATAATGTTAAAGATAAGGTTTGTTATGTGTGATCATAGAACTATTCTACTACTTATATCTATATCTATACTTATTCTACTACTCCTAGAAACCGAGTACACGCATGAAATGTGAAGCCACTTGAATTGTGCCGTTTCAGTTCAGTGTATCTCTGGTATTTATCAGATTTTCTTTTAGTTTGTCTGTCCGCCAAGCGGCGCATTATAATTTTCAATCAATCTGTTTTTAGCCTAACTTTATACTTAAATTCATACAAGCAGTTTTTTGATCTAGGCATTATAAGTCTATGCGTGTGTTTGAATGAACCTCGCTTTTGATATTTTGAAATTCGAATAGCGCGAAAGTTCGAAGATAAGAATTATTTTGAAATTGAGTGTGTAAGGCACAGGAAATATTGTTATGTAGCCATTCAGCCTATAGGAGTGTTGTGATAATATCTCCACAATGATTTTAAAAGTATCGTTCGATTAGGTATTTTAAGAGAATGATTAAGTGATTCTGAATGATCGTGTGTACGCTTGCTACGCTTGATAAATTTAATTGTCTTAATGTTTGTTTTTTTAAATTTGATTTAATTTTTTGTTACCGTATATTTAGTTTAATAAAAGACTGTTTTATTTGTTTAGTGGTTAAGGTCGCATACCTTTTACTGCAATCTCGGGTGCGAATCCTGATTTGTTGTTTTTTGGAATTACCGAACTTCGTTCCATCTGGGTGTACCCTTGATACCACAGTAGTTTTTTATAGTGTTTTATGGAATTTGTATCAATAACAAAGTTATAATTTGCGGTTGTTGAAAAAGTGCTATATCTAAAAAACTGCCGTCTGTATCTCATTCAAAACAATTTTAGTTGAAAGTTTTTATTAAGATCTATAATAATAATATATATACTTGTAATATTTTAAAGCAAATTTTAGCTTTGCTATGCATTTATTTTATGTAATATTAAAGTTGAAAAATTAAGAATCCAGCAGGACTCGAACCTGCACCTCTTGGGTATACGCCCCAAGTGCTTTGCCAATTCAGCTATGGATTCGTATGCTGCCGGACTCGAAATTTCTCAACTCTTTTTGTGCCAGCTTTTAGCTAGACGAACGAAAAAATGCGTCATCTCTTGACTGTAACAGTATTGATCTTAATTCAAACTTACAGTATGTGAATAGTACTTATTACATCACATAGATGGCGCTAAAACCAAATAAGGTTCGTCTAGCTAAAAGCTGGCACAAAAAGAGTTGAGAAATTTCGAGTCCGGCAGCATACGAATCCATAGCTGAATTGGCAAAGCACTTGGGGCGTATACCCAAGAGGTGCAGGTTCGAGTCCTGCTGGATTCTTAATTTTTCAACTTTAATATTACATAAAATAAATGCATAGCAAAGCTAAAATTTGCTTTAAAATATTACAAGTATTTGATAAAAATGCGTCATCTCTTGACTGTAACAGTATTGATCTTAATTCAAACTTACAGTATGTGAATAGTACTTATTACATCACATAGATGGCGCTAAAACCAAATAAGGTTCGTCTAGCTAAAAGCTGGCACAAAAAGAGTTGAGAAATTTCGAGTCCGGCAGCATACGAATCCATAGCTGAATTGGCAAAGCACTTGGGGCGTATACCCAAGAGGTGCAGGTTCGAGTCCTGCTGGATTCTTAATTTTTCAACTTTAATATTACATAAAATAATATATATTTTTTTAGATTTTTCACTCCTGTGGTTTAAAAGTTAGAGGGGGGGACATATATTTTTTTAGATTTTTCACTCCTGTGGTTTAAAAGTTAGAGGGGGGGGACACTCATTTTAGCACTTTGAAAGTGTCTATCTTTAGAACAATATTGACATTGAAAAAAAATGGTTCTAAAAACTTCAATGTAATTTTTAAAGACCTATCTATGGACACCCCACCCCACACGTATAGGTAGAATGAAATAAAAATAAAATTGTTTCAGTTCAATGTATGGGGAGCCCCCCTCTAATATTATTTTTATTTTGTTGTTTAAAAATCCGGTTAACAGAATACATCTACCTATTCAGTTTCAATTGTGTAGTCCTAATAGTTTCGGAATAAAGTGGCTGTGACATACGGACGGACGGACAGACGAATTTATAAGGGTTCCGTTTTTTGCCATTCGGCTACGGAGTTTATCCGCGGAATTGGTTAATTTTACATTAAAAGTGATAGAAAAAATATATTTTGCGGAAAGGATCCAACCTGTTTGGATTTAAAAAAATACTACATACGTAGACAGAGAATAGTATAGACGACTGATAGCTTCGATCTCCCTCACACAAGACAAAGATAAGCTTACGCCAATTTTGTGCAAAAAAACAAGACAGGTGATAAGATTTTTTGTTTCGCCATGCGTGTCGGGTTTTTGAGCAAACCTTGAGGTTTGCTCAAAACTTTATCAATCAAACTTGACATATTTGACAACGCTGGCAAAATAATTTGGTATTTTTAAATTTTAGTTAGTTTAAAGCTATAAAAGTTACGTGAAACCTGAAAAATATTAGCAATTTTTTAACAATAGTGTCTTTATTAAGCATTATTGTAGGAAATATGGTGCGGTGTAGTGTTTTAGGATGTAAAAGTGATAGTAGAAGAAAACTGCCTGAATTATCGTTCCACTCGTAAGTATAACACATTTTGGCCTTTGAATCATATGCCAGGTTGTATTTTCAATGATTTTATCTTGTGTGAACTATGTTTGTTTATAATTTGATCGACAAAATCATCTAAAATATGAAATTTTAGTATTCATAACCTACTATAAAATATTGTTAGATGTTGTCAAGACTTCCATATTTTTTTTTCCCCAAAATTGTGGGTAAAATTGTATGTTGCATTTCTTATGATAAATATATCATGTAGTATTTTAGTCAGTTTCAATATCTTAATTGCATAACAGTTTCCCGGAAAAGATTGATTTAAATCCGAAGTGGATTGAAGCTACAGGACGAACAAATTTGTCTCCGAGTAAATTCTCTTAAGTTTGTAGCAGACATTTTGGACGACATGAATTATTAAAAAAAGAGAGTAGGTAACTCTTTTGTTAATGAATGCTGTGCCACACAGTAAATTAATATTTAACCTGTACAGCGTGTATATATAATATTAATTATTATTTGAGTTTTTTCAGTTGAGTATTATAGGGGGCTATTTATTTATATATATTACAATATTTGGGTATAGTCAAGTTGAGATACTTTGAATTGATGCGCAACACTGAAAGGAAATCTACGTTTTTTACGGTCCTAAGGATTTTACGTGCAATATAGACTTGAATATTTGATTTCGTTTTAATAAAACTAGCTATAGTCCGTGACTTTTGCTCTGTGGGATTCGTTGATCCTCACGTTTTTACCTGTGGCAGCCGTAACTGCGCGTCCCCGTGCGTGAGTTAGAAAGTATGTTAACCGCCATCTATTTAAACTTTTGCGTAAAGTTACTATTAAAAATTTTACAGTTTCAGGCAAAAGAAGCAGTGGATGAGCTAGCATAGTAATGCCGTCAACGAGTAGCCAAGAGTATGTGTCTACTAAACTCAATACTATGATGCCAGCAGTGACTGTTCAAAAACACGCAGCTGAAACGCCAGATGTGAAACTTCCAACATTGGTTGATCGACTTAAATTCAGTCATTACCTATGCAGTATTAACATAACAGTACATCACGCAATATGTTCAATAAACCGAACAATTGTTCTTTATATCTGTTTTATTTTCTTAAAATAAATACATTTTTCATTTTGGAATTAGTAAATAATATATCTTAATATTTTGGCAAATTTATCCAAAACTAGGGTAATTTAATTTGCACTGTCGCCACACTGTGCCGAGATTCTCTGTCTCGCTGTTGACCACGCCATTCCCTTATCCAGTACTATCCTTCATCCAAGACTACATATTACTTTTTATAGATCCAAGAGTCATGGATATTATTAGTTTTTTTCTTAAAACGCTAAACGTGTTTTGGTAACTTTAGTGGCATAGAGGTTTGTTCGGTGAATGTTGTGAGACTGCTTGGATCATTTTTGCGTATATAAAATTCGATTCGTAGATTCTTACTTTATATTTATCTCAATTTTGTAGAAATTGCTGGTTGGATATTTTATGCTTAACAGTCTCCAATTATTATTATTATTATTATTATTATAGCCTTTTAATTCCTTAATTTAAAATTATAATTCATTTCTAATAGTAAGCTAATTCAAATTAAATAATCCAATCAAAACAAAATAAAATAATTCTTACAATTTATAACGGTTCATTACTAATTATATTTTGCTTAATACTACTTATTAATATAATAATTCTTTAAAAAAACCCGATTAAAACTAAGATTAGTATAATTATAATGAAAATTTAGTTATAAATTGATTAGAATTGTACATTAAAAATAAATAATTTAAATAATTTCAATATTCATGCATTTTAAATAATTAATTAATTTTATGGAAATTCTAGTAATTTGATTGTAATTAAGGACCTCTCAACGAGTAAACTGCCTCTAAGTCTCCAATTATAATATTTAATTATACAAAAAATATCTTTATTTACAGAAAAATATACATTTAGGATTTTAAATTAAATTAGTTTAATAACTTAATCTAAACTTAATAAGTCACTGTCAGAAGGCATAATAATTATATAATTAATTATTTACATACTTGTTATTAAAGTTATAATTACACTCATAATAAATTAATAAATTAAAATTAAAATTACAATTAAAAAAAAATAATAGAATAATTACTATAATAATTGAGAAATTCATGTCACTGCCAAACAGCCTTGTCTTCCATGAAGTATTTAATACTGTAGTTGGTTTTAAAACATAATTAAGTTTTAATAAAAATTATGAAAATAAATTATTATTAATTATAGCAGACAGACAGACACTGCCAAGTAATGTGTATGGACTATCATTAGATAGTCTATACACATTACTTGGCAGTGTCTATTTTATGGAGCTTAAATCAAGGGCTTTACAATTTATTTTTATTTCTTAAATTTAATTTATGTCACAATTTTTCGAAAATTTGTTTGTTTTTATGAGTGTTACCTACATGAAATTCTCAAAAATATATTATGAGTATGCATTCATAATATTAATTTCTTTGAACTTATCGTAACGGGACCATTCCTATTAAAACTCAGGGTTCGACTTTGGTAAGTATTATACTGTTGACAAACGGCAGCAGTTTAGTTCGAATAGATAACGCAATCCGCCGCTGAGTGACCTATCAACACGTTCGCACCCAGCGTTGCGTTATCTATTCGTACCGAACGCTGCAATGCCGCTGCCGCCTGTCCAGAGCCCTTAGTAAAACACTGATTATTAAAAACGAGATTATTATTCCATTACTATGATTATTCTGCCCGCCTGGAACATTAATCACCTTGACAAATTATATACCTAAACCCATAGACTTATAAAAAGACGTCCTTGCCTAAACCTTCCTCATTAATCACTCTACTGGTGCAAACCGCATCATAATCCATTCAGTAGTTTTCGAGTTTATCGCTCGTTTATCGTTTATTGCTCGTGGATGTGATTGGTCGTGAGGATCCACCTTGTGAATCATCCTGTGTTACGCCGCAATTGAACCATGTTTGTAAGTCAAATCAAATCAAATCAAATCATTTATTTCCATGGGCCCCAAGGGGCGCTTGAACACGTCAAAACAAACATCAAAACACAAAAAATATAAAATTAAAATAAAACTTAGTTAACTATTATACATAACTGTTATATATTATTATTAACTTATTTAAATAAGTATTTACTAGACATAATATTTGCTGACCAAGGCCTCCTTCGAACAATGAGTGTTTACGATTGATGCTGCTAGTTGCTGCCACTTTGGCAAGAGGTCTTTTACTAACTCGATATCTCAATATTTTCTGCATACTTATAAAACTACATTTTAATTTAAAATATATACTAATGCAGCGCGCTTTGTCTCGTTTGTAAGTCATTTATTGTATGTTTATTTTTTATTTTACGCAGAGCATCAACAAAACGCAACAATCAAAAATGTCAGATCGCTGTCATGGCTGTCAATATTTAACATAACCTAAACTTTTCTAATAAAAAATCTTCAAGAAGTTTTTTTGTTTATATGTGATCAAAGTTGATATAGAGCAAGAAGTTTTTACCCTAAATTTGTATGGACCAAAAGTATAGAACAACTGCATTAAGAAGCAAAATAAAAACAAGTTAGGTTAAGGTGTGTATATTTATTTTTGTTTTTAACATAATTATTCGATTTAGAAAATATTTAAAGCGTTGTAATTAGTATAATATAGTTTTACATTTTTTTTTATATTATTGTTCGTAATGCTTTGACGTGTTCAAGCGCCCCCTGGGGTCTATGTAAAGAAATAATTTGTATCTAAATCTTAATCTTAATTCCCGGGTCAGGCAAAGTGTTATTTGTGAACTTTCCGTTGGGAAATCCACAATAGCAGCACAAAGTTGGATTTGGGACCATAAGATAGAATATTTTACAACTCACACACTACGCCATCTAGTCCCAAACTAAGCAGAGCTTGTACTACGGGTACTAGAATAACTGTTACTATTACATATATACTTTTCTTTTGTAAATACATACATATTATACATAGAAACACCTAGACTAAGACAAACCCCCATGTTCATGCACACAAAGATTTGTCTTAAGCAGGAAACAAGCCTACAACCTCGGTGTCGCAGGCGGGTACACTGCCCACTTGGCCATCCAGTCGTCAAATGTTTGTGTATTACACTTCTGCCACAGCCTTCTGGTAAACATAGGCGTGATGTTTTGTTATGTATATTTTTGTGGAATAGATGTTTTTTTTTTATTTACAGAAAAAATGGCAACTACATTAAATATCAACCTCCAGTTCGGAGGGGGTGCAGAGCTCCTATTCGACAGAATCAAGAAGAGAGAAGTAGAGCTGCCTTCTTTGAATAAATACATGCCAGACAGTAATAAGGAGAGGTGGACGATAAGAGAGTTACTTTTGTGGATCAAGGATAACTTGTTGAGAGAACGGCCAGAGTTGTTTTTACAGGTGAGTACTTTTTTTTTTATACTACACCCACAGCCAATGAACGTGTAGTCCACCTGATGGTTAGTGGAGTACCTACAGCCCATGGACATTAACAATCCACAAAAGCAGATTATAGATGCGTCGCTGCAGCTGAGGACTATGGTGTTATGCCTCATATGCCAGTAATGTCAGGGCCTGATCTCACCACCAAACC